>CM057349.1:84306437-84906437 GCA_030015575.1 Agapanthus africanus | reverse complement strand
CACCTGAGAGATACTACGGTTTTCTCATTGACGGTGGAAGCGAGGATTGCATCATGGAGGATGATGACCCAACTAGCTTCGAGCAGGCCATCACGAGTAGGGATTCAGTGAAATGGCTGGATGCTATGCGGTCCGAGATGGAATCCATGCACACCAACAAAGTATGGACTTTAGATGTTGCTCTTGAAGGGGTAAAACCCATCGGGAGCAAGTGGATTTTCAAGAAAAAACTTGGTGTAGATGGGAAAGTGGAGACTTTCAAAGCTAGACTTGTAGCAAAGGGTTTTCGTCAAAGACCAGGTATGGACTATGACGAAACCTTTTCTCCAGTGGCTATGCTTAAATCCATCCGGATCATGCTTGCCATCGCTGCATATCATGATTACGAAATCTGGCAAATGGATGTTAAGACCGCCTTTCTAAATGGTGATTTAGAAGAGTGCGTGTACATGACTCAGCCAGAGGGCTTCGTAGACAGTGGGAGCAGCGGGAAGGTATGCAAGCTGCTTAAATCCATTTATGGATTAAAGCAGGCATCGCAGAGTTGGAACATCTGCTTTGACGTCGTTATCAAAGAGTTTGATTTCGTCAAAAATCCAGATGAACCTTGTATCTACAAGAAGGTGGCAGAGAGTAAGGTTGTCTTCCTCGTATTGTACGTGGACGATATACTCTTGATAGGAAATGATATTCCTATGCTGCAATCGGTCAAGCTCTTCTTATCACAAAGATTCTCAATGAAAGATCTTGGTGATGCCTCCTGCATATTGGGAATTAGGATCTATAGAGATAGATCCAAACGGATATTGGGATTGTCCCAATCCAGGTACATTGACACCATACTAAAAAGGTTTAGTATGGAAGATTCCAAGCGTGGGAACTTGCCCACGATCTCTGGAGTCACTCTCTCCAAAGAGATGTCTCCCAAGACTGATTTGGAGAGAGCTCGCATGCAAGGGATACCCTATGCTTCGGCTGTAGGCTCTATCATGTATGCGATGCTATGTACCAGACCCGATGTAGCATACTCACTAAATATAGTGAGCAGGTATCAAGCTGATCCTGGAGAGAGTCACTGGACAGCTGTGAAGAGCATTCTCAAGTACTTACGAAGGACTAAAGAGATGCTTTTGGTGTATGGTAACGGAGAACTCCAAGTGGAGTCCTTTACCGATTCGAGCTTCCAGAGTGATAAGGACGACTCTAAGTCGCAGTCGGGATTTGTCTTTACCCTTTACGGAGGGGCGGTTAGCTGGAAGAGTTCCAAGCAGGAAACCGTGGCAGACTCGACGATGGAGGCTGAATACATCGCTGCCAACGATGCCGCTAAAGAGGCTGTCTGGATCAAGAAGTTCATTACTGAACTTGGTGTGGTTCCATCCATTAAGCATCCAATACCTTTGTATTGCGATAACAATGGAGCGGTAGCTTTGGCCAAGGAACCCAGGTCCCATCAGCGATCCAGGCATATTCTGAGGCGGTATCACCTGATCCGGGAGATAGTTGATCGCCGGGAGATCGAGGTCAGGAGGGTTGACACGAAGAACAACACGGCGGATCCACTCACGAAGGCCATTCCCCAGATACAGTTTGAGAGACTCTTCGGGATGCTCGGTATGCGATACTACAGCAGCTGGCCCTAGTGCAAGTGGGAGATTGTTAGTTGTATGTATGCCCTAGAGGCCAGTATTGTACAGATGATGTATATTATATTGGATGCTTGGACATATATAGAGATGACTTTCTTGCTCGATATGATAGTATGCTATCTGGTTACTCTTTATCTTAACATGTACACTTGTCTCTTTAAACTGTCTTATAGTTACATGTTGATAAAGCCCTTAGGATGTGTACTTGACTACCTGGACTATGATGCAGATCATACTAGTGGGGACATGGTAGTCCATAAGTACATCCTTCAAGATCCCTAGTCGTAGGTGTATCGAGACAGGGCATCGATATACCAGTGTAGACTAGCGTATACGCTTCTCGACCCATGAGATGGGCGATGGATGATCCCATATCCATTGGTGTTTGACATCAGAGATGGTATACGGGTGCTCAGTGGAGACTGGGTACACTGGACGGACTCGCCGAGAACTCCCAGATGGTATTATACCTCACGTCAGATGGCAGTTCTCAGGTGACACTTGTACAGGTTAGTCTGTAGACCCGAGATCGTCATAGAGTCTTGTGTGATTCCCACTGTGCTTTGATCTCCACCTTACCACGTCCATGACGGCGTGCAAAACGGTGGTCTTTGGGTACAGTCCCGAGTCACATGGAGGCAATGAGCGATAGAAGGGGTTTCGTCTCTCCCGGTATTGGGGGTTGATGTTGCGCTGTGTTCGATTGGCCGTAACAAGGAAGTCCCTGGCCAGGGCTGATCAGAGATTTGCTGGTAAGTGTTACCAGTAGTTTCTCGACCCGTTATGAGCCTCACATCGGCATGACTTATCGGTTATTGGGGTCTGACGTTTACCACCCCTAGACTTGATATGCGACATATCAGACGAACAGACCGGACTGTACGGTAAGTGTTACTGGTTGGATTCACAGGAGTGTGAGCGGGCTAGCTCGTCGATCTTCTGATCGCTCAATACCCTGATGAAAGTTACGTTTAGCAGACCGCTTGCGGCTTGTGGGTGCTTGACATGATCATCATCTGCTACCGGCGTATTGACGAGTCTTTAGAGTCCTACACAGAGGTTTCCTGGCTCAAGCGAAACGAAATAGGAGCGCATATGAGATATGTGCGGGACCGAGAATAATGCGTGTATGTGATACCGTATTTCATTCTCGCGATGAATGTTTTGATTGGTTGTATGCGATATAACCTAGTTATCGAATCATTGATTCGATAAATCGATACATTGTATACTAGTCGGTTATGTGCGACATGACCGGATCATTGAATCAAGTGTTGATTTAATGATTTAATGTATAATTGTATATTTGATATATTAATTTGCATTAACTAGTATTGGTTCATTTTAAAAGGATTTTCTCACTTGAAGTGCACATTGTATATATGATATGCTTTTGTGTGCACTTGATTGTATCATGTTTGATGATACATACTTACTTGGGTTTGTGCAAAGAATTAAACCATGGTTATGATAATGATTAGGGTTTTGTGTTATTCATCTATTTATTTATCCATTCTTTATTTATTTAAATAGATAAAAGAAAAGAAAATGGTTTCTTTTTATCATGAAGCTTGTTGAAGCTTCATGAAGCTTTGACTAAAGAGACCATTTGTCTTCATGCTTAACCCTAACCATTCCCACTTACCATGGTCTATTCTCTACACTTAACCTTAGTTAGCTTATGATAAGTATTGATTTATTTTCATTTTAATTCAACACTTATCATATTCTTTCTTCTTCTTCATCATCTTCTTCTTCAAGAAAAGCTTAAGTCCATTAATGGCAACTTGAGCTAAAGTGAGAGAAATCTAATTCTAAAGTGAACCAACCTCCTATTTCTTCACCCTCTACCTCTTGCCAAGTTGTTTTGGGTGTTTTCTTCACAAGTTTCACAACTTTGTGAAGTCGGAGCTTGAACTTGTGATGCCTCGACGTAGATCATCTTCGGCACGAAGCCGACGACCTAGTCCGCCCATTTCTCCGATCAAGCCGACGATTGAGTCCGGAATTCGAGATGGACAGCGAGAGGACGCCTACGTGGAGCCAAGGAAGTGGATATCCGGATCTACAAAGGTTGTAGCTTCTTATCTTTAGTTAAGTTGTTAACTAGATTCGTTATTCGCCTAAATATCTAGTCAACGATCCGTATTAGGGTTTCTCGGCACCCGTAAAATTTGAAATTG
The DNA here is from genome assembly GCA_030015575.1 of Agapanthus africanus. Taxonomy (NCBI): domain Eukaryota; kingdom Viridiplantae; phylum Streptophyta; class Magnoliopsida; order Asparagales; family Amaryllidaceae; genus Agapanthus; species Agapanthus africanus. The sequence goes on along the minus strand of CM057349.1, from coordinate 84,902,605 downwards.
GCATGGTTGATGCCTTGTGAGACCTCTATAGTGTGCCTAGGAACCCTACAAGTTCCGTAAGGTCAAGCCTAGGTTCTGAAATACATTACGCCCTAGACTCCACATAGTCAAATATAGACTCGAACCAAGGTTAAACTTAGCGCTCTGATACCAACTTTGTCACGACCCGGAATATTAGCTCGTGACCAGCACTTGAATCACGCAACGTCTAAAGGCGTAACGGAATTCAAGTAAGCCGAAACCCAGAAATCTAAACCTTTTTAAGAAAATAAAAGAGGTGAAGTTTTGAAATAAAGGTATAATGAAATCAAGTTTTCTTAAATGCATAAAAAAGGAACATGAAAAATGCAAGTTCATTTTACTCACTGAAAAACATGTTTCGTCTTTTTTAAAAATTTGGACAGCACCTCCTTTGTATATTTTGATCCGAAACCACAATACATGATGATATAAAGGCATCCCCAAGAGGGAGCTAGCTCTTCGCCAACCGGCGGATCACAACCACGCAAGACAGTATAAATAAGTATACGACGCCCAATAGCGAAGTTCACCACAACAGATAAAGAATAAAGCGAGATATCAACCCCAAATGCGAACATACAACCCATCGCTCAAATCTCGTAACTACAAGTCTTGCTAAGTCTCATATCTTATACAATTACTAGTTTTGATTTGATGGAGTTGACTAGATACAATATGAAATATAAATACAAGAGTGGGTATGATACAAATGTCCCACCTACCAAGCAAATCACCTAAAAGCAACTGTGTGCCAGCGATGCCGCTACCGATCCATGCGGTCAACCTGTAAGAACTGTGGCACAACGGGGGTGCGTTGCCAATTCGTGAGTAGAAAAACATCTACAAGTAGAAATCGAATAAACAACGACTCCTAGGTCAACTATATCATAAAGGTAATACTATGATATCTAGGGTGACCGGGTCGTATATGTGCCAACAATGTAATCACACCTATGTGTAAGCGGATATCATCCAACTATAATCAATGTATGTATGCATGTGGATCCCATCCACGTGTCAACCAATGACAAAACAATATCATGCATGTGAATATCATAAAATCATATGCACGAAAATATGAGGATGTAAATCAACGGGTGTCCCTCGCGACACATAAAAATCATGGAACCGGAGTGTCCCACTTCGACACTCGAAAACATCATGAAACCCGTGTCTAGCATCGACACGTAAATCCTCATATATCTCGGGCTCCGTCAGTCCGAATCGGCCCATGGGCTTCGTCAGTCCGGATCGGCCCATATCATCTCTCAACTCCGGTCGGTATCCTCCGGATATCCGCCGAGCCCAAAACAATCACCGGTAGGTAGTGGTCCCTATGCCGGGCTCACCGTATATATACACAGCATCCCTTTCTTACCCCGGGGTACCATACCGGGTCCACCATGTACCCGCAATCGGCCTCATCCAGCTCCTCGAATCGGGTTCACATGTCACACGTCTCAGAACTGAGAAAACGCATGGTGGACGCACTGAAATATCATATCAAGAGAAACTGGGTTTTTAAAGCAGTACATACTTTCTTTTGAAATAGCCACGGTTCTCAAATCCAGAAATCTCATGAAAATATTATATCTCAATGTGTAAAAATCATAAAGCATGATGTATGCGACATATGATAGAAATGTAAGCATATCCGTATATCATGCTGTTAGTTATGTATATGCCCTAGAGGCCATTGTTGTACATATGATGTATATTATAATGGATGCTTGGATATATATAGAGAGGACTTTCTTGCTCGGCATGATAGTATGCTATTTGGTTTCGCTTTATCTTAATATGTTGACTTATATTAGTTTACTGTCTTACTCTCACATATTGATAAAGCCCTTAGGATATGTACTCGACTACTGGGACTATGATGAGATCATACTAGTGGGGCCTGGGTAGTCAACGAGTATATCCTATAACTGTTCCTAGTCGAGGGTGTGTCGAGACAGGGCATCGATACACCAGAGTAGACTAGCGTATACGCATCTTGACCCATATGATGGGCGATGGATGATCCCATATCCATCGGTGTTTGACATCAAAGATGGTGTACGGGTGCTCAGTGGAGACTGGGTACACTGGACGGACTCGCCGAGAACTCCCCAGATGGTATTATACCTCACGTCAGATGGCAGTTCTCCGGTGACACTGGTACAGGTTAGTCTATAGACCCGAGATCGTCATAGAGTCTTGTGAGATTCCCACTGTGCTTTGATTTCCACCTTACCACGTCCAAGAGGGCGTGCAAAATGGTGGCTTTTGGGTGCAGTCCCGAATCACATGGAGGCAATGAGCGATAGGAGGGGATTCGTCTCTCCCGGTATAGGGAGTTGATGTTGTGCTGTATTCGATTGGATATAACTGGAAGTCCCTGGCCAGGGCTGATTTAGAGATTTACTGGTAAGTGTTACCAGCAATTTCTCGATCCGTTATGAGCCTCACATCGACATGACTTATCGATTATTAGGGTCTGACGTATACCACCCCTAGACTAGATATGCAACATGTCAGACGAAGAGACCGGACTGTACGGGAGTGTTACTGATTGGATTCACAGGAGAATATACAAGCTTGCTAGTTGATCTTCTGATCGCTCAATACCTGGGTGGCTGTTATGTTTAGCTGACTGCTTGCAGCTTGTAGGTATTTGATATGATCATCACCTACTGCCGGCGTATTGACGATTCTTTAGAGTCCTACACAGAGGTTTCTTGACTCAGGCAAAACGGAATAGGAGCACATATGTGATATGTGCGGGACCGAGAATAATACGATATGAGATACCGTATTCTATTCTCGCGATATTTGATATCAGCCGGGTCATCGGATCAAGTGTTGATTCGATGAATCGGTACATGATATATTAGTCGGTTATATGCGATATAGCCGGATTGTCGGATCAAGTGTTGATTCGATAATTTAATGTATAATTATATATATGTGATATATTACATTACATTATCTAATATTGGCTCGCTTTATTGATTTATTTTCTCACCGGATAATACATTGATATATATGCGATATATGTTAATTGTATTATTTTCTTTTGTTACAAATATATATTATATATATGATATATAATATTGTAACAAGTTATGTTTACAAATGCAACATGATTAGTGGAGATTAATCATGGTTAGGGTTTGATTTGGGTTAGTCTTTTCTTGAACCTTCTAGAAGCTTTTGTTTTGTTTCTTGCTTAGATATTTTGTTTAGATATTTTGCTTAGATATTTCTAACCCAACCCAAACGCTTAACCCTAGTAAACTCTCTACATGAGTTAATGATTCATATTATTAACTCAAGGTTCATTTGTAAGCATGGTAACTTTTCATTGTTCATCACAAAAGAAATCTTCTTCTTCTTCCTCCTTGCAAAGCTTTCTAGTTTTTGGTTTTGTGATGGATTGGTGTGAGAAATTGATAATAAAAGAGAGCATAATTCCTTCTTCATCATCCTCATCTAATCTAGCCAATTAGATTAGGGTGTTCACTTCATTAATACTTGATTAAAGAAATGAGAGCTTGAGTTAAAGAAACTTCAAAGTAGATTATCTTCGAAAAAGAAGACTACAAGCAAGTATGGATCATTCGGGTTATGGAGCCTCTCTTGAGTCCGGGAGATCATGGATCGCGATGAAGGGACTACTACTCGGAGCTCATGAAGCGAAGGAGCGGACTACAAAGGTTGTAATCTCTCTCTCTTAGATGTAAAGTTGTTTACTTGCATGTTAAGCCCTAACTATCTAGCAAAGATCCTCTATTTGGGTTGTTCGGCACTTTAAAATTTAAATCGGGAATGGTTGATGCATTGTAGAACCTTGTAACAGTGCCTAGTAACCCTACACATGCAACATGGAACAGTAATATGACATATTAAGGGAAAACCGCTCTTTTAAAATAATTCCAGTTTTTAAATATATCCTGCGGTTCCCAATTTCTCCAAAGTCAAATGCAACACCGTCTGTGCAATAAGTATGTACGTAGGCATGGATGTACAAAGATATATGTACGCAAGTATAATATGCAGGGAGTCATATCATGATGCCGTAATCCTATTGTGTAGTGGCATGGCGATTATCGATGATGAAGTGTGTGAGCCGGCTAATCTGTGTAAGTGTAACATACGCATCATCGATAATGGTGTAGGTGTGCTAGCACAGATAAATATATATGATGCAATGAGAATAGCATGAAATGCAGCATAAGGTAATATGTCAGCTAAAAGCTACAAGGTATACATATCTAACATGACCGAGTCGGTGAATTTATCAATCGACATCTAGCCACACAACATCACGTACGGTATAATCCATCGTACGGCATCCTCTAGTCAAGGGTATGGATCAATCATCAAGTCAACTCATCACGCATGGAAAATCATCGTACGGCGGCATTAAACCAAAAGGGATCCTACCAACCTATAAGACAATGAGGGTATGGCCTAATGTCACGTACGGCCTATCATTCATGATTCACAACATCCTATATATACCTATATATCTATGTCCCAGGTCACATCCATAACAATCTCGTATCAGGAGACCGGCAAGGTATCAAACATCTCAATCGACTCTCATCCGTATACCAACATATCACCAAGTCATCATATCGCATCGTACATTCTTTTCATCACATTTATCTCTCACATTGAATCAATTCTACATAAACATTCTATCTTACAATAAGCATACATATCTAACAAACACACCCGAACCATACAATCAGTTTTTAAAAGATGCGAATCGTAGTTTGAAAGTAGGGGTTACGATGTTTTTAAGGAAAATATATCATTTGAAAATCCGTAACATCCCTCAAGGTGTCAGTTTAAAAGATGCATACGATTCTTCAGTTTGGAAATAGGTATGGTTCGGATGACGCGTTTACGTCGGCTATCTTGTCCTATAGTACCCTAAATGGCAATATTGTCAAACATCATCCTCAAATTCCGTCATCACATATTAGCCGTATCATATCACTTCTAACTATCATTTAGTTTCTAATATAGTTTCTCTAACTATCATTTAAGTCTATCTATAGTTTTCTATTAAAGGTTTCCTTAACCATTTACTATGAATCGGTTTCCATCAAAAACTTGCGGGGGTGCTATACGCCATCCACCCGACTACCCCCGTAGATATAAATCTACTCACATTGGTCTCCGCTTGCCGAAGTCGATGACGCCACGCTCCGTCGCCTCTGAATCTACGCGAAGGTACCTACAATAACAACACATATCGCAACGCTATTAAAATCAAGTTCTGAAATCCAAAACGGCACGCGCATTGCTCATAGGTTAGAACCTATATCTTACGCGTACAAAATCAACCAAACAACCCTTGTTGTTGATGTATGAAGATCGAACAACCAAATACAAATCCAAATATCAAGAATTAACATTTCAAAATACGGAAACCATAGCCAAAATCACACTAAAATGCTCACAGATTTTGACTCAGGTCAAATAAAGCTAAGCAAACAAGTCTAGGGTGATGTACATAGTGTATATGACCTACTGGATCAACCCCGACACCCAAGCCAACCAAGTGGCCAGCCACATAGGCCAAAATTCCGGCCTCCTCGGCCCCCCATGCTCTGAATGGGTTAGTTTTGTCATGGTGGTCTCTTGGTGGTGTATCTAGGTCCCTGGTATTGTTTGCTACTCTCAAAAATCCCCCGGGTTGCTCCAGATTTCCCTGCACACCTTATATTCTTGCAAATCCGACATGGACAAAATTATAAATCCGCATTATGGTTTCTACACTAAACCACAGCCCCTGAATTCAATCCCTATGGTTTTGTACAGCCACTACACATCACCAATTCCACTCAATCACTCCAAACCCTTCTCTAGAAATTCTCAAGTTCACAACCCATCATCAAACCAAATTCTAAACTAAACAAAAAGCTAGGAAAACTTGAAACTAAACTAATGGAAGAAATTATACCTCATGGATGTCACATAAGCAAACCTTAGAAATCCCAAAGTTGTCAAAATCCCACTTTGCTTGGTCCAAAGTGTAGAGGAAGAGATGGAGATTAATATTTGTGAAGGAAGTATAAGGTTTTGGGGATTATTTGGAGATGGATCTAGGGTTAGAAGTGGAGGGAGATGTGGGTGAGGAAGATGAAGAAGGAGAAGAAAAAAGATGGGTAAAGGAAACATGGCAGCAGCCCCCCCTCTCTCTCACTTATTCTCACTCTCTCCCTCTCTCTCCAATCGTTCACCTTTTTAACCCTTTTTCATTTCTTTTTCTTCTCTTTCAAATTTCAAAACCAACTCACATAATACCCATAAATCAACATAAATGCAATGTAACCAAATGTAACATGACATGGTGCACTAGCCATGGAAAACTGTAGAAACACGGATTTGGCTTAATTGCGATTAGCAGTGCGCTAATCAGGTTTTTATCCAAACTGCATATAATAAATTTTAAAAATGACAAATCCCTTAAATATATTATTAAATGAATAAATCATTTTAATTTCCATTTATTTCACAATTATCGGTATATATTTATACCCTTTTTCGAAAACCCCAATTTCGCAAATCGGGCAGTTTTCGGGAAATATATTATTTTAATATTAAATTGCAAAAATAATATTTTATATTTTCTGAAATGTTACACGAACACGTCCTCAGGAACTCATCCCAACCATCGAAGGAACACTCAATACTCATCCGTTTCTCGATCAACACACAACACATCTGGGTGAGGTCCTTCCATCTGAAACTGGTCAACTTACCGATCTCACATCGGAATATCCGACGAACAACGTCATCTCTGGATCGATCTACTCTAGATCTGATTAAGACTCTCCAAACTGGAAATCTTCAACTCAACTGGGCCTGCGTCGGCGCATCAAATCTGACGAATCACCTCCGTCTCTCAACTCCAGATAGACTAGCTATCACCTGTCGCATCTCTGCCTGGAAGCTCCAGCGATCTCAGCTCGTAAGCTCTGGAAGCGACATCACATCAATCTCAGCAACAGCTGGGTCATCTGTCTGCACGGTCAATAACATCACAATCTCTGAGGTATGCTGTACATCAACAGTCCTCTCATAGCAGGCAGCCTCTAACAATAGCCTGATCATCCGGTACAAAACCGTACACTCGTCTCAAATGAGAGATCTCAACACCACACTACATCGATACGTTCCCATATCACCAGAAAACACGATGGTCAGTCCTCGTCCACAACGAGCTCGCCCTGACCGCATCACTAGTAGCAGCTCAAACTGTGCTCAAACCTTGGTGACAGGAACCTCAATCAAGTATCGACGAAAAAAGATCAAAGTGATGAAATGAATCAACAGATCTAGAAAGAATATATGATCATATGGAGGAACGGAATCAGTGAGAGTATGATCATGTAAATGAATAGAATCAAGGATCTCCAATGGATGTAAAATCAAGGAAACGAAAAGAAACACAAGTCTCAAAATATGTACATCCTAAGGTCACTTAAGTGGAGTATCGTATCGTAAATATGCCGCGGAACATACGTACGGTACGTCACTCTACTCAAGCTACCTACTCCATTAATCAGGGTCGGCCTATGTAACGAAAGTTCGGGTCTAACACCCCCTTGTTCAAATCTAAGTTCCGTAAGGTCAAGCCTAGGTTTCGAAATATATATACGCCCTAAACTCTACATAGTCAAACCTAAACTCGAACCAAGGTTAAACCTAGCGCTCTGATACCAACTTTGTCATGACCCGAAATATTAGCTCGTGACCAGCACCTAAATCACGCGACGTCTACAGGCATAACGTAATTCAAGTAAGCTGAAACCCAGAAATCTAAACCTTTTTAAGAAATAAAGATATAATAAATCATGTTTTGTCTTTTGAAAATTTGGGCAGCACCTCCTTAGTAAAAACTAGCCCCGAAAACGGGTACAACACTGAATATAAATAAAACATCCCCAAACGGGAGCAAATCAAACAACCACCACAAGCATAAATATATATATATATGACGCCCAACGGTGAAGATCCACACATGGAAATAAAGTAAAACAAGACATCAACCCCAAAAGCGAACATAAAACCCATCGCTCAAGTCTCACAACTACAAGTCTTCTAAGTCTTCAACATATACAATTACTGATGTAGTTGGCTAGATACAAAAGGAATAATAATACAAGAGGGATACGATCCAACATGTACCACCTACCAAAAACAAATCACCCGAAAACAGCTGTATGTCAGCAATGCCGCTACTGATCCATGCGGTCAACCTGCAAGAACTGTGGCACAACGGGATGAGTTGCCAACTCGTGAGTAGAAAACATCATCAGGTAGAAATCGAAATAAACAACGATTCCTAGGTCAACTATATCATAAAGGTAATACTATGATATCTAGGGTGACCGTATCTGCATATGTGCCAACAACATAATCAATGTCTATCAGCAAGTGGATCTCATCCAACCAATATAATCAATGCCAGTATACATGTGTATCTTATCTACGTGTCAACCAATGACACAACAACATCATGCATGTAAATATCATCAAAACATATGTAGGTAAATATGAGGATATAAATCAACGTGTGTCCCTCACTAACACATCAAATCCCAAAATCCTCAGGCACTGCATCCTCAGATCGGCCCTCATATCCTGTAAGTCTCATGTAACCTGAGTGTCAAACATCGACACCCGAAACATCATGAAAACATATACCTGTATGTATATATATATGTATAAGGATATCAACTACGTATGTCCATCGACGATACGTAAAAATCATGGAAACCTGAGTGTCTAACACCGACACTCGAAACGTCATGAAACCCGTGTCCAGCATCGACACGTAAATACTCATAACTTAGGCGCCGTCACAACGAATGGACCTGATGTCATGTCCGTACATCACTCCGGTCGTTATCCCCACGATAACCGCCGAGTCCAAATACTATCACCGGTAGGTTCTTGCCCAGCCTTCCAGGCTCATCGCCATCATCTGCGATCTTCTTGCCGAGGGAAACCATACTGGGCTCCACCATGTACCCGCACATGGCCCACTCCACTCCTCGCATCGGGTATATATCACAAATCTCAGAACCGAGAAACCTCATGGCGGACGCATCGAAATATCATATCAAGAGAAACCGGGATTTCAAACAATACATAGTTTCTTGAAATACCCCCCACGGTTCTCAAATCCATAAATCACATGAAATCCATATCTCAATGCGCAAATCCATGAAAAACTGATATATGCAACATAAAACAGCAATATGAGCATATTAAGGGAAAACCGCTCTTTTAATTGAATCCAGTTTTAAAATATATCATGCGGTTCCCAAATCCTCTGAAATCAAGTGCAGCATCATATAAGGTGTACATGTAACTATAGCAAGATAAGTATCTACATGTAAGCAAGTATGTATGATGCATCTCATAAGCACAATAGTACAATAAGCAACGTCTCAATGTCAAATGACAATACAATACCACTTAGTGGTATATACCTATAGCAAGATATGTGGGTGTACATGTCAGTATGTAAGCATGAAGTACATGTAGCTGTAACCAGGTATGTGGGTATACATGTCAGTATGTAAGCAACATATGACAGGATGCAAGCATGTCCGTATATCTCATGCAACGTGGAACAGTGATATGAACATAGCAAATATATCATGGCATGATGTAGCAATTCTACTGTGTAGTGACATGGCAATTATCGATAATGAAGGTGTGTGAACCGGTAAATCTGTGTAAGTGTAACATACGCATCATCGATAATAGTGTAGGTGTACTAGCACAGGTATATTTAATGCAATGAGAATAACATGATCGTAGCATAAAGTACATCATCAGCTAAAAGCTATTAGGTATACGTGTCTACAATATATCCGAGTCGGTGAATCCATCAATCGGCATCCAGCCTCACAACATCACGTACGGTACAATCCATCGTACGGCCTCCTCTAAACAAGGGTATGGATAAAACAACAGATAAAACTCATCGCGTATGGTAAATCCATCATACGGCGGCATTAAAATAAATCTAGGGATTCTATCAACCTATACAACATCGGGGGTACGGATCTAAGTCTCGTACGGTATATCACTCAATATGCAAAAACAATATCCATATATATATATATATATATATATATATATATATATATATATACCTATCTCTCAGGTCACATCCATGTCAAACTCGTATCAGGGGACCTACAAAGGTATCAACAATCTCATATCGACTCGAATTCATATAACGACAAATCACACTAAGTCATCATATCACATCGTATACTCATTCATCATATTAATATCTCGCATCACAATATAAAAACGTCACGCTTGTTCTCTTTCAATTCGTACCTATCATGATTCACTTATCATTTATATTCTCATATGTCAATATGTCCATTAGCATCAATTTCTATCATATTATCGTTTGTAAATCCTACAATCATGTCCGTCGCATATCATTTATCAAGATAAAATAATCAAACGATATTCCATATCAATGTTTGCTGGGGTGCTATACGCCATCCACCCGACTTCCCCCGTAAATATAAATCTACTCACCTGCTAAACTCCTCGCTTAGCCATAGTCGATGCGTTTCGTCATCTCGAAATCCACGCGAAGGTACCTACAATATCAACACGTATCGCAATACCATTAAAATCAAGTTCCGAAATCCAATACGGCACGCGGTGCGCTCATAGGTTAGAACTTATAGCCTACTCATGCAAAACAACCAAACAACCCTCGTTGTAGACGTACAGACGTCCGACGACCAAATACAATATCAAGTCACAAAACCAAGAAATCCCAATACCAGAAAATATAGCCAAAACCATAACTATAATCGCTATTCGTGAAAACCACCAAGCCTAAAACCCGAATCGTACCAATAACCCTATACTAGTAAACTGTAAAGTGGTTTAAGAAGTTATACCGATCGATCCGTATCTTTCGGTCTTAACTCTCAGTCCTTAGCATGTTGCAGCTTCCTCGACGAAGATCGCTCTCCGGTCACGCTCGTCAAAGAGGACACACGTCGAGGATTTTTTATACGGGCTCCCGCCTCAAAACCGAAACAACTCGGGCATCCAGTTTGCTAGCCTAGATACCCAAGATGAAGTAGAGAGTGTATGTGAATATTTTGTCTCAAGGCATCCAAGGATTTGGGTGGAGATAAATGAAGTTGCCAATTTATGAAGAAGAAGAAGTGAGCTTAGAATTTTCAAGTGAAGAAATGGGCTCTGGAAATTTCGAATTCTCCTCTCTCAATTTTGTGCTCTGTGGAATTTATGTGTGTGTGTGATGTTGTAGTGGTGGTCTTTTTTATTAATCAACAAAAACCACACAAAAACAATCACCCCCAACCAAAATCCACAGCACACACACCCTTAGAAAATATCCCACATCCAAAACATTTAATGCAAGACATGAGTCATGAAAATAGCCCATGCCCATTAAATGCACACCCCCATGCCCACGAAATGTGCTGTGTACCAAGCAAAAGATAAAGTCAAACATTACTCACAATTATCCATTAAACAAATAATGCACGAAACAAATGATGAGTCACCAAATTTGCACCAAAATTTCAACAGCCATCATCAAAAAACTGGCCACGAAAATAGCCCACTGCCAAATGAAATGCTCACGAAATTCTGGCAAGGAAATGGACCAAAACACAAAGCTCACAATATCACAATAATTTATATTTATACCATTTTACGAAAACTCTAAATTCGCAAATCGGTAGTTTTTGCGAAACATATTATTTTAATATTAAATTCCAAAAATAATATTTTTATATTTTCTGAAATGTTACACATATATAGTTATCTTTCTTACAAAAAATGTCAGCTACTTGTGTCATGATACGCGCATCGCACAGCGACTTGAAAAAGATTTGACATGTATTTCTTTTCAGATGTTTTGACGAGTTTACAACGATGCGTACTATGTACATATTATAGTTTTGAGTATATCATGTTGGTTTTCGTATTGGACCTTGACAGTATCTTCACCATAACTCCGATGATTGCGTGATACTAGACGGAGTTTTGATTTTGAGTTATATACTCGTTTTCATACGCATACATTGCATTAAGATGTGTTTTAAGTATTGATGATTTCGGAGCCCCGACGACTTGATTGGTTTGCTAAAATGTTTTAGTATTTTGGCGGATTAAATTTAAATTCGGGGACCGAATTTATTTAAGGGGGAAGACTGTAACATTTCAGAAAAATAAAATATTATTTTTGGGAAATTAAATAATATAAATAATAAATATTATGAATATTTTAAGGTATGGAGTTTAGCTTTAATGACGTGGTATAATTATATACCGATAGGTTGGAAAATATTGGAAAATTAAATTGAATGTTGATTTTGAAAGAATATTATATGATTTAGACATTTTATAAATTTTATACAACTAATTATATACAAGTTTATGTCTAAGCTTGATTAATATCTACTAATTATGCATTAAGCTTGTTATGCTTATGACATGCACCGTGTCATGTAGCACAACTTGTTACATTTCATTCTAACTATGGCTTTAATTCTTTATTTTTCTTTTTGTTTGGTTTTGTTTTGAGTTCTTTGAAAAAGAAAATGGATTTAAAATGAGAGATATTTTATTTGTGGCATGGCATGAGGTATAGGCAAGAAAGAGAGAGAGGGGGTGAGGGGTCTTTTGACCATGGCTCATTTGTTCTTAACATCATCTTCATCTTTTTTTTCTTCTCCTCTCTCCTCTCATGGCTGCCCTCTCCCTCCACCTCCTCTACCTCCTCACAACACCCTCAAATACACATCAAAACCTTGCATCCTCTTCACAAAATTCATGCACAAGCTCACTACAAGCATGGTGGACCAAAAAAGTTGGGATTTTGAGCACTTGGGGCAACTCAAGAAAATTCTTGAGTTGCCAAATGAGCTAATTCTTTCACCCTTAGCTTAGTAATTTAGTTTCTATAGCCTCTAGTTTAGTTTAGAATTCATTTAGTGAGGTTTAGTGATCTTGGAAAATTCCAAGATGATGTTTAAGGGATTCTTGAGTTGTGATGGTGCAAGTGAGTGTAATTGGTGACTACAACCCCCCTAGTGATTGAAACCAGTGACTAAACCCTAAAACTTGAGTTAGATATTTCAATGTCGGTTTTGTGTATGAATTGTGGATTACAGGAAATCTTGAATGACCTGGAGTCTTTACAAGAAAAACTAGCAACACTATTAACCTAGATTGAGCACTAGGAGACCACCCTGAGGAGACGAACCCAAACAGAGCTACCTGGGCCGAGCATGCCGGATTTGGGGGTGATCTCACCGGGTCATCTGTGGTATTTGGTGTTAGGATTGGTTCTGTAGCTCACATACCCCATATACTACCCCACTATACTGCTTGTTTATCCCCATTTCACCTGACCAAAAATCTAGAAGCATTTTCTTGAGTTGCTGTTTTGATTTGTGGTTTTTGCATGACTTGAAACTTTGGATATTTCATTTTGTCTCGGTCACTTGACGTTTGTACGTCGATATCGGGTGCTGTTTGGTTATTCTTGCATCCGTTGACCATAGGTTTTAACCTATTTGTGATTCGTGTGCCGTCTTGGTTTTCGTGCGCGATTTCCGTTTACGATGCTATGTGTTTATATATGTAGGCACCTTCACGTGGACTTCGGATAACAAGGAAGAGCGTGGCGACATCGACTTCAGCAAGCAAAGATCAAAGTGAGTAGATGTATATCTACGGGGAAAGTCGGGTGGATGGCGTATAGTACCCCGACAGTTTCGTAGTGTAGCATGCGAATATATATCTCTGTGTGTGTGTGTGTGTGTGTGTAATTAGCAAGGAAGGCTTTAGGAGATCATGGGTTGGTTTTAGCGTAATTGGAAGATAGTGCTTTTAGTTTAGTTTCTTAGTCGCAAAACCCTAGAGTAAAGGTTGACACACACACACGCACACACGTGACATGATTATGGGTGTATATGTTTATGTGTGTGTGTGTGTGTGGATGTGTTGGTGTGTGTATATATATATATATATATATATATACACGGGTGATGAGGATAGTATATGATACTTGGATGTGAGTAGATATGATCGGGTATGATGCAGTGAGATTTTGATATGTGATTAAGTCATGATATGATATACGGCATGATATTATAGCGGACCGATGGGCGATGTGTTTTCATACACACGAGGATATATGTTTGATGATATTGGTATGTACTAGACTGTAGAACAGTACCCCTAATTCAGGATATTATGATGATGTACCATATGAATAATGAGGTATATGTGATATTTGACCCGTACCCCGATTTTAGGATGCCGTACGATGGATTTTACCGTATGAGGTATAGATATGATGATTGATCCGCACTCTTGACTCGAGATTGTCGTACTATGTATTTTATCGTACGTGACGCTATTGAGACGGATCGCCGACTATTAGATATATCGACTCGAAATTTAGGTGGATTTCTTACCCTTTCGACTATTTCCTTAGTTTAGACTTTTAGTTGATTAGGAAGATATTAGACTAGGCTCGAGTCATACCTATTTTCAAAAACTAACAAATCGTGAGTATTTTCAAAAGACAACTCGAGGGATATTACGGATTTTCTTCAAAGGACATACCTTTTCTTAAAAACACTGTAGCCCCCACATTCAAAAAACCACGATTCGTGCTATTTCAAATGCCAAGACCGTATGACTCGTATATAAAAATATATATTCTTAAATGTTGCGTTTACTATTCATTCGTTGTTATATTCATGTTACATGTGTTTCCTTAACTATTATGATATCGATTCTTAGGACACCAACACCATTACCGATGATGCGTATGTCCACGAACACTTGCTTGCCGGCTCACACACATCATCATCGGTAATTTCCATGTCACGTATATTTTTGAGAATATTACTTCATGGATATAACTGCTAGCTGATAGTTCCATTATACAATTACTATGCTAGTTTAGATATTGCATTCTTTACTTAGATACCCATGCATGTGTATATTCGTTGTCATGCAATATTATGGGGCTTTATGCCGGTGATTCACTGTTTATTGACTCTCGATTTTGGGATTTCGATTTTTCCATGAGATTTCTGGATTTGGAGAAACCGCAAGGATTTTATAAACTCATTATCATTTCTAAAAATAGAAATTTGCGGTTTTCTCGTGATATGATGTGAGAGGTGTCTACCATGAGTTTTCCCGGCTCTTGAGCGGTATCATACACCCGATTCGAGGAGGAGGAGGAACCGTCTGCGGGTGCATAGTGGACCCGGTGCGGTATCCCGGGGCAAGATGGTCGCAGATGATGGCGTTGAGCCCGGCAGGGGAGCACTACCGACCGATTATTTGTGACGCGGCGGATATCCGGAGGATACCGACGTAATCTTGAGATTTAATGTTATGGGCCAGTCCAGATTGCCGGAGCTCGAGATATTAAGATTTGATATTATAGGCCAGTCCGGATTGCCGGAGCCCGAAATATTGAGATTTGATGTTATGGGCCAGTCCGAATTGCCGGAGCCCGAGATATTGAGATTTGATGATATGGGCCAGTCCGGATTGCCGGAGCCCGAGATATTGAGATATTGAGACATTGAGATATTGGGATACATATTTTGTGTCGGCGCTTGACATGGATTCTCTGTTGATTTCATTGATGATACTTCAGTTTTTTTACAAAAATCTTACAGAGATAAGAAAACAGTTTTCTCGTACAAGATGTATCCTGCTTTCATTCTTAATACATTCGTACATCATATATGTGACATGTTGCTACCTGAGGTATTGACACGAGCACTTGGTATTACACTTATGTTTAGATGTTTACCCTTGCCATTATTAGATGTTTCAGGTTATATTTTATGAGGTTATTATTGTATGACCTAGGAGAGAGTCATACATGCGATTTCTTCTCGGTGATGTTTTCTACTCACGAGTTGGTTACTCACCCTTGTTGTGCCACAGTTTCTTGCAGGTTTGGCCGTACAGGTTTTGTTGCGGCTTGCTGGCACACTGCTTCCTTCCGGGTGATTGCTTTGGTAGGTGGGTTCACTTGCATCGTGACCACCGTTGTACTTTTATTTATTTTCAGTTGTATCTAGTAAACTCCATCAACCAGACTTGTATAATTGATAGATTTAGAAAACCAGTTGTATATTCTTTTAACCTTGGAGTTGCGCGCTTGTATTATTGTAGTTCTTCTCTGGTTTTCTTAAGGACGTTGGTTTTCCTTCTGAGTTTTGATCCTCGTCCTTCGGCGTTATATATTATATTTCTTGCGTGGTTGTTTCCGCCAATTGGTGAAGAGCTAGCTCCCGCTTGGGGATGCCTTTATTCATTACTTATTTATATATTCCTGTTTATATCCGTTTGGGGCCAGTATTTACAAAGGAAACTCTACCGAAATCTTTGGGAAAGACTTGATACTTTTAAAAATGTTTACTACGACTTTCAAAGTGATTTCATATGTTGACTTTTAAATAAGTTTTTCCTTCACTCTCTTTTCAAATGGTTTAGATTTCTGGGCTTTTGGCTTACTTGAATTAGGTGGGGTCCTATAGACTTCACATGATTCAAGTGCCAGTCACGTGTCATTTCGGGTCGTGACATCGCCGCGAGATCGAGATCAGGAGAGTTGACACGAAGGACAACACGGTGGATCCACTTACGAAGGCCCTTCCCCAGACGCAGTTCGAGAAAATTTTTAGGATGTTGGGTATGAGATACTGCAACTACTGACCTTAGGGTAAGTGGGAGATTATCAGTGATATGTATGCCCTAGATGCTATTATTGTAAATTATAGTGGATACTTGGAGACACACATACACACACACACATAGAGAACATTCTTGCTCAACATGATAGTATACGATTTGGTTTCTTTTTATCTTAACATGTGCACCTGTTTTAGTTTACTATTTAATTGATACATGTTGATAAAGCCCTTAGGATGTTTGCTTGACTACCAGAAATATGATATAGATCATACTAGTGGGGCCTGAGTAGTCTACAAGCACATCCTTAAAGTGTTCCTAGTCGAGAGAGTATCAAGATAGGGCATCGATATTCCAAGATAGACTAGTGTGTACGTTTTTTGACCCTATATGGTGCGATGGTTGATCCCACAACCATTGATGTTTGACACTAAAGATTGTACACAGGTGCTCATTGGAGAATGAGTATACCGAACGGACTCCCCGAGAACTCCTAGATGGTACCATACCTATCGTCAGATAGCAGTTCTCTGGTGACATTTGTACAGGTTAGTCTATAAACCCAAGACCGTCAAGTGTCTTGTATGGTTCCCATTGTGCTTTGATTACCTCCCTACCACGGTTCTACTGAGTCGTCCAAACAGGTGGTAGTTGGGTATTATCCCGAGTCACATGGAGGCAGTGAGGGATAGGAAGGGTTTCGTCTTTCTCGGTATTGCGAGCTGATGTTGTGCTATGCGCGATTAGTTATAACCGCAATTCTCTGGCCATGGCTGATGAGATTTACTGATAAGTGTTATCAGTAGTTTCTCGAATGGTTATAGGCCACACACCGTCCTGACTTATCGAGATATTGGGGTCTGACGATTCCATCCCCCAGACTCGATATGCAACATATCATACGAAGAGACCGTCCTGTATGGTATGTGTTGCTTATAGGCTCTACAGAGAGTTTGGACAAGTTTAATTATTGATCTTCTATTTGTTCAATACCTGGGTAGCCGTTACGTGCAGCTAGTATCGCTGACGTGCTTGTAGGTGTTTGATATGATCATTACCTACTGCCAGCGTATTGACGTGTCTTTAGAGTCCCATATAGAGGTTTCCTAGCTCAAGCGAAACGAAATAGGGCTTGTATGGAGATATGTGCAGGAGCTTGATTAAATACGGATATATGATACCGTATTCTAATCTAGCGTTGTTTGATATTAACCGGATTATATATGATATAACCGGATTATTAAATCAAGTGTTAATTTGATAAATTGATATATATATATAAACTAATATTATGCTCACTTGATATTTTCTTTCTCTTTATATATTTATATATATGATATAAATATGTAAACATATATGTGTGACATGGTTGTATATACACAAGAGTTGTGTATGTGAGAATTACATTGGAGTTTAAGATAGGGGATAATGATCACTTATGTGAATAAATGAAAAGAAAGAATGAGTCATTACTTTGGAACAAAGTAGAAAGTATGACACATTTCTCTTTTCATTTGAATTCATATAAGTTTATCATTTGCATTTATCCACAACTCTAAGCTCATTCTCATTACCATCTTCATCTTCTTCATCTCTTCTCTTGAAATACTATTCATTCAAGAGAAAAGAAAAAGAAAAGAATTTTTAGTGAGCAAAAACCCTATTTAGTCAACCTAAACCAAACTAGCAAATTAGTTTAAATTGTTCTCTTCACTGATAGTTTGATTAGTGAAGTATTTGCTTGAGTGAGAGTAGCCTCAAGATGGATCATCTTCGACGAAAAGACATCGAGAAAGCTTGTTCATTTTTTCAAGTGGAGATCAAGGAAAAGTTCAAGGGACTACCACAAGGAGTTTTAGAAGTAAAGACTTGGTTACGAAGGTTGTAGCTCCTCTCCATTTAGTTTAAAAAAACTCCTTTTGCTTTCTTTTGAAACTCTAATCCTTAAGTTCGATTCTTGTTTGTAAACTTAGCCCTTTAGAATTTTTAAAATTGCATGCTGGAAATTCTTAAAACCCAAGTAGAGGTACCATGACCTACTTTCAAATAAATCTTATTCATTCAACCTACCAAATAAATTGATGCAAATGAATACAAGATAAAACCCTCTACTTCTAAAATATCACCAACTCTGACCGAGACTTGGTCTAAAGACCGCATGCAAACGCATGGCTGGACATCTTGTAGGGTTCCTAGGCACTCTCAAGAGGTCTCACAAGGCATCAACCATGCCAATTTAAAATTTAACGGTGCCGAGAAACCTTAAACTACGGATCGTTGGCTAGAAATCTAGGCGAAAATGAAACTAGTTAACAACTTAACTAAGGTTTATACGGAAATACAACCTTTGTAGATCCGGTGCTCCACCTCCATAGCTCCGCAACGAAGTCCCCTTGCTGTCCAAGTGAATTCCCGGGCTCTAGCGTCGGCTTCATCGGAGAATAGGCGGGCTAGGTCGTCGATGTCCATGCCGAAGATGATCTACGTCGAGGCATCGCTAGATCAAGCTCCCACTTCACCAAGTCATGAAAACTTGTGAAGGAACCACCCTATACTACTTGGCAAGAGGTAGAGGATGAAGAAATAGGAGTTGGGTTCACTGTAGAATTGGATTTCTCACTCAAATACATCAATCACCATTGATGAAGAAAGCTTTCTTCTTGTGAGGAAGAAGAAGAAGATGATAAGTGTTATGATAAGTTAATTTAAAATAGAAAAGAAAATCCAAACTTATCATAATCTAACCATGGTTATGTGTAGAGAGCAAACTATAGTTAGGTGGAATGGTTAGGGTTAGAGAAGAAGACAAGAATGGTTGCTTTGGTCAAAGTTGCATGAAGCTTGAAGAAGCTTCTAAGAAAGCAACCATTTGTTTTCTTTTCTCATTCTTTTCATCCAAAAAGAAATAGAAAAATGAATGAATAAATAAATAAGCAAATAACAAACTCTAACCATTTCATTAACCAAGGTTTAATTCTTTATACTTAACCAATTTTACATGCACCATCAAACATGATACAAGCATGTGCACAAAATCATATCACATATATAATGCGCACATCCGAGCGAGAAAATCCATTTAAAGTGAACCGATACTAGTTAATGCAAAGTAATATATCAAGTATATAATTATGCATTAAATCATTAAATCAACACTTGATTTAACGATCCGGTCATATCGCATATAACCGACTAATATCTAATGTATCGATTTATCGAATCAATCTTCGATTCGATAACTAGGTTATATCGCATACAACCATTCGACACATTGTTCGCGAGAATGAAATACGGTATCACATACACGCATTATTCTCGGTCCCGCACATATCTCATATGTGCTCCTATTTCGTTTCGCTTGAGCCAGGAAACCTCTGTGTAGGACTCTAAAGACTCGTCAATACGCCGGCAGCAGATGATGATCATATCAAACACCCACAAGCCGCAAGCGGTCTGCTAAACGTAACGGCCAACCGGGTATTGAGCGATCAGAAGATCAACGAGCAAGCCCGCTCACACTCCAGTGAATCCAACCAGTAACACTACCGTACAGTCCGGTCTGATCGTCTGATATGTCGCATATCTCACCTAGGGGTGGTAAACGTCAGACCCCAATAGCTTGATAAGTCGTGTCGATATGAGGTCTATAACTATTCGAGAAACTACTGGTAACACTTACCAGTAAATCTCAGCAACCCTGGCCAGGGATTTCCTGTTATAGCCAATCGAACACAGTGCAACATCAACTCCCTATACCGGGAGAGACGAATCCCCTCCTATCGCTCATTGCCTCCATGTGACTCGGGACTGTACCCAAAAACCACCGTTTTGCACGCCCTCTTGGACGTGGTAAGATGGAAATCAAAGCACAGTGGGAACCACACAAGACTCTATGACGATCTCGGGTCAACAGACTACTCTGTACCAATGTCACCAGAGAACTGCCATCTGACGTATGGTATAATACCATCTGGGAGTTCTCGGCGAGTCCGTCCAGTGTACCCAGTCTCCACTGAGCACCCGTATATCATCTCTGATGTCAAACACCAATGGATATGGGATCATCCATCGCCCATCTGTATGGGTCGAGAAGGTACACGCTAGTCTACTCTGGTATATCGATGCCCTGTCTCGATACACCCACGACTAGGGACTTTGAAGGATGTACTTATAGACTACCATGTCCCCACTAGTATGATCCGCATCATAGTCCAGGTAGTCAAGTACACATCCTAAGGGCTTTACCAACATGTAACAGAGAGACAATTAGTGTACACGTTAAGGTAAAGATCAACCAGATAGCATACTATCATGTCGAGCAAGAAAGTCCTCCCTATATATGTCCCAGCATTCACTACAATATACATCCAATGTACAGTAATGGCCTCTAGGGCATACATATAACTAACAATCTCCCACTTGCACTAGGGCCATCTGTAGCAGTGGTTGTAGTATCTCATACTCAACCATCCCATAAAAGTCTCTCTCTGGGAACAGGCCTTTGTGAGTGGATCCACTGTGTTGTCCTCTGAGTCTACTCTCCTAACCTCGATCTCCCTGGAGATCAACCATCTCCATGATCAAGTGATACTGCCTTAGAATATGTATGGATCACTGATGGGACCGGCGTTCCTTGGCATAAGCCACAACTCCATTGTCACACAATGGGAGGAACATAGTTCATCTCATGAACCAATATACACCCAAACATCCTCCTTGGTAGCATCTTAAGTAGCGATGTATCCTGCCTTTATCTTCTAGTATGCCACGGTATCTAGCTTGGAACTCTTCCAACATACCGTCCCTCCACTGAGGGTAAAGACAATGCCTGCGACTGACATTCAGTCGTCTTTATCACCCTGGAACACTTCCAGTGATTCTCCCCAGGATCGGTTGATACTATCTCACTACAACTAGTGAGAATCCTAACATCCATTTAGATCTATCTCATAGATCCAAAAACCCAGGATTTAGGAGGTATCATTTTGATCCTACACGGAGAATCATTGTGATAAACGGAGATTGATCGAGCGTAGCATGAGAAACTCCTTTCTTATCAAGAGTATGTCATCCACGTACTCTACGAGGATCACCACCATACTCCCTACTACCTTTTTGTTTATACAAGGTTCATCTACCATTTTGATGATGTCAAACTCTTTGACTAATCCATCAAAACAGATGTTCCATCTCCGCGATGCCTGCTTTAATCCTATAAAGCATCATGCACACGTTTCCGCTGCTCCCACTGTCTACGAAACCCTCTGGCTGTGTACTTATAGACACTCTCTTCTAAACATCATTTAGAAAAGCTGTCATGACACCCAACCACCAGATATCGTAGTCATGGTATGTAGCCGTGGCAAGTAGGATCTGGATGGACTTAAGCATAGATCCTTAGAAAAAGTTTCATCATGATCCACACCTGGTCAATGATGCAAACCTTTAACAAGTATAGCTTTGAAAGTCTCAACTTTTCCATGTACACCAAGTAATCTTCTCAAGATATACTTGCTCCTGATGGGGATTTAACCCTTCAGATATAGCAACCAAAGTCCATACTTTGTTGGTGTATAAGGATTCCATCTCAGATCACTAAGCATCCAGCCATTCTTATAGAGTCTTACTCCTGATGGCCAGCTCGAAACTAGTTGGGTCATCATCTCATGATGCAATCCTCGCTCCCACTGTCATAGAGAAAAAGAAGTATCTCTCAGGTGGGTGAGGAACCCTACTAGATCGGCGGAGAGGCTGAGGTTCGTTGGAATCTACTGAATCCTTTGGTTCTACCAAATCATCTGCTGTTGTTTGTATAGCTGGAACCTTTCCAGTTGTACATAACAGATCTTGCCTCGAGCTTGTCCGGATTTTTCTTTTCAGACATAGGCTGGACAACCCCAAATCTCAACTAACTTGAGAGATGGGCTCTTCCCTTATCATATCAAATATGAAGTGGTAGGCAATTGATTTGATTCGAACCCTATTCAATAGGTATGCAGCTTCTCAAGCGCATAACTCCCAAAAAGGAAAAAGGTAACTCTGTAGTACTCATCATAGAGCACACCTTATCATATAGGGTGTGATTGCTCCGCCCCGATATACCATCGTACTATGGTGCATACGGAGGAGTAATACCGAGAGAGAATCTCATTCTCCTTTAGAAAAGTCCAAGAATTCCGTGCTCAAGTATTCTCCTCCTTGATCTCATCAAAGGACATAATACTTATTGTAACGTTTTGAAAATCGTTTCGGTGAAATTTCGAAAAATCGGTAAAATAAGGGGGTTTTCTGTAAAAAGTCAAAATACAAATATCTTATTATAAAAATTAAATATACATATTCTAGCTATGTAATTGCTATTATTTGGTGTTTATTGAGCCGCTGGTGAAATTTCAAATTTTCTGAAAAAAATATTATTTTATTATTATTTTACGCCGTCACTAATACATTTAATTAGGGAAAATTACAAATCGGAATGAGTTGAAACAAATTTTGTGCATCATAAAACATTAAATAAAATTTTATCATGTGGTTTTTGGAACGAAATCATTTGCCAAAACGGTTTAGAAATTATTAAAGAAAAAAGGCCTTTTTTTAGCGTAAATGGATGTTTGGGGTATTGTATTTATCATTTTTCATCACCCCACACCCGTACCCACACTCACACACCCCCACTTACTCCTCCCCATGGCTGAATTCAGCACCCACCATAATTTTTCCCCACTTGATTTCAAAGGAAAAGAAATGAAAGAAAAGAAAAGAAAATGGGTGAATTAGGTGGATTTTTGACCTTACCTTGACCTTGACTTTCCTCCCTTGCATTTTCTCTACCTCCCTCTCTCTCCTCACTCCCATTTCTGGCCTCCCAACAGCAGCAGCCCCCCCCCTCAAATCCCACTCTTTCTTCATCAAAAAAATCCACAAATCACTTCAATCCATGCAAATTCAAATCTAAATCCAAATCCGACTCCTACCCATTTTAGCTTAGCCCGTATAGCATGTATCCTTGTGAAAAGAGAGCATTTTGGAGGGCCATGGATGCTTGTGGATCTTCATATGTTTTTGGGTATAATTCTAAACTTTTTGTTGCTTAATTTGTTACTAAATTCTTAAGCTAATTTACTTAAGTGTTAATTTGGTTATGTGAGTTTAATTGCAAGTTTTGGAATTCAAGTTGTGAATTTGATTGCAAGTTAGGGTTTTATAAAATTGGTGTATGGTTGTGTGTTATATTTAGGCTTTGTTGTCATGATAATACAAGGTTAGTAGCTAGTGTGAATGGTTAGTTTTAAAATTGTGTTAATTTGCTAAATTGCTTACTAGGTTTTTGAAATTTGTTAAATTCTTGGGATTAAAAATGTGTTTAGGGTTTTCATGACTTCATTAACTTTATTAAGTGTGGTTTAATGCTTTTGATCATGCAAATCTAAGCTAGATTGTAGTTTGTACATTTTTGCTTTGAAATTGTTAAAAAGGGTATTTTTGTAAACTAGAATATTAGGATTTTTGGAATTTAATGAGATTAAATTCCGGAAATCGTTTATAAGACTTATTTAAAATATTTAATAAATATATTGGCCGCTACATTGATTTAAACATCGTGTTTTGTACAAAAACGGCGAATTGTGCTTGCTAGATTTTCGGAAAAATGACTTTTTAAGTGAAATTGGCGTTTTTGTGGGTTTTAACCTAGTTTATATTAAAATTAGTGTTCGTGAATGTGCAAATGAGTGTGATTGGATTTTTCTCGATGGTTTGACGTTTGTACATCGACATCGAGGGTTGGTTTGACTATTCTTGCATGCGTAGGCGATAGGTTTGGACCTATGCGTGATACGCGTGCCGATTTGATTTTCGTATGCCGTTTCGATCTCGAATTTAGTTTTAATACGATATGGTGCGTTATGATATGTAGGTACCCCCATGTGGACTTCGAGACGACAAGCAGGTGCGTGGCGACGTCGGCACCGGCTAGCAAGGACCAGGTGAGTAGATTTATATCTACGGAGAGAAGTCGGGTGGATGGCGTATAGCACCCCCGCAGTCCGTGGTGGTGTATACGGATGCGTATACACACCAACAATTATTATATGTTATTTGGGATTAATAACGATGCTTAGGATGGATATTGGTGTATTGGATTATTTTAGCGTTGCGAACCCTAGGGTAGTGTTGCACTACACATACACACACACATACACACATACATACTTGCATACATTCCTATTGATATGTGCTCATGGGATTCTTTATAGTTATGTGTTCACATGGGTATGGGACTATGTGTTCACATACGGATTGAGGATGATACTTGGGATTGAGCTGAGTCGATGGGATTTGATTTGAGGCCGTGAGATCGGTGATATAGCAGGGTTCGTATTTGAGATACGACATGACGTTGTAGCGGGTCCTTGACGCAGTGTTTCACACACGTCCATGCATACGTAGGCGGTATCAATATGGTATTAAACGTAGATCAGTACCCCGATCTTGATATTTGATAATGAGGATACCAGGTGAATAGTATGATGAATGTGATATTGACCCGTACCCAGATTTGGGAGGCCGTACGACGGATTTACGTACGAGCTATATTGATGATTGATCCGCACTCTTGACTTGGGATGCCTGATTATAGATATGGTATCAGCTATGATATTATTGAGGCGGGATCACCGACTATACATATACAGGTAGGTATATGTATCGACTCAGATGTTAGGCGGTTTCCTTACCTGTAGTTCATCTTGTTAGTTCAGCCGTATAGTTTAGTGTAGTTGTTAGATTAGATTAGACTTCTTACCTATTTCAAAAACTAACGAATCGTGGGTATTTTAAAAGACAGCCCAAGGGATCCTACGGATATTTCAAAAGACGTATCTTTTCATAAAAAAACCGTAGCCCCTATTTTCAAAAACCCCATGATTCGTGTTATTTCAAAAGGCACCATTTGTAGGACTTATATTAGATTAATACTGATTAGTTATCGTTGTGTCTAGTATTCTGCTCCCGCACATTATTGCTGTTCGCTCTGCCCCGCATACTTATTTTGCTGCATACTCCATTATTGATATCATGCTGTTAGGACACCAGCACCATTATCGATGATGCGTATGTACCACATACACTTACTTGCCGGCTCACACACATCTTCATCGGTAATTGCCATGTCACGTACACTTAGAAAATACTATTTCTTGACTTAGGTTGTTAGTTAGTAGTTGATACGATATTAGTGTACCTGCCTTATATGCCAGTTTAGACATTGTAGTTATTACTTGTCACTTCACGCATACTGTTATTCCATTGTTCATGCCTAGTTATTAATCACACATTGCAACTTGGTTATTGATACCATATACATTCATTATCATTGACATATGCACTTGTGATGATTTCTTGAGATTTATGATATTTCTGGATTTCGGGGAAAAGCCGCAAAATTTCTAAACTTATTATATTTTTAAAATATGTAAATTGCGGTTTTCTAGTGATGTAAGTGTCGTCCACCATGAGTTTGCTGTGGTTTTCGAGATCCGTGTCGAGGAGTGGAGGAACCGTCACGGGTACATGGTGGGCCCGGTATGGTACCCCGGGGCAAGAGGAATGTGGTGTTGACGTTGAGCCTGGCTGGGGAGCACTACCTACCGGTGATATTACTCGACGCGTCGGATATCCGGAGGATACCGTCGTGGTCTTGAGATGGATGGTAGGGGCCGGTCTGGACTGACGGCGCCCTAGATATTGAGATTGAGACATTGATATTTCGAGACAGTGAGATTTATGTTTTGTGTCGATGCTAGACACTGTTGATACTGATTTCATTATGATACCTCAGTTTAAAAACCAGAAGGAAATCTCACTAATTTATGAAAACAGTTTCTTCATTTACATGTATTCTGTTTTCATGCATTCATACCTCATTCATATGATATATTGCTACCTGAGGCACTGACACGGGCACATGAGATTACACTCGGTTAGATATTACCCTAGCCATTGTTATAGGCTGCATGTTATACATATTTTTGAGGATATATTATGATCATTGACCTAGGATTGCGTTATTTATGCGATTTCTGTGCGTAGATGTTTTTCTATTCACGAGTTGGCAACTCACCCCCGTTGTGCCCCAGTTTCTTGCAGGTTTGCCGTACAGGTTTCATTACGGCTTTGCGGGCATAGTTTCATTCGGGTGATTTGCTAGTAGGTGGGTTTACTTGTATCATACCCCCATTATATATCTTGTATATCATTATTCTGTTGTATCTAGAATCTCCATCAACCAAACATGTATTTTTGAGATAGAGACCAGTGTTGTTTATTCTTTCGACCTTAGAGTCGCTCGTTATATTTCTGGTGGTTTTGAGTTTCCTTTTGAGTTTTGATTCTCGCCGTTGGCGTTGTATATTATATTGCTTGTGTGGTTGTGATCGTCGATTGACGAAGAGCTAGCTCCCGCTTGGGGATGCCTTTTTCTTAATTTCGTATACTATTCATGTTGTATCCCGTTTGGGGGCCAGTATTTACAAAGGAGACTCTGCCGAAATTTTCAGTAAATTTTTGATGTTTTTAAAAACCGCATAATTCGGCTTATGCTATTGAAACTACTTGCTTTAATTTGGGTTTTCCTGCACTCTACTTCTTTTCTTGGTTTGGATTTCTGGGTTTTCGGTTTACTTAGATTACGTACGCCTTCGTAGTTTAAGTGCCGGTCATGTTCCGTACTTTCGGGTCGTGACAAAGTTGGTATCAGAGCGTTAGGTTTTACCTTCAGAGCGTAGGATGACCCTTGGTTGATGGAATAGGTGACTAAAGTAGAGTGACGTACCGTTGGTATGTTCCGCGGCATATTTACGACACGCCACTCCACTTAAGGAGCCTTAGGATGTACATTTCCTTGTTCAGTATTTTATTCCTTCATGATCTAGCCTCATCGGTACCAGTTTGGTTTTGCTACTACGGTTACGGGCAGGGAGAGCTACGGCTAGAGTTGCGGTCAGCACAAGCTCGTCACGAACGAGGACTGACCAGGGCGAAATTCCGGCGACACACGATTGCAGAGATATATCTTTTTACTGTGTTTCCGTGCCACGAGTGTTTGGCGGATCGCCTTTATGAGGTTACTCGGAGGCGCTGATCGACACTAGGGAATTGAGCCAATGATAGAAGCCAGCCAGATTTTGATGACCTTTGGTGTGTTGCTTACTCCTGATGATTGAGGCACTGTTCAGCATGCAGACGAGCAAGCCAGTGGTTGCTGCGAGCGACGAGATATCGCCCCATATATTGGAGCTATTGCGGGGCGAGTTGTACGAATAGATGATAGAAGGTCGCTAGTCACCCGATGATGAATGACTAGGACAGGTGGTTCGTTCGCCTACCCCGATGCGAGGTCATCAGATAGATTGATTCCAGCTAAAGACGACTTCACACAGAGACGTGAGGGTCGACAGAGACGATCGAATGTCGGAAAACCTATTATTCCAAGTTTAAAGTATTCAGAAAGACATGCAGGCAATTCTATGGTCCCTCTAGAAGAATGAAATCCTAACTCGACATAATGACCGTGTGAAAGCCTTTGAACCTTCGGGTTTGCGGCAGTTCCACGGCGCCATTAGTGAGGCTTGGGTTTGCCCTTCTACGGCTGGACCACCGATGCTGTGGTATATATATTCGATACTATTAAACTGTGCCCAAGATGTTGAGCTCTTGGGGGATTATGAGGTTTCGACGAATCGATCGAATGGTTCGACTTCAATCGGATGCTAGGTGGTGAGATGCATTCTTGGGAGACTCCAGATACGAGGATAGCCGTTGGAGCTCAGTCCATGCAGCCACGACGAGACGAGTCCGAAGCGGTCGACATTAGAGAAAATGGAGTAAGAGGTTCGTATAAGATACAGATATGATGACGTTCCCCTCCGCCGACATCAGAGATGCGATGCGCATGCCGAGGCAGAGTACTGGATATACCTTCCAGAAGGAGTCGCGATGAGTATGCAGTCGTTCCAGAGCAAGATGCAGATATAGGAAAGGACGATGACTTCCGGACAGTTGGCAGAGATGAGACATGGAATAGACCGTGAGCAGGATTCCTTCCAGGACACTGCTGCAATGATACTTGCACCCAGGATCAGATGTGTCACGTACATTCAGAGAGCCAGAGGCCGACGCCAGTGATATGCTGTCTTACGAGTGGTCGCGATGATTGACCAAGAGATGACCAGAGAAGTGCCAGAACGGAATCGTCCCCGTTAGCACACCTGACAGGGCCGATGAGCCGATGGACCGAAAGATTGGTAATTCACAGTGAAGACCTTGACCCAAGAGTGGTCATGGTTACGCACACCAGCAGGACAGAGTTCATGATCATCGACGAGACGTCCCACTAGTGACCGTGACAGTTGGCCGAGATTCTTAGAGGATGCACTTGAGCGGTACTATTCCGCCATTATTGATTACGATGTTTTGGGTGATTTATTCGTATGATTTGATTTTGATGATTGAGGATTTACGACCTTTGCACAGTGTTGCACTTGAGATCGTTTTCGTGCTTTAGTTTCACATGTTTGTGATATTACGGTTTTAAACAGTTGAGTTGGTTTTGTGCGTATGCATGCACACAATTTCGTTCCTGCACTCGGTATAGTTTATATATGCTTGCAGTGCAGTGATACGCCTTTTGTGCACTTAGATGCACTGGACTTCGATTTCGATTATGATACTCGATATTTGTTTTGTGCACCTTGTGCACCTGATTGATTTTGCGCACGTTCGGCGCTTGATATTGGATTTCATGATTTCGTACAGGATGGATGCACCTGATTTGGATTTTCGCGCATGTTGGGCGCATGTTTTGAAGGGTGATTTTGGTGCACACCAGAGGCACTAAATCGAGATTTTTCGTGCATGTCAGATGCACCTGATTTTGCTGTCAGGCACACATGTTGCCTACGACAGATGTTTCGTGCACACCCGATGCACTTAGATGTTGTTTCTGTGCGCATGTATGGCACATTCATGGATTTTGATTTCCGTGCGCACCAGACGCACGTAGTATTCATGTGCATATTTTGGGATTGATTTCTTATAGAGTAGTACGTTTTTATGATATTGCTATGTGTTTTCGTACTGAGCAGGACTAGTCAGAGGACAGTACCTGAATATATTTTGCATGCATTGATAGTTATTGAAGGGATTTCCAAAAAGCGAGCTATAGCCTCAGTATTTACCTACGTGTCTGATATGACACGAAATGTTTAAAACAAGGAGACCCTTCTAAATTGTTTCCAAAACGGCGGAACGTACATTTCAAACAAAGGTATATATGTATATAGTTATTTTCTTATGATAGACGTCCGCCACTGTGCAGTGTTATACGCGTTGCACAGCGACTTAAAGAGATTTGGCATGCATTTCCTTCAGATACTTACAGATATAGATTCGATATTTACATGTATAGTTTCGAGTTATATCATATTGGTTTTGATTTGGATTTGGCATTGATATCTTCTCCATGACTCCGATGATTGGGGGATGCTTGACGGAGTTTTGATTTGAGTTATATACTCATTTTTCAAGCGCATGCGCTGCGCTACGATTTGTCTTATGTATTTACAATTTCGGAGCCCCGACGACTTGATGATTTTCTTAAATGTTTTAGTATTTGGGGGAGTTTTAATTTAAATTCGGGGACCGAATTTCTTTAAGGGGGGAAGATTGTAACGTTTTGAAAATCGTTTCGGTGAAATTTCGAAAAATCGGTAAAATAAGGGGGTTTTCTGTAAAAAGTCAAAATACAAATATCTTATTATAAAAATTAAATATACATATTCTAGCTATGTAATTGCTATTATTTGGTGTTTATTGAGCCGCTGGTGAAATTTCAAATTTTCTGAAAAAAATATTATTTTATTATTATTTTAAGCCGTCACTAATACATTTAATTAGGGAAAATTACAAATCGGAATGAGTTGAAACAAATTTTGTGCATCATAAAACATTAAATAAAATTTTATCATGTGGTTTTTGGAACGAAATCATTTTCCAAAACGGTTTAGAAATTATTGAAGAAAAAAGGCTTTTTTTTAGCGTAAATGGATGTTTGGGGTATTGTATTTATCATTTTTCATCACCCCACACCCGTACGCACACCCACACACCCCTACTTACTCCTCCCCATGGCTGAATTCAGCACCCACCATAATTTTTCCCCACTTGATTTCAAAGGAAAAGAAATGAAAGAAAAGAAAAGAAAATGGGTGAATTAGGTGGACTTTTGACCTTACCTTGACCTTGACTTTCCTCCCTTGCATTTTCTCTACCTCCCTCTTTCTCCTCACTCCCATTTCTGGCCTCCCAACAGCAGCAGCGCCCCCCCCCCTCAAATCTCACTCTTTCTTCATCAAAAATATCCACAAATCACTTCAATCCATGCAAATTCAAATCTAAATCCAAATCCGACTCCTACCCATTTTAGCTTAGCCCGTATAGCATGTATCCTTGTGAAAAGAGAGCATTTTGGAGGGCCATGGATGCTTGTGGATCTTCATATGTTTTTGGGTATAATTCTAAACTTTTTGTTGCTTAATTTGTTACTAAATTCTTAAGCTAATTTACTTAAGTGTTAATTTGGTTATGTGAGTTTAATTGCAAGTTTTGGAATTCAAGTTGTGAATTTGATTGCAAGTTAGGGTTTTATAAAATTGGTGTATGGTTGTGTGTTATATTTAGGATTTGTTGTCATGATAATACAAGGTTAGTAGCTAGTGTGAATGGTTAGTTTTAAAATTGTGTTAAATTGCTTACTAGGTTTTTGAAATTTGTTAAATTCTTGGGATTAAAAATGTGTTTAGGGTTTTCATGACTTCATTAACTTTATTAAGTGTGGTTTAATGCTTTAGATCATGCAAATCTAAGCTAGATTGTAGTTTGTACATTTTTGCTTTGAAATTGTTAAAAAGGGTATTTTTGTAAACTAGAATATTAGGATTTTTGGAATTTAATGAGATTAAATTCCGGTAATCGTTTATACGACTTATTTAAGATATTTAATAAATATATTGGCCGCTACATTCATTTAAACATCGTGTTTTGTACAAAAACGGCGAATTGTGCTTGCTAGATTTTCGGAAAAATGACTTTTTAAGTGAAATTGGCGTTTTTGTGAGTTTTAACCTAGTTTATATTAAAATTAGTGTTCGTGAATGTGCAAATGAGTGTGATTGGATTTTTCTCGATGGTTTGACGTTTGTACATCGACATCGAGGGTTGGTTTGACTATTCTTGCATGCGTAGGCGATAGGTTTGGACCTATGCGTGATACGCGTGCCGATTTGATTTTCGTATGCCGTTTCGATCTCGAATTTAGTTTTAATACGATATGGTGCGTTATGATATGTAGGTACCCCCATGTGGACTTCGAGACGACAAGCAGGCGCGTGGCGACGTCGGCACCGGCTAGCAAGGACCAGGTGAGTAAATTTATATCTACGGGGAGAAGTCGGGTGGATGGCGTATAGCACCCCCGCAGTCCGTGGTGGTGTATACGGATGCGTATACACACCAACAATTATTATATGTTATTTGGGATTAATAACGATGCTTAGGATGGATATTGGTGTATTGGATTATTTTAGCGTTGCGAACCCTAGGGTAGTGTTGCACTACACATACACACACACATACACACATACATACTTGCATACATTCCTATTGATATGTGCTCATGGGATTCTTTATAGTTATGTGTTCACATGGGTATGGGACTATGTGTTCACATACGGATTGAGGATGATACTTAGGATTGAGCTGAGTCGATGAGATTTGATTTGAGGCCGTGAGATCGGTGATATAGCAGGGTTCGTATTTGAGATACGACATGACGTTGTAGCGGGTCCTTGACGCAGCGTTTCACACACGTCCATGCATACGTAGGCGGTATCAATATGGTACTAGACGTAGATCAGTACCCCGATCTTGATATTTGATAACGAGGATACCAGGTGAATAGTATGATGAATGTGATATTGACCCGTACCCAGATTTGGGAGGCCGTACGACGGATTTACGTACGAGCTATATTGATGATTGATCCGCACTCTTGACTTGGGATGCCTGATTATAGATATGGTATCAGCTATGATATTATTGAGGCGGGATCACCGACTATACATATACAGGTAGGTATATGTATCGACTCAGATGTTAGGCGGTTTCCTTACCTGTAGTTCATCTTGTTAGTTCAGCCGTATAGTTTAGTGTAGTTGTTAGATTAGATTAGACCTCTTACCTATTTCAAAAACTAACGAATCGTGGGTATTTTAAAAGACAGCCCAAGGGATCCTACGGATATTTCAAAAGACGTATCTTTTCATAAAAACACCGTAGCCCCTATTTTCAAAAACCCCATGATTCGTGTTATTTCAAAAGGCACCATTTGTAGGACTTATATTAGATTAATACTGATTAGTTATCGTTGTGTCTAGTATTCTGCTCCCGCACATTATTGCTGTTCGCTCTGCCCCGCATACTTATTTTGCTGCATACTCCATTATTGATATCATGCTGTTAGGACACCAGCACCATTACCGATGATGCGTATGTACCACATACACTTACTTGCCGGCTCACACATATCTTCATCGGTAATTGCCATGTCACGTACACTTAGAAAATACTATTGCTTGACTTAGGTTGTTAGTTAGTAGTTGATACGATATTAGTGTACCTGCCTTATATGCCAGTTTAGACATTGTAGTTATTACTTGTCACTTCACGCATACTGTTATTCCATTGTTCATGTCTAGTTATTAATCACACATTGCAACTTGGTTATTGATACCATATACATTCATTATCATTGACATATGCACTTGTGATGATTTCTTGAGATTTATGATATTTCTGGATTTCGGGGAAAAGCCGCAAAATTTCTAAACTTATTATATTTTTAAAATATGTAAATTGCGGTTTTCTAGTGATGTAAGTGTCGTCCACCATGAGTTTGCTGTGGTTTTCGAGATCCGTGTCGAGGAGTGGAGGAACCGTCATAGGTACATAGTGGGCCCGGTATGGTACCCCGGGGCAAGAGGAATGTGGTGTTGACGTTGAGCCTGGCTGGGGAGCACTACCTACCGGTGATATTACCCGACGCGTCGGATATCCGGAGGATACCGTCGTGGTCTTGAGATGGATGGTAGGGGCCGGTCTGGACTGACGGCGCCCTAGATATTGAGATTGAGACATTGATATTTCGAGACAGTGAGATTTATGTTTTGTTTCGATGCTAGACACTGTTGATACTGATTTCATTATGATATCTCAGTTTAAAAACCAGAAGGAAATCTCACTAATTTATGAAAACAGTTTCTTCATTTACATGTGTTCTGTTTTCATGCATTCATACATCATTCATATGATATATTGCTACCTGAGGCACTGACACGGGCACATGAGATTACACTCGGTTAGATATTACCCTAGCCATTGTTATAGGCTGCATGTTATACATATTTTTGAGGATATATTATGATCATTGACCTAGGATTGCGTTATTTATGCGATTTCTGTGCGTAGATGTTTTTCTATTCACGAGTTGGCAACTCACCCCCGTTGTGCCCCAGTTTCTTGCAGGTTTGCCGTACAGGTTTCATTACGGCTTTGCGGGCATAGTTTCATTCGGGTGATTTGCTAGTAGGTGGGTTTACTTGTATCATACCCCCATTATATATCTTGTATATCATTATTCTGTTGTATCTAGAATCTCCATCAACCAAACATGTATTTTTGAGATAGAGACCAGTGTTGTTTATTCTTTCGACCTTAGAGTCGCTCGTTATATTTCTGGTGGTTTTGAGTTTCCTTTTGAGTTTTGATCCTCGCCGTTGGCGTTGTATATTATATTGTTTGTCTGGTTGTGACCGTCGATTGACGAAGATCTAGCTCCCGCTTGGGGATGCCTTTTTCTTAATTTCGTATACTATTCATGTTGTATCCCGTTTGGGGGCCAGTATTTACAAAGGAGACTCTGCCGAAATTTTCAGTAAATTTTTGATGTTTTTAAAAACCGCATAATTCGGCTTATGCTATTAAAACTACTTGCTTTAATTTGGGTTTTCCTGCACTCTACTTCTTTTCTTGGTTTGGATTTCTGGGTTTTCGGTTTACTTAGATTACGTACGCCTCGAGACGTTCGTAGTTTAAGTGCCGGTCATGTTCCGTACTTTCGGGTCGTGACACTTATACCCGTATTTTGGTTCTCTACTTCTCGCTTATATTCTGTGAATATCTCAAAAGGCTCGGACTCATGTTTCAACAGGAACATATGCCTGAATCTTGAGAGATTATCAGAGAATGTAATGAAGTACAAAAAACCTGTCCTGGCATGTGTAGACATGGGACCTTACATACATCAACATGTATCATCCCAAGAGTTTACTAACTCTTTCTCTGTTTCCAATAAACAGAGCTGTGGTCATCTTATCTTTGTGACATGACTGGCGAGTTTCACAAGATGTAAATTCAAACTAATTTAAATATGCATCTAAATGTAACTTCAGCCAGTCGGGTCGTATTGATATGACCTAGTCTACAATGCCTCAAGAAGGATTCGTTCATTTCTGAACTCTTCCGCTTGTGTGTGTTCCATATACTAAGAACTGTAGTTTGATTTAGAACATCAACGCTTTTAGATAACGTGCCTGAACCGATCAACTTTTGATATAGGAAATGTTCAAAACATTATCCAACAATACAAAATTATATCCTTTCTTTACTAATAAAGAGACTGATATGATTTTGTATATCAGGTTCGGTATCTAATAACATTCGTTCAGAATCAATGTATTGGTAATACAGGGTGACAGTGACCAACAGACTTGGCTGCAACACTTGCCCCGTTTTCTGCCTCATGAAACTTATCACCCGTTCTCAGTTTTCTACCTTTCTGTAGCCCTATGTAACAGATTACATATCTGGGATCCTGATCTAGTATCACATACCCAGGACGTAGAGGATACTGAGAAACAGTTCTGTATAATGAACACACCCGAAGATGATGCATCAGCATGCATTCTCTTCGTTTGGGAGGCACGGGAAATCTGGTATTCCCCAATTTCCTGCTCTGTCTTATAACAATTATAAGTTGGAGCGGGACCCACGTTCCCCAGCTCAGTATAACAAGCGGGTTCGGTCAAATATCCGTATTATTATCTTGATTAAGGCGTGATATGGTCGCTACCAGGAGAGAGAGAGAGAAGAAAACACTCAGCGTGCGCTCTTGCAAGAATAGATTGGTTATGTATTTTATCTAATCAGGATGGCTCCCACTGCTTTTTATCAAATCTTCCTTCAAACCCTAAAAGGAAAGACTAGCCGGGATTAATTACACACTATAAGTTCGCCAATCTTTCAGCCAGGCCAGTGTCGGTACTTTGAGGGAGGTCCCCCATGCTTTCGCACGAACCTAATTAATGTAAACCTCGTTTTCCCAGAGGCGTAACCTCGTTAACACCTTTCTAGACACCTACTTGATCGGCTAATTGTAATATGTAAAACTCTCCCAGGAGTAACAATTACTCTCAGCGGGTATCGGGATCCAACTATCTCATAGAAGGTATGCAATCTCATTGCGAATTTCAACACTTGAAATTCCCGATAATATTTTGCCCCTAACGTGCTATGACCTTGACGAAAGCCAACAAACCATAGCCCGCTAGTCAAGTTCAACCCGTACATTTCTTGATTGAATTAAACCCACCCGCACGACCCTTGACGAAAGCCAACAAAGCCGCACGACTACCCTAATCCAATCGCATCGTATGCTGGCAGATAAGCAGCATATAGCTACCGCACACTGCACCTTGACGAAAGCCAACAAATGCAACACGAATACTATATACAACTTATCTGAAATGACGGAGGGCTACGACAGGTTTTTCTGAAAACCTATTGCGTAATGAACTTGATATCGTTGTAGAATCAAATGATTTTAAAATGGAGTGCTTTTGAGGCTTTTCTAGTTTTGCTAAAGGAGTCATTCCCGGTGAAAGGATCGTCGGTCCTTTCCTTGTCGAATGAGGTGCGGGATATATCATATATATCATTGTGCAAAGCAAAAACTCTTAAAAGCAATCAAAAGACAAACCGAGTGTGTAGCATCTGCCAGTTATTGCTAAAGGAGTCACTCCCGGTGAAGGGATCTCGGTCCTTTCCTCATCGAATAAGGTGCAGGATATATCACATATACCTCTGTGCAAAGCAAGAACTGTAGCTACCTGTTTTATTTTGAAATTCGATTCTACAACATCTTAGGTTTCTTTTATTTCATTAATCTCATTAATGAAGTCCCATCATTTAAATACCTAAACATCACAGATAAATACGACGTACACTTATGCCATCCGCATTCGCCTCGATGTCCCCTCGTGCACCGTTAGGTTAGGTGACTAACGGCAGAGCGGGGCAGGGCTAGCGCGGGTATAAAACATAAGTAACGTCTATATAATATATCATATATACTATATACTGTATCTATCACAGAACATCACATGATCACATCACAGATATCGCAGCAGAAGAAACATATGAAATATTGGATATACTAGAACGTCCGTGTTTTCAATACGAGCCAGTATAAAACACGGATTCCACGGTCATGATGAATAGCCAAACCCACACCCCTAGACCCCTACGAGAGCGGCAAGCAACCCTGCCATTTGTAGAGTTAGGAGACCCGGACTCGACTCCTCGAGTTGGTCTCCCACTGGACTCCAGAACCCGGTTACTTGTGCCCTCCTCCTTGGGTCTATCCTAGTGCGGAAAAGTAAATAATATACAAACGGTGACATCTTCCGCAACCTGGAAGTGCCCCAATAAAAGAATATTACATACAAGTTTTTACATGAATGAAAATGAAAAACACTCATCTCACATAAAAACCCCCGGCTATTCAAACACGACGATCCAATATAACATATCCAGCAACACATAACATCACATGTCATCAACGTAAGTAAATATGCGCATCCCAATTGTCGTTGACAAATAGCAACGAAACCGGCGATATCACATATTACACTTATGGTCACAGAAAAGAAAGTGTAAAACTACAACAGTTGGAATCCGCAACCAACTCAGACATCGCATGCCTGACCAAATGAATTACTTAGACATCGCATGCCTAACAATTATAAACTCCGCATTTTAGTCTCAAAATCGAAAACACCTTTCAATATCAAGTCGGGCAATTCAACAAGATTCCCGACATCTTGATCGAATGCTCGTCACAAACTTTAGTAGGCGGCCGCACCCCTGATACCGTCGACGAAGTGCACCAAGGCGGAACACCGCTACCGCGAGCACCCGAACGGATGCTTTCGGCTACGGGGTTCTCCTACAGTCACTTGGTCGGGGCTATGGAGTGAGGCTGTCTATTAAGTTTACCCGGCGAGTATCCGCGTACGCTACGTGATTGCAACGGACTTTTGATCATATCAAAATTCCGTGACAACCGATCAAGTGAGACTAAACTGCTATGTTTATAACATTCATTCAGTTATCACATAACTTTTGTGAATTCCAATTGTTGTATCAGATTCCGGATAAACAGAAAATGTTAAACTTTCCGATTGAACATTCGAACACCCAAGTTTTCCCAATACAGATCAATTCATGAAATAAGTCTAAAAACATTCAGTTCGTGCCTCAGTACCAACGGTCCAGCCGTAGAAGGGTCAAGCCAACGCCTCACATGTGGCACGCCGTACTGCCCCAAACCCGAAGGTTCAAAGGGCAGTTCAAGACGGTCACATAATCGAGTTAAGGTTTGTTGTCTTCTAGAGGGTCCATCGCGTTACTTGCACTACTTAGAACGTCTTTAAACTACCGAAAAATCCAACACTTGGAAATTTCCCGACAGGGGAAAAATTGGGTATTTATATCCGGTCGAACTTTTTAACATATTCTAATATTTATCCGGAAAGCCACATAGACAAAATCTGATACTCCGATCGAAACACCGAATCCCCAAAACAATCCCAGAAAATTCAACTCTTGAATAAATATTAAAAATTCCCAGAAAATCCAACTCCAGAAAATAGGAATTACTGTGCAAACAAAAGAAGCTGACGTCATCAATGGGCCGCGGAACCGCCGCAGAAGCTAGGCTTCTGCCGCGGTTCCGCCGCAGTTTGGATTGTTCATGAGAAAATTTTTGCGCCGTAATTCTTATATTTTCCTTCTGAATTTTTTAGCAATTTTTAATTTGGAAAAATCCCAGTTTTTGAAAAAAGGACAGAGAGCAATTTTGAAATGGGTTTTCGGGTTCGTTCGGATTTCAAACTCCGTCTAGACTTCGCCTAAGGCTCTAGCTTGGCTCTGATACCACTGTAGGGTTCATAGGCACTCTTAAGAGGTCTCACAAGGCATCAACCATGCCAATTTAAAATTTAACGGTGCCGAGAAACCCTAAACTACGGATCGTTGGCTAGAAATCTAGGCGAAAATGAAACTAGTTAACAACTTAACTAAGGTTTATACGGAAATACAACCTTTGTAGATCCGGTGCTCCACCTCCATAGCTCCGCAACGAAGTCCCCTTGCTGTCCAAGTGAATTCCCGGGCTCTAGCGTCGGCTTCATCGGAGAATAGGCGGGCTAGGTCGTCGATGTCCATGCCGAAGATGATCTACGTCGAGGCATCGCTAGATCAAGCTCCCACTTCACCAAGTCATGAAAACTTGTGAAGGAACCACCCTATACTACTTGGCAAGAGGTAGAGGATGAAGAAATAGGAGTTGGGTTCACTTTAGAATTGGATTTCTCACTCAAATACATCAATCACCATTGATGAAGAAAGCTTTCTTCTTGTGAGGAAGAAGAAGAAGATGATAAGTGTTATGATAAGTTAATTTAAAATAGAAAAGAAAATCCAAACTTATCATAATCCAACCATGGTTATGTGTAGAGAACAAACTATAGTTAGGTGGAATGGTTAGGGTTAGAGAAGAAGACAAGAATGGTTGCTTTGGTCAAAGTTGCATGAAGCTTGAAGAAGCTTCTAAGAAAGCAACCATTTGTTTTCTTTTCTCATTCTTTTCATCCAAAAAGAAATAGATAAATGAATGAATAAATAAATAAGCAAATAAAAAACCCTAACCATTTCATTAACCAAGGTTTAATTCTTTATACTTAACCAATTTTACATGCACCATCAAACATGATACAAGCATGTGCACAAAATCATATCACATATATAATGCGCACATCCGAGCGAGAAAATCCATTTAAAGTGAACCGATACTAGTTAATGCAAAGTAATATATCAAGTATATAATTATGCATTAAATCATTAAATCAACACTTGATTTAACGATCCGGTCATATCGCATATAACCGACTAATATCCAATGTATCGATTTATCGAATCAATCTTCGATTCGATAACTAGGTTATATCGCATACAACCATTCGACACATTGTTCGCGAGAATGAAATACGGTATCACATACACGCATTATTCTCGGTCCCGCACATATCTCATATGCGCTCCTATTTCGTTTCGCTTGAGCCAGGAAACCTCTGTGTAGGACTCTAAAGACTCGTCAATACGCCGGCAGCAGATGATGATCATATCAAACACCCACAAGCCGCAAGCGGTCTGCTAAACGTAACGGCCACCCGGGTATTGAGCGATCAGAAGATCGACGAGCAAGCCCGCTCACACTCCAGTGAATCCAACCAGTAACACTACCGTACAGTCCGGTCTGATCGTCTGATATGTCGCATATCTCTCCTAGGGGTGGTAAACGTCAGACCCCAATAGCTCGATAAGTCGTGTCGATATGAGGTCTATAACTATTCGAGAAACTACTGGTAACACTTACCAGTAAATCTCAGCAACCCTGGCCAGGAATTTCCTGTTATAGCCAATCGAACACAGTGCAACATCAACTCCGTATACCGGGAGAGACGAATCCCTTCCTATCGCTCATTGCCTCCATGTGACTCGGGACTGTACCCAAAAACCACCGTTTTGCACGCCCTCTTGGACGTGGTAAGATGGAAATCAAAGCACAGTGGGAACCACACAAGACTCTATGACGATCTCTGGTCAACAGACTACTCTGTACCAGTGTCACCAGAGAACTGCCATCTGACGTATGGTATAATACCATCTGGGAGTTCTCGGCGAGTCCGTCCAGTGTACCCAGTCTCCACTGAGCACCCGTATTGTTGCGCCACGGCAGCGTCCCGGCCGTCTTACTCGAGGCCAAATTGCGGAATCAAAATTTTTCCTTACTCGGAAACCGGCGCTACCGCGGACAAAGAAAACCCGGATCGTTTACCATTAACCTAATGCTAGCAATCAAGAGATGGGAAGAAAAGTATACCGAGTGATCCGAGTCCTCCGGTCTTCTCTTCATCATCCCGATCTCCCGCGGAAAGTCTTGGCTCCACATCGTCGCCTCCTTGCCGGAAAGGGCACCACATCGCCTGCGTCTTTTACGGGCTCCCGCCTCAATACCGAGGCAACTCGAGCATGAAGTCGGCAAGTCGACATGCCCAAGATGTGCTGTAGGAAGTGTAGTGCTTTGTCTCTATGGGGTAGTGTTGCCATGATGGAGGAAACAAGATGATATGAAGAGAGGTTGTGAACTTTGATACAAAATGAGAAATGAGAATAATTTCCATACAACAAAAGAAACACATCTCTCATTTTTTCCCTCATCTCCAAGTGTGGCCGGCCAAACTCTAAAGGAAATGGTGGAGGGATCAACTTGTAGCAAGAAGGGAGGTGATGGTAGGATGAAGAGAAGAGGTGACCACATCCTAGACAAAGAAACATACAAGCATGCTTCAACAAAAACAACCATACCCTTTTCAAATCACAATAAATGCATCATGGAGCAAAAGAAATGAAAGCTATCATAATCAATATATATGCAATAAAACCCTCCACAAAGTGTTATTTGCGAACTTGCAAATAACCCCCTCCATCGGAAAAGTCCGGCCGGGAAAGAACAAAGGAAAACTGGCCGGGACGGAATGCAAACTGGCAACTCCAGAAAACTGGTCCCGTAATAAATCACAGGAAAACCCCGACACTGTGCATACACACCCGCATCTGTATTCCGACCGGATACAAATGCAATGAGACAAAATCTACACTGTACTGAACTAGTACCGGCTTAAACCAAAACCGGCTAGTAAAATGCGTTCGATCCTGATCCGTGCAATACCGCACGTATCTGATCGAACCCTGCCATATATACTTATACGGCTACTAGTACAAAACCGTCCGATCCTGATCCGTGCAATACCGCACGTATCTGATCGGACCCTGCCATATCTCCATACGGCCTCTACAGCGTTTCGCCCGAAAGCTTGAGTAACTAAAAGTGTGGTGGACTCTAAAGACTCGTCAATACTATGGCTGTGGATTTAACCACTAGCACGTCAGAGGTATAAGCCAATACGTAACGGGCCACCAGCTATTGACCAAAAGGGACGTCGATGAGCGAACTCATCCTGACACCCTACTGAGCCTGTCAGTGACAATATCCGTACAGTCCGGTCCATTCGTCTATGAGCATCGCATGTCGGGACTAGGGGGTTGGTAAAAGTCAGACCCCCAAAGGCGGTACAAGTCGTGTCGGAGTGTAGCCCAGAACGCCCTGAGATACTACTGGAATACCTACCAGTAAATCTCCTGCCTCGGCCGAGGGCTTTGCGTAATGGCTCTCCTAGACACAGCGCGACCTCACCCCCAATACCGGGAGAGACGAACCCCTGAAGATCCGCTCACTGCCTCCATGTGGCTCGGGACTGTACCCAACTAAAACCTGTTTGCACGACTCCTTTGAGCCGTGGTAGGGTAGTAATCAAAGCACAGTGGGAACTCACACGAGACAAATGACGATCTCAGGTCGATGAACTAACCTGTACACATGTCACCAGGGAACTGCTATCTGACATCTGGTATAAGACCAACTAGCAGGTTCCCGGCGAGTCCTGTCCGGTGTACTCATAACCCAATGAGCACCTGTATACATCTCAGGTGAAGCAACTGACACCAGTGGCTTGTGAGACCGGCAACCGCCCCTCGTTGGGGTCTCGACTGTATACACTAGTCTACTAATGGAGTATCGATGCCCAGTCTCGAAACTCCCACGACTAGGGACCTTTTAAGGATGTGCTTATAGACCCCAGCTCCCACGTATATGATCGCCATCATACTGCTGGTCGTCAAGCAAGAATCCTAGGGGCTCTATCAATGTGTAATAGAGACATGTCAGGTCACCTAAAGCAGTACACGATGATAAAGATAAACCAGATAGCATACTATCATCTCGAGTAAGACTGTCCTACCGGGATAGGTCCTCCCTCAATCATTGCAATCACGTGCCTGTGATCCAATAATTGACTCTGAGGGCACTATCTCCAACAATCTCCCACTTGCACTCAAGGCTAATTATTGCGATGTCGCATACTCACAGCCCGTGTGATACCGAACACCCAACTCCTCTACTAGTCAGTCGCACAAAGCCTGTTTGCGAAACTATTGCGTTCGAGGAATAGCCTCAGTGAGTGGACCCGCCTAGACGTTTCTTTCTTTGTCTCTCTATATCTCAAGTTCGCGGAGAAAACCATCTCCCGAAATGAGCAATACCTGTCTAAGAATATGTCTGGATTTCTGATGGGACCTAGCTCATAAATGAACTCCAAATCCAAACTTCTTAGACTGTATCAGTAACTGAACTTAATCAGTACCCAGCGCCATGCCTCCCTCAGTATTGCCTTGGACCTCCTGTCCAAAATACTGCCCCTCGTGAGAAGGAGAAACTATAACTCTGACAGCCACT
This sequence comes from Agapanthus africanus, assembly GCA_030015575.1. Lineage (NCBI taxonomy): Eukaryota > Viridiplantae > Streptophyta > Magnoliopsida > Asparagales > Amaryllidaceae > Agapanthus > Agapanthus africanus. The sequence goes on along the minus strand of CM057349.1, from coordinate 84,858,954 downwards.
CTGCCATCTATGTCACCTTGGAAGCCTGGAATGATAACCGTCTCCTAAAAGAGGCTGCCGTTATCATATCCCTAGAACATCAACTTATGTTCTAAAACTGCTTCCGACTGTTTCTCCAGGATTGGATCAATATCAACTTATTGCACCTACTGCAAGAACAACATCTGGTGTGGTACTTGACATCTCATGATTGACTCAATTGCATAAGCAAGTGATCTGTCAATCATGCGTATCCCTCTCCCCTTTAGTCTGTTGGACACCTTTAGAGAGGGTGACTCCATCACCTGCAGGTACACTACAGTGCCAGGAGTCGTCCATTCTAAATACTCATAGAATGCTGTCAAGGTACCCAGATTGGGAAACCACCCAAATCTAGATCTAAATCCATAGATCTAGTAACCAGTATGTCAGATATAATATCCAAGTCCTTTGTGGAGAAACCACTGTGTGACGACCAAAGTATAACCGATCGTAGTATAGGAATATCACTTCCTACTACCTTCTCAACAGATCCATCCCCTATTCTGATGACGTCAAACCCATGACTGTCACATCAGAAACAGATGATCTAACTCCGCTATATCTGCTTTAGTCTATAAATAGACATAAGCATGAAGTCCACCAATGCTTCCGCTGCTCCCACTGACTACGACAACCCTCTGCCAGAGTCATATAGACGTGCACTTCTAAAGCTAGTTTAGAACGACGCTATACTCATCCTCCTGCCGGGTCTCGCAGCCTGGAACAACAACAATGGCAAGTGTGGGTAAACAAGAACCTCCCTGCCACCGTCCTTGAGCATACCGAAGTACCTCTCGAGTGCCTGAGGTTACCCACCATATCTGCGGAGTGGCTAATGGAATGTCAAATCAGATTGAATCTTTAGGTTCCTTATCAAATCTTCAGTAATCGTTTGCGGTTCTGGAATCACTTCCAGTTCTACCATACTCCCACTACTGTTTTTGAAAAAATCCATTTTTATTAAAACTGTGGCGAGTCAAGAACAATACCACTATTGATCTTACTTATGGTAGAAAATCAACCCTCGTCATAGCCTGGGTCAACCCGCAAACAGCCATTACAGAAACGTGCCTTGAGTTATCCGGAGTCTGGTTTTAAGCATAAGCCGGACAACTCCCCGTACCTTAACATCGTTAAGATATGAACTGTTCTATATCCAATATAGAACCAGAGGCATTGATTTAATTGAACCAGATTCAAATCATGCAGCTGTCTCCAGTGCATGTCAACTAAATGGAAGGAGGCCGATCAGCGTTACTCAACTTAGGAATGCTTCCAATTATGAGTAACCTGAAAGAGAAGCAAGTTCTCATTACTATCAACTGAATACCATACACAAGTATCTACATCTTCGATCACCTTGAAGAATCCCGATACTTGCAATACCTGGTTCTCTACTCTATTCTTATACCAATAACTCCTCAAAACTCAGACCCTGTGTTTCCACGAAGCACATGTCTAAGAACTAGAGAAGTTAAAAGTAAACAGAATATAGTATGAGGACCAACCCCTCTGTCCTAATGGACACTGGACAACATACAATACTCTGTATAAGTCCGCTGAGTCTAACAACTCTTTCACTGTGTGTCGTAGGTTGAAAACTGTACTTATGGTTAAGAAGAATTACACCGCTGTTTAATGCTCCTTACCTAACCATCCACTGATATAGGTAAATGTCATCGACATAATATCAAAAGGTATATCTCACTCTATGAAAATAGACGTACAGATATATCAATTTGAAATTGGTGCACAACAGCGGATATTCATAACCAAATATTTGCCGACCGGCAAACAACCCAGGTGACTTCCTCAAATATCACCGATTACAACGAATCCCGATATAATGAGGATGATCACCCAATTCCCAATAACTTACTCCCACTCATCATCTGTAAAACCATACAGATGTGAGAATCCAACCTGGTAAATACATACCCTGGAGTAAGTGTCTAATCGGGAAATCAGTTTTCTTTTAACATCACACAGTGAAACTGAAACATTGAAATGTTTCGTCGGGGTATGCTGGTATTCCTAGTAATGCCTCTTCCATTATCCAGATTCACAACTGTAACCGTATAATTCTTTTCCATCTTTCTAAATCCCTTTCTGTGTCTTTAGTCATTACCTTCTGTACACCCCTTTAGGCCAAATGGTTTTCTTCCTTCCCTACCGTTCGGCACCAGCCTATGGTTTGGAAGAAGACTGTCCAATAAGCATAAAAGGTGTACTGTCCTAATCCTAGGAGCACTCGCAACGCGAGAGAAGGTGAAGATAAGAGACACCTGAATGTACTTTATTCCTATTTCTCCTGAACCAGAATCCATCCCCGAACTGGAACAAGTTCCTTTCGAGTTCGTATATAACCATACGATGGATTATCCAATAAACTGGGATCTTCGTAGTAATACGGAGTGTCCTGGAGAAATACAAAGGTGATTTAGGATTGGCGAAGAAATACTTGGTTTGGTCGTGAATATCAGTCGCAATTTACTTTGCCCTCCTACTAATCCCTTGCTTTGTCTTAACTTAATACCTTCTGCACACCATCGTTATGCTAATTGGTCTTCTTCATTCCCCACCGTTCGGCACCAGTCTAAGGTTTGGAAGAAGACTATCCAATCTGCGTAATAGGTGTACTACTCCTAAGCCAAGGAGTACTCGCAACCTGAGAGAAGGTGAAAAGAAAAGACAACTGAATAGTCCTATCCGTTTTCTCCAGAACCAGAAACCATCCTCGAAGTCCTTCGAGTTCGTATATAACCATACGATGGTTTTGTCCAATGGAAGTGGACGTTCGTAGTAATACGGGGTGTCCTGGAGAAAAGGGTAAAAGTAGGAGTGGCAATGAGGTCTGCAACTCTGACAATCCAAAAGCCTGTGTTAAGAAGGTTCGGTCAACTTGGTCACTGAGTCATAGTCCAGGGTCGGGTCAATGGTCGCTTCCAGAGAGAGAGAAAAGAAACACTCAGCGTGCACTCTAACCTAGATCAGAATGGTTACCACTTTATCTAATCTGGAAGCCTCCCACTGTACCTCAAATTCTCCTCCAAACCTGAAAGAAGAATTAGTCGGGATCACCCGAGGAGTAAACCAACTCATCAGTGGGAATTGGGATCCAACTATCATCGCATGATAACGTGACGGAATCCACTCACGTCACCACACTCCAGAAGGTATGCGCATACTTGGCAAGTTTCAGTTCTTTTGAAACTCCCGATGTGATTTTTACCCCTAGGACCCAAGTGACCTTGACGAATAATCAACAAATCAAAAGGTCCTAGTCAAGTTCAACCCGTCATTATCTTGATTGCGTTAAACCCACCCGCACGACCCTTGACGAATAATCAACAAAGTCGCACGACTGTCCTAACCAATCCATATATCCATGCGACAGAAAGCATTACAGAGCTACCGCACACTACGCCTCGGCGAATAGCAACGACAAACGTAGCGCGAATACTAAGCAATACTAATCCGAAATGACGGAGGGTTACGAATGGTTTCTGGCGAAAACCTTTAACGTAATGAACTTGATATTGTTGAAGGAACTGCATAGCCTTTTTAGAAAATATAGTGACGAAAACCTTTACTAAAGAGGTCACTCCCGGTGAAGGGATCTCGGCTCTTTCCCCATAGAATGAGGTGCAGGATATTCCAACTGAATACCACGATGCAAAGCAAAAGTAATCGGCTATAGTGAAGTTAATGCCCTGACACAAACTTCTGTCCAAGGGGTCACTCCCGGTGAAGGGATCTCGGCCCTTGCCTCGTCGACTGAGGAGCAGGATATTCCAAATGAATACCACGATGCAAAACAAAAGTGAACGTCCTTGCAATAACAGCTTTTTGAAAAGTGTTCCAACAACATCAGAATAGGTTTGTTTAAACTTGCATTGATCCGAATCAATGCAGTCCCATCAATTGATCACACCACAAAGAACGAAAATATACTGACGTACGTATATGCCATCCGCATTTGCCACTGGGTCCCGTCATCACCCGTTAGGTTAGCTAACTAACGGCAGAGCGGGGACTGGACTAGCGCGGATGTAAAACATATACAACATCTACTAATATATATACCAATATATAGTATTTCGCTCAAGGCGTGAATAAAAAAGCAACATCACAGAAATGTACAGCATCACAGAACAATACAGATATCTGGAAGCCCCGGGTTTCACAGAGCCGCTGCTGAAACCCGACGTTCCCCTGGTCGTGTGGATAGCCTGAGCAATGAAATCCTAGACCCCTACGGGCGCGGCAAGTCACCCGCCAAAACCTGAAGCGAGGCAGCCCCCTTCAGTACCGTGAATGGACCACCCAGCACTTTACGGAATCCGGCAACTTGGGCACCCCTCCTGGGTCAACCTGTACCCCCTACGAGTGCGGCGAATAGCCCGCCAATTCCAGACTGAAGCCCCCTCCGTCCCAATGCCATGAGATGCCGGCTTGCTGCCCTCCAGAACCCGGCTATCCATGCACCCCACCGCGGGGCAATCCTAGTACAGAAAGTAAAATATACATACACCGGGTACATCGACCGCAACCAGGTCGTGCCCCAAAAGAATAATACAAACAGGCAGTGACGGGCAGTCCACATGTCGGACGCTCGCCCCGCAATATCAAATGTACATAATACAACAAAACTGCACTAGCATTGCATCCAGGCTATCCCCCACGACCGATCCGCAATATCACAGTATAAACATAGAACATCAACGTGAAAGTCACGTTCGCAAATCCGTCTAACCGGGCTATAGCAGTTAGACCGGATTTACCGATCGAGTGACATTCACGGTCGCAGATATAATGTAAATACTGTGAAATAATGTGTTTAAAATATTCGATCGATCAAATAATTAACAAGCGGGCCCCAAAAGAAAACTGTAGCACTCACAGAAATAACTGGCCCAATTTTAATATCCCAAAAGCCCTATTTTCAGCCCATAAAACAACTGAAGAAAAACGACAAAGTGGGCCCACCATATTGCGGCGGAAGCGCGGCAGAAAGGGGGGTATTGCCGCGCTTCCGCGCTTGGACTAAGGGATCACTGTCTCGTTTTTTCCCAGAGTTCTTAGAACTCCTTGTACATCTTTCTGAGACCACCTGAAAAATTTTTAGACTTCAAAAAATTTCAACAGAAACTGATGTGAAGGAAAAATACGGTTTTTGAGATTTTGGTCGATCGGATAAGTAAAACGCATTAGAACAAGCTAGATAAGGTTAATGGCGTGGCTCTGATACCATGTTGCGCCACGGCAGCGCCCCGGCCGTCTTACTCGAGGCCAAATTGCGGAATCAAAATTTTTCCTTACTCGGAAACCGGCGCTACCGCGGACAAAGAAAACCCGGATCGTTTACCATTAACCTAATGCTAGCAATCAAGAGATGGGAAGAAAAGTATACCGAGTGATCCGAGTCCTCCGGTCTTCTCTTCATCATCCCGATCTCCCGCGGAAAGTCTTGGCTCCACATCGTCGCCTCCTCGCCGGAAAGGGCACCACATCGCCTGTGTCTTTTACGGGCTCCCGCCTCAATACCGAGGCAACTCGAGCATGAAGCCGGCAAGTCGACATGCCCAAGATGTGCTGTAGGAAGTGTAGTGCTTTGTCTCTATGGGGTAGTGTTGCCATGATGGAGGAAACAAGATGATATGAAGAGAGGTTGTGAACTTTGATACAAAATGAGAAATGAGAATAATTTCCATACAACAAAAGAAACACATCTCTCATTTTTTCCCTCATCTCCAAGTGTGGCCGGCCAAACTCTAAAGGAAATGGTGGAGGGATCAACTTGTAGCAAGAAGGGAGGTGATGGTAGGATGAAGAGAAGAGGTGACCACATCCTAGACAAAGAAACATACAAGCATGCTTCAACAAAAACAACCATACCCTTTTCAAATCACAATAAATGCATCATGGAGCAAAAGAAATGAAAGCTATCATAATCAATATATATGCAATAAAACCCTCCACAAAGTGTTATTTGCGAACTTGCAAATAACCCCCTCCATCGGAAAAGTCCGGCCGGGAAAGAACAAAGGAAAACCGGCCGGGACGGAATGCAAACTGGCAACTCCAGAAAACTGGTCCCGTAATAAATCACAGGAAAACCCCGACACTGTGCATACACACCCGCATCTGTATTCCGACCGGATACAAATGCAATGAGACAAAATCTACACTGTACTGAACTAGTACCGGCTTAAACCAAAACCGGCTAGTAAAATGCGTTCGATCCTGATCCGTGCAATACCGCACGTATCTGATCGAACCCTGCCATATATACTTATACGGCTACTAGTACAAAACCGTCCGATCCTGATCCGTGCAATACCGCACGTATCTGATCGGACCCTGCCATATCTCCATACGGCCTCTACAGCGTTTCGCCCGAAAGCTTGAGTAACTAAAAGTGTGGTGGACTCTAAAGACTCGTCAATACTATGGCTGTGGATTTAACCACTAGCACGTCAGAGGTATAAGCCAATACGTAACGGGCCACCAGCTATTGACCAAAAGGGACGTCGATGAGCGAACTCATCCTGACACCCTACTGAGCCTGTCAGTGACAATATCCGTACAGTCCGGTCCGTTCGTCTATGAGCATCGCATGTCGGGCCTAGGGGGTTGGTAAAAGTCAGACCCCCAAAGGCGGTACAAGTCGTGTCGGAGTGTAGCCCAGAACGCCCTGAGATACTACTGGAATACCTACCAATAAATCTCCTGCCTCGGCCGAGGGCTTTGCGTAATGGCTCTCCTAGACACAGCGCGACCTCACCCCCAATACCGGGAGAGACGAACCCCTGAAGATCCGCTCACTGCCTCCATGTGGCTCGGGACTGTACCCAACTAAAACCTGTTTGCACGACTCCTTTGAGCCGTGGTAGGGTAGTAATCAAAGCACAGTGGGAACTCACACGAGACAAATGACGATCTCAGGTCGATGAACTAACCTGTACACATGTCACCAGGAAACTGCTATCTGACATCTGGTATAAGACCAACTAGCAGGTTCCCGGCGAGTCCTGTCCGGTGTACTCATAACCCAATGAGCACCTGTATACATCTCAGGTGAAGCAACTGACACCAGTGGCTTGTGAGACCGGCCACCGCCCCTCGTCGGGGTCTCGACTGTATACACTAGTCTACTAATGGAGTATCGATGCCCAGTCTCGAAACTCCCACGACTAGGGACCTTTTAAGGATGTGCTTATAGACCCCAGCTCCCACGTATATGATCGCCATCATACTGCTGGTCGTCAAGCAAGAATCCTAGGGGCTCTATCAACGTGTAATAGCGACATGTCAGGTCACCTAAAGCAGTACACGATGATAAAGATAAACCAGATAGCATACTATCATCTCGAGTAACACTGTCCTACCGGGATAGGTCCTCCCTCAATCATTGCAATCACGTGCCTGTGATCCAATAATTGACTCTGAGGGCACTATCTCCAACACGTATATCATCTCTGATGTCAAACACCAATGGATATGGGATCATCCATCGCCCATCTGTATGGGTCGAGAAGGTACACGCTAGTCTACTCTGGTATATCGATGCCCTGTCTCGATACACCCACGACTAGAGACTTTGAAGGATGTACTTATAGACTACCATGTCCCCACTAGTATGATCCGCATCATAGTCCAGGTAGTCAAGTACACATCCTAAGGGCTTTACCAACATGTAACAGAGAGACAATTAGTGTACACGTTAAGGTAAAGATCAACCAGATAGCATACTATCATGTCGAGCAAGAAAGTCCTCCCTATATATGTCCCAGCATCCACTACAATATACATCCAATGTACAGTAATGGCCTCTAGGGCATATATATAACTAACACATCTAGATCGCTTGCGGCATGAGGTTTAAATTGAATTAGGGCCTATTGGCTTGGTTCGCACGGTCTGCATCCGCTAATTCAAGTGCAGCATTGGACATTTGGGTTGCCAGACTAGTCATCTGGGTCACCCAGTCGAATATAGGTTGGACATTTAGGCTATTCGACGTAACAAATTCCTATCAAGCGGAGCCGGCTATCTTGCCTTAACCGAGATCAGATCTAAACCCAAACACACATGAACACAAGGCTGGCTGGACGTCTAGATCGTTCGTATGGGCAACCTTAAACCAAACCAAATCTCTCTTGGCCAGTTTCTTATCGGCGCTACATATCATTGAAGTGTCACCCATTGACGGTGAGGCTGAGGGTCGTCTCCTCATCTATTTTTTAGATATGTTGATTAAAGAAGATGATGAAGAAGGTATTACCTTTTCGAGGAGGACATGATGTCTTGGTCTCGACAGGCCTCGAAGGTTTTTGACGAAGATCGCCTGAGTCCTTTTACCGTTAACTAGGCTCTAGAAACCGTAAACTAGATATCTAGAGGTTTTGGTTGATTGGAGGATCCTCATTTTCGTTTTTGACTTCGGCTTTTATTGGACTAGGTTTTGTTAGGAAGCAAGTTCAAAAATCCTAGATTTTCCTTGATTTAGATATCAATTACTTGTTTGCTAGATACCCAAGCAGTGTAATTTCTCTTTTTCTTTCCTTATGGGCCCCAGCGGAAAATGTAAATAAATATCTTCAATTAATCATATCTTCTTTTGGGTCGATTGCTTTCGTGGGCCAAAAGTCTTTCATTTTGGCCCATATCCCATAGGCTGAATTAGTTTTATGTGCAAATGGCTGGTCTTTTATTTTTTTTCCTTTTTCTTTTGCCTTGCGGTTTCGGTAAAACTCTTTTTAATGAAACACGGGATACTTTACTTTCGTATAATCAAAAAGAAAAAAAAATCACATTTAAAACTGAATCCCTACATACATACCCCTTCAGATAAAGCGAGAAGCAACTCAAAATGAGAAGGAAAATGCGGAAAGGGTAAACTGACGATGATACTTTTCTCACCCTTATTTCCAGTAAATATTACAATTGTAAACTTACTAGTATCTTCATACATCTTCATGATGGTGATACTAGTAAATTGGAATTCATCTGCATTCGGACAATTAATTTTTTGCAGAAACTATCTTCGAATTATTAGTTGAACACATGCCTCTTCCTTTCATTACATGCCTTCTCAGTCCTGGAATATGAACATTCATGATGTAATCGTCCCAATCAATTGATCCCACATCGAAACCATAGCTTCTCGTCTCTTCTTCCGACATCTCCTCCATCAGTTTTCGAGTGTTTGTGTTATCGAACCTGACATGAGCAAGTGCATAAATGAAGAGTATTAACTTATATGTAGTTAAATCTAATACGTTTATTTGCCATCTTTCTACATCCTCTATGTTTTTTCATTGCTAGGAAATGTTGTTTCACACTCAACCTTACTTAATATACAAATCATGAACATGGCATTTCGAAACAGAAATTTAATTACCATAAATAAGAAATGTTAACGGTTTGCACAAGAAATTTTAGACGTCGGCATCCTGACCATTTTTCACAAAGTTTTGAACTAACCTTCCCCCATAAAAAGTGTAGGGCTCATATATTGTAGCCAAATTCTTAGCTTGCTCCATAGATTTCATCAAAATGTTCTTCAATCTTGGAGACAAATTGATTTTCCCACTCCTTTGAATAGCATCATTCAAAATGTAGGATGTGAATTCATCAATATCATTGAAGAGCTTCATCGGTGGCACGATGACAGGCTTCCCTCTAGAATCCAAGCAAGGAGAAACTGAGAAATGCTCATATAAAATCCTTGCCAAGTCCCTGAACAAAAGTGGGTTTACAACTGATGAAGCAGCATGGTATATGTGCATCCCGGGGTCCGTGCTCTGCCCGTGCTTCGCCATGGCGGCCAACATTGTGTTCACGACCATGTCGGCTGGCACCTGTATCAAAATTTAAACCCGCATCTCATCTCTGTCTTCTTTCATTTATAGAAAAACCTTTCAAAAATAGCCTTCACAAAAATTATATACTATCTAGCCATTCCAAGTCAATTTCAATATTTTGTTCCATGTGCATAGCCCGCGAAAAAATAGTTATGACATAATTTAATCTGTATGAAGCTTGGCAGTTGCGAGAATCAACACATTTGGATTCTCTATTCTACAATAATATTCTCACAAAGAATATGCTTATTATGACAGAAAATATGTGCAATTCTTGGAACACACTATGTATATTCCAAAGTATTTATTTAGTTGATCTTACTCTGCAATGAAACGTAGTTTAATATATTTTTAACTATGGTTAGGCAAAATTCCACTAAAATACCATGTTTTTTTAATCTGAAGTGCACGGTAATTATCTGAAAAATATTGAAACATAATGATATCTTAGTGAATTATACCCTTTTCCTACGACAAATTTATTAATGAACTAGCTTAAATTTGGTAGCAAGACTTGCCACATCGAGTACGCCGTTAGGGTCAACAGGAAATCCTCTAAGCTGACCTTTACCATAGTAGAGAACAATTGGATCCATCATCCTAAGAAAAAGAAACAGAAATTAAATATTTGATTAGAATTTTTATAAGTAAATAAATAAAGAAACAATTTTAACTATTATTACCTATTTCCTTCAATCCAACCAGAGAAAGGCTCTTTAAAAGTGCTTTCAATTACGCTAGGCCTAATTGTCACAACTGGAATTTCTCCCCTCATGCTATTTATCACCATTTCACCCATCGCCTTCGTAAAAACATAAGTGTCTTGCCACCCAAAAGTATTTGCCCTGTAATTATTTTAAATTTTCCTCAAAAAAAAAAAAAATTCATATGGTAGTCGAACGATCGGTTATTTGTATATGATGGCATTACCTTTGCATACCGAGATCTTTCATTTCTTGAATTGAATTTGCATCAGAAGTAGAATTTGCAGAGGAAAAAGCCAACTTAATCTCGGCTTCGATATCCAACAATGGCATCGATGTTTCTGAATATTCCGAAGAAATCGTGTCTCCAATGCAAAAGGCCTTTTCCAATACCCTGCCTTGCCTTTGCCCATTAACATATGCTGTTAAAAAATTACATGATCAAAAGGCATTGATCATTTATTATTTATACCGGTTTGGACCTACTGAGATACCATAAATTCTTAAACATTACTTAGGTAAATGGCATTTTTGTGATCAACTAAAAAAACAGAAAAGAAGAAGAGGAAGAGGAAGAAAACCATGAACTTTCATCAATTTTCACTAATATCCAATGCCGTCTTCAGTGAAATGACAAAGATCTCTATATAGGCAGAGGATCTTACCAGAAATGGTGTATGTCATGATACTTATATGCAGTTTACTAAGTCCATGGTATTTATTTATCGCAAAAAAGGTTGTAGTACTAATCTAAAAACCCTAAAAGTTCATGGTATTTTAATGAATTTAGCCTTTATGTTTTCTGTAAGAAAAAAAAATCACCTGTTGATACTTGTAGCAAGAGTTTAAGCCTCTTAAATCTCTTTGCAAAGCTCATGAGCCTGAAAGGTCCTATAGTGTTTATGTCCAATGCAACATCATACCTATAAATTTAAACGGAGTTATAAAAAATGAAGGACTCAGAAAATAAATTCTTTTTCAACTAATTATCAATGTACCTCTCATCAAAAGTAGTATTTGCCGCAGAATTCACAATCACATCAACTTCTTCAGCAATCTCATCGGCCAACGCTGTTTTAATCCCCATTCTCGGTTCTCTTACATCCCCAATCACTGGAATTATCTTCCTTAACATGAAGGCTTGGTAATTTCTCCCATGGATTTGTTTCAATGAACCGAAGAGCTCAGTACTTGCTATCTAAAATGAGTAAATCATTATTATTATTCGAATAAAAGAAGTAATGTGCACGAAATTTGTAAGTGAAGTGATTTCCTACTTCATTCTTGAGTCTATCCATTGCTGCTTCCTCATTTTGAGCCTTGATCAGGACATAAATCTTTCCTATATCGGGCGTAGTTCTCAATATTTTCTCAATAAGAACTGAAATCCAAAATCAAAACAAAACCGATGAGAAAAGAGAAGTACAAAAAAAATAATATATGAGATTCAAAATATGTATAAATAATTACTTACCTTTGGCAAGAAATCCAGTAGCACCAGTGATAAAAAGCCTTTTTCCCTTCAGAAATTTAACTATACCAATTCCTTCATCAAAGTTAACCAAATGGGCACTATTAGAATGTGTTTCTTTGTAAGGAATCAAACCCATAACACCAATCTCTTCTTGGACCTTCACTTCTAATTTCGTCGCCAACCCATTCGGGCTTCTCGCATTGCCATTGTTGTGGCAACAGGCCAATATGCCATTCTTCTTCTTCTTCTTCTTCAATGAGCTAGGATTCGATGAGAAAGCCTTCGGTCTTTCGATTGCAAAATGAGTCGAGTTGAAACATGAACTACCCATGATTAATTGCCAAGAAAGAAGTAAAAAGGGCTAAAGAGAGAAAGACCAAAGTAATTGAGTTCAAGAGGGAGAGTGGGTGAAAAACTTGCTACTAAACATTTTCTACAAATTGTAAAAGTAGAAGAAAAACAAGTAAACCTACAAATTTAAGCAAGAAATGCAAGAGAAGGAGGTTCTTGGTTGAGAGGAGGAAGGTTGGAGAGAGGTTATAAGGGAGGGAAAATTTGAGTTGGTGGTTGGTTGGGTTGGGGGATGGGCTCTCTTTTTGCCTTCTCATTAGTTTTTGGTGTGATAGTGGGTGTGGGAAATAAATTTTTATTGTTCTTTTTGGGTTTAAGGAATAGTTAACCAAGAAGTGCAAAGGTTATGCTCTTGTTCTAATGGTTCTAGGGTTAAAATTCTTAGTCCATTATTATTTTTGTTACATGGTTACCATAATGTGCATTTTGGTATTTAATTTGGCTGTGGTTATTGATTTATCTTGTACATTATCTCTCTCTCTTGTAGGGGCAGCTACACAAAATACTTTTTATATTTATTTATTTATTTTTGAAGAATATATTTGATTCTTTTGCATTCAGCTATGTTATTACTCATTCTGTTTCTTTTAACAAGCCCTGTTTTGCCCTTTTGTTTTTATTTTTATTTATAAAAGTTAATAGTCTTTTTAGAATATCAAAAAGCAAGTTTTACTCCATGCATGCTCCTAAAATAAATGGATTTTATATGTGAAGTGAAGTTCCAAATCTATCTCTGATTAATCGGGTGAATAAATGAAAAATAGTATAGAGTTAAATCAGAAATTTCTCACTTACATATTTTAGATTTTACAGGCAATCATTCTCTTCTTAATTAAGTGTGCAAAAAGAAAACGAATTGCTTTGAAAACCTGCACATTACCCCTGCACATTACCCCTAAGACCCTAACTTTGTTGCTTTTTTCTTTAAGTATGCCCAAAATGCCCGAAAATATTACTATCTCTGCTCATTAATTGGTAGTAATTAATATTTTAAACTAGAGATATTTTGATAATAAGAAAATATTATAAATTAACAAAAAATTAACGGTCGTCAAAGAAAGTTGGCAGAGTGCAGGTTTTTCAAATTGAGGGTAGTTTCCTGTTAATCGAGGAAAAGCGAGGGTGATTTTCTTCAAAAATAAGCCCCAAAGAGTATGGGAGCTATGTCAAATATCTAAGGGCACGATAACTTTAGTGATCTATCGATAAATTCCTTAGTTTTCTAATGTTTTCTTCAGCTGGATCGAAAAATGAATTTCTTTTGGGAATAACAATCTAAAATTTAGATGGGAGATTTGTTGGGTCTATGAATCAAAAATAAATATAAAAACGTTTTATGGTTTCAAAAGAAAATATAAGTTTTGCTTATAAATATTATGTTAATACTAGTTATTGCTATTTGAAAGAGAGATTGTTTCTAAAATTAAATAAGGCCATATACTTGTGTTCGGGGGTTACAAAATATGTACAGGTCAAGGATATCCGCTTCAGGAAACTATGGCCAGAAAGTACCCTTCTAGAGTGGGTGTTATGAAATTTAGGATCGTTTTTCTTTAAATTTATTTCTATACTGATTACTTAACAGGAGATCTATATCTTCATTTGGTTCTTATTGAAGAGGGGTTATCAATATTGATTAGCTGAGAGCATGTCAGGTATGGATTTACAATTTGATTCAAATTCCTTTCTAATGCACTGCAAACTTTTATTATTATTCATGTTTACATCCCATATTCTAACAAATACAAGTGATTCGAGCCTCTGCATAACTTTGATATGTCTTTAATATCATCCATGCTTATTTGTCAATTATGATAAACAAGTGTGTTGTCCATGCGTTGCACCCGGGTAAGCAAAACGAATGTGTTCCAGAAGCTGCCTTCGACGGCATAATCTAGAGAGCACAAAAAGAATACAGGAAATAGAGATAATATAAGAGTACCTTGAATCAAAAGGTATAATCGTGTACCTTGTTGGCTGCATTTTAGAGATACAATTTCGGAATTCAGCAGCCGCTGAATTCCGAATTTAGAGTATAATCATAAATTTTGACTGAGAAAAGAGAGATTGCTAATTTACACAATTAACACGAACACCGCGCGCGCGCGCACACACACATAAGAACAAGCTACCAACTTCTTTCTGGAATCTGTCAATAGTCGATTAACACACACACACACACATACAAACAGAGTTCCAAAATTCACAAAAAGTGTATGCTTTCAACTATTGGTCCACATCTTCAAATAGAAATATCTATGTCTTAGTAATTGCTATGCCCACAGTCATTGGAACATCACTTCAAGGATTCTGAATCAAGGAACTGAAGTTATGTTAAACACTGTGATAAAGTTTATTATGGCTATATGATAATAAAACATGTTATATACTTACACATTCCTGCTTGATCTTTTTTGCATAGGTCAGAACTAAGACTTGTGTATTCTCGTCACATCTATGTTCCTGAAAATCCCCGGTGGACTTCGCAGTGCTAGGAGTCCCACCCTTTTTGTGCACATGCTCAATTTTCTTAAGAATATACAAAGCCTGATTTGTAAACCATTTTATTAACTTAATAAATGATATGCATATGTAAGTAAGATACTAAAAAATTTGTTATTTAATTAGAAATAAAATATACTAAATCTGGCTTACCAAAAGGTTAGTCAATATTTTGGAGTAGATAGTTCTGCGTTCGTTTCAACTTTTCATTTAATGGTGTATTATAGCCCCCTAGCCCTGAACCCTAAATTTAAAATAATGAAAAATAATCATAGCTGAACGGATGTGTGTAATCTATCTTAATATAACTATAAATTTATTATAGGCCCAAAGTCATTCTTACTTGAGTAAAACTATGTTGCTTCTGAAGATTTTCAACTGTATCTTTGGCAGAGAAGCTACCCATTGTCTCAATTTCATCTAAAATGTCGCAAGCAATATAGGGTTGTCTACCATGGATTAAATTATCATCATTAAGAGATATAGTAATTGAAAACCGTTTCCCTATAATTTCCTTGATATCGCTAGGAAACTGGTCAGGTGTCTTTGCCTGAAACGAAAACCAACCAAATATAATAAACCACACGTACTTTATAAATAATTATTTTATATATCAAATATTTAAGAAATGGAGTTAAATAATATACAAATCTTGTTTAACAGAGCCATTATTTGCGTTACAGTTTTCCCTACTGGTTACCGCCGAAGACTGGATTGAGACGTTGGAGGATGTCTAGCTTGAATTTGGGGGCAGATTCTATATGAACATATCCATCCACCTCTATGAAGATGCCAAGTTGATTTATGGTATCATATATCGGAGGTTTAGATAGATGCGACCGATGTAGCGTGATTTATTAGATCCCTCTTCATTTATGAGGGGGTTTTGATTGTGGGGTCGTTCTTCCCTGCAGGCGCAAGCCCCAGTAGTTAATTAAGTTATCGTAATGCGATAAAAAATTTCATCTGCTCCACTAGGTCACTTCGTGTCGTGTTATATATTTTTTATTATGGGGTTGCCCTTGGATTGTGTACAGAGACTAATATATATTATCGTTGCCTGTAGGGCACGGATTAGTCCAAATCCGCATATTAGATTTGGGGTTTTGAACTTAGGACGCAGATCTCATATAAATGAGGTATATCAGTTCATGGGATATATTGGTTTGATTTAAGGATCGTTAGTCGTATATCGTACTAAGTTCGGCTTAGGAACAATGAGCATATGGGATCAACCGATCATTGGATCATATATGAATAGCTCCTGGATAGTATACAGTAGTCAATATGGAGACAGTTTGCAGGGAAAAACATATTAGTTTAAGGACATCGCGGTTCAATATTAGTTTAGGGACATTTTGGTCTAACATTCCCGTGTTCGGGATGACGTATTAGTTTAAGGATGTTTCGGTCCATGTTTCATCTTGCGCGCACGTGTATATTTTACGTAGCAAATTGAACTATGGTAACACGCGATGCGTCCAATATTAGGGTGCGATCCAATTTTAAGGCATTTATATTTCCCTCAAAGATATTCATATACATATATGTATAAATCCGAAGCTTAATATGAGATTTGCATCTATATGGGATGTGTGTCAATATGAGGTGTGCACATCAATATGGAAGTGCATAAATATGGGGTCTATAAATATGAAGATTAAGACATTCCTTGTTTTGATGAAATTTCATATCTTTCATCAAGTTGAGAAGAGGAGGAGTTGGTTTTTGGGGCCCGCCACCTCTCTGAAGACATTGAGGAATTACAACGTCATATATTAAAGGTGTGGAAAGATGTACTCTTGAATCAAATTCCGTATATGAGGGAAGAGAATATGGTGGATCTAAAAATCGTTAGTCTTATATGAGACTAAGTTAACTTAGAAGATATAGGATGAAGATCATTAGTCGTATATGAGACTACGATCAGCTTGGATATCATTGATGAAAGATCATTAGTCATATTTGGGACTAAAATCAATTTGGATATCATGAGCATATGGGCTCAGTTGATTTAAAATCGAAGAAGAAGCTTAAGCTTCACAGACTTAGCCAATTTGGTGCTAAGATTGGGTTTTCTATACCACCCAGCAGTGCTAAGCACTCAGTCACGTAGCGCTCACGTGAATATCATGTGAGGCACCGAGTCTCTGGCGTCTTTCAAGCGCTCACGTGTATGGCACGTGAGAGGCTGAGTCCTTGCTTATGGGCACTCACATATATGGCACTTGAGGCATTGTCTTCATGGGCCTTGAGTACTCATGTGTATGGCATGTGAGACGCTGAGTCTCTGAACTTCTGTGCACTCACGTGGATATCATGTGAGACGCTATCATCTGTTTCTTTTGAGCGCTCACGTGGATATTACGTGAGGCGTTGTCTTCATTGTTTCATTTGAGCGCTCATGCGGGTATCACGTGAGACGCTGTGTTCTTAGAGATTTAATCTCTGTTCATATTTTTTAGAGAAGTTAAATTTCTGCTAATGGTATTTTGTCCATTAACGATCATCAAGATCACTATTTTAAGGATTTGGGATTAGGTTCTTTAAGAACCATGTTCTTGATTATGAAGAAACTAAGTTCTTGGAGTATAGACTCCATCCTTTTCATGTCATTTCTTCCGTTGTTCTTCTCAATCTTGTTTTCCCTTGAATCTCTGATTCTCAAGAACAAAATCTTCCCGATGAGAATTAAATTCTCAATTTGTGAGAGACTTGTTTTGTGGATCTTAGATCCACAGAAAGAACTAAGTTCTTTTAAAAGGTTAAACCGTTAGATATGATATGATAGGTAAAGGAGAGATAATTTTATCTCTGTGTTTTCTCTACCTAAGGTTTGAGAGGAGGAAAATCTTCTTTTTTATTGAGAATTAAATTCTCTGTTTTTTGTGGAAGTTTATGGGGGTCTCTCTCTTCTGAGATTTAATCTCTTTGCTCCTATTTATACGAGAAGGAAAAGATCAATTTGTTTAAGAACATTTTTCATTAAGAGATCCTGATTGATTTCATAACCAATCAAATTGATCTTAAAGATCAACCGGTGAATTTTATTCACCGCTTGATTTTTAATCCAAAGGCTCTCTGTTTAACAAAATAGATTTCTTGTTTGTTTTAATAAGATTAGGAAAATATTTTCCTAACATAGAATTTAATTCTATCATATGAATATTTTGTTAGGAAGATATTTTCCTAACCATAGAATTTAATTCTGTTTAACAGAAAAGATCTTTCTTATTTTAGAAAGATCAGGGAAATATTTCCCACATAAAATTTAATTCTATCAGATGGTTTAGTTGACGATATTTTATCACCATTGGATTTTAAATCCAAAAATTCTCTGTTAGAGAAAGATCTTTCCATGTTAGAAAGATCGGGGAAAATATTTCCCAAATAGAATTTAATTCTATCACATAAAATTTAATTCTATCAGATGAGTGCGTTTCAAATTGGGGCACTCATGTGCTATCGCGTGAGCGCTGCTATATACATATATAGCAGCGGCGCTCACGTGCTTTGCATGTGAGCGCTGCCACAAGAATGTGGTAAGGAAACTCACGTGTTTAATATGTGGGTGCTCACGTGTTTAACACGTGGGGGCTATCATAGGATTTAATCTTATCTAAAGCCGAAACTTACATTCTTTGCATGTGAGTATTCACATGTTTAACACATGGACGCTGCTATAAGATTTAATCCTAACTGCAGTAGGTATTCGCGTGCTTTGCACGTGGAGGAGGCTGTCATAATATTTAAATCTATCTGAAGCCGCTACTCCCATGCTTTTCATGTGAGTGATCACGTGTTTAACACGTGGGGGCTGCCCTCTACTTTTATAAAGGGAACAATAAGCTTTGAGCCAAAAATTTTGGCGGGAACAAATGCCCCCCACTATTTTGCCCACGTAGGTATGTATGTGGGTTAAGTAGTGCAAAGTTATGCATCACCATTGAATTGATGGTTCAGGAGACAGGTTTAGGTCTCTGTCGTCTAAGATTTTTTCCATCTTCATGAGCCGTAAGGGTCTCAGGAAGGTTTTTCTCCCTATGAGTCATAACGATCTCATAGGTGCATATTCTCCCTAGAAATCGTGAGGATTTCTTGTTAGGTCCGTGTTGCCCACCCCGGTGCTTGCGGGGAGGCGGAAAACATAATAAAAATTGGATTTTTATGGACTTAGGCAACATGGACCAAGCTTGTGAGGATCTTTGCTAAACATAAACTTGCTAGACCTAACTACAAAGTAGCTAAGTGATGGAAAGGTTATACCTTTGGTCTTTAGTCCTTCTCTCCTTGCTCCTAGGAATGGTAGAAAAAAGGTCACCTTGCTTGTCTTCTCCCGTCAAAGAAGGATCCACCCGAAAGCCTCGACCTTTGGCTTCAACTCCAAGCTAGGAGTAACTAGAGTGCAAGAAATGCTAAGACTTGAACCCTAGAAGAGAGTAGAGAAGATCAAGTGAAGGTTTTTCTCAAGCTTTTTGTTTCTCAACACATGAGAGGGAGAGAGCTTGAGGGAGAGGATGAACAAGAGAGAGAAATGATATGAGAGAATGAGAAAATAATAGAGCCATTCTCACTAATATGTGTGAATTAATTTAATTGAATAATTAGCTAGATAATTATCATGGTAAATCATGACATGACCATTATCATTTCAATTTTCAAAGATCAAAAAGCATCTTCCAAAAGAAATGATGATGGTCAAAGTGTCAACCTAGGTCAACAAGTCAAAGAAGTCAAATGGTCAACAACCATAACCATGGATAATTATTAAACTAATTACTAATTAACAATAACACACACATAAATATTAGGGTTAATAAAATGACAATAGCCATTAACCCTAATCAAGGTCCTCTCCCTCAATCTCAAGCAACTGTGCATACGCACCCGCATTCGTGATCCGAGGAACACGAACACAATGAGAAAAACCAATCTCAAATCATATACTAGGATCCGGCTTAAACCAAAGCCCGCTAGTATAAGCTGTCCGGACAGCAAACGTGCACAAGTGCGCGAATGTGAACGAACCCTGTCGCAAAACCATGCGACCTCTACTCATTTAGCCTAAAGGCGAATAGCTCTCTGTGTGGGACTCTAAAGACTCGACACTACGCTGGCAGTGGGTTTAACCACAGACCGCAAGCGGCACTAGCTGTACGTAACGGTCCCCAGGTAGATGTCGATAAGAAGACTGACGAGGTGAACCCCATCTGCACTCCTACTGAGCCTGTATGTGACAGTCTCCGTACAGTCCGGTCTGTTCGTCTGATACATCGCATGGCGGGCCTAGGGAGGCGGTAAACGTCAGTCCCCTAATAGCGGTACAAGTCGTGTCGGAGTGAAGCCCAATACACCCTGAGATAACACTGGAAACCTACCAGTATATCTCGCTTGCCCTGGCCAGGGACTACTTGTGTAATGGCTCTCCTAGACACAGCGCGATGTCAACCCCCAATACCGGGAGAGACGAATCCTGTCTAACCGTCACTGTCTCCAAGTGCTTCGGGACTGCTCCCAACTACTACCTGTTTGCACGACTCAGTAGAGCCGTGGTAGGGTAGCAATCAAAGAACAGTGGGAACACACTCGAGGCGAAGTGACAGTGTCAAGTCAGCGGACTAAGCTGTACTCATGTCACCTGGGAACTGATAACTGACGATAGGTATAATACCAACCATCAGTTCCCGACGAGTCCTGTCCAGTGTACTCGTAACCTAACGAGCACCCGCATACTATCTCAAGTACGACGTACTGACGGCTGTGGGACAGACCGTCTCCCGTGCTGGGATGAGAAGCGCATACGCTAGTCTACTCTGGAGTATCGATGCCCTATCTCGATACTCCCACGACTAGGGACGTGTATAAGGATGTGCTTGTAGATTACCCAGCCCCCACGAGTGTGATCGCCATCACAACGCCGGTAATCAAGCAAAGATCCTAAGGGCTCTACTAATGCGTATAGGTGATATAATAAATAAACACACATGTACACATTAAAGCAGAGACAAACCAAGTAGCATACTACTATATTGAGCAAGATTGTCTGTACAACTGTGAATATCCCAAGCTTCCATCAAGTAATATACATACTAGTATGATACAGTAATGGCCTCTAGGGCATATACACCAACAATCTCCCACTTGCACTAAGGCCATGTACTGGCGTATCGAAGACCTATCATCTCGATCAGCCGCTCGAACTGAGTCTGGGGTAAAGCCTTCGTGAATGGGTCCGCAGTGTTGTCCTTTGTGTCCACTCTCCGCACCTCGATCTCCTGTCGATCAATGATCTCCCTGATCAGGTGATACCGCCTTAAGATGTGCCTGGATTTCTGATGGGACCTTGGTTCCTTCGCTAAAGCTATAGCCCCATTGTTATCGCAATACAAAGGTATTGGGTCAACAATGGACGGAACCATCTGAAGTTCACTAATGAACTTCTTAATCCAGACCGCCTCTTTTGCGGCATCGCTTGCAGCAATGTATTCAGCCTCCATCGTCGAGTCTGCGACGGTATCCTGCTTGGAACTCCTCCAACATACCGCCCCTCCGTTGAGGGTAAACACAAAACCCGAGACAGACTTGCTGTCATCTTTGTCACTCTGGAAGCTTGAATCGGTAAAGGACTCGACCCTGAGGTCTCCATTACCGTAAACCAGGAACATCTCCTTAGTCCTTCTCAGGTACTTGAGAATGTTCTTCACTGCTGTCCAGTGGTCCTCCCCTGGGTCTGACTGATACCGGCTTACCGTGCTCAACGCGTAAGCTACATCTGGTCTTGTACATAGCATCGCATACATTATAGATCCTACCGCCGAAGCGTAGGGTATAGTGCTCATGCGAACCCTCTCCTCGTCAGTCTTAGGAGACATCTTCTTGGAGAGGGTAATTCCGTGCAATGCGGGTATGTTACCGCGCTTGGAATCCTCCATACTAAATCTCTTTAGTACGGTCTCTATGTACCTGGACTGCGAAAGTCCCAATAGTTTCTTGGATCTATCTCTATAGATCTTGATCCCCAGAATGTACGAGGCATCACCCAGGTCCTTCATGGAGAACCTTTGTGACAAAAACAGCTTGACCGATTGTAGCATAGGAATGTCATTTCCTATCAGAAGAATGTCGTCCACGTACAAGACTAGGAATACGACAGTTCGTCCTACAATCTTCTTATAAACACAGGGTTCATCTTCGTTCTTGATGAAATCAAATTCCTTGATTGCCTCATCAAAACAGATGTTCCAGCTCCGCGATGCCTGCTTTAATCCATAAATGGATTTAAGCAACTTGCACACCTTTCCGCTGCTCCCACTGTCTACGAAACCTTCTGGTTGATCCATGTAAACGCACTCTTCCAAACAACCGTTTAGGAAAGCCGTTTTAACATCCATCTGCCAGATCTCATAGTCATGGAAGGCAGCAATGGCAAGTAGGATCCGAATGGATTTGAGCATAGCCACCGGAGAAAAAGTTTCGTCATAGTCCAAACCAGGTCTTTGACGGAAACCTTTTGCAACGAGCCTAGCTTTATAGGTTTCCACCTGCCCATCTACACCAAGTTTTCTTTTGTAGATCCATTTGCATCCAACGGGTTTTACCCCAGCTGGAGCAATATCCAAGGTCCACACTTTATTGGCGTACATGGACTCCATTTCGGATTGCATTGCTTCCTGCCACTTATCAGAGTCCCTACTGATAATGGCCTGCCTGAAACTGGTAGGGTCATCTTCTTCCAAGATGCAATCCTCTCGATCCCCGTCTATGAGAAAACCGTAGTATCTCTCGGGCGGATGAGAAATCCTACCAGATCTGCGGAGTGGCTGAGGTTCGTCTGGGTTTATTGAATCTAGCGGTTCCTCCAAATTTTCAGTTACATTTTGTGGTCGCTGAATTTCTTCCAGTTCTACCGAACTCCCACTAGTTTCTTTTGCAAGAAACTCCCTTTCTAAGAAGGTAGCGTGGCGAGATACAAACACCTTTTGTTCCTCAGTGTGGTAGAACAGATATCCTAGTGAGTCTTTAGGATATCCCACAAATTTACAAAGAACTGACCGTGCCTCTAACTTGTCCGGTTTCTGTGTTTTCACATAGGCCGGACAACCCCATATCTTAAATCGCTTAAGATACGGATTTCTTCCACTCCATATTTCATATGGAGTCTTAGGCACTGATTTGGATGGAACATAGTTCAATAGGTACGCCGCTGTCTGAAGCGCATGTCCCCAGAATGAAAGAGGCAACTCAGCACTACTCATCATGGACCGAACCATATCCAATAGGGTACGATTCCTCCACTCCGAAACACCGTTGTGCTGTGGTGTATAAGGAGGAGTAAGCTGAGAGAGAATACCATTCTCTTTTAAGTAATCTAGGAATTCCGTGCTTAAGTACTCCCCTCCTCTATCAGACCGGAGGATCTTGATACTTTTGCCAATCTGGTTCTCTACTTCCTTTCTGAATTCCTTGAATTTCTTAAAAGCTTCAGATTTGTGTTTCATCAGATACACATATCCGAACCTAGAGAGATCGTCAATGAATGTGATGAAGTACGAGAACCCACCCCTTGCATGTATAGACATCGGACCACACACATCACTGTGTATGAGTCCCAAGAGCTCTCTTGCTCTTTCTCCATGTCCGGTGAACGGAGATTTGGTCATCTTCCCTTTGAGACAAGACTGACAAGTTTCATAAGATGAAAATTCGAACGTATTCAAGAGTCCATCTTTATGCAACTTACTCAGTCTTTTCTCTCCGATATGACCAAGCCTACAATGCCACAAGTAGGATTCATTCGTATCTGAATTCTTCCTCTTGCGTGTGTTTTGTATATTGAGAACTGTATTCTGATTTAGAACGTAGATACCATTACACAGTGTACCCTCTGCAACCAGTACCTTATGAAGGTAAATGTTCATGATATTCTTTTCAAGAACAAAGTCATATCTATCTTTATCGAGTAAAGAAACTGATATGATGTTGCAAACCATGGAGGGTATATAGTAGCAATCGTTCAAAATCATAGTCTTGCCATTAGGCAATACTAGGTGATATTCACCGACGGCTGCCGCATTAACTTGTGCTCCGTTCGCTACTCTGAGCGACATATCACCCGGTGCAACTTTCCTACTTTTTCTCAGTCCCTGCAATAAATTACAGATATGAGATCCTGATCCGGTATCAAGTACCCAGGAGGTAGGGCTGACCGTAAAACAGTTCTCAATTACAAGAACACCTGAAGTAGATGCAAAACCATGCTTCTTCTTCAACTGGGTATCCTGGAAATCCATACTTTCCTCTTTCCCATTCTCATACTCATGACTGTTGTCACAAGTTAGAGCTGAACCAACTTTCCCCAGTCCCGAATAAGAATTCGGTTCGGTCAAGCGATACATTTTATTATCTTGATTAGGGCGTGAAAAGGTTGCTGCCTGGAGAGAGAGAAAAGAAACACTCAGCGTATGCTCTTGCAAGATTAGATTGGTTTATTAATTTATCTAACCAGGATGTCTCCCACTGTTTACTCAAATTCTTCTTAAAACCTTTTAAAAGAAGAACTAGCCGGGTTTTAATTCACGTCACAATACTTGCTTAACCTTTCAGCCAGGCTAGTGTCGGTACTTCGAGTGAGGTTTTCCAACGCTTTCGCGAAGTTCCTTAATTAAATAACCTCTTTTCCCTGGGGGCGTAACCCCGCTAACACCTTTCTAGACACCTACTAGGTTTATAGCATTGATCGTTAAGTGAAATAATCTCCCGAGAGTAGACCAACTCATCAGTGGGATCGGGATCCAACTGTCATTGTGTGATAACCTAGATGGAATCCACTCTAGTCACCACACTCCAGAAGGTATGCTAAATCTGCAAGTTTCAGTTCTTTTGAAACTCCCGATGTGGTTTTTGCCCCTAGGACCCAAGTGATCTTGACGGAGTCAACAAATCAAAGAGTCCTAGTCAAGTTCAACCTGTCATTATCTGGATTGCATTAAACCCACCCGCATAACCCTTGACGGAGTCAACAAGGTTATACGACTGTCCTAATCAATCCCATATACCGATACAAACAAGCAGTACTTAGCTACCGTACACTACGCCTTGACGGAGTCAACAAACGCAGCACGAATACTAAGTGTTACTTATAAGAAATGACAGAGGGCTACGGCTGGGTTTTTGGCGAAAAACCCGTTAACGTAATGAACTTGATATCGTTGAAGGAACCTGGTAGTCTTTTTGAAAAACATAGTGGCGAAAACTTTTGCTAAAGAGGTCACTCCCTGTGAAGGGATCTCGGCTCTTTCCTCGTCGAGTGAGGTGCTGGGCATCCGTAAGATGAATACCTCGATGCAAAGCAAGAATAATCGACTATGGTGAAGTTATTACCCTGACGCAAACCTTTTGTCCAAGGGGTCACTCCCGATGAGGGGATCTCGGCCCTTGCCTCGTCGATTGAGGTGCTGGGCATTCATAACCGAATACCTCGATGCAAAACAAAAAGATGAACGTCCTTGTAATAACAGCTTTTTGAAAAATTGTTCCAACAACGTCTTTTAGGTTTATTTTCTTGCATTAGTTCTTTTAATGCGTCCCATCATTTAAATCCTACCATTGCAGAAAACAACCAAAATATGACGTACGCTTATGCCATTCGCATTCGCCACGGGGCCCCGTCATCACCCGTTAGGTTACTTAACTAACGACAGAGCGGGGGCTGGGCTAGCGCGGCTGTAAAACATAAGCAACGCCTAAATAGTTATTATATATAGCAATATAGCAATGATAGCCAATCCAGATCACAGATGAACACTTTGGATATACTAGGAATCCGCAATTCGTTCGAGCCTGCAACGAAAAACGGATTACACGGTCGCGATGAATAGCCAAAACCCCACCCAAGACCCCTACGGGTGCGGCAAACTACCCGCCAAGTACCCGAAGCGAAGCAACCTCCCTCAATGCCATGAGTAGGCCACTCGGCACTTCGAGCTACCCGGTAGTTTGTGCACCCCCTCCATGGGTCTATCCTAGGAGCAAAAACAGTAAAAAGAATTATACAATGACGGCTACAACCCCGACCCGGTTGTGCGGCCAAACAAATAATATTACATCAATTTACAAATTTATTACATGAATGAAAGAAAAAGAAACTCTCATCTCACATCCACCCCGGCTATTCATCCGCGACAATCCAACGAGTTCATATACACAAACCATCAACAACAATCACAGATCACAGATATGTATAACCCCGACTAATCGTCATATAGCGATTAGCCGACGTTCAATACATAAGAACATCACAGATATAACCTTTATAGTCAAAGTATATTGAAGTTCGGAAAAATACGGAATTATAGGCCCCCAAAAACAAATTTCTATTCTGGAAAATCTGGGCACATATAATATATCAGAAAAATCCTAAAACCATGTCAGAAACACACTGCACCAAAGACGACACAGTAACTCACCTAGTTGGCCGCGCTTCCGCGGCAATAGCTTGCTATTGCCGCGGAAGCGCCGCGTTCTGGTAGAGTTGCTGTCTCGTTTTTGGTGGGTTTCTTCTAAAAAGCCTGAGATGATTTTTGGGATATAACAAATTTTGTTTTGACCAGAAAAAGTTTTAACAGAAACTCAGATTTTTACAACTTGGTTTTTTCGATTTTTCCGTTTCGAACTTCGATACACTTTACTACCAAGCTAGTTTATGTTTAGTTAGGCTCTGATACCACTGTTAGGTCCGTGTTGCCCACCCCGGTGCTTGCGGGGAGGCGGAAAACATAATAAAAATTGGATTTTTATGGACTTAGGCAACATGAACCAAGCTTGTGAGGATCTTTGCTAAACATAAACTTGCTAGACCTAACTACAAAGTAGCTAAGTGATGGAAAGGTTATACCTTTGGTCTTTAGTCCTTCTCTCCTTGCTCCTAGGAATGGTAGAAAAAAGGTCACCTTGCTTGTCTTCTCCCGTCAAAGAAGGATCCACCCGAAAGCCTCGACCTTTGGCTTCAACTCCAAGCTAGGAGTAACTAGAGTGCAAGAAATGCTAAGACTTGAACCCTAGAAGAGAGTAGAGAAGATCAAGTGAAGGTTTTTCTCAAGCTTTTTGTTTCTCAACACATGAGAGGGAGAGAGCTTGAGGGAGAGGATGAACAAGAGAGAGAAATGATATGAGAGAATGAGAAAATAATAGAGCCATTCTCACTAATATGTGTGAATTAATTTAATTGAATAATTAGCTAGATAATTATCATGGTAAATCATGACATGACCATTATCATTTCAATTTGCAAAGATCAAAAAGCATCTTCCAAAAGAAATGATGATGGTCAAAGTGTCAACCTAGGTCAACAAGTCAAAGAAGTCAAATGGTCAACAACCATAACCATGGATAATTATTAAACTAATTACTAATTAATAATAACACACACATAAATATTAGGGTTAATAAAATGACAATAGCCATTAACCCTAATCAAGGTCCTCTCCCTCAATCTCAAGCAACTGTGCATACGCACCCGCATTCGTGATCCGAGGAACACGAACACAATGAGAAAAACCAATCTCAAATCATATACTAGGATCCGGCTTAAACCAAAGCCCGCTAGTATAAGCTGTCCGGACAGCAAACGTGCACAAGTGCGCGAATATGAACGAACCCTGTCGCAAAACCATGCGACCTCTACTCATTTAGCCTAAAGGCGAATAGCTCTCTGTGTGGGACTCTAAAGACTCGACACTACGCTGGCAGTGGGTTTAACCACAGACCGCAAGCGGCACTAGCTGTACGTAACGGTCCCCAGGTAGATGTCGATAAGAAGACTGACGAGGTGAACCCCATCTGCACTCCTACTGAGCCTGTATGTGACAGTCTCCGTACAGTCCGGTCTGTTCGTCTGATACATCGCATGGCGGGCCTAGGGGGGCGGTAAACGTCAGTCCCCTAATAGCGGTACAAGTCGTGTCGGAGTGAAGCCCAATACACCCTGAGATAACACTGGAAACCTACCAGTATATCTCGCTTGCCCTGGCCAGGGACTACTTGTGTAATGGCTCTCCTAGACACAGCGCGATGTCAACCCCCAATACCGGGAGAGACGAATCCTGTCTAACCGTCACTGCCTCCAAGTGCTTCGGGACTGCTCCCAACTACTACCTGTTTGCACGACTCAGTAGAGCCGTGGTAGGGTAGCAATCAAAGAACAGTGGGAACACACTCGAGGCGAAGTGACAGTGTCAAGTCAGCGGACTAAGCTGTACTCATGTCACCTGGGAACTGATAACTGACGATAGGTATAATACCAACCATCAGTTCCCGACGAGTCCTGTCCAGTGTACTCGTAACCTAACGAGCACCCGCATACTATCTCAAGTACGACGTACTGACGGCTGTGGGACAGACCGTCTCCCGTGCTGGGATGAGAAGCGCATACGCTAGTCTACTCTGGAGTATCGATGCCCTATCTCGATACTCCCACGACTAGGGACGTGTATAAGGATGTGCTTGTAGATTACCCAGCCCCCACGAGTGTGATCGCCATCACAACGCCGGTAATCAAGCAAAGATCCTAAGGGCTCTACTAATGCGTATAGGTGATATAATAAATAAACACACATGTACACATTAAAGCAGAGACAAACCAAGTAGCATACTACTATATTGAGCAAGATTGTCTGTACAACTGTGAATATCCCAAGCTTCCATCAAGTAATATACATACTAGTATGATACAGTAATGGCCTCTAGGGCATATACACCAACAATTCTATGTGTCCATCACCTCCGTGAGTCGTAAGGATCTCACTCGGGTATTTTCTTACGAGTCATGAGGACCCATAAGTGGCTTCTTCACTTCATTAGTATGCAACTTTGATGAATGTGGCCCATGGATAATATACAAGAGTCAGTATTGACCTCTTTGTACGGCAGCGATGGCTTAGGAAACAGGTTTTGATCTGTCGCCTAAGGCTTTTTAACTTTATGAGCCTTGAGGGGCTCATAAAGATATTTCTCCTTACGAGTCGAGAGGATCTCGTAGGTGTATTTTCTCTTTAGAAGTCATGAGGACTCTTAAATGTGTTTTCTTTTGGGAGTCATAAGGATCTCATAAGAGTATTTTCCCCTTACGAGTCGAGAGGACCCATAAGTTGCTTCTTCTCCTTATTGGATGCAACTTTGTCGAATGTGGCCCGTTGATAGTATACAAGAGTCAGTATTGATCTCCTTATAAGGCAGCGATGGCTTAGGAAATAGGTTGATATCCCGTCCCCTAAATCTTTTCAACTTTAAAAGCCGTGAGGGTCTCATAATGTTGTTTCTCTCTACGAGTCGAGAGGATCTCGCAACTGTATCCTAATATGAAATATAGATAACCCCTTTCGATACAGGAGTCTGTTAGGTTTGTGGTACTAGGTTAAGTCCATCGTACCGTCGCGTTGGCTGATATATTCTCGATATGCAGTCCCTTAGGTTGCTGCTCGAGTAGCCCCACGTCTGTCGTGTCTCTGATCCCTTTTGAGGCTGGACACGATATCTTCAAGTAGTCTTCTTAGGTTGGAATATTCACATTACTCATTAGAAGATCCAGCGTTAGATATTGCCGTGGTGCTTTATTTGAGGTTAGGCTCAATTTAAAGCCCCGATGAGTCATAACCGCACCCTTCTAGAGTAGGATGATATCCAATGTTTTTAGGCTTGCAATCAAGACCTGAAGCTAGGAATATGACGTCACTTTGCTTTTTCTTTGAAGATGTCATGCCGCTCCTTCACTGAAGAGGAGTGGACATCCATATGACCTCTATGCTATACATATCGCCATCAAGATCCGGAGTTAGGATTTTGCCATCACTCCACTTTTTCTTTGGTTCCTTAGAGCTTTGCTGACACCATGTTTGTACTCTACTGGAGTATGAGAGACGTCGAACTGGTCTCTAGGCTGAATACATTGCCATCGAGACCTGGAGCTAGAATTTTGTCATTACTCCGTCTTTGATTTGACCCTTTGGTTCATGTTGACATCGCGTCTCCACTAAAAACGAATGTTGAGCTGGAGGTAGGATTTTGCCATTACTTCACTTTTGATTTGTCTCCTTAGAGCTTTGTTGACACTACATCTGAACTCTGCTGGAGTAAGAGAGACGTCGAATTGGTCTTTAGGCTGCATATATTGCCATCGAGACTTGGAGTTAGGAATATGCCTTTACTCCATCTTTGATTTGACCATTTTGGCTTTTGTTGACGTTGCATCTGCACCTTGCTTGTACAAAAAGAAACATCGATCTGGAGATGGGATTTTTCCATTACTCCGCTTTTGATTTTCTTAAGAAGCTGCCACTAAATCTTTCGAGGGACGAAGTAGCTCTCGGTAGTTTTGAGCTTATATAGCGCTGCTAAGACTTGAATCTTTACTGAAGCATTCTTTGCTTGGTAGCATTCAGTGGAGCACATTGCTCATTTTCACCTGTTTGTGCCCATGGATTGTATACAAGAGTCAGTATTGACATATTTATAGGGCGGAATTTTTTTTATTTTTAAAATTTTTTTTTATACGCGACTGCTCTATCATTTCATCTTTTCATATAGTGAAAGTCACGATTGCCCAATCATTTCGGCTATTTATTCGCGGTGCCCAATCATTTCGGCTATGTCATTCATTATTTTTACTCGCTATTTTTTTATTGCGAGTTGCCTAAACATTTCGGCTGTTTCATATGCATATATTTTTGCTCCCTGATTTTTATTGCGAGTTGCCCCATCATTTCGGTTATTTCATATGCATATTTTTTCTTTCTCGCTGATTTTATTGCAAGTAGGGATTTGGAATCTGATACCAATCTTGGCATCAACATTGCTATAACTGGGATATTGCCTGGAGCGACTCATCATATGCCTTTGTTGATTTGAACAAAGGTGGCTTAGCAAACAGGGCTGGGATCCTGTCAACTAAGGTTTTTGAGTTTATGAGCCGTAAGGGTCTCATAAAGGCATTTCTCCTTACGAGTCGAGAGGATCTCGTAGGTGTATTTTTCTACTAAGGAATCGTGGGGAATCCTAAATGGTATTTTCCCTTACAAGCTGTAAGGATCTTACAAGAGAATTTTCCTCTTACAAATCGTATGGACTTACAAGTGTTATTCACCATATAGGGATATTTCTTGCCATCGGTGGAACTTTATGGGAACATATTTTGTTCGCACCCATAGATCGTATACAAGTGTCAGTATTGAACTACTTGTAGGGTAACTTGGGAGATATGATGGCTTAAGAACATGTTTGGATCCCTTTAACTTAAGGCTTTTGAATCTCATGAGCCATGAGGGTCTCATAGGGGAAATTCTCCTTACGAGTCGTGAGGATTTCGCAAGTGTAATTTCTCCTTAAGAATCGTATGGATTCCTAAGTGTGTTGCTCCTTTATGAGTCGTAAGGATCTCACGCAGGCATTTTCACCGCACAAGGTCAAGAGGACCTTGCAAGTGCACACATTTTTTTCATTTAATGGGTTTGTGCCTTCTCGGATTTTCACAAACTCGCCGGCAGTCCTGTTTTTTTACTCACGGCGCCCTTTCGGATTTTCATCTGTGCTTATTTGCTTGTGGACATACCGTTTTTTCCCGGTGAAACTCTCGAAAGTAGTTTCGCCATAAGTGACCTATCTGTTTGTCGATGGGACTTAGAGGGTGACTTTATTGCTGGAGTAGTAGTGTAATCGGCGAGAACTTGAGTTGCAATCTTCGTCAGTGGGAATTCGGTTGCAATATAGATCTCAAGACGCATATTAGTTTTAGGGAAATTTTCGGTCCAATATTCCCGTGTTTGGGACAACGTATTAGTTTAGGGATGTTTCGGTCCAACATCTCCGTGTTCGGAGCGAAATGCTAGTTTAGGGACGTTTCGGTCCAACATCTCCGTGTTCGGAGCGAAATGCTAGTTTGAGAACGTTTCGGTCCAACATTCATCATTCAGTCGGGGAGTTACATAACTCATCCCTTCCAATGCTTGGTTACTGAGGCGCTGCTGCTGTCCTTTGTTTGCACGGACACTTCAAACCTTAGACTATCTTCACCCTACCATACTGCTTCATTCATCATCATACCAATCGACTTGTTTTATGGGAAATACCGGGCACTTTACACGGCACCTCCCCCCGCTCATCAATGTCACTTTCTGACGCTGACGGAGTATCTTCTGTTAATTTTGCATATGATGTAATTTTACACTATAAGCAATTCAGAGTGTTTCGTATTCGTAGTTTTAACATTGTTTCGGGTTTTCACATATTGTCTAGACGATGTTAAAAAGTTTGATCTCTCTGTTACATGTTGATAAAGCCCTTAGGATGTGTACTCGACTTCCAGGATTATGATGCAGATCATACTAGTCTACTCCAGAATATCGATGCCCCGTCTCGATATTCCCACGACTAGGAACATTGAAGGATGTATTCTAGAAATTAATATGGATATTGTTAGAATTACGAAACCGAAAGAACTCCGAAATTTGAAATCCCAAATCCATGTTTCTGTCGATTTTATAAAGAGCAACCAGATAGCATACTATCATATCAAGCAAGAAAGTCCTCTCTATATAAGTCCAAGCATCCAATATAATATACATCATATGTACAATATTGGCCTCTATAGCATACATACAACTAACAATCTCCCACTTGCACTAGGGCCAGCTGCTGTAGTATCACATACCGAGCATCCCGAAGAGTCTCTCGAACTGTATCTGGGGAATGACCTTCGTGAGTGGATCTGCTGTGTTGTTCTTTGTGTAAACCCTTCTGACCTCGATCTCCCGGCGATCAACTATCCCCCGGATCAGGTGATACAGCCTCAGAATATGCCTGGATCGCTGATGGGACCTGGGTTCCTTGGCCAAAGCCACCACTCCATTGTTATCACAATACAAAGGTATTGGATTCTTAATGGATGGAACCACTCCAAGTTCAGTTATGAACTTCTTGATCCAGACAGCCTCTGTGGTAGCATCGTTGGCAGCGATGTATTCAGCCTCCATCGTCGAGTCTACCACGGTTTCCTGCTTGGAACTCTTCCAGCACACCGCCCCTCCATTGAGGGTAAAGACAAATCCCGAGTGCGACTTAGAGTCGTCCTTATCACTCTGGAAGCTCGAATCGGTAAAGGACTCTACTTGGAGTTCTCCGTTACCATATGTTCACACCATAATATTACATTATTATATTCCCCATCCTTATTCGTTTTATAAATAAACAGGTGCTTTTGACGCATGTCTGCTACATATTACAGGTTACAGGTTCTTGGATCTAAAACAGTGAAAATGATGAAAAGACGATGCAAAAGTGGACTTTGACCAACAAACAGAAGACTCTTGATCAAGCCTACATCAAAGATAAAATTTACAAATTACAAGGCAATGCAAGGTCCAAGATGTCAAAGCGAACGGTTAAACTCCACCACAATTCTTCACTGGAAAATCTGGAAAAGAATCAGAAGCCAAGTTCAGAAAAGAACCAAAGAATTAAGAAGACCAAAGATCCAGAGATCAGTACCCAAAAGCCCAGAGCCCAAATCCCTAGTTTGGCCGCGGAACCGCGGCCAAACCCAGGCTGGGACCGCGGTTCCGCGGCCATATAGTGCCCGGGATTTGGGAAATTTCTACGACTTGTTTTGGCTGCGCTGAATACTTAACCTAAGGGCAAATTTGTAAATTTAGACATGCGGATCAATTTGGAACCTAGGGTTTCCTATTCTCTATACATAGGAACTCTAAAGCTTGTATTCTTTTCATGCCTCCTTTCATTAATAAATTTTAGAATTCTTTATGGAGAGCATCGGTGCCTCTTTTCAATTCATGAATTCAGATATGACAACCTGCGTTGATGATTGGAGAGAGCCATCTGTAAGTAGTTTTAATTAATTGCTCTAGTTTAGATTTTAATTCTTTTGCCCTAGGTAGATTTAATTCATTGCCGTAGTTAATTGTTTAGAGTTAGCTTTGGGGAAAGTTTTTGAGAGATAAGATCTCTCATCCCTTTCTTACCCATTATATATTTACAATAGGACTCCATGCATACACGCACACACCGCGCCCTACGGCACCCTACCCCTCGAGGTAGCGGTGATACCATAGTATAAAGGCCCGGTTGCGCGCGTTTTCTATGGAGGTTAGGGTAAGGATCTCTAAAGGAAGGACAAGAACCTAGAGGAAGGAACACCTTCCTGAATGGATCTAATCCCCTTTATTGATAATTACTATAACTCCTCTTAGATCCTAAATTGGGTATAGAAAGCGTTGAGATTTACTTGCATTTCCAAATCATCCCTAAACCTAACCCTAGCAAGACTAGATCTAGATAATCGTAGTATAGAATAATTAGGTTTTTAGATTTAATAATCAATCCGAACACCCTTCGGAATTAACTCGTTAGCGTGATTAGAAAATTCACAACATCCCTGTGAACCGACCCGTACTCACCGGCTAGCTGCAAAGCGACGCCGTTCTTGATTGCGGTAATAGATAGTTTTGAGATAAATCAAATGGCGCCGTTGCCGGGGATGGCGTAGAAATTTCCTTTTTGCAATTTCGGGTTAATCATAAAATTAAAAAAATCATAAAAATCTGAAAAATCCAAAAAAATATAAAAATATGTCAATTGTTATTTTTTGGAAAGGGTACTTTGTTGTGTGAATTTTGCAGGATCTACAAACAACTTCGGATCTGAAAAAAATCCAGAAAGCGAAACAGAAATCAGAAGATCAGAACAGAGGGGGATTTTCAGAACAGAACAGTAGAAAAATTTTGGAGCGTTGAACCCCCCACCGCGCCGCCTTTCCGCGGCCATAACCTGCTTTAGGCCGCAGAAACGCGGCCGACTTGTCGAGTCGCCGTGCGAAAAAATTTTTGGGGATCCGCGCCGCTTCCGCCGCCGCCTTTCCGCCGCGGGAACCCACATAAAGCCACGGAAACGCGGTATGCTTGTGTCTTCAGCTCGTGAAAAAAGCTCTGTAAGCTTCTCTGTTCATCCTCTGCAAAAATTACCATATATCTTCTGAAAAATTCCTGCAGGATTCTGTGCATTTTAAAAATATTCCCCCTTCCAAATAACAGTTTTGTGCAGGATTTTTGCGACTCGTTTAAAATAGAAATTGATTGCAAGTAAATTTTCTGTTGCATATCTTTTCTCGAAAATCTTTTTGCAACAAAATTTTTCCAAATAAAGATAAAAAGAAAAAGGAAAATTTTTATTAGAAAACTTGCAAATTTTTGCCGCAAATAAATCCTTGCACCAACCAACTTTCTTTCTTTCCCCCTTTCTTCTAACATGGGTACCCCACATAATAAATCACTTGCCGCACTTTGGTATCCCGAACCTAATTTTGCGTCGTACGTCAATTTGTTCGGTCAATTTAAAGACGATCCTTCCTTGCCTAAAATATCTTTGAAAGATCAAATAGAGGCGTTTAGGAGAAACAGTTCGACTTTTCAACCCACTTTGTGTCAACCAAGTCAACCTTTACCACCTCCATATGTTGATACCACTTTTTCAAGTCCTTCTGTCACTCCTAAGCCAATGTCCATTGCTGAGCATATTGCTCAATCTCGTAGCCGATCTTTCACCCCTTTCCACTCATCTAGTTCTAGGGATCAACAAGTCCATTCACCTTTTTATCCATATGTTGACCCTAATCCTGTCCAACCATCCACTTCCTACCAGTCCTACCCGACTTTCCCACCTTCACTAGACCCTGTTTCTACACAGCCTTTTGGGAGTTTCACATATCCAAACAATTTCGAATCTTTTACCGAAACCCCCTTACTACCCAAGTCTAGTTTGGAAGAGTCATTGGAGGCTTATATCTTAGCAACAAACAAAATGATTAGGAATGTGGAAGCGTCAGTGGCCGCCCTTATGCAACCTAGTGTACCGGTAGCTAGTTTCCCACTACTTTCAAATTTTTCAATGTATAAGGAGGCGGTTGGACAGAGTGAGAATGTGAGAGGATTTCCAAATCAAACCTACCCATAGCCAATTGAATCCAACAACTCCAATTTTCAAACATGTATCCAAAATGATGAGTTGTGCGACTTTGTAGTGTTTGATTTGCCAAATTATGAAGAACCCCTTTCGAGTGAAACCACACCTAATCCTTTCGATCTTTACACCTCCCATCTAGAACCTAAATCGATAAATATCCATGCTTTTGATGAGGTGTCTAAGAAAATTGATTTTCACTTGATTGAGGATATAGACGCCGGGAATATTTCGGATGATGAACCGGTAGATTTAATTGAAATTTTATGTCCCATTCATCATCCCGAGTCATTAGATGTTTCTCCCAAACCTCATATGCGTCTTGATTCTGATGATAATGGCATGGATGAGCTGAATTTTGAGGAGAATTATAAGGATGGTATTGAGGATCATATTGAGGTTGAACCATTTTTCTTTGATGTGTCGGATTTTCCAATTCATCCTCTTGAACGTTTAACTAAATCACCCTCCCTCCTTTCCATCGTTCCGACCACGCTTGAAGACCATGACTTTGAAAAATTTTCCTCTGAATCTGACACAGTTCTCACAGACGATAACACTTACGAGTGTTTCATTTTTTCGGACGATGTTGATGACTCACCGCCCGAGTTTGAGTCCTTTACATTTTCAGATGAGTTAGTCGAACCATCAGACTCGGTTGCTTACAGTAGTTTCGAACTATTGTTGGAATCTTTCAAGTTCGAAACAGTTTACTACGGTGAGAATGAGACTATCCCTAATTCACCCCCTTTCGTCCTTCCTATCGTTCTGATCGTACAAGAGACCGTTACGCTTTCATCTCAGATACCAAGTTCGGCGTACCCATGTTTTCTTGCGAATCTTGAGGGATTTGACCCCATTGCACGACGAGTTGATAGCTTAGCACAATCAGTTTTCACACTTCGGTCATCTCAAATTGCGCTAATTTACTCACTCGATTTACACCCTCAAGATCGTGCTACCCTTCTTTCTCTTTTCCGCCCTTCTCCTCCTCCACCGAGACCATATTCTACCCTTCTTCCTATACGGTCTCGTGTGCTTCTCATCTCTTTTCTTTCCACTCCATTCTTTCACCAACTCGGTCATTACCACGATAAGATTTTTGAATGGTTGGTGCTAACCTTTGGCTTGTGTAAGGCCAAGCTTAAGTTTGGGGGGAACCTTGTTGTATATATATTTTTGTTTTTCTTTTAGCAATAAAACTAAAAAAAATAATAAAAATAAAATAAACAAATTTTTTTTTATAAATAAATAAACAGGGGAGTACCGGAATTTTGACACTCTTGGTGTAGCATGACAATGAGGACACTGTCAAGTTTAAGTTTGGGGGTATGCTCGATACGTCTTCTTCCTTCGCATTCATATGTATATTTTTTTTTTTGCATTTGCATACTTATTTGAAAACCCATAAAAATTGAATAAAAATTGAAAAATTTCAAAACTTATAAAAATCATTGTATTCAATTTTGGCCTAATTGACTTGAGTTTGACAAATAGGTTAACTAGCTAGGAACAACTAGATCTTAGACTTAGTGAATTAAAAACCCTAAAAATAACATTCCTTAAAGTTTAAAGGTAGAAAGTATATGCCTTGTAGTTTATTTAGAAATAGGCAAATTTTAAGTTCACTTCTTGGACTAAGTCGAAACAAAGAAAAAGTATTGATGTTCTTATTAGAGTATAAGTTTGAAAAATAATTCCTAGCTTAAGTCTGGATTCTGAAAATGTATACCCCACAATTTGCACAATCACGCACCTTGAAACTTGGAATAGTAGAAGAGACCTTGAAATGCTCTTGTCTAAAGTCCTTAGTATGAAAAAAAAATATTCAAGTGAGAATAAAGAATAAAAAAAATGAACACTGGTTTTTGTGATTACTTAAGGCTGCAGAAATAGAAAAAAATATTTAGCGAGGGTGCTTCATCACCTAGTGCCTTAGACCAACTGATTTGGGAGTCACTGCTAAAAGCCTTGGGTGTTGCAAGACTAGGAATTACGCTTTAAAGTGCAAACATATATTGTAATCGGTTGTTGGTACCTCAAGAAGTATTAACGGTCGCATGAAGGATGTGTAAGCAAAATTCAATTAAAAATTCACCAATTAATAAGTGCTTTAGACAACGGACAAGAGTATGATTGCTTGATTTGAATTTCCAAGTGTAGGGGTGATATATACACACACGTAGGGGTATGTGATTGGGATTTAGATGAGAGATAGGGGTGAAGAATAGAACTTGTATTTTTAATAGAGTTGATAAAAATTCCTAAGTGGAGATGGACCCTAGAAGGAAAACTTAAGAAATGCCGAAAGCTAAGTAATTCTATAGAACATATATAATCTTAAGTTAAATGATGAGGAAGTGTGAAGAATACGGGTGAATAGTTTACGAGTCGACGATAATAGAATTCTTTGTTAGAAAACCTAATTGGAGAATTAAAGTTAATGAGCCAAATTGATAGGATTTTGTGGGTAGTATCCGCTGAAAACCCTCAGGAGACAACACTCCTCCTACTAGGGACACCTAGAGGTTTAACGGTTTGTTGCACGTGCTCAGTGCAATCGCGTTTCCCTGCGAAAATGCGGTTAGGTTTTTGTAGAGAATAAAAAATAAGTTTGCTCGAGGACGAGCAAAAGATAAGTTTGGGGGTATTTGTTCACACCATAATATTGCATTATTATATTCCCCATCCTTATTCGTTTTATAAATAAACAGGTGCTTTTGACGCATGTCTGCTACATATTACAGGTTACAGGTTCTTGGATCTAAAATAGTGAAAACGATGAAAAGACGATGCAAAAGTGGACTTTGACCAACAAACAGAAGACTCTTGATCAAGTCTACATCAAAGATAAAATTTACAAAGTACAAGGCAATGCAAGGTCCAAGATGTCAAAGCGAACGGTTAAAGTCCACCACAATTTTTCACTGGAAAATCTGGAAAAGAATCAGAAGCCAAGTTCAGAAAAGAACCAAAGAATTAAGAAGACCAAAGATCCAGAGATCAGTACCCAAAAGCCCAAAGCCCATATCCCTAGTTTGGCCGCGGAACCGCGGCCAAACCCAGGCTGGGACCGCGGTTCCGTGGCCGTATAGTGCCCGGGATTTGGGAAATTTCTACGACTTGTTTTGGCTGCGCTGAATACTTAACCTAAGGGCAAATTTGTAAATTTAGACATGCGGATCAATTTGTAACCTAGGGTTTCCTATTCTCTATAAATAGGAACTTTAAAACTTGTATTCTTTTCATGCCTCCTTTCATTAATAAATTTTAGAATTCTTTATAGAGAGCATCGGTGCCTCTTTTCAATTCATGAATTCAGATATGACAACCTGCGTTGATGATTGGAGAGAGCCATCTGTAAGTAGTTTTAATTAATTGCTATAGTTTAGATTTTAATTCTTTGCCCTAGGTAGATTTAATTCCTTGCCGTAGATAATTGTTTCGAGTTAGTTTTGGGGAAGGCTTTTGAGAGATGAGATCTCTCATCCCTTTCTTATCCATTATATATTTACAATAGGACTCCATACATACACGCACACACCGCGCCCTACGGCACCCTACCCCTCGAGGTAGCGGTGATACCGTAGTATAAAGGCCCGGTTGCGCGTGTTTTCCATGGAGGTTAGGGTAAGGATCTCTAAAGGAAGGACAAGAACCTAGAGGAAGGAACACCTTCTCGAATGGATCTAATCTCCTTTATTGATAATTACCATAACTCCTCTTAGATCCTAAATTGGGTATAGAAAGCGTTGAGATTTACTTGCATTTCCAAACCATCCCTAAATCTAACCCTAGCAAGACTAGATCTAGATAATCGTAGTATAGAATAATTAGGTTTTTAGATTTAATAAATTAATCTGAACATCCATCGGAATTAACTCGTAAGAGCGACTAGGAAATTCACAACATCCCTGTGGACCGACCCGTTCTCACCGGCTAGCTACATGCGACGCCGTTCTTGATTGCGGTAATAGATAGTTTTTGAGACAAATCACCATACACCAAGAGAATCTCTTTAGTCCTTCGTAAATACTTGAGAATGCTCTTCATAGCTGTCCAGTGACTCTCTCCAGGATCTGCTTGATACCTACTCACTACACTTAGTGAGTGTGCTACATCGGGTCTGTTACATAGCATCGCGTACATGATAGAGCCTACTGCCAAAGCATAGGGTATCCCTTGCATGCGAGCTCTCTCCAAATCAGTCTTGAGAGACATCTCTTTGGGATGCTCGGTATGTGATACTACAGCAGCTGGCCCTAGTGCAAGTGGGAGATTGTTAGTTGTATGTATGCCCTAGAGGCTAATATTGTATATATGATGTATATTATATTGGATGCTTGAACATATATAGAGAGGACTTTCTTGCTCGATATGATTGTATGCTATCTGGTTGCTCTTTATCTTAACATGTATACTTGTCTCTTGATACTGTCTTATGGTTACATGTTGGTAAAGCCCTTAGGATGTGTACTTGACTACCAGGACTATGATGCAGATCATACTAGTGGGGCTATGCTAGTCCATAAGTTCATCCTTTAATGTTCCTAGTTGTGGGTGTATCGAGACAGGGCATCGATATACTAGAGTAGACTAGCGTATACGCTTCTCGACCAATAAGATGGGCGATGGATGATCCCATATCCATTGGTGTTTGACATCAGAGATGGTATACGGGTGCTCAGTAGAGACTGGGTACACTGGACGGACTCGCCGAGAACTCCCAGATGGTATTATACCTCACGTCAGATGGCAGTTCTCTGGTGACACTTGTACAGGTTAGTCTGTAGACCCGAGATCGTCATAGAGTCTTGTGTGATTCCCACTGTGCTTTGATTTCCACCTTACCACGTCCAAGAGGGCGTGCAAAACGGTGGTTTTTGGGTACAGTCCCGAGTCATATGGAGGCAATGAGCGATAGGAGGGGTTTCGTCTCTCCCGGTATTGGGAGTTGATGTTGCGCTGTGCTCGATTGGCCATAATAGGGAAGTCCCTGACCAAGGCTGATTTAGAGATTTACTGGTAAGTGTTATCAGTAGTTTCTCGACCCGTTATGAGCCTCACATCGGCATGACTTATCGGTTATTGGGGTCTGACGTTTACCACCCCAAGACTTGATATGCGATATATCAGACGAGGAGACCGGACTGTACGACAAGTGTTACCGTCAGGCTTTTGCAGGAGTTGGAGCGGGCTTGCTTGCTGATCTTCTGATCGCTTAATACCCGGGTATCCGTTACATCCAGCTAGTACCACTGACAGCTTATGGGTGGTTGATGTGATAATCACCTACTGCCGGCGTATTGACGAGTCTTTAAAGTCCTACATAGAGGTTTTACTGGCTCAGGCAAAACGAAATAGGAGCACGTATGAGATATATGCTGGACCGAGAATGATGCGCGTATGTGATACCGTATTCTATTCTCGCGACTTTTGTATCGGTCGGTTATATGTGATATAGCCGGGTTTTCGAATCAAGTGTTGATTCGATAAGTCGATACATTGGATGTTGGTCGGTTATATGTGATATAGCCGGATTATTAAATCAAGTGTTGATTTAATAATTTAGTGTATAATTGTATATTTGATATACTAATTTACATTAACTAACATTTGCTCACTTAAGCATTTTTTCTCACATGTGCACATTTATTATATATGAGATATATATATTAAATTTTACATAGTTTTGTATCGTGGTTGTTGATACACACTACATGGGTGTATGAGACTTACACCATGCTAATTATAATGTTGGGTTTTGATATTTAAAGTAATTCTAAAATTAGTGGATAATTAGCATAATGCATGAAGCTAGTGGAAGCTTGTGGATGCATTGACTAAGTCCACTAGGTTTGTTTTACTATAGATATTTGTTAACCCAACCATTTGAATTAGCCATGGTTATGTCTCTACATGAGTTAGTATATGATACACACTCACTATGGTTCACACTCTCACTTGATCAT
Source organism: Agapanthus africanus (assembly GCA_030015575.1). Lineage (NCBI taxonomy): Eukaryota > Viridiplantae > Streptophyta > Magnoliopsida > Asparagales > Amaryllidaceae > Agapanthus > Agapanthus africanus. The sequence goes on along the minus strand of CM057349.1, from coordinate 84,817,043 downwards.
TATCCTCATCTCATTTTTAGTTCATCGTCTTCCTCAAGCTCAAAAAGCTTGCTAGGGTTTTGATTAAGTGAGAAAGTAAAGTGAGAAAAGAAATTCTAAAGTGAGCCCACTTCTTATTTCATCATCCTCTACTAGACTAGCGCTTTAGTTTAGGGTGTTTTCTTCACTTTGGTGAAGTGGTAGCTTGAGTTCGTATTCCTTCGACGTGGATCATCTTCGGTCTCGAAGACTTCAAGCAAAACCGTTGCCCTCTTCTCATGGAGCCGTCTAAGAGTCTGGGAGTTTGATGATCGCAGCGAAGGTACTACTACAAGGAGCTTATGAAGTGAAGGACCGATCTGCAAAGGTTGTATTTCGATTTCACTTAGATGTAAAATAGTTTACATTAGTTTCCGTATTATATTCTAGTTAACGATTCTAGTATAGAGTTCCTTTTAACGGCAAAATTTTGAAAATGGCATGGACGATACCTCCTGAAACCTCGCTGCCGTTGATAGGAACCCTACATCTTTTTCATATACGAAGGAACGGGATATCATGTCACTCTTTCTGCTGAGTCTTCTTCTGCCTTGGAGGAATGAACTTGACTTGGGGGCTTTTCCCCTTATCGTCCATTTTAGGAGTGGGACATGGTTTCTACGTCCCTTCTATAATTTCTGGTTCAAGTGGGCTATTCCACTTGATTGCAGGACCCGTTTGTAGGTCCCTTGATATCCTTTCTTTTATCTGAAGAAAGAACCATCTTACATAGAGATTCCTCCGCCAACGAGCAAGATGCCTCCATGTATATTTCGGGGGAACGAGTATTCATGTCCTAATCTTTTCAAGGATAGGACCTACGCTGTCGCTATTTTGGCAACGGGTTGCTTCAAAGCCGTTCATTTGTTGTTGAGCATTGGTGCTAAATGCCGCATTTCCTACACTTTTCATATATCTTCATCAAAAGAGGAAGGGTCTTGACCTATCTGATCCAACCGAACCAGTTTATCTATGAGCTCTTGGAAGGTCGTCGGCTTGAAGAAGGCCATATATGGGAATGCCTTTGAATTTTGGTCAAGGGTAGCTATGAACATTCCCATGGCTGAAACTTCGTCGATGTGCTGCTTGCATTTAGACCAGAGATTTCTCCATCGGATAACATATTGAGACCAGGTCTCATTCAGTCCAACCCTTTCGTTGACCAACACTGCCATGGTAGTGCGTTTATTCGCACTGGCGAATCTCTAACAGAAGAGCATCTCCATCTCGTCGAAGGTATTCACGGAGTCATTTGGGAGCTCCGAGTACCATTTGAATGCAATGCCCGCCAGACTGCTGATGAACTGTCGGAAGAGCAGTATATCATTTCCTCCAGTGTTGCCGCATATGGAATTAAATCGCGTGATGTGCTGGCGAAGATTCCCGGTTACTTTGTACATGTGGAACGTCGAATGTATGTATTCTAGTGGGTACTGTACTTGATCGTAGCATGTCGGATACGGTCGACCAGTCTTGATCGACCTATTTATAGCTCCACTAGCATAGAGAGGTTTGACTTGCTGAGCGATTGCATGTGATATTATCTTACTGTAGTGGCAATACGGAGTGTTTCGTAGTCGTATTTTAACATCGTTTCGGGTTTCATATTGATATGTGATACAATATTTAGAATCCACAATAATTAGTTTTGTGAAAACTAGTTAGTGTTCTGTGAATCTAGCGATTTAGTCTCTTTTGATCGGTTGCCATTGGGTTTTGATTCGGATCAAAACTCCGTCGCAATCTTGTATAGTACGCGAACGCTCGCCGGGTAACACTAATAGATAGCCACGCCCCATAGCCCCGACCAAGTGACTGTAGGAGAACCCTGTAGCTAAAAGCATCCGTTCGGGTGCTCGCGACCACGGTGTTCCGCCTAAGTGCACTTCATCGACGGCATCGGAGGTGCGGCCGTCTACTAAAGTTTCCGACGAGCATTTGATCATTTGTCGGGAATCTTGTTGAATTACCCGACTGGTTGTTGAAAAGTGTTTTCAATTCGAGAGAAAAATGCGAGGTTTATAGTGTTAGGCATGAAATCCGGAGTATGTGATATTCCGGATTTATGATGTCTAAGGTGGTTGCGGATTCTAATTATTGTAGTTTTCATTTCTTTTCTGCGACCGTAACTGTAATATGTGGTGTATCGCCGGTTTCGTCGCTATATGTTAACGACAATTGGGATACGCATATTTACTTACGTTGATGATATGTGATGTTATGTGTTGCTGTGATATGTTATATTGGATCGTCGTGTTTGAAGAGCCGGGGGTTTTTGCGCGAGATGAGAGTTTTTCATTTTCATTTATGTAAAAACTTGTATATAATATTCTTTTATTGGGACACTTCTGGGTTGAGGATGATGTCACCATTGATGTATATTATTTATTTTTCCGCATTTGGATAGACCCAATGCGGGGAGCATAAGTAACCGGGTTCTAGAGTCCAGTGGGAGGCTATCTCGATGAGTCGAGACCGGGTCTCCTAACTCTAGAATTGGTGGGGTTGCTTGCCGCTCTCGTAGGGGTCTAGGGATGTGGGTTTGGCTATTTATCACGACCGTGGAATCCGTGTTTTTTTTACTGGTTTAATATAAAACATGGATCTCCTAATATATCCAATATTTCATATGTTGACTTCTGTTGCAATGTTCTGTGATGAGATCATATAACTGCGTGAGACGAATGTTTTATATTATTTATATGATATATAATAAATGTTGCTTATGTTTTGCATCCGCGCTAGTCCTGCCCCCGCTCTGCCGTTAGTTCACTAAGCTAACGGTGCAAGACGGGACCCCGAGGCGAATGCGGGTGGCATAAGCGTACGTTGTATTTTCGTTTCTTCTTTGATGCTTAGGAAGCATAAATGACGGGACTTCATTAAGGAGATTAATGAAAAGAAAGAAACCTAAAGATGTTGTAGAATCAAATTTTTAAAAAGATAGCTCTAGTTCTTGCTTTGCATAGCGATATTCCTTGATGAATATCCAGCACCTCGTTCGATGAGGAAAGAGCCGAGATCCCTTCACCGGGAATGACCTCTTTAGCAAAAGCTAGCAGATGCTACACCCACTCAGTTTATTTTGAAAAACACATGATTTTAAAAGCGGAGCTTAAACCACTCCTTTTCATATCACTCGATTACAACGATATCAAGTTCATTACGCAAAAGGTTTTCTTAAAAACCTGTCGTAGCCCTCCGTCATTTTAGATAAATACTATTAAGAATTCGTGCTGCGTTTGTTGGCCTTTGTCAAGGCGTGGTGTGCGGTAGCTGATTAGTGCTTATCTGCAAAGCATGTGATGCGATTGGATTAGGGTAGTCGTATGATCTTGTTGGCTTTTGTCAAGGGTCGTGCGGATGGGTTTAATTCAATCACGGAATGACGAGTTGAACTTGATTAGCGCCCTATGATTTGTTGGCCTTTATCAAGGTCATAGGATGTTAGGGGCAAAATGTTATTGAGAATTTCAAGTGTTGAATTTGCAATGAGATTGCATACCTTCTATGAGATAGTAGGATCCCGATACCCACTGCGAGTAAGTGTTACTCTTGGGAGAGTTTTGCACTTTACAAATAGCTAATCCATTAGGTGTCTAGAAAGGTGTCAATGGGGTTATGTCTCTGGGAAAACGAGATTTACTTTAATTAGGTCAGTGTGAAAGCACGGGGAACCTCCCTCAAAGTACCGAAACTGGCCTGGCTGACCGGTTAGCGAACTTGTAGGGTGTAATTAATCCAGGATAATCTTACCTTTTAGGGTTTGAAGGAAGATTTGATAAAAATAGTGGAAGCTATCCTTATTAGATAAAATAATAAACAATCTAATCTTTCAAGAGCATACACTAAAGTGTTTTCTTCTCTCTCTCTCGGTTGCGACCATGACATGCCTTAATCAAGATAATAATATGGATGTATTGACCAAACCCGCTTGTTATACTGGGCTGGGGAACGTTGGTTCCGCTTTATCTTATAATTGTTATAAGTCCGAGCAGGAAATAGGAGAATATCCGGATTCCCACGCCACCCAAACGAGGAATGAGCATGTTGATGCATCTTCTTCGGGTGTGTTTGTTACCGAGAACTGTTTCTCAGTACACTCTACGTCCTGGGTATTAGATACCGGATCGGGATCCCACATATGTAATATGTTACATAGGCTAAAGAAAGGTAGAGAATGTTAGTTATATGTATGCCCTAGAGGCCATTACTGTACATAGGATGTATATTGTAGTGGATGCTGGGACATATATAGGGAGGACTTTCTTGCTCGACATGATAGTATGCTATCTGGTTGCATTTTACCTTAACGTGTATGCTGTTTGTCTCTCTGTTACATGTTGGTAAAGCCCTTAGGATGTGTGCTTGACTACCTGGACTATGATGCGGATCATACTAGTGGGGACATGGTAGTCTATAAGTACATCCTTCAAAGTCCCTAGTCGTGGGTGTATCGAGACGGGGCATCGATATACCAGAGTAGACTAGCGTATACCTTCTCGACCCATATAGATGGGCGATGGATGATCCCATATCCATCGGTGTTTGACATCAGAGGAGATATACGGGTGCTCAGTAGAGACTGGGTACATTGGACGGACTCGCCGAGAACTCCCAGATGGTATTATACCTCACGTCAGATGGCAGTTCTCTGGTGACACTGGTACAGAGTAGTCTGTTGACCCGAGATCGTCATAGAGTCTTGTGTGGTTCCCACTGTGCTTTGATTTCCATCTTACCACGTCCAAGAGGGCGTGCAAAACGGTGGTTTTTGGGTACAGTCCCGAGTCACATGGAGGCAATGAGCGATAGGAGGGGATTCGTCTCTCCCGGTATAGGGGGTTGATGTTGCGCTGTGTTCGATTGGCTATAACAGGAAATCCCTGGCCAGGGTTACTGAGATTTACTGGTAAGTGTTACCAGTAGTTTCTCGAACAGTTATAGACCTCATATCGACACGACTTATCGAGCTATTGGGGTCTGACGTTTACCACCCCTAGGCGAGATATGCGACAGATCAGACGATCAGACCGGACTGTACGGTAGTGTTACTGGTCGGATTCACTGGAGTGTGAGCGGGCTTGCTCGTCGATCTTCAGATCGCTCAATACCCGGGTGGCCGTTACGTTTAGCAGACCGCTTGCGGCTTGTGGGTGTTTGATATGATCATCATCCGCTGCCGGCGTATTGACGAGTCTTTAGAGTCCTACACAGAGGTTTCCTGGCTCAAGCGAAACGAAATAGGAGCGCATATGAGATATGTGCGGGACCGAGAATAATGCGAGTATGTGATACCGTATTCCATTCTCGCGATGAATGTATCGAATGGTTGTATGCGATATAACCTAGTTATCGATTCAAGCGTTGATTCGATAAGCCGATACATTGTATACTAGTCGGTTGTGTGCGACATAACCGGATCATTGAATCAAGTGTTGATTTAATGATTTAATGTATAATTATATATTTGATATATTACTTTACATTAACTAGTATTGGTTCACTTTAAATGGATTTTCTCACTCGGGTGTGCGCATTACATATGCGATATGATTTTGTGCATTTGATTGTATCATGTTTGATGATACATGATTACTTGGTTAAGTGCAAAGAATTAAACCATGGTTAAAAGAATGGTTAGGGTTTTCATTTCCTTTATTTATTCATTTATTTATTTGTTTATTCATTTTGGAAAAGAGAAGAGAAAAGAATGGTTGCTAGATTTGGAGTTTAGTTGAAGCTTCATGAAGCTTTGATAAAGTCAACCATACTTATCTCATCCTTAACCCTAACCATTCCCACTAACCATGATTCATTCTCTACACTTGACCATGGTTAACTTATGATAAGAATTCATTTTCTTTTCATTTTCTAATAACTTATCATATCATTTTCCTTCATCTTCTTCCATTTTCTTCAAGTGAAGAAAGCTTGCCCCATCAATGGCAAGTGATGGAAATGAGTGAGAAATCCGATTCTAAAGTTAACCCAACTCCTATTTCTTCATCCTCTACCTCTTGCCAAGTAGTAGAGTGTGTTTTCTTCACAAGTTTCATGACTTGGTGAAGTGAGAGCTTGATCTTGCGATGCTTTGACGTAGATCATCTTCGGCATGGACATCGACGACCTAGCTTGCCCATTCTCCGACGAAGCCGACTCTAGAGCCCAGATTTGATTTGGACAGCGGAGACGACCTCGTTGCGGAGCCATGGAGATGGAGGACCGGATCTACAAAGGTTGTATTTCCGTATTCTCTTTAGTTAACTGTTAACTAGTTCTTTTTCTCCTAGACATCTAGTTATCGATCCGTAGTTTAGGGTTTCTCGGCACCATAATTTTTGAAATTGCCATGGTTGATGGCTTGGGAGACCTCACTAGTGTGCCTAGGAACCCTACAGTGGTATCAGAGCCTAGCTAGAGCCTTAGGCGAAGTCCAGACGGAATTTGAAGTCCGAACGACACAAAACCGAAACCCAAAACATGCTCTCTGTACAATTTTTAAAAACAGGGATTTTTCAACATTAAAAATATCCAGAAAAACATGCAGGAAAATCTAAGAGTAACTGTGCAATTCGTAACCCTAATTCCCTTAAAGCGCCGCGCTTCCGCGGCACGAGCATGGCTCGTGCGGCGCAAGCGCGGCCGTTTTGTGAGACGAAGTTTGCACAGTAACTCCTAGTTTCTAATGTTGGTCTTCCTGGGTATTTTTAATATTTTTTCAAGAGTTGAATTTTTCTGAGTTGATTTGGGGATTCGGTGTTTCGATCGGGGTATCAAATTTTGTCTGTGTGGCTTTCTGGATAAATTTTAGAATATGTTAAAAAGTTCGAACGGATATAAATACCCAATTTTTCCCCTGTCGGGAAATTTCCAAGTGTTGGATTTTTCCGTAGTTTAACAACGTTCTAAGTAGTGCAAGTAACGCGATGGTCCCTCTAGAAGACACAAACCTTAACTCGATTATGTGACCGTCTTGAACTGCCCTTTGAACCTTCGGGTTTGGGGCAGTACGGCGTGCCACATGTGAGGCGTTGGCTTGACCCTTCTACGGCTGGACCGTTGGTACTGAGGCACGAACGGAATGTTGTTATACTTGTTTCATGTGTTGATCAATTCCGGGAAAACTTGGGTGTTCGATTGTTCGATCGAAAAGTTTGACATTTTCTGTTTATCTGGAATGGGATACAATAATTGGAATTCACAATAGTTATGAGATAACTAAATGAATGTTATAAACATAGCACTTTAGTCTCACTTGATCGGTTGCCACGAAATTTTGATGTGATCAAAAGTCCGTCGCAATCACGTAGCGTACGCGGATACTCGCCGGGTAAACTTAATAGACAGCCTCACTCCATAGCCCCGACCAAGTGACTGTAGGAGAACCCCGTCGCCGAAAGCATCCGTCCGGGTGCTCGCGGTAGCGGTGTTCCGCCTTGGTGCACTTCGTCGACGGTAACGGGGGTGCGGCCGTCTACTGAAGTTTGCGACGAGCATTCGATCAGGATGTCGGGAATCTTGTTGAATTGCCCGACTTGATATTGAAAAGTGTTTTCGATTTTGAGACTAAAATGCGGGGTTTATAATTGTTAGGCATGCGATGTCTAAGTAATTCATTTGGTCAGGCATGCGATGTCTGAGGTGATTGCGGATTCCAACTGTTGTAGTTTTACACTTTCTTTTCTGTGACCGTAAGTGTAATATGTGATATCGCCGGTTTCGTTGCTATATGTCAACGACAATTGGGATGCGCATATTTACTTACGTTGATGACATGTGATGTTATGTGTTGCTGGATATGTTATATTGGATCGTCGTGTTTGAATAGCCGGGGGTTTTTATGTGAGATGAGTGTTTTTCATTTTCATTCATGTAAAAACTTGTATGTAATATTCTTTTATTGGGGCGCTTCCAGGTTGCGGGAGTTGTCACCTGTTGTATATTATTTACTTTTCCGCACTAGGATAGACCCAAGGAGGAGGGCACAAGTAACCGGGTTCTGGAGTCCAGTAGGAGACCAACTCGAGGAGTCGAGTCCGGGTCTCCTAACTCTAGAATTGGTAGGGTTGCTTGCCGCTCTCGTAGGGGTCTTGGGGTGTGGGTTTGGCTATTCATCATGACCGTGGAATCCGTGTTTTATACTGGCTCGTATTGAAAACACGGACGTCCTAGTATATCCAATATTTCATATGTTTCTTCTGCTGCGATATCTGTGATGAGATCATGTGATGTTTCTGTGATGGATATAGTATATAGTATATATGATATATTATATAGACGTTACTTATGTTTTACACCCGCGCTAGCCCTGCCCCGCTCTGTCGTTAGTTACCTAACCTAACGGTGCACGAGGGGACATCGAGGCGAATGCGGATGGCATAAGTGTACGTCATATCTATCTGTAATGTTTAGGTACTTAAATGATGGGACTTCATTAATGTGATTAATGAAATAAAAGAAACCTAAGATGTTGTAGAATCGAATTTCAAAATAAAACAGGTAGCTACAGTTCTTGCTTTGCACAGCGGTATATGAGATATATCCTGCACCTTATTCGATGAGGAAAGGACCGAGATCCCTTCACCGGGAGTGACTCCTTTAGCAATAACTGGCAGATGCTACACACTCGGTTTGTCTTTTGATTGCTTTTAAGTGTTTTTGCTTTGCACAGTGATATATATGATATATCCCGCACCTCATTCGACGAGGAAAGGACCGACGATCCCTTCACCGGGAGTGACTCCTTTAGCAAAACTAGAAAAGCCTAAAAAACACTCCATTTCAAAATTCATTCGATCCTACAACGATATCAAGTTCATTACGCAATAGGTTTTCAGAAAAACCTGTCGTAGCCCTCCGTCATTTCAGATAAGTAGTAGTTAGTATTCGTGCTGCGTTTGTTGGCCTTTGTCAAGGCGCAGTGTGCGGTAGCTAACTGGTGCTTATCTGCTTATGCATATGATGCAGATTGAGTTAGGGTAGTCGTGCGACCTTGTTGGCCTTTGTCAAGGGCCGTGCGGGTGGGTTTAATTCAATCAGGAAATGACGGGTTGAACTTGACTAGCATCCTATGGTTTGTTGGCCTTTGTCAAGGTCATAGGAGGTTAGGGGCAAAATATTATCGGGAATTTCAAGTGTTGAAATTTGCAATGAGATTGCATACCTTCTATGAGATAGTTGGATCCCGATACCTGCTGCGAGTAAGTGTTACTCCTGGGAGAGTTTTATGCATTACAATTAGCCGATCAAGTAGGTGTCTAGAAAGGTGTCAACGGGGTTACGCCTCTGGGAAAACGAGGTTTACATTAATTAGGTTCGTGCGAAAGCACGGGGGACCTCCCTCAAAGTACCGCACTGGCCTGGCTGAAAGATTGGCGAACTTGTAGTGTGTAATTAATCCCGGCTAGTCTTTCCTTTTAGGGTTTGAAGGAAGATTTGATAAAAAGCAGTGGGAGCCATCCTGATTAGATAAAATAATAACCAATCTATTCTTGACAGAGCGCACGCTGAGTGTTTTCTTCTCTCTCTCTCCTGGTAGCGACCATATCACGCCTTAATCAAGATAATAATACGGATTATTGACCGAACCCGCTTGTAATACTGAGCTGGGGAACGCTGGTCCCGCTCCAACTTATAATTGCTATAAGACAGCAGGAAATTGGGAATACCAGATTTCCCGTGCCGCCCAAACGAAGAGAGTGCATAATGATGCATCATCTTCGGGTGTGTTCATTATACAGAACTGTTTCTCAGTATTCTTTACGTCCTGGGTATGTGATACCAGATCAGGATCCCAGATATGTAATCTGTTACATTGGGCTGCAGAAAGGTAGAGAACTGAGAACGGGTGATAAGTTTCATGAGGCAGAAAACGGGGCAAGTGTTGCAGCCAAGTCTGTCGGTCACGTCACCCTGTATCACCAGTACATTGATTCTGAACGAATGTTATTAGATACCGAACCTGATATACAAAATCATATCTATCTCTTTATTAGAAAAGAAAGGATATAATTTTGTATAGTTGGATAATGTTTTGAACATTTCCTATATCAAAAGTTGATCGGTTCAGGCACGTTATCTAAAAGCATTAATGTTCTAAATCAAATTACAGTTCTTAGTATACGGAACACACACAAGAGGAAGAGTTCAGAAATGAACGAATCCTTCTTGAGGTATTGTAGACTAGGTCAGATCAATGTGACCCGACTGGCTAGAGTTACATATAGATGTATATTTAAATCAGTTTGAATTTACATGTTGTGAAACTCGCCAGTCATGTCACAAAGATAAGATGACCATAGCTCCGTTTATTGGAAACAGAGAAAGAGTTAGTGAACTCTTGGGATGATACATGTTGATGTATGTAAGGTCCCCTGTCTACACATGCCATGACTGGTTCTTTGTACTTCATTACATTCTCTGATAATCTCTCAAGATTCAGACAAATGTTCCTGTTGAAACACAAGTCCGAACCTTTTGAGATATTCACGGAATATAAGTTAGAAGTAGAGAACCAAAATACAGGTATAAGTATTATGTCCTTTGATGCGATCAGGGAGGAGAATACTTGAGCACGAAATTCCTGGACTATTCTAAAGGAGAATGAGATTCTCTCTCAGCATTACTCCTCCGTATACATCATGGCACGATGGTATATCGGGGTGGAGCAATCACACCCTATATGATAAGGTGTGCTCTATGATGAGTACTACTGAGTTACCTATTTCCTTTAGGGAGTTATGCACTTATGAAGCTGCATACCTATTGAATACGGCTCGAATCAAATCAGTTGCCTACCACTCCATATGAGATATGGTATGGGAAGAGCCCATGTCTTAAGTCAGTTAAGATTTGGGGTTGTCCGGCCTATGTCTGAAAGCAAAATCCGGACAAGCTCGAGGCAAGGACTGTAATGTAGAACTGGAAGTGTTCCAGCTATACAAATTACAGCAGATGATTTGATAGAACCAAAGGATTCAGTAGATTCCAACAAACCTCAGCCTCTCCGCCGATCTAGTAGGGTTCCTCACCCACCTGAGAGATACTTCGGTTTCTCTATGACAGTGGGAGCGAGGATTGCATCATGAGATGATGACCCAACTAGTTTCGAGCTGGCCATCAAGAGTGAGACTCTGTAAGAATGGCTGGATGCTTAGTGATCTGAGATGGAATCCTTATACACCAACAAAGTATGGACTTTAGTTGCTATATCTGAAGGGTTAAATCCCCATCAGGAGCAAGTATATCTTGAGAAGATTACTTGGTGTACATGGAAGAGTTGAGACTTTCAAAGCTAGACTTGTTAAAGGTCCACATCATTGACCAGGTATGGGTAATGATGAAACCTTTTCAAGTAGCTATGCTTAAGTTCATCCAGATCCTACTTGTCACGGCTACATACGATGACTACGATATCTGGTGATTGGGTGTCATGACAGCTTTTCTAAATGATGTTTAGAAGAGAACGTCTATAAGTACACAGCCAGAGGGCTTCGTAGACAGTGGGAGCAGCAGAAACGTGTGCAAGATGCTTTATAGGATAAAGCAGGCATCGCGGAGTTGGAACATCTGTTTTGATGAAGCAGTCAAAGAGTTTGACATCATCAAAATGGTAGATGAACCTTGTATATACAAAAAGGTAGTAGGGAGTATGGTGACGATCCTCGTAGAGTACGTGGATGACATACTCTTGATAGGGAAGGAGTTTCCTATGCTACGCTCGGTCAATCTCCACTTATCACCATAATTCTCCATATAGGATCAAAATGATACCTACTAAATCCTGGTTTTTGGATCTATGAGATAGATCTATTTGGATGTTAGGACTCTCACTAGTTGTAGTGAGATGGTATCAATCGATCCTGGGGAGAATCACTGGAATGGTTCCAGGGTGATAATGACGACTGAGTGTCAGTCGCAGGCATTGTCTTTACCCTCAGTAAAGGGACGGTATGTTGGAAGAGTTCCAAGCTAGATACCGTGACATACTAGACGATAAAGGCTGGATACATCGCTACTTAAGATGCTACCAAAGAGGCTGTTTGGGTGTGTATTGGTTCATGAGATGAACTATGTTCCTACCATTGTGAGACAATGGAGTTGTGGTTTATGCCAAGGAACGTCCGTCCCATCAGTGATCCAGACATATTCTTAGGCAGTATCACCTGATCATGGAGATAGTTGATCTCCAGGGAGATCGAGGTTAGGAGAGTAGACTCAGAGGACAACACAGCGGATCCACTCACAAAGGCCTGTTCCCAGAGAGAGACTTTCATGGGATGGTTGAGTATGAGATACTGCAACCAATGCTACAGATGGCCCTAGTGCAAGTGGGAGATTGTTAGTTATATGTATGCCCTAGAGGCCATTACTATACATAGGATGTATATTGTAGTGGATGCTGGGACATATATAGGGAGGACTTTCTTGCTCGACATGATAGTATGCTATCTGGTTGCACTTTACCTTAACGTGTATGCTGTTTGTCTCTCTGTTACATGTTGGTAAAGCCCTTAGGATGTGTGCTTGACTACCTGGACTATGATGCGGATCATACTAGTGGGGACATGGTAGTCTATAAGTACATCCTTCAAAGTCCCTAGTCGTGGGTGTATCGAGACGGGGCATCGATATACCAGAGTAGACTAGCGTATACCTTCTCGACCCATATAGATAGGCGATGGATGATCCCATATCCATCGGTGTTTGACATCAGAGGAGATATACGGGTGCTCAGTAGAGACTGGGTACACTGGACGGACTCGCCGAGAACTCCCAGATGGTATTATACCTCACGTCAGGTGGCAGTTCTCTGGTGACACTGGTACAGAGTAGTCTGTTGACCCGAGATCGTCATAGAGTCTTGTGTGGTTCCCACTGTGCTTTGATTTCCATCTTACCACGTCCAAGAGGGCGTGCAAAACGGTGGTTTTTGGGTACAGTCCCGAGTCACATGGAGGCAATGAGCGATAGGAGGGGATTCGTCTCTCCCGGTATAGGGGGTTGATGTTGCGCTGTGTTCGATTGGCTATAACAGGAAATCCCAGGCCAGGGTTACTGAGATTTACTGGTAAGTGTTACCAGTAGTTTCTCGAACAGTTATAGACCTCATATCGACACGACTTATCGAGCTATTGGGGTCTGACGTTTACCACCCCTAGGCGAGATATGCGACAGATCAGACGATCAGACCGGACTGTACGGTAGTGTTACTGGTCGGATTCACTGGAGTGTGAGCGGGCTTGCTCGTCGATCTTCAGATCGCTCAATACCCGGGTGGCCGTTACGTTTAGCAGACCGCTTGCGGCTTGTGGGTGTTTGATATGATCATCATCCGCTGCCGGCGTATTGACGAGTCTTTAGAGTCCTACACAGAGGTTTCCTGGCTCAAGCGAAACGAAATAGGAGCGCATATGAGATATGTGCGGGACCGAGAATAATGCGAGTATGTGATACCGTATTCCATTCTCGCGATGAATGTATCGAATGGTTGTATGCGATATAACCTAGTTATCGATTCAAGCGTTGATTCGATAAGCCGATACATTGTATACTAGTCGGTTGTGTGCGACATAACCGGATCATTGAATCAAGTGTTGATTTAATGATTTAATGTATAATTATATATTTGATATATTACTTTACATTAACTAGTATTGGTTCACTTTAAATGGATTTTCTCACTCGGGTGTGCGCATTACATATGCGATATGATTTTGTGCATTTGATTGTATCATGTTTGATGATACATGATTACTTGGTTAAGTGCAAAGAATTAAACCATGGTTAAAAGAATGGTTAGGGTTTTCATTTCCTTTATTTATTCATTTATTTATTTGTTTATTCATTTTGGAAAAGAGAAGAGAAAAGAATGGTTGCTAGATTTGGAGTTTAGTTGAAGCTTCATGAAGCTTTGATAAAGTCAACCATACTTATCTCATCCTTAACCCTAACCATTCCCACTAATCATGATTCATTCTCTACACTTGACCATGGTTAACTTATGATAAGAATTCATTTTCTTTTCATTTTCTAATAACTTATCATATCATTTTCCTTCATCTTCTTCCATTTTCTTCAAGTGAAGAAAGCTTGCCCCATCAATGGCAAGTGATGGAAATGAGTGAGAAATCCGATTCTAAAGTTAACCCAACTCCTATTTCTTCATCCTCTACCTCTTGCCAAGTAGTAGAGTGTGTTTTCTTCACAAGTTTCATGACTTGGTGAAGTGAGAGCTTGATCTTGCGATGCTTCGACGTAGATCATCTTCGGCATGGACATCGACGACCTAGCTTGCCCATTCTCCGACGAAGCCGACTCTAGAGCCCGGATTTGATTTGGACAGCGGAGACGACCTCGTTGCGGAGCCATGGAGATGGAGGACCGGATCTACAAAGGTTGTATTTCCGTATTCTCTTTAGTTAACTGTTAACTAGTTCTTTTTCGCCTAGACGTCTAGTTATCGATCCGTAGTTTAGGGTTTCTCTGCACCATAATTTTTGAAATTGCCATGGTTGATGGCTTGGGAGACCTCACTAGTGTGCCTAGGAACCCTACAGAGAACTGGGAATATGTGATCATTCTGTAAGAGTAGGGAATGGTGCAAATGTTGCAGCTAAAGTAGTTGGCGAATATCACCTTGTATTACCAACTGGTAATACATTGATTCTGAACGAATGTTATTACATACCGAACCTAATATGCAATATTATATCAGTTTCTTTATTAAGTAGAGAAGGATATAATTATGTATTGCAGGATAATGTTATGAAAATTTTCCTAAATCAAAAGTTGATTGGATCAGGCTCGTTATGTAATGGCATATACGTTCTAAATCAAACTACACTTCTCAACGTACAGAACACACACAAAAGGAAGAGTTCAGAAATGAATGAATCCTTTTTGTGGTATTGTAGACTAGGTCATATCAATGCGGCACGACTAGCTAAGTTACATAAGGATGAATATTTGAATCCATTTGAATTTACATCTTATGAAACTTTCAAGTCACATCTCAAAGGCAAGATGACCAAAACTCCGTTTACAGGACATGAAGAAAGAGCTACTAAACTCTTGGGACTGATACATAGTGATGTATGCGGTCCCATGTCTACACATGCCAGGAATGGTTCCTCATACTTTATTACATTCACTGACGATCTCTCAAGATTCGGACATGTGTTCCTGTTGAAATACAAGTCTGAATCTGTTGAGAAATTCAAAGAATATAAGCATGAAGTTGAGAACTAGATGGGTAAAAGTATTAAAATCCTTCGATCTGATCGAGGAGGAGAATACTTGAGCACATAGTTCCTAGATTATCTAAAAGAGAATGGGATTCTCTCTAATCTTTCTCCTTCATATACACCACAGCACAACAGTGTATCAGAGCGGAGGAATCGCACCCTATTAAATATGGTGCGCTCTATGATGAGTACTGCTGAGTTGCCTGTTTTCTTTTGGGGTTATGCACTTGAGACAGCTGCATACCTATTGAATCAAGTTCCATCTAAATCAGTGCTTAAAACACCATATGAGATATGGAGTGGAAAGAGACCAAGTCTTAAACGAGTTAAGATATGGGGTTGTTCGGCCTATGTCAAACGGAAAAATCCGGACAAACTCGAGGCACGATCAGTTCTTTGCAAGTTTGTTGGATATCCGAAACATTCACTTGGATATCTATTCTACCACAGCGAGGAACAAAAGGTATTTGTTTCTCATCATTCCACCTTTTTAGAAAAGGAAATTCTTGAAAAGGAAATTAGTGGCAAAGATATAGAACTGGAAGAAGTTCCAGCTACACAAACTACAACTGAAGATTTATTGGAACCAGAGGATTCGATAGTCCCCGATGAACCTCATCCTCTCCGCCGATTTAGTAGGGTTCCTCATTCACCTGAGAGATACTACGGTTTTCTTATTGATGGTGGGAGCGAGGATTACATCATGGAAGATGATGACCCTACTAGTTTCGAGTAGGCCATCACGAATGGGGACTCTGTGAAATGGCTGGATGCAATGCGATCTGAGATGGAATCCATGTACACCAACAAAGTATGGACTTTGGATATTGCTCCTGAAGGGGTAAAACCTATTGGGAGCAAGTGGATCTTTAAGAAGAAACTTGGTGTAGATGGAAAAGTTGAGACTTTCAAAGCTAGACTTGAAGCAAAAGGTTTTCGTCAACGACCAGGTGGGAAACCGCAATATACCTTCGAAAACTTAATATACTTAAAAGAGCGGTTTTCCCTTGATATGCTCACATTACTGTTCCGTATTTGCATACATCGTATTTCATGGACATATGCATTGATGTACTGATTTCATGCGATTTCTGGATTTGAGAATCACGATTATATTTAAGAAAAAAGGGAAAATATAATATATTGCTTATAAGAAAAAATGCGGTTTCTTTTGATATGATATTTCGAGACGTCCACCATGAGTTTTCTCGGTTCTGAGCTTGTTCTCGAGACCCGATTCGAAAAGTTGGCGGATGCCGTTTGCGGGTACATAGTAGACCCGGTATGGTACCCGGGGCAAGAAATGATTTTTGTGGTGTAATCGATGAGCCTGGCAGAGGGAACACTACCTACCGGTGATTGTATAGATCTCGACGGATGTCCGGAGGATACCGTTACCAATTTGGAGGTATGGCATATATATATATATATAAGGGCTGATCTGAGTATGCGGTGCCTGAGATATAAGTATTTATGTATCGATGTTGGACAGGGTTTCATGATGTTACGAGTGTCGATGTTAGACACTCAGGTTTTATGATGTGACGGATATGAGGGCCAATCAGTATGACGTCGCCTGAGATATTAGGATTTGGGGTGTCGTTGATGGACATCGGTTTTCCATGATGATGATTCATACATGAGATTTTATGTGTTATCCCATACTTAGGATCTATTAGATATGCATTTAGACATGTTGTTGTTGTACCCTGGTGGTGTACCTTGATCATAATTTTACTGCATATCCGTATTGTTATATTCATGCCATCAGATTGCATATTTCGGAATATCGATTTTCCTGCATACGTGCGATTATCTGTATGATGTTATTCACTATTCACGAGTTGAAAACTCACCCCCGTTGTGTCATAGTGTTTTGCAGGTTTGACCTTCAGTATAGTCGCGGTATGGCTTCTCATTTCATCTACTTCTGCGGATACCGCTGTTGTTGGTCGTGATTTTGGATAGGTGGGTAGTTTTGCGGTTATCTGTATGATCTCATTTTATATCCTATTGTATCTAGTACTCTCCATCCACCACTTTCATGTATATTGACTTAGTGTCGAGTTTGTGAGGATCAATATTGTATTATTTATGACTTTGGGTGTCGAGCTCGTTTGAGCCGGCTATTTTATTTATGTTGTGATGTGGTTTCAGTTCTTTATTGCTTATTCTTTCGCTACGGCGTCATATATATGTTTATATAAACTTGTTGTGGTTGTATTCTACCTTTTGGCGTCAGTTGCTCCTGTTTGGGATGCTTTATATTTATGTTATGCTTGTACCCGTTTGGGGCTAGTTTTTATAAAGGAGATGCTGCCGAAATTTTTAAGAAAATAAATTAAGTCAATATTTTATAACTTAAGATTTTCAAATGTTTCAGCAATTTTTTAAATGTTTTATATTTCTATCTTTTTATTGTTTAGATTTCTGGGTTGTCGGCTTACTTGAATTACGTTACGCCTTTAGACGTTGGGTGATTTAAGTGCCGGTCAAGTTCCTAAATTGGGTCATGACAAAGTTAGTATCAGAGCGTTAGGTTTTTCCTTTCGGAGTGTAGGATGACCTTGGTATGATAGAGTAGATAGCTTAAGTAGAGCGGCGTAGCGTGTGTATGTTCTGCGGGATACTTATGACACGGTACTTCGCCTAAGTGACCTTAGGACATGTTGCTTGAATTCCTTCCTTGATTATATATATCCTTATGATTCGATTTCTATGTTCTTATCGAATCTTGTTTCCTTATTCCAGCCACTATGCTGCTAAAGACTATGAGGGCGCAGGGAGCTACCGCGAGAGCCGAGGTCAGGGCAAGCTCGTCCGAGACGAGGACTGACCGGGGAGGTACGCCTATTTTACAGGAGCAGTTTGATCCACCTTCTCCGGATCATGATCCACCTTCTTCGGATCGTATTACTAGGCTAGAGGCCGGTATGCAGGATTTGCGCCAGATGATTGGGTCGTTGGTTGAGGCCAGTCGAGCGCAGAGATCGGAGGTTGTCCCACCTGTTACGGGGACCGTGATGGTGCCTACTATTCCGACAGTCGTACCTGCAGCTACGGAGGTTATCACCATATCCTTATCTGAGCACATGAGGCTGAAGCCTCCGGTTTTCATAGGAACTGACGTAGCTGAGGATCCACAGTCGTTCATCGATCGGATGGCTAGGATCTGTTGTTCGTTGAGATTCTCCGACACGAGATGGGTGGAGTTTGCTAGTTTCCTTCTGGAGGGTCTTCCCAGACTTGGTGCGAGTCTTTAGAGAGAGGTCGACCCGCAGGTCTTCCTCCTATGACATGGGGTGAGTGTACGATGGTGTTTCTTGCCCGATTCCTCCCTTAGAGCGTTAGAGATGCTCGAGCTCGCAGATTTGAGTTATTGCGCCAGACTCCGGTTATGACCGTGGCGGAGTATGATGTTCAGTTTACCTAGCTATCCGTGTATGTTCTGTATTTGGTAGATACTGAGGAGAGGCGGGTCAAGAGATTTGTACGAGGCCTAATTACCCAGTTGTTCCTTTCTATCGGTGCCTAGCATTTTGACACATATACAGCCGCGGTGGACACGGCCTTACTGGTTGAGGAGCGTCTTTCCGAGACTTCGGTCATTCCAGGATCGAAGAGGATGCGTACTGATGTATCAGCCCGGAGACCAATATATGGACGCCGTGACAGATTCTTTCCAAGCCATGGGGGTAGCGGAGGCTCGAGAGGAGGCCGGTTATATAGCTCTTACCCACAGGGTCAGCAGCCGTTGTCTGGATGTTTCCAGTGTGGGAGTCAGTACCATCACATCAGAGATTGTACCGAGGTACGCCAGGGTGAGGTAGCGGTTCCATAGGTTACCTTACCACCTTCTCCACCTCATAGAGCGTTGCCTCTTACATCTGTTGTTGCTCTGCGCCAGAATTACACTCAGAGAGTTTGTGGTCGCGGTGGGTTTGTTCAGAAAGGACGGGGTGGCAGAGGCGGAGGCCAGCCAGTTGCCGGTAGAAGGCATGCTCGGGTATTTGCTTTGACTCATCAGGATGCGCAGGCGTCGAATGCAGTCGTGTCAGGTACTCTTTCTGTATGTTCTCATGATGCACATGTTTTATTTGATCCGGGGTCTACTTACTCGTATGTTTCTACACACTTCGTGCCGACGTTGGGCCGAGAGTCATCCTTGCTAGATCAGCCGCTTGTCGTGACTACTCCTATTGGAGAGTCTTTTATTGCGCGACATGTGTTTCGGTCGTGTGCCATTCGTATTAGAGATAGAGTTTTGTCCGTCGGCTTGATCCTTCTTGATATGTTGGACTTCGACGTTCTCCTTGGCATGGACTGGCTAGCTACTTGCTATGCGTCTGTGGACTACCGTAAGAAGGTAGTCAGGTTTTGTTTTCTGGGCGAGTCAGTTCTTGTTGTGCAGGGGGACCGTAGTGCTGCCCCTCACAGTTTGATTTCCGCCCTTTGCGCTAGTCGGCTCTTGAGGAGAGGATGTCGGGAATTCTTAGCTTTTAATCGTGATACCGGTGCCACAGTAGATTCGTTGGACCGGGTTCCTATTATGAGAGAGTTTCCCGATGAGTTACCTGGATTGCCTCCAGAGCGCGATATTGAGTTTTGGATTGATTTGATCACCGGCACGGGGCCTATTTCTATTCCGCCTTATCGGATGGCCCCGGCGGAGATGAAAGAGCTTAAGGATCAGTTGCAAGGGTTGCTTGATAGGGGACTTGTGCGTCCGAGTGTTTCGTCTTGGGAAGCTCCTGTTTTGTTCGTCAAGAAAAAGGACGACAGTTTGAGGTTTTGCATTGATTATCATCAATTGAACCGAGTTACAGTGCGGAATAAGTATCCATTACCTCGCATTGACGATTTGTTTGATCGGCTCCACAGTGCGGGACATTTTTCCAAGATTGATTTGAGGACGGGTTATCATTAGTTGCGGGTTCGGAATGCTGACATTCCGAAGACTGCTTTTCGTACGCGCTACGGGCATTATGAGTTTTTGGTGATGTCGTTCGGACTCACCAATGCCCCAGCAGCGTTCATGGATTTGATGAACCGGATTTTCAGGCCGTTCCTCGACCAGTTCATTATTGTGTTTATTGATGACATTCTGGTCTATTCCAGAAGTCGAGAGGAGCATGAGCAGAACCTGAGGATTGCCTTGCAAACATTGAGAGAGCACGAGTTGTTCGCAAAATTCTCGAAGTGTACATTCTGTCTTGATAGTGTTGACTTCTTGGGTCATGTGGTTATGGGAGACGGTATTCGAGTGGACCCGAAGAAGATCGAGGCTGTACAACTTTGGCCCAGACCTGTATCGGTGACTGAGGTCCGCAGCTTTCTGGGCTTAGCTGGTTATTACCGCTGTTTTGTGCAGAATTTCTCGAGTTTCGCTGCACCGCTGACCGGACTGACCCGGAAGGGGGTTCCTTTTCTTTGGAATGAGGCATGTGAATAGAGTTTTCAGCAGTTGAAGACTCGGTTGACGAGTGCACCAGTTTTATCTTTGCCTTTTGGATCGGGCGGCTATGTTGTTTACTGTGATGCTTCTTGAGTGGGGCTCAGTTGTGTATTGATGTAGCATGATAGAGTTATCGCTTACGCTTCTCGGCAGCTGAAGAAGCACGAGTAGAATTATCCCACTCATGATCTTGAGATGGCCGCTGTAGTCTTTGCGCTTAAGATTTGGAGACACTACTTGTACGGAGAGTCATGTCAGATCTTCATGGACCACAAGAGCTTGAAGTATATCTTCCAGCAGCGGGATCTGAATCTGTGGCAGCGCCATTGGATGGAGCTCGTGAAGGATTATGATTGTGAGATCCTTTATCACCTGGGCAAGGCGAATGTAGTAGCTGATGCTTTGAGTCGTAGGCCCGGAGGTAGCTTGTCCCAGTTGAGCGCAGTTCAGAGACAGTTCTCTGCAGATTCGCAGATCTTGTGCGACAGTAGAGTGCAGTTTGAGTTTACCTCGACTGGGGGACAACTTGCTCATGTCCGCGTCTGTCCACTTCTACTTGATCATATCCGTGAGGTGCATCCCGACGATGCCCGTTTGTCTGAGATTTTTGAGCATGTTCGGCAGGGTAGAGAGTCGGAGTTTTTGATTGATGACCAGGGTGTTCTACATTTTGGGACTTGTCTGTGTGTACCAGATACCGAGGGGCTGAGACGCGAGATCCTAGAGCAGGCACATCAGTCAACTTATAGTGTTCATCCCGGTTGCTGTTAGTGTATATGCCCTAGAGGCCATTACTGTATCATACTAGTATGTATATTACTTGATGGAAGCTTGGGATATTCACAGTTGTACAGACAATCTTGCTCGATATAGTAGTATGCTACTTGGTTTGTCTCTGCTTTAATGTGTACATGTGTGTTTCTTTATTATATCACCTATACGCATTAGTAGAGCCCTTAGGATCTTTTCTTGATTACCGGCGTTGTGATGGCGATCACACTCGTGGGGGATGGGTAATCCACAAGCACATCCTTATACACGTCCCTAGTCATGGGATTATCGAGATAGGGCATCGATACTCCGGAGTAGACTAGCGTATGCGCTTCTCATCCCAGCACGGGAGACGGTCTGTCCCACAGCCATCAGTATGTCGTACTTGAGATAGTATGCGGGTGCTCGTTAGGTTACGAGTACACTGGACAGGACTCGTCGAGAACTGATGGTTGGTATTATACCTATCGTCAGTTATCAGTTCCCAGGTGACATGAGTACAGCTTAGTCCGCTGACTTGACACTGCCACTTCGCCTCGAGTGTGTTTCCACTGTTCTTTGATTACTACCCTACTACGGCTCTACTGAGTCGTGCAAACAGGTAGTAGTTGGGTGCAGTCCCGAAGCACTTGGAGGCAGTACGGTTAGACAGGATTCGTCTCTCCCGGTATTGGGGGTTGACATCGCGCTGTGTCTAAGAGAGCCATTACACAAGTAGTCCCTGGCCAGGGCAAGCGAGACATACTGGTAGGTTTCCAGTGATGTCTCAGGGTGTTCTGGGCTACACTCCGACACGACTTGTACCGCTATTAGGGGACTGACGTTCACCACCCCTTAGGCCCGCCATGCGATGTATCAGACGAACAGACCGGACTGTACGGAGATTGTCACATACAGGCTCAGTAGGAGTTCGGATGGGTTTACCTCATCGGCCTTCTTATCGACATCTACCTGGGGACCGTTACGTACAGCTAGTGCCGCTTGCGGTCTGTGGTTAAACCCACTGCCAGCGTAGTGTCGAGTCTTTAGAGTCCCACACAGAGAGTTTCCCTGCATTGAGCGAAACGTGTAGAGGTCGTATGGTTTTACGGCGGGGCTACGATCACTTACGTGCACTTGTGTGCGTATGCTGTTCGGGCAGGCAACACTAGTAGGCTTTGGTTTAAGCCATATCCTAGTTTTGCACAGATGGATTTGATTTGTCTTCTATGCATTCACATTCTACGGAATGCGGATGCGGGTGTGTATGCACAGTTTTGAGGAGCGATGAAGGAGGAGGTGCCTCATTAGGGTTTTGGCAGTTGGTTCGTCCAAAACCGTAATGTGGCACACTCATTAGGGTTTTGACAGTTCGTTTGGTCAAAACCGTTATGAGCCGGAGACATTGTTTACTAGTCCTTTTAGTGATAGATTTGTGATGGCTAATTGCATTGACCATTTGACCACTTGGATCTCTCTTGACTTTGTTGACCCATTGACCGTGTTGACCATTGACCTTCAAGAGAGATCCACACTCTTCTTTTATTTTCTTTTTATTTCTTGTGTTATGTGTAGGGTTCCTAGGCACACTAGTGAGGTCTCCCAAGCCATCAACCATGGCAATTTCAAAAATTATGGTGCCTACAAACCCTAAACTACGGATCGATAACTAGATGTCTAGGCGAAAAACTAACTAGTTAACACTTAACTAAAAGTTTAACGGAAATACAACCTTTGTAGATCCGGTGCTCCACCTCCACGGCTCCGTAACGAGGTCGTCTCCGCTGTCCAAATCAAATCCGGGCTCTAGAGTCGACTTCGTCGGAGAATGGGCAAGCTAGGTCGTCGATGTCCATGCCGAAGATGATCTACGTCGAAGCATCGCAAGATCAAGCTCTCAACTTCACCAAGTCATGAAACTTGTGAAGTAAATGCAGGGTTCCTAGGCACTCTAGTGAGGTCTCCCAAGCCATCAACCATGGCAATTTCAAAAATTATGGTGCCTACAAACCCTAAAGTACGGATCGTTTGCTAGATATCTAGGCGAACAAGAACTAGTTAACAGTTAACTAAAGAGATACGGAAATTACAACCTTTGTAGATCCGGATATCCATCTCCACGGCTCCGCAACGAGATCATCTCCGCTGTCCAAATCAAATCCGGGCTCTAGAGTCGACTTCGTCGGAGAATGGGCAAGCTAGGTCGTCGATGTCCATGCCGAAGATGATCTACGTCGAGGCATCGATGAATCAAGCTCCACCTTCACCAAACCCTAAAATCTTGTGAAGGAAACACACTCTACTACTTGGCAAGAGGTAGAGGATGAAGAAATAGGAATTGGGTTAACTTTGGAATTGGATTTCTCACTCATATCCAACAATCACCATTGATGGACTTTGCTTTTCTTCACTTGAAGAATGAAGAAGAAGAAGAAAGATATTATGATAAGTTAATAGAAAATGAAAAGAAAATGAATTCTTATCATAATTCTAACCATGGTCAAGTGTAGAGAATGAATCATGGTTAGTGAGAATGGTTAGGGTTAAGGTTGAGATAAGTATGGTTGACTTTATCAAATCTTCATGAAGTTTCAACTAAACTCCAAATCTAGCAACCATTCTTTTCTCTTTTCTTTTATTCATTTATCAAAAATAAAAAGATAATTAAATAAGATAAATGAATAATGAATAATAAACCCTAACCATTTCATTAACCAAGGTTTAATCTTTACACTTGAACCCTAGCTTGACTTGCATCATCAAACATGATACAATCAAGTGCACAAAAACATATCGCATATGCAATGCGCACGAACCAAGTGAGAAAATCCGTCTAAAGTGAACCGATACTAGTTAATGTAAAGTAATATATCAAATATATAATTATACATTAAATCATTAAATCAACACTTGATTCAATGATCCGGTCATGCGCACATAACCGACTGGTATCTAATATATCGGCTTATCGAATCAACGCTTGAATCGATAACTAGGTTATATCGCATACAACCATTCGATATATATATCGCGAGAATAGAATACGGTATCACATACACGCATTATTCTCGGTCCCGCACATATCTCATATGCGCTCCTATTTCGTTTCGCTTGAGCCAGGAAACCTCTGTGTAGGACTCTAAAGACTCGTCAATACGCCGGCAGCGGATGATGATCATATCAAACATCCACAAGCCGCAAGCGGTCTGCTAAACGTAACGGCCACCCGGGTATTGAGCGATCTGAAGATCGACGAGCAAGCCCGCTCACACTCCAGTGAATCCGACCAGTAACACTACCGTACAGTCCGGTCTGATCGTCTGATATGTCGCATATCTCGCCTAGGGGTGGTATACGTCAGACCCCAATAGCTCAATAAGTCGTGTCGATATGAGGTCTATAACTGTTCGAGAAACTACTGGTAACACTTACCAGTAAATCTCAGCAACCCTGGCCAGGGATTTCCTGTTATAGCCAATCGAACACAGCGCAACATCAACCCCCATATACCGGGAGAGACGAATCCCCTCCTATCGCTCATTGCCTCCATGTGACTCGGGACTGTACCCAAAAACCACCGTTTTGCACGCCCTCTTGGACGTGGTAAGATGGAAATCAAAGCACAGTGGGAACCACACAAGACTCTATGACGATCTCGGGTCAACAGACTACTCTGTACCAGTGTCACCAGAGAACTGCCATCTGACGTGAGGTATAATACCATCTGGGAGTTCTCGGCGAGTCCGTCCAGTGTACCCAGTCTCTACTGAGCACCCGTATATCATCTCTGATGTCAAACACCAATGGATATGGGATCATCCATCGCCCATCTGTATGGGTCGAGAAGGTATACGCTAGTCTACTCTGGTATATCGATGCCCCGTCTCGATACACCCACGACTAGGGACTTTGAAGGATGTACTTATAGACTACCATGTCCCCACTAGTATGATCCGCATCATAGTCCAGGTAGTCAAGTACAGATCCTAAGGGCTTTACCAACATGTAACAGAGAGACAATCAGTATACACGTTAAGGTAAAGAGCAACCAGATAGCATACTATCATGTCGAGCAAGAAAGTCCTCCCTATATATGTCCCAGCATCCACTACAATATACATCCTATGTATAGTAATGGCCCCTAGGGCATACATATAACTAACAATCTCCCACTTGCACTAGGGCCATCTGTAGCAGTGGTTTGAAGTATCTCAAACTCAACCATCCCATAAAAGTCTCTCTCTGGGAACAGGCCTTTGTGAGTGGATCCGCTGTGTTGTCCTTTGAGTCTACTCTCCTAACCTCGATCACCCTGGAGATCAACCATCTCCATGATCAGGCGATGCTGCCTTAGAATAAGTCTGGATCACTGATGGGACCGGCGTTCCTTCGCATAAGCCACAACTCCATTGTCACACAATGGGAGGAACATAGTTCATCTCATGAACCTATATACACCCAAACAGCCTCTTTGGTAGCATCTTAAGTAGCGATGTATCCTGCCTTTATCGTCTAGTATGCCACGGTATCTAGCTTGGAACTCTTCCAACATACCGTCCCTTTACTGAGGGTAAAGACAATGCCTGTGACTGACACTCAGTCGTCTTTATCACCCTGGAACCATTCCAGTGATTCTCCTCAGGATCGGTTGATACCGTCTCACTACAATTAGTGAGTATCCTAACATCCATTTAGATCTATCTCATAGATCCAAAATCCAGGATTTAGTAGGTATCACTTTAATCCTATGTGGAGAATCATTGTGATAAGCGGAGATTGATCGAGCGTAGCATAAGAAACTCTTTTCTTATCAAGAGTATGTCATCCACGTACTCTACGAGGATCATCACCATACTCCCTACTACCTTTTTGTTTATACAAGGTTCATCTACCATTTTGATGATGTCAAACTCTTTGACTACTTCATCAAAACAGACGTTCCAACTCCGCGATGCCTGCTTTATCCTATAAAGCATCTTGCACACGTTTCCGCTGCTCCCACTGTCTACGAAGCCCTCTGGCTGTGTACTTACAGACGCACTCTTCTAAATCATTATTTAGAAAAGCAGTCAAGACACCCAACCACCAGATATCGCAGTCATGGTATGTAGCCGTGACAAGTAGGATCTGGATGGACTTAAGCATAGCTACTTGAAAAGGTTTCATCATTATCCATGCCTGGTCAATGACGAAAACCTCTAACGAGTCTAGCTTTGAAAGTCTCAACTTTTCCATCTACACCAAGTAGTCTTCTCAAGATATACTTGCTCCTGATGGGGATTTAACCCTTCAGATATAGCAACCAAAGTCCATACTTTGTTGGCGTATAAGGATTCCATCTCAGATCGCTAAACATCCAGCCATTCTTACAGAGTCTTACTCCTGATGGCCAGCTCGAAACTAGTTGGGTCATCATCTCATGATGCAATCCTCGCTCCCACTGTCATAGAGAAACAGAAGTATCTCTCAGGTGGGTGAGGAACCCTACTAGATCGGCGGAGAGGCTGAGGTTCGTTGGTAACTATCGAATCCTTTGGTTCTTTCAAATCATCAGCTGTAGTTAGTATAGCTGGAACCTTTCCAGTTGTACATAACTGACCTTGCCTCGAGCTTGTCCGGATTTTGCTTTTAGACATAGGCCGGACAACCCCAAATCTTAACTAACTTAAGACATGGGCTTTTCGCTTTTCATATCACATATGAAGTGGTAGGCATTGATTTGATTCGAACCCTATTCAATAGGTATGCAGCTTCTCAAGTGCATAACCCCCTAAGGAAAAAGGTAACTCAGTAATACTCATCATAGAGCACACCATATCATATAGGGTGTGATTGCTCCGCCCCGATATACCATCGTGCTATGGTGTATACGGAGGAGTAATGCTGAGAGAGAATCTCATTCTCCTTTAGAATAGTTCAGGAATTCCATGCACAAGTATTCTCCTCCTTGATCTCATCAAAGGACATAATACTTATACCCTTATTTTGGTTCTCTACTTCTAACTTATATTCTGTGAATATCTCAAAAGGTTCGGACTTGTGTTTCAACAGGAACATAGGTCTGAATCTAAAGAGATCATCAGAGAACGTAATGAAGTATAAAGAACCGGTTTTGGTATGTGTAGACAGAGGACCTACATACATCAACATGTATCATCCCAAGAGTTTACTAACTCTTTCTCTGTTTCCAATAAACAGAGCTATGGTCATCTTACCTTTGTGACATGACTGGCGAGTTTCACAAGATGTAAATTCAAACTGATTTAAATATGCATCTATATGTAACTCTAGCTAGTCGGGTCACATTGATCTGACCTAGTCTACAATGCCTCAAGAAGAATTCGTTCATTTCTGAACTCTTCCTCTTGTGTGTGATCCGTATACTAAGAACTGTAGTTTGATTTAGAACATCAACGCTTTTAGATAACGTGCCTGAACCGATCAACTTTTGATATAGGAAATGTTCAAAACATTATCCAACAATACAAAATTTTATCGTTTCTTTACTAATAAAGAGAGTGATATGATTTTGTATATCAGGTTCGGTATCTAATAACATTCGTTCAGAATCAATGTATTCAGGTAATACAGGGTGACAGTGACCGACAGACTTGGATGCAACATTTGCCCCGTTTTCTGCCTCATGAAACTTATCACCCGTTCTCAGTTCTCTACCTTTCTGTAGCCCTATGTAACAGTTTACATATCTGGGATCCTGATCCGGTATCATATACCCAGGACGTAAAGGATACTGAGAAACAGTTCTGTATAATGAACAAACCCGAAGATGATGCATCAGCATGCACTCTCTTCGTTTGGGCGGCACGGGAAATCTGGTATTCCCCAATTTCCTGCTCTGTCTTATAACAATTATAAGTTGGAGCGGGACCAACGTTCCCCAGCTCAGTATAACAAGCGGGTTCGGTCAATAATCCGTTTTATTATCTTGATTAAGGCGTGATATGGTCGCTACCAGGAGAGAGAGAGAAGAAAACACTCGGCGTGCGCTCTTGCAAGAATAGATTGGTTTTATTTTATCTAATCAGGATGGCTCCCACTGCTTTTTATCAAATCTTCCTTCAAACCCTAAAAGGAAAGACTAGCCGGGATTAATTACACACTACAAGTTCGCCAATCTTTCAGCCAGGCCAGTGTCGGTACTTTGAGGGAGGTCCCCCGTGCTTTCGCACGAACCTAATTAATGTAAACCTCGTTTTCCCAGAGGCATAACCTCGTTGACACCTTTCTAGACACCTACTTGATCGGCTAATTGTAATGTATAAAACTCTCCCAGGAGTAACTCTTACTCGCAGCGGGTATCGGGATCCAACTATCTCATAGAAGGTATGCAATCTCATTGCAAATTTCAACACTTGAAATTCCCGATAATATTTTGCCCCTAACGTGCTATGACCTTGACGAAAGCCAACAAACCATAGCCCGCTAGTCAAGTTCAACCCGTACATTTCTTGATCGAATTAAACCCACCCGCACGACCCTTGACGAAAGCCAACAAAGCCGCACGACTACCCTAATCCAATCGCATCGTATGCTAGCAGATAAGCAGCATATAGCTACCGCACACTGCACCTTGACGAAAGCCAACAAATGCAGCACGAATACTATATACAACTTATCTGAAATGACGGAGGGCTACGACAGGTTTTTCTGAAAACCTATTGCGTAATGAACTTGATATCGTTGTAGGATCGAATGATTTTGAAATGGAGTGCTTTTGAGGCTTTTCTAGTTTTGCTAAAGGAGTCACTCCCGGTGAAGGGATCGTCGGTCCTTTCCTCGTCGAATGAGGTGCGGGATATATCACATATATCACTGTGCAAAGCAAAAACTCTTAAAAGCAATCAAAAGACAAACCGAGTGTGTAGCATCTGCCAGTTATTGCTAAAGGAGTCACTCCCGGTGAAGGGATCTCGGTCCTTTCCTCATCGAATAAGGTGCAGGATATATCACATATACCGCTGTGCAAAGCAAGAACTGTAGCTACCTGTTTTATTTTGAAATTCGATTCTACAACATCTTAGGTTTCTTTTATTTCATTAATCACATTAATGAAGTCCCATCATTTAAGTACCTAAACATCACAGATAGATATGACGTACACTTATGCCATCCGTATTCGCCTCGATGTCCCCTCGTGCACCGTTAGGTTAGGTAACTAACGGCAGAGCAGGGCAGGGCTAGCGCGGGTGTAAAACATAAGTAACGTCTATATAATATATCATATATACTATATACTATATCTATCACAGAAACATCACATGATCACATCACAGATATCGCAGCAGAAGAATCATATGAAATATTGGATATACTAGGACGTCCGTGTTTTCAATACGAGCCAGTATAAAACACGGATTCCACGGTCGTGATGAATAGCCAAACCCACACCCCTAGACCCCTACGAGAGCGGCAAGCAACCCTACCAATTCTAGAGTTAGGAGACCCGGACTCGACTCCTCGAGTTGGTCTCCCACTGGACTCCAGAACCCGGTTACTTGTGCTCCCCTCCTTGGGTCTATCCTAGTGCGGAAAAGTAAATAATATACAACAGGTGACAACTCCCGCAACCTGGAAGCGCCCCAAATAAAAGAATATTGCATACAAGTTTTTACATGAATGAAAATGAAAAACACTCATCTCACATAAAAACCCCCGGCTATTCAAACACGACGATCCAATATAACATATCCAGCAACACATAACATCACATGTCATCAACGTAAGTAAATATGTCCATCCCAATTTTCGTTGACATATAGCAACGAAACCGGCGATATCACATTTTACACTTACGGTCACAGAAAAGAAAGTGTAAAACTACAACAGTTGGAATCCGCAATCTGCATAGACATCGCATGCCTAATCAAATGAATACCTTAGACATCACATGCCTAACAATTATAAACCCCGCATTTTAGTCTCATTATCGAAAACACTTTTCAATATCAAGTCGGGCAATTCAACAAGATTCCCGACATCCTGATCGAATACTCGTCGCAAACTTCAGTAGACGGCCGCACCCCCGACACCGTCGACGAAGTGCACCAAGGCGGAACACCGCTACCGCGAGCACCCGAACGGATGCTTTCGGCGACGGGGTTCTCCTACAGTCACTTGGTCGGGGCTATGGAGTGAGGCTGTCTATTAAGTTTACCGGCGAATATCCGCGTACGCTACGTGATTGCGACGGACTTTTGATCACATCAAAAATCCGTGGCAACCGATCAAGTGAGACTAAATTGCTACGTTTATAACATTCATTCAGTTATCTCATAACTTATTGTGAATTCCAATTATTGTATCCCATTCCAGATAAACAGAAAATGTTAAACTTTTCGATCGAACAATCGAACACCCAAGTTTTCCCGATACTGATCAACACATGAAACAAGTATAACAACATTCCGTTCGTGCCTCAGTACCAACGGTCCAGCCGTAGAAGGGTCAAGCCAACGCCTCACATGTGGCACGCCGTACTGCCCCAAACCCGAAGGTTCAAAGGGCAGTTCAAGACGGTCACATAATCGAGTTAAGGTTTGTGTCTTCTAGAGGGTCCATCGCGTTACTTGCACTACTTAGAACGTCGTTAAACTACGGAAAAATCCAACACTTGGAAATTTCCCGACAGGGGAAAAATCGGGTATTTATATCCGGTCGAACTTTTTAACATATTCTAAAATTTATCCGGAAAACACATGGACAGAATTAGACTTTCCGATCGAAACAATGATTCCCAAAACAACTCAGAACAACTCAACTCTTGAGTTCAGTTTAAATATTCCAGGAAAATGAGCATTGAATTTTACGAGTTACTGTGAAATTTGACACGTGTCGGCTTCTTATTGGCGGCCCTTCCGCCGCGCAAACCCCCTTTGTGCGGCGCTTCCGCCGCGCTTTTGTGGAATTAGGGTACCAAATTTCACAGTAATTCTTAAAAAATCCTGCTTGTTTTTCTGGATATTTTTAATTGCCAAAAATCAACAGTTTTGAAAAAAGTACAGAGAGCAATTTTGCAATGGGATTTTGGTTCGATCGGGTTTCTAATTCCGTCCGGGGATCGCCTAAGGCTCTAGCTAGGCTCTGATACCACTGCAGAGTTCCTAGGCACTCTATTGAGGTCTCCCAAGCCATCAACCATGGCAATTTCAAAAATTATGGTGCCTACAAACCCTAAAGTACGGATCGTTTGCTAGATATCTAGGCGAACAAGAACTAGTTAACAGTTAACTAAAGAGATACGGAAATTACAACCTTTGTAGATCCGGATATCCATCTCCACGGCTCCGCAACGAGGTCATCTCCGCTGTCCAAATCAAATCCGGGCTCTAGAGTCGACTTCGTCGGAGAATGGGCAAGCTAGGTCGTCGATGTCCATGCCGAAGATGATCTACGTCGAGGCATCGATGAATCAAGCTCCACCTTCACCAAACCCTAAAATCTTGTGAAGGAAACACACTCTACTACTTGGCAAGAGGTAGAGGATGAAGAAATAGGAATTGGGTTAACTTTGGAATTGGATTTCTCACTCATATCCAACAATCACCATTGATGGACTTTGCTTTTCTTCACTTGAAGAATGAAGAAGAAGAAGAAAGATATTATGATAAGTTAATAGAAAATGAAAAGAAAATGAATTCTTATCATAATTCTAACCATGGTCAAGTGTAGAGAATGAATCATGGTTAGTGAGAATGGTTAGGGTTAAGGTTGAGATAAGTATGGTTGACTTTATCAAATCTTCATGAAGTTTCAACTAAACTCCAAATCTAGCAACCATTCTTTTCTCTTTTCTTTTATTCATTTATCAAAAATAAAAAGATAATTAAATAAGATAAATGAATAATGAATAATAAACCCTAACCATTTCATTAACCAAGGTTTAATCTTTACACTTGAACCCTAGCTTGACTTGCATCATCAAACATGATACAATCAAGTGCACAAAAACATATCGCATATGCAATGCGCACGAACCAAGTGAGAAAATCCGTCTAAAGTGAACCGATACTAGTTAATGTAAAGTAATATATCAAATATATAATTATACATTAAATCATTAAATCAACACTTGATTCAATGATCCGGTCATGCGCACATAACCGACTGGTATCTAATATATCGGCTTATCGAATCAACGCTTGAATCGATAACTAGGTTATATCGCATACAACCATTCGATATATATATCGCGAGAATAGAATACGGTATCACATACACGCATTATTCTCGGTCCCGCACATATCTCATATGCGCTCCTATTTCGTTTCGCTTGAGCCAGGAAACCTCTGTGTAGGACTCTAAAGACTCGTCAATACGCCGGCAGCGGATGATGATCATATCAAACATCCACAAGCCGCAAGCGGTCTGCTAAACGTAACGGCCACCCGGGTATTGAGCGATCTGAAGATCGACGAGCAAGCCCGCTCACACTCCAGTGAATCCGACCAGTAACACTACCGTACAGTCCGGTCTGATCGTCTGATATGTCGCATATCTCGCCTAGGGGTGGTATACGTCAGACCCCAATAGCTCAATAAGTCGTGTCGATATGAGGTCTATAACTGTTCGAGAAACTACTGGTAACACTTACCAGTAAATCTCAGCAACCCTGGCCAGGGATTTCCTGTTATAGCCAATCGAACACAGCGCAACATCAACCCCCATATACCGGGAGAGACGAATCCCCTCCTATCGCTCATTGCCTCCATGTGACTCGGGACTGTACCCAAAAACCACCGTTTTGCACGCCCTCTTGGACGTGGTAAGATGGAAATCAAAGCACAGTGGGAACCACACAAGACTCTATGACGATCTCGGGTCAACAGACTACTCTGTACCAGTGTCACCAGAGAACTGCCATCTGACGTGAGGTATAATACCATCTGGGAGTTCTCGGCGAGTCCGTCCAGTGTACCCAGTCTCTACTGAGCACCCGTATATCATCTCTGATGTCAAACACCAATGGATATGGGATCATCCATCGCCCATCTGTATGGGTCGAGAAGGTATACGCTAGTCTACTCTGGTATATCGATGCCCCGTCTCGATACACCCACGACTAGGGACTTTGAAGGATGTACTTATAGACTACCATGTCCCCACTAGTATGATCCGCATCATAGTCCAGGTAGTCAAGTACAGATCCTAAGGGCTTTACCAACATGTAACAGAGAGACAATCAGTATACACGTTAAGGTAAAGAGCAACCAGATAGCATACTATCATGTCGAGCAAGAAAGTCCTCCCTATATATGTCCCAGCATCCACTACAATATACATCCTATGTATAGTAATGGCCTCTAGGGCATACATATAACTAACAGTAAACACACTCTACTACTTAGCAAGAGGTAGAGGATGAAGAAATAGGAAGTGGGTTAACTTTAGAATTGGATTTCTCACTCTTTTCCAACAATCACCATTGATGGACCTTGCTTTTCTTCACTTGAAGAATGAAGAAGAAGAAGATAATTGTTATGATAAGAATAATAGAATAAGAAAAGAAAATCAATTCTTATCATAATTTTAACCTTAGTTTTGTGTAGAGAATGAACCATGGTTAGATATGATGGTTAGGGTTAAGGAAGAGATAAGAATGGTTGACTTGATCAAAGTTTCAAGAAACTTCAACATAAAACAAAATAAGCCACCATTCTTAAATAATTTCCAAAATGAATATATATATATATATAAATGAATAAGATAATCAAAACCCTAATCATTAAGTAAACCATGGTTTAATCTTTACACTTAACCAAGTTAATATGCATCATCAAACATGATACAAACATGTGCATAAAAGTATATCACATATACAATGCGCACTAACCAAGTGAGAAAATCCGTCTAAAGTGAACCGATACTAGTTAATGCAAAGTAATATATCAAATATATATTTATACATTAAACCATTGAATCAACACTTGATTCAATGATCCGGTCATGCGCACACAACCGACTGGTATCATTAGTAACATCTTATCGAATCAACACTTGATCCGATAACCCGGCTATATCGCATATAACCGATCAATGTCACATCGCGAGAATCGAATACAGTATCACATACTCGTATTATTCTCGGTCCCGCACATATCTCATATGCGCTCCTATTTCGTTTCGCTTGAGCCAGGAAACCTCTGTGTAGGACTCTAAAGACTCGTCAATACGCCGGCAGCAGATGATGATCATATCAAACACCCACAAGCCGCAAGCGGTCTGCTAAACGTATCGGCCACCCGGGTATTGAGCGATCTGAAGATCGACGAGCAAGCCCGCTCACACTCCAGTGAATCCGACCAGTAACACTACCGTACAGTCCCGTCTGATCGTCTGATATGTCGCATATCTCGCCTAGGGGTGGTAAACGTCAGACCCCAATAGCTCAATAAGTCGTGTCGATATGAGGTCTATAACTGTTCGAGAAACTACTGGTAACACTTACCAGTAAATCTCAGCAACCCTGGCCAGGGATTTCCTGTTATAGCCAATCGAACACAGCGCAACATCAACCCCCTATACCGGGAGAGACGAATCCCCTCCTATCGCTCATTGCCTCCATGTGACTCGGGACTGTACCCAAAAACCACCGTTTTGCACGCCCTCTTGGACGTGGTAAGATGGAAATCAAAGCACAGTGGGAACCACACAAGACTCTATGACGATCTCGGGTCAACAGACTACTCTGTACCAGTGTCACCAGAGAACTGCCATCTGACGTGAGGTATAATACCATCTGGGAGTTCTCGGCGAGTCCGTCCAGTGTACCCAGTCTCTACTGAGCACCCGTATATCTCCTCTGATGTCAAACACCGATGGATATGGGATCATCCATCGCCCATCTATATGGGTCGAGAAGGTATACGCTAGTCTACTCTGGTATATCGATGCCCCGTCTCGATACACCCACGACTAGGGACTTTGAAGGATGTATTTATGGACTACCATGTCCCCACTAGTATGATCCGCATCATAGTCCAGGTAGTCAAGTACAGATCCTAAGGGCTTTACCAACATGTAACAGAGAGACAATCAGCATACACGTTAAGGTAAAGTTCAACCAGATAGCATACTATCATGTCGAGCAAGAAAGTTCTCCCTATATATGTCCCAGCATCCACTACAATATACATCCTATGTACAGTAATGGCCTCTAGGGCATACATATAACTAACAATCTCCCACTTGCACTAGGGCCATCTGTAGCAGTGGTTGTAGTATCTCATACTCAACCATCCCATAAAAGTCTCTCTCTGGGAACATGCCTTTGTGAGTGGATCCGCTGTGTTGTCCTCTGAGTCTACTCTCCAAACCTCGATCACCCTGGAGATCAACCATCTCCATGATCAAGTGATACTGCTTTAGAATATGTCTGGATCACTGATGGGACCGGCGTTCCTTGGCATAAGCCACAACTCCATTGTCACACAATGGTAGGAACATAGTTCATCTCATGAACCAATATATATACCCAAACAGCCTCTTTGGTAGCATCTTAAAGTAACGATGTATCCAGCCTTTATCGTCTAGTATGTCACGGTATCAAGCTTGGAACTCTTCCAATATACCGTCCCTTTACTGAGGGTAAAGACAATGCCTGTGACTGACACTCAGTCGTCTTTATCACCCTGGAACCCTTCCAGTGATTATCCCTTGGATCGATTGATACCATCTCACTACTACTAGTGAGATACCTAACATCCAATTAGATCTATCTCATAGATCCAAAATCCAGGATTTAGTAGGTATCACTTTGATCCTATATGGAGAATCTTTGTCATAAGCGGAGATTGATCGAGCGTAGCATAAGAAACTCCTTTCTTATCAAGAGTATGTCATCCACGTACTCTACGAGGATCGTCACCATACTCCCTACTACCTTCTTGTTTATACAAGGTTCATCTACCATTTTGATGATGTCAACTTCTTTGACTAATCCATCAAAACAGATGTTCCAACTCCGCGATGCCTGCTTTATCCTATAAAGCATCTTGCACACGTTTCCGCTGCTCCCACTGTCTACGAAGCCCTCTGGCTGTGTACTTATAGACGCTCTCTTCTAAATCATCATTTAGATAAGCAGTCAAGACACCCAACCACCAGATATCGTAGTCATGGTATGTAGCCGTGGCAAGTAGGATCTGGATGGACTTAAGCATAGCTACTTGAAAAGGTTTCATCATTATCCACGCCTGGTCAATGACGAAAACCTTTAACAAGTCTAGCTTTGAAAGTCTCAACTTTTCCATCTACACCAAGTAATCTTCTCAAGATATACTTGCTCCTGATGGGGATTTAACCCTTCAGATATAGCAACCAAAGTCCATACTTTGTTGGTGTATAAGGATTCCATCTCAGATCGCTAAACATCCAGCCATTCTTACAGAGTCTCACTCTTGATGGCCAGCTCGAAACTAGTTGGGTCATCATCTCATGATGTAATCCTCGCTCCCACTGTCATAGAGAAACCGAAGTATCTCTCAGGTAGGTGAGGAACCTTACTAGATCGGCGGAGAGGCTGAGGTTCGTTGGTATCTACTGAATACTTTGGTTTTATCAAATCATCTGCTGTAGTTCGTATAGCTGGAACCTTTCCAGTTCTACATAACTTACCTTGCCTCGAGCTTGTCCGGATTTTGCTTTTCAGACATAGGCCGGACAACCCCAAATCTTAACCAACTTAAGATATGGGCTCTTCCCTTTCCATATCACATATGAAGCGGTAGGCAACTGATTTGATTGGAACCCTATTCAATAGGTATGCAACTTCTCAAGTGCATAACCCCCAAAAAGGAAATAGGTAACTCAGCAGTACTCATCATAGAGCACACCTTATCATATAGGGTGTGACTGCTCCGCCCCGATAAACCATCGTGCTATGGTGTATACGGAGGAGTAATCCTGAGAGAGAATCTCATTCTCCTTTAGAATAGTCCAGTATTTCCGTGCTTAAGTATTCTCCTCCTTGATCTCATCAAAGGACATAATACTTATACCCGTATTCTGGTTCTCTACTTCTCGTTTATATTCTGTGAATATCTCAAAAGGTTCGGACTCATGTTTCAACAGGAACATATGTCTGAATCTAAAGAGATCATCAGAGAACGTAATGAAGTATAAAGAACCAGTCCTGGCATGTGTAGACAGGGGACCTTACATACATCAACATGTATCAGTCCCAAGAGTTTACTAACTCTTTCTCTGTTTCCAATAAACAGAGCTGTGGTCATCTTATCTTTGTGACATGACTGACGAGTTTCACAAGATGTAAATTCAAACTAATTTAAATATATATCTATATGTAACTCTAGCCAGTCGGGTCGCATTGATCTGACCTAGTCTACAATACCTCAAGAAGGATTCGTTCATTTCTGAACTCTTCCTCTTGTGTGTGTTCCGTATACTAAGAACTGTAGTTTGATTTAGAACATTAATGTTTTTAGATAACGTGCCTGAATCGATCAACTTTTGATATAGGAAATGTTCAAAACATTATCCAACAATACAAAATTGTATCATTTCATTACTAATAAAGAGATAGATATGATTTTGTATATCAGGTTCGGTATCTAATAACATTCGTTCAGAATCAATGTATCGGTAATACAGGGTGACAGTGACCGACAGACTTGGCTGCAACATTTGCCCCGTTTTCTGCCTCATGAAACTTATCACCCGTTCTCAGTTCTCTACCTTTCTGTAGCCCTATGTAACAGATTACATATCTGGGATCCTGATCTGGTATCACATACCCAGGACGTAAAGGATACTGAGAAACAGTTCTCTGTAATGAACACACCCGAAGATGATGCATTGGCATGCACTCTCTTCGTTTGGGCGGCACGGGAAATCTGGTATTCCCCAATTTCCTGCTCTGTCTTATAACATTTATAAGTTGGAGCGGGACCAACGTTCCCCAGCTCAGTATAACAAGCGGGTTCGGTCAATAATCCGTATTATTATCTTGATTAAGGCGTGATATGGTCGCTACCAGGAGAGAGAGAGAAGAAAACACTCAGCGTGCGCTCTGTCAAGAATAGATTGGTTATTATTTTATCTAATCAGGATGGCT
Organism: Agapanthus africanus; assembly: GCA_030015575.1. Lineage (NCBI taxonomy): Eukaryota > Viridiplantae > Streptophyta > Magnoliopsida > Asparagales > Amaryllidaceae > Agapanthus > Agapanthus africanus. The sequence goes on along the minus strand of CM057349.1, from coordinate 84,778,480 downwards.
CCCACTGCTTTTTATCAAATCTTCCTTCAAACCCTAAAAGGAAAGACTAGCCGGGATTAATTACACACTACAAGTTCGCCAATCTTTCAGCCAGGCCAGTGTCGGTAATTTGAGGGAGGTCTCCCGTGCTTTCGCACGAACCTAATTAATGTAAACCTCGTTTTCCCAGAGGCGTAACCCCGTTGACACCTTTCTAGACACCTACTTGATCGGCTAATTGTAATGTATAAAACTCTCCCAGGAGTAACTCTTACTCGCAGCGGGTATCGGGATCCAACTATCACATAGAAGGTATGCAATCTCATTGCAAATCTCAACACTTGAAATTCCCGATAATATTTTGCCCCTAGCTCGCTATGACCTTGACGCATGCCAAACAACCCATAGTCTGCTAGTCAAGTTCAACCCGTCATTTCCTGATTGAATTAAACCCACCCGCACGACCCTTGACGCATGCCAAACAACGCCGTACGAATACCCTAATCCAATCGCATCATATGCTAGCAGATAAGCACTAGTCAGCTACCGTACACTACGCCTTGACGCATGCCAAACAACCGCAGCACGAATACTAACTAATACTTATCTGAAATGACGGAGGGCTACGACAGGTTTTTCTGAAAACCTATTGCGTAATGAACTTGATATCGTTGTAGGATCGAATGGTTTTAAAATGGAGTGCTTTTGAGGCTTTTCTAGTTTTGCTAAAGGAATCACTCCCGGTGAAGGGATCGTCGGTCCTTTCCTCGTCGAATGAGGTGCGGGATATATCACATATATCACTGTGCAAAGCAAAAACACTTAAAAGCAATCAAAAGATAAACCGAGTGTGTAGCATATGCCAGTTATTGCTAAAGGAGTCACTCCCGGTGAAGGGATCTCGGTCCTTTCCTCATCGAATAAGGTGCAGGATATATCATATATACCGCTGTGCAAAGCAAGAACTGTAGCTACCTGTTTTATTTTGAAATTCGATTCTAGAACATCTTAGGTTTCTTTTAATTCATTAATCACATTAATGAAGTCCCATCATTTAAATACCTAAACATCACAGATAAATACGACGTACACTTATGCCATCCGCATTCGCCTCGATGTCCCCTCGTGCACCGTTAGGTTAGGTAACTAACGGCAGAGCAGGGCAGGGCTAGCGCGGGTGTAAAACATAAGTAACGTCTATATAATATATCATATATACTATATACTGTATCTATCACAGAACATCACATGATCAAATCACAGATATCGCAGCAGAAGAATCATATGAAATATTGGATATATTAGGACGTCCGTGTTTTCAATACGAGCCAGTATAAAACACGGATTCCACGGTCGTGATGAATAGCCAAACCCACACCCCTAGACCCCTACGAGAGCGGCAAGCAACCCTGCCAATTCTAGAGTTAGGAGACCCGGACTCGACTCCTCGAGTTGGTCTCCCACTGGACTCCAGAACCCGGTTACTTGTGCCCTCCTCCTTGGGTCTATCCTAGTGCGGAAAAGTAAATAATATACAACAGGTGACAACTCCCGCAACCTGGAAGCGCCCCAATAAAAGAATATTACATACATGTTTTTACATGAATGAAAATGAAAAACACTCATCTCACATAAAAACCCCCGGCTATTCAAACACGACGAACCAATATAACATATCCAGCAACACATAACATCACATGTCATCAACGTAAGTAAATATGTCCATCCCAATTGTCGTTGACATATAGCAACGAAACCGGCGATTTCACATATTACACTTACGGTCACAGAAAAGAAAGTGTAAAACTACAACAGTTGGAATCCGCAATCACCTCAGACATCGCATGCCTGACCAAATGAATTCCTTAGACATCGCATGCCTAACAATTATAAACCCCGCATTTTAGTCTCAAAATCGAAAACACTTTTCAATATCTAGTCGGGGAATTCAACAGGATTCCCGACAGTCTGATCGAATACTCGTCGCAAACTTCAGTAGACGGCCGCACCCCCGATACCGTCGACGAAGTGCACCAAGGCGGAACACCGCCACCGTGAGCACCCGGACGGATGCTTTCGGCGACGGGGTTCTCCTACAGTCACTTGGTCGGGGCAATGGCGTGAAGCTGTCTATTAAGTTTACCCGGCGAGTATCCGCGTACGCTACGTGATTGCGACGGACTTTTGATCACATCAAAATTCCGTGGCAACCGATCAAGTGAGACTAAACTGCTACGTTTATAACATTCATTTAGTTATCTCATAACTTCTTATGAATTTCAATTATTGTATCCCATTCCAGATAAATAGAAAATGTTAAACTTTCCGATCGAACAATCGAACACCCAAGTTTTCCCGATACAGATCAACACATGAAATAAGTCTAACAACATTCAGTTCGTACCTCAGTACCAACGGTCCAGCCGTAGAAGGGTCAAGCCAACGCCTCACATGTGGCACGCCGTACTGCCCCAAACCCGAAGGTTCAAAGGGCAGTTCAAGACGGTCACATAATCGAGTTAAGGTTTGTGTCTTCTAGAGGGACCATCGCGTTACTTGCACTACTTAGAACGTCGTCAAACTACGGAAAAATCCAACACTTGGAAATTTCCCGACAGGGGAAAAAGTGGGTATTTATATCCGGTCGAACTTTTTAACATATTCTAAGATTTATCCGGAAAGCCACACAGACAAAATTTGATACCCCGATCGAAACACCGAATCCCCAAAACAACTGCAGATTTTTTAACTCTTGAAAAAATATTAAAAATACCCAGGAAGACCAACACTGGAAACTAGGAGTTACTGTGTAAACTTGGTCTCACAAAACGACAAAACGGCCGCCCTTCCGCCGCACGAGCCATGCTCGTGCCGCGGAAGCGCGGCGCTTTAGTGGAATTAGGGCTACGGGTTACACAGTTACTCTTATATTTCCCTGCATGTTTTTCTGAATATTTTTAATGTGGACAAAACCCTGTTTTTAAAAATTGTACAGAGAGCAATTTTGTTTTGGAGTTCTGGGTTCGTTCGGACTTCAATTTCCGTCTGGACTTCGCCTAAGGCTCTAGCTAGGCTCTGATACCACTGTAGGGTTCCTAGGCACACTAGTGAGGTCTCCCAAGCCATCAACCATGGCAATTTCAAAAATTATGGTGCCTACAAACCCTAAACTACGGATCGATAACTAGATGTCTAGGCGAAAAACTAACTAATTAACACTTAACTAAAAGTTTAACGGAAATACAACCTTTGTAGATCCGGTGCTCCACCTCCACGGCTCCGCAACGAGGTCGTCTCCGCTGTCCAAATCAAATCCGGGCTCTAGAGTCGACTTCGTCGGAGAATGGGCAAGCTAGGTCGTCGATGTCCATGCCGAAAATGATCTACGTCGAAGCATCGCAAGATCAAGCTCTCAACTTCACCAAGTCATGAAACTTGTGAAGTAAACACACTCTACTACTTGGCAAGAGGTAGAGGATGAAGAAATAGGAAGTGGGTTAACTTTAGAATTGGATTTCTCACTCTTTTCCAACAATCACCATTGATGGACCTTGCTTTTCTTCATTTGAAGAATGAAGAAGAAGAAGATAATTGTTATGATAAGAATAATAGAATAAGAAAAGAAAATCAATTCTTATCATAATTTTAACCTTAGTTTTGTGTAGAGAATGAACCATGGTTAGATATGATGGTTAGGGTTAAGGAAGAGATAAGAATGGTTGACTTGATCAAAGTTTCAAGAAACTTCAACATAAAACAAAATAAGCCACCATTCTTAAATAATTTCCAAAATGAATATATATATATATAAATGAATAAGATAATCAAAACCCTAATCATTAAGTAAACCATGGTTTAATCTTTACACTTAACCAAGTTAATATGCATCATCAAACATGATACAAACATGTGCATAAAAGTATATCACATATACAATGCGCACTAACCAAGTGAGAAAATCCGTCTAAAGTGAACCGATACTAGTTAATGCAAAGTAATATATCAAATATATATTTATACATTAAACCATTGAATCAACACTTGATTCAATGATCCGGTCATGCGCACACAACCGACTGGTATCATTAGTAACATCTTATCGAATTAACACTTGATCCGATAACCCGGCTATATCGCATATAACCGATCAATGTCACATCGCGAGAATCGAATACAGTATCACATACTCGTATTATTCTCGGTCCCGCACATATCTCATATGCGCTCCTATTTCGTTTCGCTTGAGCCAGGAAACCTCTGTGTAGGACTCTAAAGACTCGTCAATACGCCGGCAGCAGATGATGATCATATCAAACACCCACAAGCCGCAAGCGGTCTGCTAAACGTAACGGCCACCCGGGTATTGAGCGATCTGAAGATCGACGAGCAAGCCCGCTCACACTCCAGTGAATCCGACCAGTAACACTACCGTACAGTCCCGTCTGATCGTCTGATATGTCGCATATCTCGCCTAGGGGTGGTAAACGTCAGACCCCAATAGCTCAATAAGTCGTGTCGATATGAGGTCTATAACTGTTCGAGAAACTACTGGTAACACTTACCAGTAAATCTCAGCAACCCTGGCCAGGGATTTCCTGTTATAGACAATCGAACACAGCGCAACATCAACCCCCTATACCGGGAGAGACGAATCCCCTCCTATCGCTCATTGCCTCCATGTGACTCGGGACTGTACCCAAAAACCACCGTTTTGCACGCCCTCTTGGACGTGGTAAGATGGAAATCAAAGCACAGTGGGAACCACACAAGACTCTATGACGATCTCGGGTCAACAGACTACTCTGTACCAGTGTCACCAGAGAACTGCCATCTGACGTGAGGTATAATACCATCTGGGAGTTCTCGGCGAGTCCGTCCAGTGTACCCAGTCTCTACTGAGCACCCGTATATCTCCTCTGATGTCAAACACCGATGGATATGGGATCATCCATCGCCCATCTATATGGGTCGAGAAGGTATACGCTAGTCTACTCTGGTATATCGATGCCCCGTCTCGATACACCCACGACTAGGGACTTTGAAGGATGTATTTATGGACTACCATGTCCCCACTAGTATGATCCGCATCATAGTCCAGGTAGTCAAGTACAGATCCTAAGGGCTTTACCAACATGTAACAGAGAGACAATCAGCATACACGTTAAGGTAAAGTTCAACCAGATAGCATACTATCATGTCGAGCAAGAAAGTCCTCCCTATATATGTCCCAGCATCCACTACAATATACATCCTATGTACAGTAATGGCCTCTAGGGCATACATATAACTAACATTATGATAATGGTCAATTCAATGTGCCATCAACTTCTATCATGATAGGATTAGTAATGATGATTTTGTGTATTATTGGAACCATGGTTCATTTCTTTTGGCTTAATCTTTTCATTATTCTCTTCTCATTCTCTCTCTTGAAGTGAGAAGAAAAAGAAAAGCTCCATGGTTGCTAAGTTTCTCCTTCTTCTTCCTCCTCTTGATCTCATCTTTTGATCTCATGTGTTGAGAGAAAAAGATCCTACAAAGACAAACACATCCATACATCTCCTCTACACATCCTAGGGCTTCTTGACTAGCAATCACTTTGCCCTAGTTGCCTCGGCTTGAGGTGGAGCTCAGTGTACATCTCTCGGGTGGATCGTCTTCGACTCAAGGAGGCCGCGGAGGTGACCAAAGTCCGGATCAACCCTCGGAGCAAGCAAGGAGAAGAACAACAAGAAGAGAAGGAGTTCAAGTTGTGGTATAACCCCTAATCGAGTAGATAAATCTCTAGTTAGGATGCTAGTGTGTTGTTTAGCATAGATCCAGCTTTTACGGTCCATGTTACCAAGTCTAGAAAATTTTTTGTTTAACCGTTTCCGCAACCCTGAAAGTACCGGGAGAGGTAACGTGGACCTAACAGTGGTATCAGAGCCTAACTAAACACACCCTAGCATGTTAGCAAAGTATCTAGAATTTCGACCGGACAAAAAAAACCGCAAAATACCCCGGAAATTTCAAGTTTCTGCCAATTTTCAGATCTGTTCCAAAATTAATAAATCATACACTAAAAATCGGCTCAGGCTTTTCTTAGAATACTGGAGAAATTTGATCCCCCAAATCGTCTAAAGCGCCGCAGTTCCGCGGCATAAGCTTGCTTATGCCGCGGAACCGCGGCCGAGTTATCTCAGTAGGGGAATCTTTTTCCTGCAGTTTTCTTATATGGGTATTTTGGGATTTTTACAATATGACTTTTTTGCCCAGATTTTCCAGAATGCAAAATTTGTTTTTGGGGCTTAAAAATCCGTATTTTTGGTCGATGTTCTGTAGACTTTGGCTAATGGTTATATCTGTAATGTTATATGTGTATTGAACGTCTGCTAATCACTATACGTCGATTAGTGGGGGTTATATATATCTGTGATCTGTGCTATTGATGGTATATGTATATGAACTCATTGGATTGTCGCGGATGAATAGCCGGGGTGGATGTGAGATGAATGTTTCTTTTTCTTTCATTCATGTAATAAATTTGTAAATTGATGTAATATTATTTGTATGACCGCACAACCGGGTCGGGGTTGTAGCCGTCATTGTATAATTCTTTTTACTGTTTTTGCTCCTAGGATAGACCCATGGAGGGGGTGCACAAACTACCGGGTATCTCGAAGTGCCGAGTGGCCTACTCACGGCGTTGAGGGAGGTTGCTTCGCTTCGGATACTTGGCGGGTAGTTTGCCGCACCCGTAGGGGTCTTGGGTGGGGTATTGGCTATTCATCGCGACCGTGTAATCCGCTTTTCGTTGCAGGCTCGAACGAATCGCGGGTTCCTAGTATATCCAAAGTGTTCATCTGTGATCTGGATTGGCTATCATTGCTATATATCTATATATAATAACTATTTAGGCGTTGCTTATGTTTTTCAGCCGTGCTAGCCCAGCCCCCGCTCTGTCGTTAGTTAAGTAACCTAACGGGTGATGACGGGGCCCCGTGGCGAATGCGAATGGCATAAGCGTACGTCATATTTTGGTTGTTTTCTGCAATGGTAGGATTTAAATGATGGGACGCATTAAAAGAACTAATGCAAGAAAATAAACCTAAAAGACGTTGTTGGAATAATTTTTCAAAAAGCTGTTATTGCAAGGACGTTCACTTTTGTTTTGCATAGGGGTATTCGGTTATGAATGCCTAGCACCTCAGTCGACGAGGCAAGGGCCGAGATCCCTTCATCGGGAGTGACCCCTTGGACAAAAAGTTTGCGTTAGGGTAATAACTTCACTATAGTCGATTATTCTTGCTTTGCATCGAGGTATTCAGTTTGGAATATTCTGCACCTCATTCGACGAGGAAAGAGCCGAGATCCCTTCATGGGGAGTGACCTCTTTAGCAAGAGTTTTTCGCCACTATATTTTCAAAAAAAAGGGCTATCATGTTCCTTCAACTACATCAAGTTCATTACGTTAACGGGTTTTTCGCCAAAAACCCAGCCGTAGCCCTCCGTCATTTCCTACAAGTACTACTTAGTATTCGAGCTACGTATTTTGGCATTGTCAAGGCGTAGTGATCGGTAGCTAAGTATTGCTTGTTTGCAGCCTTATTTTTCGGATTATTTAGGACAGTCGCATACCTATGTTGGCATTGTCAAGAGATATGTGGGTGGGTCTAAGTTAATCAAGATAATGACGGGCCGAACTTGACTAGCGGTTTGTGATATGTTGGCATTGTCAAGGTCATGAACCGTTAGGGGCAAAAACCACATCGGGAGTTTCAAAAGTACTGAAACTTGCTAGTGTTGCATACCACTTGGAGTGTGATGATTCTGGTAGGATTCCTTCAGTTTTGTCACACGATGATATTTGGATCCCAATCCTACTGTGAGTATATGCTACTCCTCGGGAACTTTCTCGCTTAACGATCAATGCTATAAACCAAGTAGGTGTCTAGAAAGGTGTTAGCGGGGCTACGCCCACAGGGAAAAGATGTTACTTAATTAAGGAACTTCGCGAAAGCGTTGGAAAACCTCCCTAGAAGTACCGACACTGGCCTGGCTGAACGGTTAAGCAAGTATTTTACGGTGAGATTGATCCCGACTGATTCTTCCTTTATGGTTTGAGGAGGGATTCGAGAGATAGTGGGAGCCATCCTGTTTAGATATATTAAAAACCAATCTAAACTTGTAAGAGCGCACGCTGAGTGTTTCTTTTCTCTCTCTCCAGGTAGCAACCATTTCACGCCCTAATCAAGATAATAAAATGTATCGCTTGACCGATCCGAATTCTTATTCGGGGCTGGGGAACGTTGGATCAGCTCTAACTTGTGACAACAGTCATGAGTATGAGAATAGGAAAGGGGATTGTATGGATTCCCAGGATACCCAGTTGAAGAAGAAGCATGGTTTTACATCTACTTCAGGTGTTCTTGTAATTGAGAACTGTTTTACGGTCAGCCCTACCTTCTGGGTACTTGATACCGGATCAGGATCTCATATCTGTAATTTATTGCAGGGACTGAGAAAAAGTAGGAAAGTTGCACCGGGTGATATGTCGCTCAGAGTAGCGAACGGAGCACAAGTTAATGCGGCAGCCGTCGGTGAATATCACCTAGTATTGCCAAATGGCAAGACTATGATTTTGTACGATTGCTACTATGTACCCTCCATGGTTTGCAACATCATATCAGTTTCTTTACTCAATAAAGATGGATATAACTTTGTTCTTGATAGAAATATCATGAACATTTACCTTCATAAGGTACTGGTTGCAGATGGTACACTGTGTAATGGTATCTACGTTCTAAATCGGAATACAGTTCTCAATATACAAAACACACGCAAGAGGAAGAATTCAGATACGAATGAATCCTACTTGTGGCATTGTAGACTTGGTCATATCGGAGAGAAAAGACTGAGTAAGTTGCATAAAGATGGACTCTTGAATGCGTTCGAGTTTTCATCTTATGAAACTTGTCAGTCTTGTCTCAAAGGGAAGATGACCAAATCTCCGTTCACCGGACATGGAGAAAGAGCGACAGAGCTCTTGGGACTCATACACAGTGATGTATGTGGTCCGATGTCTATACATGCAAGGGGTGGGTTCTCGTACTTCATCGCATTCACTGACGATCTCTCTAGGTTCGGATATGTGTATCTGATGAAACACAAATCTGAAACTTTTGAGAAATTCAAGGAATTCAGAAACGAAGTAGGGAACCAGACAGGCAAAAGTATCAAGATCCTCCGGTCTGATAGAGGAGGGGAGTACTTAAGCACGGAATTCCGAGATTACTTAAAAGAGAATGGTATTCTCTCTCAGCTTACTCCTCCTTATACACCACAGCACAACGGTGTATCGGAGAGAAGGAATCGTACCCTATTGGATATGGTTCGATCCATGATGAGTAATGCTGAGTTACCTCTTTCATTCTGAGGACTTGCGCTAGATACAACGGCATACTTACTGAATCAGGTTCCGTCTAAATCTGTGCCTAAGACTCCATATGAAATATGGAGTGGTAAGAAACCATATCTCGAACGAATTAAGATATGGGGTTGTCCGGCTTATGTAAAAGTACAAAAACCGGACAAGCTTGAGGCATGGTCAGTTTTATGCAAGTTTGTGGGATATCCTAGAAATTCTCTGGGATATCTATTCTACCACACTGAGGAACAGAAGGTGTTCATTGCTCGCCGTGCCACCTTTTTAGAGTGGCAATTTCTTGCAAAAGAAATAAGTGGGAGCACGGTAGAACTGGATGAAAATGTCTGATCCACAAACTCAAACTGAGGATTTAGCAGAACCAGAAAATTCAATAACCCCAAACGAACCTCAGCCACTCCGCAGATCTGGTAGAATTTCTCATCCGTCCGAGAGATACTACGGTTTTCTCATAGACGGGGATCGAGAGGATTGCATATTGGAAGAAGATGACCCTACCAGTTTCAGGCAAGTCATTATCAGTAGAGACTCTGATAAGTGGCAGGAAGCAATGCAATCCGAAATAGAGTCCATGTATGCCAATAAAGTGTGGACCTTAGATATTGCTCCACCTGGGGTAAAACCCGTTGGATGCAAATGGATCTACAAAAGGAAACTTGGTGTAGATGGGCAGGTGGAAACCTATAAGGCTAGACTCGTTGCAAAAGGTTTTTGTCAAAGACCTGGTTTGGACTATGACGAAACTTTTTCTCCGGTGGCTATGCTAAAATCCATTCGGATCTTACTTGCCATTGCTGCCTTCCATGACTATGAAATCTGGCAGATGGATGTGAAAACGGCTTTCCTAAACGGTTGTTTGGAAGAGTGCATTTATATGGATCAGCCAGAAGGTTTCGTAGACAGTGGGAGCAGCGGAAAGGTGTGCAAGCTGCTTAAATCCATTTATGGATTAAAGCAGGCATCGCGGAGCTGGAACATCTGTTTTAATGAGGCAATCAAGGAATTTGATTTCATCAAGAAAGAAGATGAACCTTGTGTCTATAAGAAGATTGTAGGACGAACTGTCGTATTCCTAGTCTTGTACGTGGACGACATTCTTTTGATAGGAAATGACATTCCTATGCTACAATCGGTCAAGCTATTTTTGTCACAACGGTTCTCCATGAAGGACCTGGGTGATGCCTCGTACATTCTGGGGATCAAGATCTATAGAGATAGATCCAAGAGACTACTGGGACTTTCGCAGTCCAGGTACATAGAGACCGTACTAAAGAGATTTAGTATGGAGGATTCCAAGCGCGGAAACATACCCGCATTGCTCGGAATTACCCTCTCCAAGAAGATGTCTCCTAAGACTGACGAGGAGAGGGTTCGCATGAGCACTATACTCTACGCTTCGGCGGTAGGATCTATAATGCATGCGATGCTATGTACAAGACCAGATGTAGCTTACGCGCTGAGCGCGGTAAGCCGGTATCAGTCAGACCCAGGTGAGGACCACTGGACAGCAGTGAAGAACATTCTCAAGTACCTGAGAAGGACTAAGGAGATGTTCCTAGTTTACGGTAATGGAGACCTCAGGGTTGAGTCCTTTACCGATTCAAGCTTCCAGAGTGACAAAGATGACAGCAAGTCTGTCTCGGGTTTTGTGTTTACCCTCAACGGAGGGGCGGTATGTTGGAGGAGTTCCAAACAGGATACCGTCGCGGACTCGACGATGGAGGCTGAATACATTGCTGCAAGCGATGCCGCAAAAGAGGCAGTCTGGATAAAGAAGTTCATTAGTGAACTTCAGGTGGTTCCGTCCATTGTTGACCCAATACCTTTATATTGCGATAACAATGGGGCTATAGCTTTAGCGAAGGAACCAAGGTCCCATCAGAAATCTAGGCACATCTTAAGGCGGTATCACCTGATCAGGGAGATCAATGATCGCCAGGAGATCGAGGTGCGGAGAGTGGACATAAAGGACAACACAGCGGACCCATTCACGAAGGCCTTACCCCAGACTCAGATCGAGCGGCTGATCGAGATGATAGGTCTTCGATACGCCAGTACATGGCCTTAGTGCAAGTGGGAGATTGTTAGTGTATATGCCCTAGAGGCCATTACTGTATCATACTAGTATGTATATTACTTGATGGAAGCTTGTGATATTCACAGTTGTACAGACAATCTTGCTCGATATAGTAGTATGCTACTTGGTTTGTCTCTGCTTTAATGTGTACATGTGTGTTTCTTTATTATATCACCTATACGCATTAGTAGAGCCCTTAGGATCTTTGCTTGATTACCGGCGTTGTGATGGCGATCACACTCGTGGGGGCTGGGTAATCCACAAGCACATCCTTATACACGTCCCTAGTCGTGGGATTATCGAGACAGGGCATCGATACTCCGGAGTAGACTAGCGTATGCGCTTCTCATCCCAGCACGGGAGACGGTCTGTCTCACAGCCGTCAGTATGTCGTACTTGAGATAGTATGCGAGTGCTCGTTAGGTTACGAGTACACTGGACAGGACTCGTCGGGAACTGATGGTTGGTATTATACCTATCGTCCGTTATCAGTTCCCAGGTGACATGAGTACAGCTTAGTCCGCTGACTTGACACTGTCACTTCGCCTCGAGTGTGTTCCCACTGTTCTTTGATTACTACCTTACCACGGCTCTACCGAGGCGTGCAAACAGGTAGAAGTTGGGTGCAGTCCCGAAGCACTTGGATGCAGTGACGGTTAGACAGGATTCGTCTCTCCCGGTATTGGGGGTTGACATCGCGCTGTGTCTAGGAGAGCCATTACACATGTAGTCCCTGGCCAGGGCAAGCGAGACATACTGGTAGGTTTCCAGTGATGTCTCAGGGTGTTCTGGACCACACTCCGACACGACTTGTACCGCTATTAGGGGACTGACGTTCACCACCCCCTAGGCTCGCCATGCGATGTATCAGACGAACAGACCAGACTGTATGGAGATTGTCACATACAGGCTCAGTAGGAGTTCGGATGGGTTTACCTCATCGGCCTTCTTATCGACATCTACCTGGGGACCGTTACGTACAGCTAGTCCTGCTTGCGGTCTGCGGTTAAACCCACTGCCAGCGTAGTGTCGAGTCTTTAGAGTCCCACATAGAGAGTTTCCCTGCATTGAGCGAAACGTGTAGAGGCCGTATGGTTTTACGGCGGGGCTACGATCACTTACGCGCACTTGTGTGCGTATGCTGTTCGGGCAGGCAACACTAGTGGGCTTTGGTTTAAGCCAGATCCTAGTTTTGCACAGATGGATTTGATTTGTCTTCTGTGCATTCGCATTCTACGGAATGCGGATGCGGGTGTGTATGCACAGTTTTGAGGAGCGATGAAGGAGGAGGTGCCCCATTAGGGTTTTAGCAGTTGGTTCAGCTAAAACCGTAATGTGGCACACTCATTAGGGTTTTGACAGTTCGTTTGGTCAAAACCGTTATGAGCCGGAGACATTGTTTACTAATCCTTTTAGTGATATATTTGTGATGGCTAATTGCATTGACCATTTGACCACTTGGATCTCTCTTGACTTTGTTGACCCGTTGACCGTGTTGACCATTGACCTTCAAGAGAGATCCACACTCTTCTTTTATTTTCTTTTTATTTCTTGTGTTATGATAATGGTCAATTCAATGTGCCATCAACTTCTATCATGATAGGATTAGTAATGATGATTTTGTGTATTATTGGAACCATGGTTCATTTCTTTTGTCTTAATCTTTTCATTATTCTCTTCTCATTCTCTCTCTTGAAGTGAGAAGAAAAAGAAAAGCTCCATGGTTACTAAGTTTCTCCTTCTTCTTCTTCCTCTTGATCTCATCTTTTGATCTCATATGTTGAGAGAAAAAGATCCCACAAAGACAAACTCATCCATACATCTCCTCTACACATCCTAGGGCTTCTTGACTAGCAATCACTTTGCCCTAGTTGCCTCAGCTTGAGGTGGAGCTCGGTGTACATCTCTCGGGTGGATCGTCTTCGACTCAAGGAGGCCGCGGAGGTGACCAAAGTCCGGATCAACCCTCGGAGCAAGCAAGAAGAAGAACAACAAGAAGAGAAGGAGTTCAAGTTGTGGTATAACCTCTAACCGAGTAGATAAATCTCTAGTTAGGATGCTAGTGTGTTGTTTAGCATAGATCCGGCTTTTACGGTCCATGTTACCAAGTCTAGAAAATTTTTTGTTTTACCGTTTCCGCAACCCCGAAAGTACCGGGAGAGGTAACGTGGACCTAACAGTTGCACCAAGATGTATCATGACTTGAGAGATGTCTACTGGTGGGCAGGGATGAAGAGTGATATTTCGGATTTCTTTTCGAGGTGCCTGACTTGTCAACAAGTCAAAACTGAGCATCAGAGACCGTCAGGAGAGTTGCAGCCTTTACCCCTTCCGGAGTGGAAATGGGAGCAGATCTCCTTAGATTTCGTTGTGGGTCTACCGAGGTCCAGTCGAGGGTATGACACAATTTAGGTGATTGTTGACCGGTTGACGAAAGTAGCTCAAGTCCTTCCAGTGAAGACCACTTTCGGTTTTGCTCAGTATGCTCAGTTGTACATTGATGAGATTGTGCGTTTGCACAGCGTTCGTACATGCATGTATCTGACAGGGGCACCCGGTTTACCAGCCGTCTTTAGAAGAAACTTCAGGAAGCTTTGGGTACCTGGTCGAGTTTTAGCACCGCTTTCCATCCGCAGACTGATGGTCAGTCAGAGCGGACTATATAGACTCTTGAGGATATGCTTTGTGCGTGCGTGCTCGATTTTGGTGGTAGTTGGGACCGATACTTGCCTTTGATAGAGTTCTCCTACAACAACAGCTTTCAGGAGATGATTCAGATGGCACCTTTTGAGGCTTTTTATGGTAGGAAGTGTCGATCGCCAGTCTGTTGGACCGAACTTAGCGAGAGCAGGATTTTGGGACCACTGCTAGTTTAGGAGACTACGGAGAAGATCCAGTTGACTCAGGACAGAATGAGAGTAGCCCAGTGCAGGCAGAAGTCTTATGCCGGCCGTCATCATCACAAACTTGAGTTCGCAGTGGGTGATCATGTATTCCTACAGATTTCTCCGATGAAGGGTGTGATGAGATTTGGGAAGAAGGGGAAACTTAGTCCCAGATTTATGGGTCCTTTCGAGATCCTTGAGCGAGTTGGTGCCGTTGCCTATCGTTTGGCACATCCGCCCAGTTTTTCGAATGTTCACCCCGTATTTCATGTATCGATACTTCGCAAGTACCTTCATGACCCTTCTTACACGATTCAACATCAGACGATCCAGCTAGAGCGTGACCTTTCTTTCACCGAGCAGCTGGTGGTCATTCTGGATCGGCAGGTGAAGAAACTGAGGTCAAAGGTCTTACCGTCTGTCAAGGTTCTTTGGCGTGGCCCGGATAGCGAAGATGTCACATGGGAAGCCGAGTGTGAGATGTGGAAGAAATTTCCTCATCTCATCGAAGGTAAGCATAGTAAGATTGTTTTAAATTAGGGGACCGAATTTCTTTAAGGGGAAGATTGTAATACTTTAGAATGCGGTTAGTGTTAATTAAGCGATAATACGGGGTTTTAATGAAATTTAACTAATAATTATTTTCTTCATATTTTATTTATTTAATTAATATTTTATTTAATTGTTTTTAAAATTGCACACATATGTTCATTTGAATTAGGGTTAAAGAGGTGTTAATTATGCTTGTATAACCATGGCACACTTAACCCTCTCTTTTAACAAGACATGCTACATTTTTACATGTATATCAATTTTAATTATTGAAACAAAAAGGTTAATTAGAATTTTGAAAAAGAATAAGAAAGAGAATAGAAGAGAAGAGTTGATTAAGGGGGAGACTTAGGGGGGATGGCTGCCATTAATGGCATTTATGAGAGAGAGAGAGAGGGAGTGTAATGCCTACACTCACCTCCCACACTCACATACACTCAATTTCCTCACACTTACCTCTCATTCTCACCTCACTCTCTTAATTATTGTTCTCAACTTAGTTGCTCTCTCCTCCTTCACAATCCTTCAAGTTCTCCACTTGATATATATATTTGCATCACAATCCTAAGCCTAACCTTGATCCAACCTCACTAAAACCTTCACAATTCATGCTAAAGCCTATTGTGATAACTTGGAACTTGGAAAGTTAGGGTTTTTCCCAAGTTTTGGAGTGGTAATGATCTCAAACTGTTAGTTAGGATCTAATGAAGTTTGTATAGTTATTAGTTTCAGTTCTAAACACTAAGTTATAGTTTTTGTACAAATATAGTATTTTGATTAATTTTTGTGTCTCGTTGGAATCTGCTACCAAACCAGGTTTTTGTTTGAGGAGTTGCAATCACAGAGACCTAGTTTGGAGACCTAGAAGCTACCCTGAAAACCTGAGACCACCCCTTCAATTATGGGCCGCAAATAAATTGCTTCTAGCCGCAATTTGCGGCCAGACTGGGGACTGGGGTTTTTTGTCTGAGTCGTGGAGTCTCTGGGGTTATTTGTAGGCTCGTGGGACTTGCAACTTTTACTAATTCTTTGTATATAAAAATCTGGGACCGTTTAGCTAGAATTCAAGTGTTTCGGATTCGTGCGATACGGATTTATCCGATATTCGTTTAAGTGTTTCGTACGTTTGGTAGCCGTAGGGTTGGTATAAGATATCGCTGCACGCGTTTAGCCGCTAAGTGAACACTTAGTAACTAGTGGGAGTCGGGTTGTTGTTGTCGTTGTATTTGTGTGTTATCTCTAGTTCTAATTTCATTTGATGTTGTGTGATATTATGATCGATTTCGGGGACTTCGAGCGCTTCAAGGAAAGGGAAAGAGGTGGTTGGATTTACCTATCTCGAGATCATCGGTGAGTAGATTTAACATCTACGGGGGAATCACCCGTATGGCGCTAAGCATCGAATGCTGGATTTAGTGATATAAACCTATGTTGTTAGTATATACATTGATTTTGCATGAACATCATCTTGCACATCCCATTACTTGTTGTACATTGACACTGTATTGATTGGACATTACACCATTACTAACGGTTCATGTTGCACGAGTACTGAATTGTATGTCACACACACACCGTTAGTAATTGCCATGACACGCACACTATAAAAATTACCATGGATAATATATATTGCATCGCTTTCTTTATCATTTACAGTTAGATATTAATTCTCGTCCTATTGCGCATGTGAATTGCGTCATACTTACATACATACTAGCCACATATTTACTCTCATATGGTGTTGCATTTCGACCTCGGGGATTTGGGAAACCACAAGGTACCTTCGAAAACTTAATATACTTAAAAGAGCGGTTTTCCCTTGATATTCTCACATTTCTGTTCCGTATTTGCATATATCGTATTTCATGGACATATGCATTGATGTACTGATTTCATGCGATTTCTGAATTTGAGAACCACGATTATATTTAAGAAAAAGGGGAAAATATAATATATTGCTTATAAGAAAAATTGCGGTTTCTTTTGATATGATATTTCGAGACGTCTACCATGAGTTTTCTCGGTTCTGAGCTTGTTTTCGAGACCCGATTCGAGGAGTTGGCGGATGCCGTTTGCGGGTACATGGTGGACCCGGTATGGTACCCCGGGGCAAGAAATGATTTTTTTGGTGTAAACGATGAGCCTGGCAGAGGGAACACTACCTAACGGTGATTGTATAGAACTCGACGGATGTCCGGAGGATACCGTTTTGGAGGTATGATATATATATATATATATATATATATATATATATATATATATATATATATATATATATGAGGGCCGATCTGAGTATGCGGCGCCTGAGATATGGGTATTTATATGTCGATGTTGGACACGGGTTTCATGATGTTTCCAGTGTCGATATTAGACACTCAGGTTTCATGATGTGACGGATATGCGGGCCGATCAGTGTGACGACGCCTGAGATATTGGGATTTGGGGTGTCGTTGATGGACATCGGTTTTCCATGATGATGATTCATACATAAGGTTTTATGTGTTATCCCATACTCAGGATCTATTAGATATGCATTTAGACATGTTGTTGTTGTACCCTGGTGGTGTACCTTGATCATGATTTTACTGCATATCCGTATTGTTATATTCATGCCATCAGATTGCATATTTCAGAATATTGATTTTCATGCATACTTGCGATTATCTGTATGATGTTATTCACTATTCATGAGTTGGCAACTCACCCCTTTGTGCCATAGTGTTCTGCATGCTTGACCCTTAGTATAGTCGCGGCAGGGCTTCTTATTTCATCTACTTCTGCGGATACCGCTGCTGTTGGTCAAGATTTTGGATAGGTGGGTGGTTTTGCGGTTATCCGTATGATCTCATTGTATATCTTATTGTATCTAATACTCTCCATCCACCACTTTCATTTATATTAACTTAGAGACGAGTTTGTGAGGATCGGTATTGTATTATTTGTAACTTTGGGTGTCGAGCTCGTTTGAGCCGGCTATTTTATTTATGTTGTGAAGTGGTTTCACTTCTTTATTGCTTATTCCTTTGCTACGGCGTCGTATATATGTTTATATAAACTTGTTGTGGTTGTATTCCGCCTTTTGGCGTGAGTTGCTCTCGTTTGGGATGCTTTATATTTATGTTATGCTTGTACCCGTTTAGGGCTAGTTTTTACAAAGGAGATGCTGCCGAAATTTTTAAGAAAATAAATTAAGTCAAGATTTTATAACTTAAGATTTTCAAATGTTTCAGCAATTGTTTTAAATGTTTTATCTTTCTATCTTTTTGTGGTTTAAATTTCTGGGTTGTCGTCTTACTTGAATTACGTTACGCCTTTAGACGTTGGGCGATTTAAGTGCCGGTCACGTTTCTAAATTGGGTCGTGACGTTGCTGGTTGGTATTATACTTATCATCAGTTAGCAGTTCCCTGATGACATGAGTACAGGTTAGTCCGTTGACTTGACATCACTATTCGTCTTAAGTGTGTTCCCACTGTACTTAGATTACTACCCTACCACGGCTCAAATGAGTCGTGCAAACAGGTAGTGGTTGGGTGCAATCCCGAACCACTTGGAGGCAGTACGGGTCAGAAAGGATTTGTCTCTTCCGGTATTGGGAGTTGATATCATGCTGTGTTCGGTTAGCCAATACACAAAGTCCCTGGCCAGGGTAAGTGAGATTTACTGGTAGGTACACCTGTAGTTTCTCAGGGTGTATAGGGCTGTACACCGACATGACTTATTGTGCTATTAGGGGTCTGACATTTACTATCCCCTAAGCCCTGTATGCGATACTCTTAGACGAACAGACCGGACTGTATGGAGATTGTCACGGATAGGCTCAGTAGGGGTTCGGATGAGTTCACTCGTCGGCCTTTTTTTCAATAGGTACCGGGGTATCCATTACGTACAGCTGGTGTCGCTGACAGACTTGTGGTTAAAGCTACTGCCAGCATTCTGTCAAGTCTTTAGAGTCCTACACAGAGGGTTTCCCTTGTTCAGGCGAAACGTTGTAGAGGCTGTATGGTTTTATGTGCAGGGTTCTAATCATATACGTGTACTGGCTACACGGATGTTGTTCGGACGGATAATACTAGTGGGCTTAAGATTAAGTCAGATTCTAGTATTATATTATTGGATTATTTTTATCTCTTTGTATCCGTAGTTTTTACAGTATGAATACGGGTATGTATATACGGTGAGGACATTATTGTAATTTTTACAAGGGATGCTTCTAGAAGGGGACACCTCATTTTGGTTTAATCTATTTTTGGAAATAGATTAATGAGGTAGAAAATGGAGATATTTGTGGCATGGGTGAAGCATGGCTAATTCTTTAGTTTGTTGGTTTGCACTTACTATTGAAGTATGACTATAATTTTCTATTGAAAATAATGCATGCTTGATGTAAGAAAAAGAATGAGCTATTCTTCACTTGCACTGACACTTGTTCATTTGTTCATTCTCATTCACTCTCCATTGTTCTCCTCCTTCTTCCTCAAACCCTAACCCTCACATGTGTTGTGAATCCAAGGGTTATTTGAGATAAAATACTCCAATTAACTCTCTACATCTCCTAAGCTACCTAGATTAGCGAACTAGGTACTTTAGTTACCTCAGTTTTGAGCTTGGAGCTTGAACCATAGACTCTCGGGTTGATCGTCTTTAACACGAGGAGACCGACGACTAAGCTAGATCCTCACCTTCTAGGATCTCAAGAAGAGGAGAAGAAAACCCGAAGGACTTATATCAAGGAGGTATAAAACTCTATCATAGTAGTTTAGAACCTCTAAGTGTTTAGCTAGTTAAGATTTCCGAAAAGATCCTGGATAATAGGTCGATGTTGCAAGTCATAAAATCGTTTTTGTAAATTCCTCCTCCCCACAAACCTCATGGGGTGTGCGACATCGACTTACAATCCTAGAGTGAGGCTGCTCAAACTTGCCACTGTGACACGACCACCTAGCACACTCTAGAACCTGGCTATTCGAGCACTTCTCCGTGGGTTATCCTAATACAAGAATGAAGAAACACACAATGGTAACATCGAATTCAACCCGGTCATGTTCCAATAAAACAGTATACAACAAGCAGTGATGACAGCCACAATCCAGCCGCTCGCCCTGAATAAACAAATATACATTCAATTCTATGATGAGGGGCTATCCACCATGACTATCAGGATAAACCATCACAAGATATACACCACCACAGTACAAGCATGTATTTGCAACCCCGTCTAATCGACCTATAGCAATTATACGACATATACAAACATATATACAAATACAAAGCTATCAACGATGCAAAAGTTTCGAGTTTTAAAACTTTCTGTATTGCCCATAAAAAAAGATAACATTAAATGAAATATGGACAAAAAATAAGTTTACCAAAAATCTCAATTTCCAAAACCCTAGACATGGAAAGAAGACGAGAGCAAATGGAGCAAGTATGGCCGCAATTTGCGGCTAGAATGAATTAATTTCTGGCCAAAAAGCTTTAGAATGTGCTCATCTTCGTACAGTGTCATATACAAACTAATTTCATTCTTCTACAATACTAAAAAAAAATTTTGAGACCAAATTTTTTTAACAGAAACATGAAACCTTGGGTTTTGAATAAACGGAAATTTATCCGTTTCGAAATTTAAGTATCGTCTAAACTAGTTTACGAGTTCGGGTGGCTCTGATACCATGTATGTATACACTCGTGGTCGTGCCGCAAACTTGCGGCCAAGGAAGAATACAAAACAAAATTTTTAAAAACAAGAGCATGAAATTCTACGACCTAGAATTGATTCCAAACGCTAAACTAGAAAACTAAGAAGGAGTTTAACTACTCAGTTAGTACTAGCTACCTTTGTAGTCAATTTCTTTTTCTTCTTTTCACTTCTTTCGCTTCCAGGTCCACCGGGAACGAGCTTGGGAGTCGTTCTTCCTCGTCGAAGATGATCCACCGGAAGGAACCCTTGCTTAAGCTCTAGCTTCACACTAAAAAACTAAGTAAAGCATCTTGTGAACAAAACTTGCAAGGAATTGGTCACTAGAGATGTAGTAGTGGTTAATCTCTATAATTTCTCTCTTATTCTTTCTTCTTTCTCAACTTAGAAATTTTCAAGAGAAGAAGAAGGAGCTAAGGGTGAGTATGAAGAATCATGAAGCATGGCATTTTTCTTTTTTTTTCTTTATCCACTTAATCCTTTGGAATTTGGGTGGAATTGTGACTTACATGTGTGAGTCACAATTCCACACAATTCTAAAGGTTTCATGAAGAGGAGATGAGAAGAGAAGCCACCTCATTTGCACACATATACATATGTATATATACATATGTATATATATACACACACGTGTGTGCGCACGCCTATATGGGCGCGCCCGCCCGCCCGTGTATGTGTGGGAGCGCCCACCGCACGCACCTGGGCGGGCGCCCGCGCCCGAGAGCACTTGTGCGGGTGCACGCACGCACGCACACACTTGTGTGCGCGTGCACACACATATGTCTGTGTGTATACACTAATACAAGTATGTGCTACGAAAACATACACCCGTATTCGTATAAAATACAAATACCCATATTTGTATTAACATACAAATACCCATATTTGTATCAAAACACAAATACCCGTATTTATACAAATACCCGTATTCGTACAAATACCGTATTCATGTTAAAATACAAAACTGTAAAAGAGAGATATAATACTAGCTCACATTTCATCCAAATGTGATAATCTGGCTATCTTTCAAACTGGTTAGTATTAAAAAAATGTCCGATTAAAAGAACGTGTACAAAAACATGTATTTAATCGAACCTACGTACGCATCAAAATACGTACACTATATCGTTTCGCCTGAGCCGGGAAATTCTACAAATTTGAAGTAGAACTCCTAGCATCCAAGATAATCCACTTTGAGATAACACAACCACAAGCTTTCACTTCACAAACTAAATAGAAAGTGAAGTAACTATCCAAACTAGTTTGCTAAAATTGTTTAGATGGATGATGTAGGAATTATAGCTCTTTATTTTTCTTCTCTTTTCTTTTCATTCTCTTAAAAAAAATTCAAGAGTGGAGATGAAGAAGATGAAGATGAAGATGAGAGAGAATGAACTTAGAATTGTGAAAAGAATTGTAGAGATTTAACTATGGTTATCTCTTAACATAAAACAAGAATGAGTCATATATTCTACACACATCCAAATAAAATGACTCATTGTTTTCATATTAAAAGATAAATGATTAATCTCTCAATTCTTATCTCAATTCTAATATAATTCTCATACACCCATTTTTCATGTATCATCAACCATGACACACACACACATACACACACACATATATATATATATCACATATAAATATATAATAAAGAGAAGAATAAAGAGAGTATGATATTAATATATATATATATATATCAATATACACTTATATTTAATTATTAAATCAAGACATGATTTAATAATCCGGTTTATCATATATAATCCGGCTAATATTAATAAACGCCTGATTATTATACATGTATCACATACACGTGCATAATCGAACTCTTGCATGTATCCCCATACGTGCCCTACATCGTTTCGCTTGTTCTGGGAAACCTCTGTGGAAGACTCTAAACACTCGTCAATGCGTTGGCAGTAGCATATGATCATATCAAAATCCTATAAGCACGTCAGCGGTACTAGCTGTACGTAACGGCTACCCAGGTATTGAGCGAATAGGAAGATTGACAAGCTAGCTTGTCCGAAATCCAACAGAGCCATATAATGATAGTCTCCATACAGTCCGGTCTCTTCGTATGAGAGTGTCGCATATCAATCTGGAGGGTGGTATCCGTCATATCTCCAATAACTGATAAGTTATGCCAATCAGTAATCTGTAACCTCTATAGATACAACTGATAACACTTATCAGTTTATCTTATCCGCCCTGGCCAGGGAATTAGGTTACAGCCGATCAAGCACAGCACGACATCAACTCCCTATATCGGAAGAGATGAAACCCTTCCGATCGTTAATTGTCTCCATGTGTTTCGGGACTGTACCCAACTAAAACTTGTTTGCATGGCTCTTTAAAGCCGTGGTAGGATAATAATCAATGCACAGTGGGAGATTGCTAGTTATATGTATGCCCTAGAGGCCATTACTGTACATGCGTTGTATATTGTAGTGGATGCTTGGACATATATAGGGAGGACTTTCTTGCTCGACATGATAGTACGTTATCTGGTTACTCTTTATCTTAACATGTACTCTGATTGTCTCTATGTTACATGTTGATAAAGCCCTTAGGATATGTACTCGATTACTGGGACTATGATGAGATCATACTAGTGGGGCCACGTCAGTCGATGAGTACATCCTATAACAGTTCCTAGTCAAGGGTGTATCGAGACAGGGCATCGATGCACCAGAGTAGACTAGCGTATACGCATCTTGACCCATATGATGGGCGATGGATGATCCCATATCCATCGGTGTTTGACATCAAGGATGGTGTATGGGTGCTCAGTAAAGACTGGGTACACTGGAAAGACTCGCCGAGAGCTTCCAGATGGTATTATACCTCACGTCAGATGGCAGTTCTCTGGTGACACTGGTATAAGTTAGTCTATAGACCCGAGATCGTCATAGAGTCTTGTGTGATTCTCACTGTGCTTTGATTTCCATCATACCACGTCCAAGAGGGCGTGCAAAAAGGTGGCTTTTGGGTACAGTCCCGAATGACATGGAGGCAATGAGCGATAGGAGGGGATTCTTCTCTCCCGGTATAGGGAGTTGATGTTGTGCTGTGTTCGATTGGCTATAACTGGAAATCCCTGGCCAGGGTTGCTGAGATTTACTGGTAAGTATTATCAGTAGTTTCTCGAACTGTTATAGACCTCATATCGACACGACTTATCAAGCTACTGGGGTCTGACGTTTTCCACCCCTAGGCGAGATATGCGACATATCAGACGAAGAGACCGGACTGTACGGGAGTGTTACTGATTGGATTCGCAGGAGAATGTACAGGCTTTCTTGTTGATCTTCTGATTGCTCAATACCTGGGTGGCTGTTACGTTTAGCTGACCGCTTGCAGCTTGTGGGTGTTTGATATGATCATCACCTACTGCCGGCGTGACAATTCTTTAGAGTCCTACACGGAGGTTTCTTGGCTCAGGCAAAACGGAGTAGGAGCATATATATGATATGTGCGAGACCGAGAACAATACGTGTATGTGATACCGTATTAGATTCTTACTATATGAGATATCGGCCGGGTATATATGATATAGCCGGGTCATCGGATCAAGTGTTGATTCGATGAACTGATACAGATTATATGAGTCGGTTATTTGTGAAATAGCCGGATTATCGGATCAAGTGTTGATTCGATAATTTAATGTATAATTATATATTTGATATATTAAATTACATTAACTAATATAAGCTCACTAAAAGATTCTTTTTCTCACTCGGGTAATACATTGATATATATCGATATATGTTAATTGTATTATTTTATTTTGTTACAATAAATATTGTATATGTGATATATAATATTGTAACATGTTAGGGTTATTAATGCAACGTGATTAGTAGAGATTAAACATGATTAAGGTTTGATTTGGGTTAATATTTTCTAGAAGCTTCTGGAAGGTTTTTCTTTTGTTTCTTGCTAAAGATATTTGTAAAGATATTTCTTATGATATTTATTAACCCAACCCAACCCATGACCATGGTTAAGTCTCTACATGGGTTAAGTTATCATACTTAACCCATGGTTGCAATTCTAACCTCATGACAATTCATTATTCATCACAAAAGAAATACTTCATCTTCTTCCTTCTTCTTTCATGAAAAGCTTTCTAGCTTTTTATGAAGTGATGAAAATGAGTGAGTTAAAAGAAAACAAATGAGAGCTAAAATTTTACTTCATCATCCTAATCTATCCTAGCCATTTAGATTAGGGTGTTCACTTCATTTATAAGTGAGAGCTTGTGTTAATGAAACTTCAAGGTAGATCATCTTTGTTATCGAAGATCGGAAGCAAGTTTGCATCATTCTCTTCATGGAGCCTCTCTAGAGTCCGGGTTCATGATGATCGCAGCGAAAGGACCTCAACACGGAGCTTATGAAGTGAAGGACCTGACTACAAAGTTTGTAATCCCAAACTCTTAGATGTTAAAGTGTTTAACATGCTTTGTTTCGCCTAATCTCTAGTTTAAAGATCTTGGTTAGGGTTGTTCGGCACGTCTAAAATTTAAATCGGGCATGGTTGATGCCTTATAGACCCTTATGAGAGTGCCTAGTAACCCTGCAGAAACACACAAGACACTCTAACGATCTTAGGTCTACAGACTATTCTGTACTCATGTCACCAGAGAACTGCTATCTAACGGTATATATAATACCGTATAGGAGTTCTGGGCGAGTCCGTTCGGTGTACTCATTCTCTAATAAGCACCTGTATACAGTCTTTGGTGTCAAACACCAATGGATATAGGATCATCCATCGCCCCCATACAGGATCAAGAAACGTATACACTAGTCTACTCCGGGGCATCGATGCCATGTCTCGATATCCCCTCGACTAGGAACATTTAAGGATATTCTTATAAACTACCTAGGGCCTACTAGTATGATCTGCATCACAATCCTGACAGTCAAGCAAAGATCCTAGGGGCGTTATCAATATGTATTAGCGATGGTAATAACAAGTAGAACCATACACATGAATGATAAAGTCAAACCAAATAGCATACAATCATATCGAGAAAGATTATCTTATACATATATATGTCCAACAATTACAATAATTGCCTCTAGGGCATACATATCTAACAATCTCCCACTTGCACTAAGACCAATTATTGGCGTATCTCATACCCAACATCTCAAAAAGGCGCTTAAATTAGGCCAGTGGAAAGGCCTTGGTGAGTGGATCCACAATGTTGTTCTTCGTGTCTACTCTCCGAACTTCGATCTCGCGTCGATCAACTATCTCCCGGATCAGGTAATTTCACTTTAGGATGTGTCTGGAATGCGGATGGGACCTGGGTTTCTTGGCTAACAGCATAGCACATTATTATCACAATAAAAGGGTATTGGATCAATAATGGTTGGAACCACTCCAAGCTCTGAGATGAACTTCCGCATCCAGACTGCTTTCTTGGCAGCATCATTTGCAGCAATTTACTCAGCTTTCATCATTGAGTCTGCAACGGTGTCCCGTTTGGAACTTTTCCAATAGCCCGTCTCTCCACAGAGGGTAAATACAAAACCCAAGATAGACTTGTGGTCATCCTTGTTACTCTACAAGCTGGAATCGGTAAAGGACTCAATTTGGAGATCCCCGTTACCATACACCAAGAATGCAGTACCTTAGAATGCGATTAGGGTTAATTAAGCGATATAAGCGGGTTTTTAATAAATTTAACCAATTATTGTTTTCATATATTTTATTATAATTAATTAATATTTTATTTAATTGTTTTTATACTTGCACACACATGTGCATGCTAATATAGGGTTAGGGATATATTAACCATGCTTTGTTATCCACGGCATCTTAACATATTATGTTATGTTTACATATATCTATTTTAATTATCAAAGGTTTTTATTTTTTAAGCGGGATAAGAAAAAGAAAAGAGAACAATGATGAGGCATGGAGACATGAGGGACATGGCATGGGGGGCATTAAATGAGGAGAGAGAAAGAGCACGGCTCTCATCTCTCATCCTCACCATCTCACTCTCTCATTTCCTTACAACCCTCACACTCTCTCATTTCCTCACAACCCTCACAATCTCTCATTTTCTTCTTCCTCTTCTTCTTCCTCACTAAAATTCTTCACTTGAAAATATTTCCTCCACTTACCTTAAGCCTAAACCAACATCAAACCCCACTAAACCCCACTAAACCCTTCACTAAGTTTACTTAAGCCCTCTTGTGATGTCTTGGAGCTTGATGGCTAGTGTTTCATCCAAGTCTTGGTAAGGTATTGATGCTAAACTGTTATTTAGGCTCTAAGGAAGGGTTATGTTTTAATTAGTTTCAGTAAAATACCTTATTCTGTTAAATTAGTGTTAATATCATGTTTTGATTAAACTTGGAGTCTCTGTTGTATCTGCTATCTTTATGCTTATGTATAATTAAATCTAACAATACAGTAGAATAATGTTAGAGCCTTGTATATACCATAGAAACCTGGACCCAACCCTTCACTTTTCGACCGGCGAGATTCACCATTTTCCCGGCGCCACCGGTTTTTCAGTAGAATTGGGTGTTGGGTTTTTGTTGGTAGCTCTCTGTGGGTTATATAGGATATTTGGTATAATTTGTTTTTCCTATATAATCTGTAGGTAAAATCTGGAAGCTTATTGCTTTTCTTTTGCTATAATTCCAGTGTTTCGACTAAGTGTGATGCGGATTTATCCGAGTTCCGTTTAAATGTTTCATGCGTATAGAAGCCATAGGAGTGGTATAAGATATCGCTGCACGCGTTAGCCCGCTAAGCTAACACTTGGTTGCTTGTGGGAGTCGATTCGTTGGTTTGGTGTTGTTTCTGTGTGTTATCGGAAAGTTTACTAATTGTAGGGATTCTTTAGCACCATGCCTAGGGTTTGGGTTGCATCACACATGCTATATTAAAAATTTAGGGGGTGCTAAACAATTCCAACCATGAATCGAACTAGAAAGTTAGGGTAACAATATATAGTATCACATATTATGTAGTGTCTAACACTAAGTGGGGAGAAATACAACCTTTGTAGACCTCCTCTTGTGACTCCTTAGATCAACAATGGTCTGAACCGGCTCGCTAGAATCCTTCCAAGTCCACGACGATCCACCTGGAGTCCCTTGGCTCAAACTCCTAGCTTCACTTGATCTATGAAGAAGTGGAACAAACAACCTACACTAATGGGCTAGACTAGTATAGATTGGTGATGTGGTTTGTATTCTTATTTAAAAACCTTTCCTTTTTCTTTTCTTCACTCACTAGAAAAAGCAATATAGCATGAAGGAGGAAGAAGAAGCAGATGGCAAAGCTTGAGCTCAATTGTTTTTGATAATTCTCTAAATAAAATGAGAAAAGAAAATACTTATATGAGAGTCACACTCACATATAACTATGGCCAATAAATATCTAGATATTTTCATTAGTGAGTTTAAGAACAAAGGAAATTAAACCATGGTCTAGTCAAGCTTAGTGAAAGAAGAGTGTAGAAACTATGAACCATGATTTAATCCATTTACTTTTTCTCAATAACAAACACACACACACACACACACACACACACACCCCATGTGAGTCTTGCATTGCCATCTCCAATGTATCAACAACTATGACACGTGTATGCATGTATGTGTGCATTCATATCAACATGTATATATGCATACATACATTCATGCACACATCCAAATAGAAAAGGTTTAAATAAATGAGCTAAAAGTCAATATTAAATCAAAACTTGATTTAATAAACCGGTCATATCACATACGATCCGACCAATAGAAAACGCCCGATTAAAATACGGTATCACATACATGCATTTAATCGAGCTCAAGCACATATCTCATATGCGCCCCACATCATTTCGCCTGAGCTAGGGAACCCTCTCTGTGGGACTCTAAGATTCGTCAATACGCTAGCAGTAGGCAGTGATCATATCACATACCCACAAACTGTCAGCGGCACTAGCTTTACATAACGGCTCCCAGGTTTTAAGCGATCAGAAGAAAAACAAGCGAACCTGTCAAAACTCCCGTCGAGCCAACTGGCAACACTTACCGTACAGTCCGGTCTCATCGTCAGATATGCCGCATATCGAGTTTAGGGATGGTATCGTCGACCCCAATAACTCAATAAGTCATGTCGGTATATGGCCTATAACAGATTGAGAAACTACTGTTAACACTTATCAGTAAATCTCATCAGCCCTTGCCAGGGTCTTCTTGTTATAGCCAATCGAGCATAGCACAACATCAACCCTAATACCGGGAGAGACGATGTTGGATATAATGCCTTCAGAGTCAATTATTGGATAACAGGCACGTGATTGCAATGATTGAGGGAGGACCTATGCCGATAGGACAGTCTTACTCAAGATGATAGTATGCTATCTGGTTTATCTTTATCATCATGTATTGCTTTAGGTGACCTTACAGGTTGCTATTACACGTTGATAGAGCCTTAGGATTCTTTCTTGACTGCCAGCAATATGATGGCGATCATATACGTGGGAGCTGGGGTCTATAAGAACATCCTTAAAAGGTCCCTAGTCGGGGAAGTTTTCGAGACAGGGCATCGATACTCTAGAGTAGACTAGTGTATACAGTCGAGACCCCGACGAGGGGCGATGGCCGGTCTCACAAGCCATTGGTGTCAGTTGGTTCACCTAATATGTATACAGGTGCTCATTGGGTTATGAGTACACCGGACATGACTCGCCGGGAACATGCTAGTTGGTATTATACCTGACGTCAGATAGCAGTTCCCTGGTGACATGTGTACAGGTTAGTTCATCGACCTGAGATCGTCATTTGTCTCATGTGAGTTCCCACTATGCTTTGATTACTACCCTACCACGGCTCAAAGGAGTCGTGCAAATAGGTTTTAGTTGGGTACAGTTCCGAGCCACATGCAGGCAGTGAGCGGATCGGCAGGGGTTTCGTCTCTCCCGGTATTTGGGGTGAGATCGCGCTGTGTCTAGAGAGCCATTACACGAAGTCCTTGGCCAAGGCAGGAGATTACTGGTAGATATTCCAATAGTATCTCAGGATGTTCTGGGCTACACTCCGACATGACTTGTACCGCTTTTGAGGGTCTGACTTTTACCAACTCCCTAGGCTCGACATGCGATGCTCATAGACGAACAGACCGGACTGTACGGATATTGTCACTGACAGGCTCAGTAGGGTGTCAGGATGAGTTCACTCATCGACCTCCCTTTTGGTCAATACCTGGTAGCCCGTTACGTACAGCTAGTACCACTGACGTGCTAGTGGTTAAATCCACAGCCAAAGTATTGACGAGTCTTTAGAGTCCCCCACAGATAGTTTCTCAAGTTTCGGGCTAAACGTTGTAGAGGCTGTATGGTACTATGGCAGGGTTCGATCATATACGTGTAGTCGTGCATGGATCATGATCGGACGGATCATACTAGTGGGCTTTGGTTTAGGCCGGATCCTAATATTAGATTTGTTAGATTACTTTAGTCTCATCGCATTCGCATTCAGTCGGAATGCGGATGCAGGTATGTATATACAGGTGAGGGGTATTCTTGTGATCCGTCATGAGTTTACTTTAGATGTTGCCATATCTTTTTGTTGTGAACATTTGGGTTAATGTTTGCAAGTGGAAAATGTGAGTGGAAGTCATCATGAAGAGGCACAATCAATTAGGTGACTCATGGTCTCTTTTTTTGGTGCTAATGTCACTTAATTGATTGATTTGTGTGTTGAATTGATGGATGGAGAGAGAAGGGGCAGCCATATCCCTTTGGGTTGGCTCTTGAGTTTCATTCGAGTGCTCTCACAATAATTCAACACACAAGAAAGAAAAATGCTTCTTCTTCTTCTTCCTCTAGCTCACCATTTCCATTAATGGCTTTGTCTTCAACCTCCATCCATACACTCTCATGCGATGAGAATCAATGGATGCTTGAGATAAAGTGATAGCACACATTCTCTACTTCACCTTGGACACGTCGGCTAGCAAACTTCGTGTCCGAGTTGCTTCGGATGAAGCGGGAGCCCGTAAAAAGACTCATTGATGTGGTGCCCTTCCGACGAGGAGACCGGAGATCGGAGATGCCGCGAGGAGCTTGGGATGGTGGCCAAAGACCGAAGGACACGGATCGATCGGTATAGCTTTTCCAACCCTTCTCTAGTTTGCTAGTTATAGGTTAATGGTTCGATCCGGGATTAAAGTCTGCGATAGCGCCGGTTTCAAGTTTAGAAAAAGTTTATGTTTCCGCATTTTGGCCTCGGACAGACGGCCGGGGCGCTACCGTAGACTTACATGATATCAGAGCCACGCCATTAACCTTTACTAGCTTGTTCTAACGTATTTAAAATATCGATCGAACGAAATTTCCGAAACCGCTATTCCATTTCATGAAGTTTCTGTCGAAATTTTTTGTCGTCGAAAAATTATTTTGAGTGTTGCAGAAAAAAAGGCAGGCCTTTTTAAGAAATCTGAGAAAATTTGGTAGCATGATGCTACAGTAGCACCGCGGAACCGCGGCCATACCCATGTTTTGGCCACGGTTCCGCCGCCATTTTGTGGCTTCTCTGCACCAAAATTTCTACAGTGGTTTATTTCTTGGAATTGGGGTTTCTGGAATGTTTATTTTTGGCCCAGATTATTTTGAGTGCTGCAGTTGTACTTGGGGCCCACTTTGGGAAATTTTGTCGATCGAAAAATTTAAATATGTTAGTTTACAGTACTTACATTATATCTGCGACCGTGAATGTCATTTGATCGGTAAATATTGTCTGATTGCTATAGCCCTTTTAGATGGATTTGCGAACGTGACATTCACGTTGATGTTCTGTGTTGTGCTGTGATATTGCGGATTTGTCATGGTGGATAGCCTGGATGCAATGGTAGTACAGTGTGGTATTTTTTGTACATTTGATATTGCGGGGTGAGCGTCCGACATGTGGACTGCCGTCACTGCCTGTTTGTATATTATTCTTTTGGGGCACGACCGGGTTGAGGTCGATGTACCCGTTGTATATATTTTATTTTCTGTACTAGTATTACCCCGCGGTGGGGTGCACGGATAGCCGGGTTCTAGTGGGCAACAAGCCCGCATCTCATGGCTTTGAGATGGAGGGGGCTTCACTCTAGAATTAGCGGGCTATTCGCCGCACTCGTAGGGGGTATAGGTTGACCCAAGGAGGGGTGCTCTGGTTGCCGGATTCCATGCAGTGCTGGGTGGTCCATTCACATTTTTGAAAGGGGCTGCCTCGCTTCAGGTTTTGGCGGGTAACTTACCGCGCCCGTAGGGGTCTAGGATTTCATTGCACAGGCTATCCACACGACCAGGAGAACGTCGGGTTTCAGTAGCAGCTCTATGAAACCCGGGGATCCCAGATTATCTGTATTGTTCTGTGATGCTTATTACATTTCTGTGATGTTGCATTTTATCACGCCATGAGAGAATATTATATATTTGTATATATACTAGTAGATATTGTATATGTTTTACACCCGCGCTAGTCTAGTCCCCGCTCTGTCGTTAGTTAAGTAACCTAACGGGTGATGACGGGACCCAGTGGCGAATGCGGATGGCATATACCTACATCATATTTTTGTTCTTTTGTGGTGTGATTAATTGATGGGACTGCATTGATTCGGATCAATGCAAGCTAAACAAACCTGTTTGATGTTGTTGGAACATTTTTCAAAAAGCTGTTATTGCAAGGACGTTCTCTTTTGTTTTGCACAGTGGTATTCGGTTATGAATATCCAGCACCTCAGTCGACGAGGCAAGGACCGAGATCCCTTCATCGGGAGTGACCCCTTGGACAGAGGTTTGCGTCAGGGTAATAACTTCATTATAGCCGATTGCCTTTTGCTTTGCATCGCGGTATTCAGTTGGAATATCCTGCACCTCATTCTACGGGGAAAAAGCCGAGATCCCTTCACCGGGAGTGACCTCTTTAGCAAAGGTTTTCGCCACTATATATTTTTATAAAAGCTATCCGGTTCCTTCAACGATATCAAGTTCATTACGTTAAAGGTTTTTCGCCAAAAACCATTCGTAGCCCTCCGTCATTTCAGACGGGTAGCACTTAGTATTCATGCTATGTATGTTGGCCTTCGTCAAGGCATAGTGTATGGTAGTTATTTGTTACTTTTCAGATGAATAGATAGATGCGTTGGTTTGGGACAGTCGTACTGCCATTTTGGCCTTCGTCAAGAGTATGTACGGGTGGGTTCAAATTAACCTCGATAATGACGGGTAGAACTTGACATGTGACTTATGATATGTTGGTCTTCGTCAAGGTCATAAGAGCATGGGGAAAAAAATCACATCGGAAGTTTCTAAAGAAACTGAAACTTGCCAGGCATGCGCATACCTTTTGGAGTGTGATAACGTGAGTGGATTCCATCACGTTATCATGCGATGATAGTTGGATCCCGATTCCCACTGATGAGTTGATTTACTCCTCGGGTGATCCCGAATAATTTTTCTTTCAGGTTTGGAGGAGAATTTGAGGTTGCAGTGGGAGGTTTCCTGATTAGATAAAGTGATAACCATTCTGATCTAGGTTAGAGTGCACGGAAAGTGTTTCTTTTCTCTCTTTCTTGGCAGCGACCATGGCCCTACCCTAGACTATGACTCAGTGACCAAGTTGACCGAACCTTCTTAAACACTGGCTTTTGGATTGTCAGAGTTGTATACCTCATTGCCACTCCTACTTTTACCCTTTTCTTCAGAACACCCCGTATTACTACGAACATCCACTTCCATTGGATAAAACCATCGTATGGTTATTGACGAACTCGAAGGAACTTGTTCCAGATTTGAGGATGGTTTCCGGTTCTGGAGAAAATGAATAGGACTATTCAGTTGTCTTTTCCTTTTACCTTCTCTCAGGTTGCGAGTGCTCTTTAGATTAGGACGGTACACCTATTATGCTTATTGGATAGTCTTCTTCCAAACCATAGGCAGGTGCCGAAAGGTGGGGAAGGAAGAAAACCAATCATCCTAAGTGAGGTGTACAGAAGGTAATAAGTAAAGACAAAATAAAGGGATTAGAAAGAGGGCAAAGTAAATTGCGACTGCTATTCACGACCAAACCAAGTATTTCATCGCCACTACTACTTCACCTTTGTATTTCTCCAGAACACCCCGTATCACTACGAAGATCCACAGTTTATTGGATACTCCATCGTATGGTTATATACGAACTCGAAAGGACTTGTTCCAGTTCAGGGATGGATTCTGGTTCAGGAGAAATAAGAATGAGGTTTATTCAGTTGTCTTTTATCTTTACCTTCTCTCGCATTGCGTGTAAGTGCACGGCGGCGCCCCGGCCGTCAATCCGACGGCCAAATGCGGAAGCGGTGATAAACTTTAATTTTTCTTGAATTGGCAAACCGCCGCGCACTAATACCCGGATCGAACCACTAACTAGTCCTAGCTAACTACAAGATGGGAAAGAGATATACCGACGATCCAAGTCCTCCGGTCTTCTCGTCATGGTCTCGATCTCCTGCGGAAAAGTCCCGTCTCCTCCTCGTCGCCGGAAGTGCACCACATCGCCTACTATGTTTACGGGCTCCCACCTCAATGCCGAGGCAACTCGGGCACGAAGCCGGCTACTCGACGTGCCCAAGATTCGTTGTAGAATGTAGTGTAGAGATCTCATTTGGGGTTGTAGGAATTGCCTTTGGTGGAGGGATTGATACAAGAAGTATATGGAGGAGCTTGGAGAAATTTGGTGCATGAAATGAACAACATTTTCCCACTTCAAAAATTTGGACAGCCCCAAAGTGCTTGGGCCGGCCATGACTTCAAGAGTGGAGAGAATGAGGGAGAGAGAGCCAAGGAATGAGTGGTGCAACCATAACAATAATCCCAAGCATCCAAAAACCAATCATGAAAGAATATGATCACAAGTGTAAACTAACACTCCACCAACCTCACCCCTCATCATCATACATAAGTCAAGCCATGATGAGGTTGTGAAGTCAAGTCATCATGAAGAAATCAAGTCAAAGGATGGTGCTATCATGATACAACAATAAGCAAATACCCCCTCCACAAATACTTATTTGCAACAATGCAAATAAGCCCTCCTCCACCAATCTTCGGCCAATGAACGGAACAAAGGAAATCGGCCGAAACTAAAAGCAAACTGGCAACTCCAGAAAACTGGTCCCGTAATAAATTACAGGAAAAACCCCGATATTGTGCATACACACCCGCATCTGTATTTCGACCGAAATACAAATGCAATGAGACAAAATCTACACTGTACTATACTAGGATCCGGCTTATACCAAAACCGGCTAGTAATATCTGTTCGATCCTGATCCGTGCAATACCGCACGTATCTGATCGAACCCTGCCATATAACTATACGGCCTATAGTACAAACTGTCCGATCCTGATCCGTGCAATACCGCACGTATCTGATCGGACCTTGCCATATCTCCATACGGCCTCTACAACCTTTCGCCCGAAAGCTGAGTAACTGAATGTGGGGGACTCTAAAGACTCATCAACACCTTGGTTGTGGATTTAACCACTAGCACGTCAGAGGTATAAGCCAATACGTGACGGGCTACCAGGTACTGACTAAAAGGGACGTCTGTGAGCGAACTCAGCCCGACAACCCTACTGAGCCTGTCAGTGACAATATCCGTACAGTCCGGTCCGTTCGTCTATGAGCATCGCATAGCGGGCCTAGGGGGTTGGTAAAAGTCAGACCCCCAAAAGCGGTACAAGTCGTGTCGGAGTGTAGCCCAGAACACCCTGAGATACTACTGGAATACCTACCAGTAAATCTCCTTGCCTTGGCCAAGGACTTTGTGTAATGGCTCTCCTAGACACAGCACGACCTCACCCCCAATACCGGGAGAGACGAACCCCTGAAGATACGCTCACTGCCTCCATGTGGCTCGGGACTGTACCCAACTAAAACCTGTTTGCACGACTCCTTTGAGCCGTGGTAGGGTAGTAATCAAAGTACAGTGGGAACTCACACGAGACAAATGACGATCCCCAGGTCGATGAACTAACCTGCACACATGTCACCAGGGAACTGCCATCTGACGTCTGGTATATGACCAACTAGCATGTTCCCGGCGAGTCCTGTCCGGTGTACTCATAACCCAATGAGCACCTGTATACATCTTAGGTGATCCAACTGACACCAGTGGCTTGTGAGACCGGCCACCGCCCCTCGTCGGGGTCTCGACTGTATACACTAGTCTACTATGGAGAATCGATGCCCTGTCTCGAAACTCTCACGACTAGGGACCTTTTAAGGATATGCTTATAGACCCCCAGCTCCCACTTATATGATCGCCCTCATACTGCTGGTGGTCAAGCAAGAATCCTAGGGGCTCTATCAACGTGTAATAGCGACGTGTCAGGTCACTTAAAGCAGTACACGATGATAAAGGTAAACCAGATAGCATACTATCATCTCGAGTAAGACTGTCCTACCGGGATAGGTCCTGCATCAATCATTGCAATCACGTACCTGTGACCTAATAATTGACTCTGAGGGCACTATCTCCAACAATCTCCCACTTGCACTCAAGGCTAATTATTGCGATGTCGCATACTCACAGCCCGTGTGATACCGAACACCCAACTCCTCTACTAGTCAGTCTCACAAAGCTCGTTTGCGAAACTATTGCGTTCGAGGAATAGCCTCAGTGAGTGGATCCGCCTGGATGTTTCTTTCTATGTCTCTCTAAATCTCATGTTCGCGGAGAAACCCATCTCCCGAAATGAGTAATACCTGTCTCAGAATGTGTCTGGATGTCTGATGGGACATAGCTCATAAATGAACTCCAAATCCAAACTTCTTAGACTGTATCGTCAACTGAATTTAATCAGTATCCTGCGCCATGCTACCCTCAGTATTGCCTTGGATCACCTGTCCAAAATACTGCCCTTCGTTAGAAGGAAAACTATAACTCTGACAACCTCCTTGTCGTCCATGTCACCTTGGAAGCCTGGAATGATAACTGTTTCCAGAATGAGGCTGTCGTTATCATATCCCTAGAACATCCACTTATGTTCTAAAACTGCTTCCGACTGTTTCTCTAGGATTGGATCAATGTCAACTTATTGCATCTAGTGCAAGAACAACATCTGGTGTGGTACTTGACATCTCATGATTGACTCAATTGCCTAAGCAAGTGATCTGTCAATCATGCACATCCCTCTCCCCTTTAGTCTATAAGACACCTTTAGAGAGGGTGACTCCATCTTCTGCAGGTACACTACCGTGCATGGAGTCGTCCATTCTAAATACTCTTAGAATGCTGTCTAAGTACCCTGATTGGGAAACCACCCAAATCTAGATCTAAAACCATAGATCTAGTAACCAGTATGTCTGATATAAAATCCATTTCCTTTGTGGAGAAACCACTGTGTGACGACCAAAGTGTAACCGATCGTAGTATTGGAGTTTCTTTTCCTACTCTGTGTATGTCATCCAAATACCAGGACATCACACCCTACTACCTTCTCAATAGATCCATCCCCTATTCTGATGAAGTCAAACCCATGACTGTCACGTCAGAAGTAGATGATCTATCTCCGCTACATCTGCTTTAGTCTATAAATAGACATAAGCTACTTGTCCACCAAAGCTTCCGCTGCTCCCACTGACTACGACAACCCTCTGGCAGAGTCATATACACATACACTTCTGAAGCGAGTTCAGAACGACGCTATACTCATCCTCCCGCCGGGTCTCGCAGCCTGGAACAACATCAATGGTAATTGTGGGTAAACAAGAACTTCCCTGTCACCGTCCTTGAGGCTACCGGAGTATCTCTCGGGTGCCTGAAGTTACCCACCGTATCTGCGGAGTGGCCAATAGAATGTCAATCCAGATTGAATCTTTAGGTTCCTCATCAAATCTTCAGTAATCGTTTGTGGTTCTGGAATCACTTCCAGTTCTACCATACTCCCACTACTGTTTTCTGAAAAAATCCATTTTTATTAAAACTGTGGCGTGTCTAGAACAATATTGCTATTGTTCATCCAGATGGTAGAAAGTCAACCAGCGTCATAGCCTGGGTCAACCCACAAACAGCCATTACAGAAACATGCCTCGAGTTGTCCAGTGTCTGGTTTTAATCATAAACCGGACAACTCCCCGTACCTTAACATCGTTAAGATATGAACTGTTCTATATCCAATATAGAAACAGAGGCACTGATTTAATTGAACCAGATTCAAATCATGCAGCTGTCTCCAGTGCACGTCAACTAAACGGAAGGAGGCCGATCAGCGTTACTCAACTTAGGAATGCTTCCAATTATGAGTAACCTGAAAAAGAAGCAAGTTCTCTTAGTCATTACTATCAACTGAATACCATATACAAGTATCTACATCTTCGATCACTTTGAAGAATCCCGATACTTGCTACATCTAGTTCTCTACTTTATTCAAATACCAATAACTTCTCAAAATTCAGACTCTGTGTTTCTACGAAACACCTGTCTAAAAACTAGAGAAGTCATAAGTAAACCGAATATAGTACGAGGACCAACCCCTCTGTCCTGACGGACCCTGGACAACATACAATACTCTGTATAAGTCCCTTGAGTCTGATAACTCATTCACTGTGTGTCGTAGGTTGAAAACTGTACTTATGGTTAAGAAGAATTACACCGCTGTTCAATGCTCCTTACCTAACCATCCACTGATATAGGTAAATGTCGTGGACATAATTTCAAAAAGGTATATCTCACTCTATGAAAATAGACGTACAGATATATCAATTTGAAATTGGTGCATGACAGCGGATATTCAAAACCAAATATTTGCCGACCGGCAAACAGCCCAGGTGATTTCCTCAAATATCACCGATTACAACGAATCCCGATATAATGAGGATGATCACCCAATTCCCAATAACTTACTCCCACTCATCATCTGTAAAACCATACAGATGTGAGAATCGTACCTGGTAAATACATACCCTGGAGTAAGTATCTAATTGGGAAATCAGTTTTCCTTTAACAGTACACAGTGAGACTGAAACATTGAAATGTTTCGATGGGGTATCCCGGTATTCCCAGTAATGCCTCTTCCAGATTCACGACTGTAACCGTATAATCCTTTGCCATCTCTCCAAATCCCTTCATATGTCTTTAGTCATTTCCTTCTGCACACCCCTTTAGGCCAAATGGTTTTCTTCCTTCCCTACCGTTCGGCACCAGCCTATGGTTTGGAAGAAGACTATCCAATAAGCATAAAGGGTGTACTGTCCTAATCCTAGGAACACTCGCAATGCGAAAGAAGGTGAAGATAAAAGACACCTGAATAAATCTTATTCCTATTTCTCCTGAACCAGAATCCATCCCCGAACTGGAACAAGTTCCTTTCGAGTTCGTATATAACCATACGATGGAGTATCCAATAAACTGTGGATCTTCGTAGTGATACGGAGTGTCCTGGAGAAATACAAAGGTGATTTTAGGATTGGCGAAGGAATACTTGGTTTGTTCGTGAATATCTGTTGCAATTTACTTTGCCCTCTTACTAATCCCTTGCTTTGTCTTAACTTAATACCTTCTGCACACCATCATTATGCTAATTGGTTTTCTTCATTCCCTACCGGTCGGCACCAGCCTAAGGTTTGGAAGAAGACAATCCAATTTGCGTAATAGGTGTACTACCCCTAAACCAAGGAGTACTCATAACCTGAGAGAGGGTAAAAGGAAAAGACAACTGAATAATCCTATCCGTTTCCTCCAGAACCGGAAACCATCCTCGAATAAATTCCTTCGAGTTCGTATCTAACCATACGATGGTTTTGTCCAATGGAAGTGGACGTTCGTAGTAATACGAGGTGTCCTGGAGAAAAGGGTAAAAGTAGGAGTGGCAATGAGGTTTGCAACTCTGACAATCCAAAAGCCAGTGTTAAGAAGGTTCGATCAACTTGGTCTCTGAGTCAAAGTCTTAGGGTCGGGTCAATGGTCGCTGCCAAAGAGAGAGAGAAAAGAAACACTCAGCGTGCACTCTAACCTAGATCAGAATGGTTACCAATTTATCTAATCTGGAAACCTCCCACTGTACCTCAAATTCTCCTCCAAACCTGAAAGAAGAATTAGTCGGGGTCACCCGAGGAGTATACCAACTCATCAGTGGGAATCGGGATCCAACTCTCATCGCATGATAACGTGACGGAATCCGCTCACGGTACCACACTCCAGAAGGTATGCGCATATCTGGCAAGTTTCAGTTCTTTTGAAACTCCCGATGTGATTTCTGCCCCATGCTCTTATGACCTTGACTTTGGCCAACAAATCATAAGTCACTTGTCAAGTTCTACCCGTCATTCTCCAGGTTGATTTGAATCCACCCGTACATACCCTTGACTTTGGCCAACAAGGTAGTACGACTGTCCCAAACCAACGCATCTATCTATGCTGCATATGAATAACCAACAGCTACCAAACACTGTGCCTTGACTTTGGCCAACAAACACAGCTTGAATACTATTGACTACCCATATGAAACGACGGAGGGCTACGAATGGTTTCTGGCGAAAACCTTTAACGTAAAGAACTTGATATCGTCGAAGGAACTGATACCTTTTTGAAAATATAGTGACGAAAACCGTTGCTAAAGAGGTCACTCCCGGTGAAGGGATCTCGGCTCTTTCCCCGTAGAATGAGGTGCAGGATATTCCAACTGAATACCGCGATGCAAAGCAAAAGTAATCGGCTATAGTGAAGTTAATGCCCTGACGCAAACTTTTTGTCCAAGGGGTCACTCCCGGTGAAGGGATCTCGGCCCTTGCCTCGTCGACTGAGGAGCAGGATATTCCAACTGAATACCACGATGCAAAACAAAAGTGAACGTCCTTGCAATAACAGCTTTTTGAAAAAGTGTTCCAACAACATCAGATTAGGTTTGTTTTTAACTTGCATTGATCCGAATCAATGCAGTCCCATCAATTGATCACACCAAAAAGAACGAAAATATACTGATGTACGTATATGCCATCCGCATTCGCCACTGGGTCCCGTCATTACTCGTTAGGTTAGCTAACTAACGACAGAGCGGGGACTGGACTAGCGCGGATGTAAAACATATACAACATCTACTAATATATATACCAATATATTATATTTCGCTCAAGGCGTGAAAGAAATGCAACATCACAGAAAATGTACAGCATCACAGAACAATACAGATATCTGGGATCCCCGGGTTTCATAGAGCCACTACTGAAACCCGACGTTCCCCTGGTCGTATGGATAGCCTGTGCAATGAAATCCTAGACCCCTACGGGCGCGGCAAGTTACCCGCCAAAACCTGAAGCGAGGCAGCCCCCTTCATCGCCGTGAATGGACCACCCAGCACTTCACGGAATCCGGTAACTTGGGCACCCCTCCTAGGTCAACCTGTACCCCCTACGAGTGCGACGAATAGCCCTGCCAATCCTAGAGTGAAGCCCCCTCCGTCTCAATGCCATGAGATGCGGGCCCGTTGCCGTCTAGAACCCGGCTATCCGTGCACCCCACCTTGGGGTAATCCTAGTACAGAAAGTAAAATATACATACAACGGGTACATCGACCGCAACCAGGTCGTGCCCCAAAAGAATAATACAAACAGGCAGTGACGGCAGTCCACATGTCGGACGCTCGCCCCGCAAAATCAAATGTACATAATACCACCACAACTGTACTAACATTGCATCCAGGCTATCCCCCACGACCGATCCGCAACATCACAGCAAAAACAGAACATCAACGTGAAAGTCACGTTCGCAAATCCGTCTAACCGGGCTATAGCAATTAGACCGGATTTACCGATCAAGTGACATTCACGGTCGCAGATATAATGTAAATACTGTGAAAAATGTGTTTAAAATTTTCCGATTGACCAAAAAATTAACAAGTGGGCCCCCAATCAAAACTGTAGCACTCACAGAAAACCTGGGCCCAATTTTAATATTCCAAAACCCCTAATTACAGCCCATAAGCCCACTGCAAAAAAATAATCACACGATCCCACACTACTGCGGCGGAAGCGCGGCCAGAAGGGGGTTTTGGCCGCCCTTCCGCGGTCGTACGGAGGACTCGTGTCACCAAATTTTTCCAGTGTTCTTAGAACTCCCTGCACATCATTCTGAGACCATCTGAAAAATTTTTAGACTCAAAAAAAATTCGACAGAAACTGATGCGAAGGCAATACGGGTTTTGGAACTTTTTGATCGATCGGAAATGCAAACACATTACACAAAGCTAGACTAAGTTAATGGCGTGGCTTTGATACCACTGTAAGTGCACGGCGGCGTCCCGGCCGTCAATCCGACGGCCAAATGCGGAAGCGGTGATAAACTTTAATTTTTCTTGAATTGGCAAACCGCCGCGCACTAATACCCGGATCGAACCACTAACTAGTCCTAGCTAACTACAAGATAGGAAAGAGATATACCGACGATCCAAGTCCTCCGGTCTTCTCGTCATGGTCCCGATCTCCTGCGGAAAAGTCCCGTCTCCTCCTCGTCGCCGGAAGTGCACCACATCGCCTACTATGTTTACGGGCTCCCACCTCAATGCCGAGGCAACTCGGGCACGAAGCCGGCTACTCGACGTGCCCAAGATTCGTTGTAGAATGTAGTGTAGAGATCTCATTTGGGGTTGTAGGAATTGCCTTTGGTGGAGGGATTGATACAAGAAGTATATGGAGGAGCTTGGAGAAATTTGGTGCATGAAATGAACAACATTTTCCCACTTCAAAAATTTGGACAGCCCCAAAGTGCTTGGGCCGGCCATGACTTCAAGAGTGGAGAGAATGAGGGAGAGAGAGCCAAGGAATGAGTGGTGCAACCATAACAATAATCCCAAGCATCCAAAAACCAATCATGAAAGAATATGATCACAAGTATAAACTAACACTCCACCAACCTCACCCCTCATCATCATACATAAGTCAAGCCATGATGAGGTTGTGAAGTCAAGTCATCATGAAGAAATCAAGTCAAAGGATGGTGCTATCATGATACAACAATAAGCAAATACCCCCTCCACAAATACTTATTTGCAACAATGCAAATAAGCCCTCCTCCACCAATCTTCGGCCAATGAATGGAACAAAGGAAATCGGCCGAAACTAAAAGCAAACTGGCAACTCCAGAAAACTGGTCCCGTAATAAATTACAGGAAAAACCTCGATACTGTGCATACACACCCGCATCTGTATTTCGACCGAAATACAAATGCAATGAGACAAAATCTACACTGTACTATACTAGGATCCGGCTTATACCAAAACCGGCTAGTAATATCTGTTCGATCCTGATCCGTGCAATACCGCACGTATCTGATCGAACCCTGCCATATAACCATACGGCCTATAGTACAAACTGTCCGATCCTGATCCGTGCAATACCGCACGTATCTGATCGGACCTTGCCATATCTCCATACGGCCTCTACAACCTTTCGCCCGAAAGCTGAGTAACTGAATGTGGGGGACTCTAAAGACTCATCAACACCTTGGTTGTGGATTTAACCACTAGCACGTCAGAGGTATAAGCCAATACGTGACGGGCTACCAGGTACTGACTAAAAGGGACGTCTGTGAGCGAACTCAGCCCGACAACCCTACTGAGCCTGTCAGTGACAATATCCGTATAGTTCGGTCCGTTCGTCTATGAGCATCGTATGGCGGGCCTAGGGGGTTGGTAAAAGTCAGACCCCCAAAAGCGGTACAAGTCGTGTCGGAGTGTAGCCCAGAACACCCT
This sequence comes from Agapanthus africanus, assembly GCA_030015575.1. Lineage (NCBI taxonomy): Eukaryota > Viridiplantae > Streptophyta > Magnoliopsida > Asparagales > Amaryllidaceae > Agapanthus > Agapanthus africanus. The sequence continues at coordinate 84,735,115 of CM057349.1, read as the reverse complement.
GAGATACTACTGGAATACCTACCAGTAAATCTCCTTGCCTTGGCCAAGGACTTTGTGTAATGGCTCTCCTAGACACAGCACGACCTCACCCCCAATACCGGGAGAGACGAACCCCTGAAGATACGCTCACTGCCTCCATGTGGCTCGGGACTGTACCCAACTAAAACCTGTTTGCACGACTCCTTTGAGCCGTGGTAGGGTAGTAATCAAAGTACAGTGGGAACTCACACGAGACAAATGACGATCCCCAGGTCGATGAACTAACCTGCACACATGTCACCAGGGAACTGCCATCTGACGTCTGGTATATGACCAACTAGCATGTTCCCGGCGAGTCCTGTCCGGTGTACTCATAACCCAATGAGCACCTGTATACATCTTAGGTGATCCAACTGACACCAGTGGCTTGTGAGACCGGCCACCGCCCCTCGTCGGGGTCTCGACTGTATACACTAGTCTACTATGGAGAATCGATGCCCTGTCTCGAAACTCTCACGACTAGGGACCTTTTAAGGATATGCTTATAGACCCCCAGCTCCCACTTATATGATCGCCCTCATACTGCTGGTGGTCAAGCAAGAATCCTAGGGGCTCTATCAACGTGTAATAGCGACGTGTCAGGTCACTTAAAGCAGTACACGATGATAAAGGTAAACCAGATAGCATACTATCATCTCGAGTAAGACTGTCCTACCGGGATAGGTCCTGCATCAATCATTGCAATCACGTACCTGTGACCTAATAATTGACTCTGAGGGCACTATCTCCAACATTGCGAGTGCTCCTAAGATTAGGACAGTACACCTATTACGCTTATTGGATAGTCTTCTTCTAAACCATAGGCTGGTGCCGAACGGTAGGGAAAGAAGAAAACCATTTAGCCTAATGATGGTGTACAAAAGGTAACGACTAAAGACAAATAAAGGGATTTGGAGAAATGACAAAGAAATGTACGGTTACAGTCATGAATCTGGATAATGTAAGTGGCATTACTAGAAATATCCGGATACCCCTTCGAAACATATTCGTGTTTCAGTTTCACTGTGCATTGTTAGTAGAAAACTGATTTCCCAATCAGGTACTTACTCCAGGGTATGTATTTACCAGGTATGATTCTCACATCTGTATGGTTTTACAGATGATGAGTGGGAGTAAGTTATTGGGAATTGGGTGATCATACTCATTATATCGGGATTCGTTGTAATTGGTGATATTTGAGGAAATCACCTGGGTTGTTTGCCGGACGACAAATATTTGGTTTTGAATATCCGTTGTTATGCACCAATTTCAAATTGATATATCTGTACGTTTATTTTTATAAAGTGAGATATAACATTTTGAAATTATGTCCATGACATTTACCTATATCAGTTGATGGTTAGGTAAGGAGCATTAAACAACGGTGTAATTCTTCATAACCATAGTACAGTTTTCAACCTAAGACGTACAGGGTTTGAGTTATTCAACTCAGGGGACTTATACAAAGTATTGTATGTTGTCCAGTGTCCATTAGGACAAAGGGGTAGGTCCTCATACTATATTCTGTTTACTTAGGACTTCTCTAGTTCTTAGACACGTGTTTCATAGAAATACAAGATCCAAGTTTTGAGAAGTTATAGGTATATGAATAAAGTAGAGAACCAGGTATTGCAAGTATCAGGATTCTTCAAGGTGATCGAAGATGTAGATACTTGTGTATGGTATTCAGTTAATAGTAATGATTAAGAGAACTTGCTTCTCTTTCAGGTTACTCATAATTGGAAGCACTCCTAAGTTGAGTAATACTGATCGGCCTCTCTCCATTTAGTTGACATGCACTGGAGACAGCTGCATGATTTGAATCTGGTTCCAATTAAATCAGTGCCTCTGTTTCTATATTGGATATAGAATAGTTCATATCTTAACAATGTTAAGGTATGGGGAGTTGTCCGGCTTATGCTTAAAACCAGACTTTGGATAACTCAAGGCACGTTTCTGTAATGGCTGTTTGTGGGTTGACCCGGGCTATGACGAGGGTTGACTTTCTACCATCTGAAAGATCAATAGTGATATTGTTCTGGACTCGCCACAGTTTTAGTAAAATGGATTTTTTCATAAAACAGTAGTGGGAGTATGGTAGAACTGGAAGTGATTTCAGAACCACAAACGATTACTGAAAATTTAATAGGACCTAAAGATTTAATCTGGATTGACATTCCATTGGCCACTCCGCAGATATGGTGGGTAACCTCAGCCACTCGAGAGGTACTTCGGTATGCTCAAGAACGGTGACAGGGAGGCTCTTGTTTACCCAGACTTGCCATTGTTGTTGTTCCAGACTGTGAGACCCGGCAGGAGGATGAGTATAGCGTCGTTTTAAACTAGCTTTAGAAGTGCACGTATATGTGACTCTGCCAGAGGGTTGTCGTAGTCAGTGGGAGCAGCGGAAGCATAGTGGACAAGTAGCTTATATCCATTTATGGACTAAAACAGATATAGTGGAGATAGATCATCTATTTCTGAAGTGACAGTCATAGGTTTGACTTAATCAGAATAGGGGATGGATCTGTTAAGAAAGTAGTAGAGTATGATGTCCTGGTATTTGGATGACATATACAGAGTAGGAAGTGAAATTCCTATACTACGATCGGTTATACTTTGGTTGTCACACAGTGGTTTCTCCACAAAGGATATAGATATAATATCAGACACTCTGGTTACTAGATCTATGGTTTTAGATCTAGATTTGGGTAGTTTCCCAATCTGGGTACTTAGACAGCATTCTAAAGGTGTTTTAGAATGGACGACTCCTAGCACGGTAATGTACCTGCAGGTGATGGAGTCACCCTCTCTAAAGCTGTCTTACAGACTAAAGGGGAGAGGGATGTGCATGATTGGCAGATCACTTGCTTAGGCAATTGAGTCAATCATGAGATGTCAAGTACCACACCAGATGTTGTTTTTGCACTAGATGGAATAAGTTGATATTAATCCTATCCTGGAGAAACGTTCGGAAGCAGTTTTAGAACATAAGTGGATGTTCTATGATATGATAACAACAGCCTCCTTCGGGAGACGGTTATCATTCCAGGCTTCCAAGGTGACCTGGATGACAGAGTGACTGTCAGAGTCATAGTTTTCCCTCTGACGAGGGACAGTTGCTTGGACAGGAGGTCCAAGCGGATACTGAGGGAGGTATGGCGCAGGATACTGATTAAGTTCAGTTGACGATACAGTCTAAGAAGTTTGGATTTGGAGTTCTTTTATGAACTAGGTCCCATCAGATATCCAGACATATTCTAAGACAGGTATTGCTCATTTTAGGAGATGGCTTTCTCCGTGAACTTGAGATAAAGAGAGACATAGAAAGAAACATCAGGGCGGATCCACTCACTGAGGCTATTCCTCGAACGCAGTAGTTTCACAATCGGTCTTTATGAGACTGATTAGTAGAGGAGTTGGGTGCTCGGTATCACACGGGCTGTGAGTATGCGACATCGCAATAATTAGCCTTGAGTGCAAGTGGGAGATTGTGTGATATAGTGCCCTCAGAGTCAATTATTGGATCACAGGCACGTGATTGCAATGATTGAGTGAGGACCTATGCCGATAGGATAGTCTTACTCAAGATGATAGTATGCTATCTGGTTTATCTTTATCATCGTGTACTGCTTTAGGTGACCTTACAGGTCGCTATTACACGTTGATAGAGCCTTAGGATTCTTGTTTGACTGCCAGCAGTATGATGCGATCATATACGTAGGAGCTGGGGTCTATAAGCACATCCTTAAAAGGTCCTTAGTCGTAGGAGTTTTCGAGACAGGGCATCGATACTCCAGAGTAGACTAGGGTATACAGTCGAGACCCCGACGAGGGGTGGTGGTCGGTCTCACAAGCCATTGGTGTCAATTGGTTCACCTAAGATATATACAGGTGCTCATTGGGTTATGAGTACACCGGACAGGACTCGCCGGGAACATGCTAGTTGGTATTATACCTGACGTCAGATAGCAGTTCCCTGGTGACATGTGTACAGGTTAGTTCATCGACCTGAGATCGTCATTTGTCTCGTGTGAGTTCCCACTGTGCTTTGATTACTACCCTACCACGGCTCAAAGGAGTCGTGCAAACAGGTTTTAGTTGGATATAGTCCCGAGCCACATGGAGGCAGTGAGCGGATCGGCAGGGGTTTCGTCTCTCCCGGTATTAGGGGTGAGATCGCGCTGTGTCTAGAGAGCCATTACACGAAGTCTTTGGCCAAGGCAGGAGATTTACTGGTAGGTATTCCAGTAGTATCTCAGGGTGTTCTGGGATACACTCCGACACGACTTGTACAGATTATTTGTACCGGTGTCAATTAAGAACTGCTATCCGACGATAGATATAATACCACATAGGAGTTCTCGACGAGTCCGTTCAGTGTACCCAGTCTCCACTGAGCACCCGTATACAATCTTTGGTGCTACCACACCAATGGATATAGGATCATCCATCGCCCATCAAGAACCGTATACGCTAGTCTACTTTGGAATATCGATGCCCCGTCTCGATACACCTATGACTAGAAACATTTCAAGAATATGCTTATAAACTACTCATGTCCCACTAGTATGATCTGCATCATAGTCCCAGTAGTCAAGCAAATATCCTAAGGGCTTTATCAACATGTACCAAAAGAGTAAGATGCAAGATCAAATGAACACGTCAAGATAAAGTACAACCAGATAGCATACTATCATGTCGAGCAAGAATGTCCTCTGAATACACACACACACACATACCGATACATCCACTATCATATAATGGCCTCTAGGGCATACATATATCCAACAATCTCCCACTTGCACTAAGGCCAATTATTGGCGTATCTCATACCCAACATCTTAAAAGGTCGCTCATGCTGCGGAAGAGGGAGGGCCTTGGTGAGTGGATCTGCGGTGTTATTCTTGTTAGTTATATATATGCCCTAGAGGCCTTTGTTGTACATATGATGTATATTATAGTGGACGCATGGATATATATAGAGGGGACTTTCTTGCTCGATATGATAGTATGCAATCTGGTTTTACTTTGTCTTAACATGTTGACTTGTATTGGTTTACTGTCTTGATCTCACATGTCGATAAAGCCCTTAGGATATGCATTTGACTACTAGGACTATGATGCAGATCATACTAGTGGGGCCAGGGTAGTCCAAGAGTACATCCTATAACTGTTCCTAGTCGAGGGAGTATCGAGACAGGGCATCGATACTCCAGAGTATACTAGCGTATACGCTTCTCGACCCATATGATGGGCGATGGATGATCCCATATCCATTAGTGTTTGACATTAGATAAGGTATACGGGTGCACAGTGGAGACTGGGTATCCTGAATGGACTCGCCTAGAACTTCTAGATGGTATTATACTAATCGTCAGATAGCAGTTCTCTGGTGACACTGGTACATGTTAGTCTGTAGACCCGAGATCGTCATAGAGTCTTGTTAGATATGTATATGCCCTAGAGGCCATTGTTGTACATATGATGTATATTATAATGGATGCTTGGATATATATAAAGAGGACTTTCTGGCCCGATATGATAGTATGTATCAGGTTGCCCTTTATCTTAACATATAGACTTGTATCAGAACAATGTCTTGCTCTCACATATTGATAAAGCCCTTAGGATATGTACTTGACTACTGGGAATATGATGTAGATCATACTAGTGGGGCCAGAGTAGTCTATGAGTACATCCTATAACTGTTCCTAGTCGAGGGTGTATTGAGATAGGGCATCGATACTCCAGAGTAGACTAGAGTATACGCATCTTGACCCATGTGATGGGCGATGGATGATCCCACATCCATTGGTGCTCGATATCAAAGATGGTCTACGGGTGCTCAGTGGAGACTGGGTACACTGAATGGACTCGCCGAGAACTCCTAGATGGTACTATACCTATCGTCAGATAGCAGTTCTCTGGTGACACTGGTACAGGTTAGTCTATAGACCCGAGATCGTTATAGAGTCTTGTGTAATTCCCACTATGTTTTGATTTCCACCTTACCACGTTCAAGAGAATGTGCAAAATGGTGGTTTTTGGGTACAGTCCCGTATCACATCGAGGCAATGGGCGATAGGAGGGGTTTCGTCTTTCCCGGTATTGGGGGTTGATGTTGCGCTGTGTTCGATTGGCTATAACTGGAAGTCTCTGGCCGGGGCTGATATGGAGATATACTGGTAAGTGTTATTAGTAGTTTCTCGACCCGTTATGAGGCTCACATCGACACGACTTATTGGTTATTCGGGTCTGACGTTTACCAACCCTAGACTGGATATGCGACATATCAGACGAAGAGACCGGACTGTACGGAAGTGTTACTGATTGGATTTGCAGGAGTATGTACAGGCTTGCTTGTTGATCTTCTGGTCGCTCAATACCCGGGTGGCTGTTACGTTTAGCTGATCGCTTGCAGCTTGTGGGTGTTTGATATGATCATCACCTACTGCCGGAGTATTGACGAGTCTTTAGAGTCCTACACAGAGGTTTTCTTGCTCAGGAGAAACGGAGTAGGAGCACATATGTGATATGTGCGGGTCCGAGAATAATACGTGTATGGGATACCGTATTCCATTCTCGTGATATGAGATATCGGCCGGGTATATGTGATATAGCCGGATCATCGAATCAAGTGTTGATTCGATGAAATGATACATTTTTATATATTAGTCGGTTATATGTGATATAGCCGGATTATCGGATCAAGTATTGATTCGATGATTTAATGTATAATTATATATGTGATATATTATATTACATTAACTAATATAAGCCCACTTAAGTAATTCTTTTTCTCATTTTGGATACATTTACATATATATGATATATGTTAAATGTATTCTTTTCTTTTGTTACTAAATTATATATATGTGATATGTATAATTGTAACATGCTTGGTTATAAATGCAATTAGGGTTTATGAGAGTTAAACCATGCTAGGGTTTATATTTATCATTATGTTATTCAAAAATTGTGGATAATTGTCATGGTTGATATTTTGATGGAAGCTTGTGGAAGCTTGTAGATTACATTGACTTTGTCCACTCTTTTTGTCTAGCTTAGGATATTTATCCACCTCATCTTTAACCATAGCTAATGGTTAAGTCTCTACATGGGTTAAGGATGATATACTTGACCCAAGGTTGCATTTCTAACTACACAACAATTATTCTCATCACTTCATCTTCTTCTTCCTCAAAAGCTTGCTAGCCTTTTCATTTGTGATGAAATAAATTGAGAAAAAGAAAACTAAAGAGAGATAAATTCCTACTTCATCATCCTATTCTATACTAGCCTTGTAGATTAGTGTGTTAGCTTCACTAGTTCCAACTTAGTGAAGAGATAGTTTGAGTCCGTGTTTCCTCGAAGTAGATCATCACAGACTTTGAAGACTTCAGGATGCATCGTACATCTTGTGGAGCCTCTCAAGAGTTCGGGAGTTCATGGATCATAGCGAAGGGACCACTACTCGGAGCTTATGAAGCGAAGGAACAGACTACAACGGTTGTGATCCCTCTCACTTAGATGTAAAGTTGTTTACATGCATAGTTAACCCTAATTCTCTAGTTCGATTACTTGGTTGGTTTGTTTAGCACCCCAAAAATTTTAATATAGCATGTTTGATGCTTGCCAAAATCTTGCTAAGGTGCTAAGCTAACCCTACAGTGGTATCAGAGCCAAGTTAGAGAATTAGCTGTTGTCTAGACAAAGTTTGAAATCCGATCGAACTCCGAAAACCCTAAATTTCCCACTTTCTGGAAATTTTTCAAAAAGTTGAAAATTTTCATGTTAAAAATATTCATAAAATCATGCAGGGAATTATATGGACCCACCTAAAGAACGAAATCCTAACTCGTCTAAGTGACCGCGGATCTGCGGCCAAAACTTAGTTTTGGCGGCGGATCCGCGGCGCCACTTGAGAGCCTTGGGTCGACCCTTCAGCTGTTGGTCCGTAGGTACTGTGATATGTCTCTGGTTAATTTTAACTGTGCTCAAGTGTTGAGCTCTCTGGGATATTTTTTTTGTTTTGGGAATTCGTTGAATCTATCGAATTATCTAACTTCACCTAGTTATCTGTGATGATTATATATATGGTGTGATATGTTATATTGGATCGTCGTGTACTGAATAGCCGGGGGTTTTATGTGAGATGAGAGTTTTAATTTTCATTCATGTAAAATTCATTGTATGTAATATTCTTTTATTGGGGCACTTCCGGGTTGAGGATGATGTCACCATTGTTGTATATTATTTACTTTTCCACATTATGATAGACCCAAGGCGGGGAGCACAAGCAACCGGGTTCTAGAGTCCAGTAGAAGACCAACTTGAGGAGTCGAGTCGGGTCTCCTAACTCTAGAATTGGTAGGGTTTCTTGCCGCTCTCTTAGGGGTCTAGGGATGTGGGTTTGGCTATTCATCACGACCGTGGAATCCGCGTTTTTACTGGCTTAAATAAAACATGGAATTCCTAGTATGTCCAATATTTCATATGTGATTCTTCTGCTGCTGATATACTGTGATGTGATCATTTTATATGCGTGAGACGAATGCTTATACTATATAGATATGATATATAAATATTACTGCTTTCGTTTCTTCTGTGATCCTTAGAAAGCTTAATTGATGGGACTTCATTAATGGGATTAATGAAAGATAAAAGAAACCTAAAAGATTTTGTAGAATCAAAATTTCAAAAAGGGTAGCTCTAGTTTTTTCTTTGCATAGCGGTATTCCTTGTAGAATATCTAGCACCTTATTAAATAAGGAAAGAGCCGAGATCTCTTCACCGAGAGTGACCTCTTTAGCGAAACTAGCAGATATTACAACTCACTCGGTTTTGTTTTTGATTGCTTCTATAGTTCTTGTTTTGCACAGCGGTATTCCTTGTAGAATATCCAGCACCTTATTCGATAAGGAAAGAGCCGAGATCCCTTCACCGGGAGTGACCTCTTTAGCGGAACTAGTAAAACCCTAAAAAACACTCCTTTTCAAAATCACTTGTTTCTACAACGATATCAAGTTCGTTACGACAAAAGGTTTTCAGAAAAACCTGTCGTAGCCCTCCGTCATTTCAGATAAGTCCTACTTAGTATTCGTGCTGCGTTTGTTGGCCTGCATCAAGGCGTAGTGTGTGGTAGCTAATTAGTGCTTATCTGCAACATAATATGTGATTGGATTAAGGTAGTCATACGATTTTGTTGGCCTGCGTCAAGGGTCGTGCGGGTGGGTTTAATTCAATCAGGAAATGTCAGGTTGAATTTGACCAGCGGACTATGGTTTGTTGGCCTGCGTCAAGGTCATAGCACGCTAGTGGCAAAAGCGTTATCGGCAATTTCAAGTGTTGAAATTTGCAATGAGATTGCATACCTGTTATGAGATAGTTGGATCCCGATACCCACTGCGAGTAAGAGTTACTCCTGGGAGGATTTTACACAGGACAATTAGCCGATCAAGTAGGTGTCTAGAAAGGTTTTAACGGGGTTATGCCTCTGGGAAAACAAGGTTTATTTTAATTAGGTCCGTGCGAAAGCATGGGGAACCTCCCTCAAAGTACCAATACTGGTCTAGCCAAAAGATTGGCGAACTTGTAAAGTGTAATTAATCTCGGCTATTCTTACCTTTTATGGTTTGAAGGAAGATTTGATTAAATCAGTGGGAGCCATCCTGATTAGATAAGATAATAACCAATCTAATCTTGCAAGAGCGCAAGCTAAAATGTTTTTCTTCTCTCTCTATCCAGACAGCGACCATGTCAGGCCTTAATCAAGATAATAATATGGATGTATTGACCGAACCCACTTATTATACTGAGCAGGAGAACGTTGGTTCCGTTCTTTCTTATAATTGTTATAAGACTGAACAGGAAATAGGGAAATGCCAGAATTCACTCGCCGCCCAAATGAAGAATGAGCATAATGATGCATCTTTTTCGGGTGTGTTTGTTATCGACAACTGTTTCTCAGTTCACTCTACGTCCTGGGCATTAGATACCGGATCAGGATCCCACATATGCAATATGTTGCATGGGATAAGGAAAGGTAGAGAACTGGGAATAGTAATCATTCCGTAATAGTAGGGAATGGTGCAAATGTTGTAGCTAAAGTAGTTGGCGAATATCACCTGGTATTACCGAATGGTAATAAATTGATTCTGAACGAATGCTATTACATACCGAACCTGATATGCAATCTTATATCAGTTTCTTTATTAACTAAAGAAGGATATAATTTTGTAATACAGGATGATGTTATGAACTTCTTCTTAAATCAAAAGTTGATTGGATCAGGCTCGTTGCATAATGGCATATGCATTCTGAATCAAAACACAGTTCTTAATGTACAAAACACTCACAAGAGGAAGAGTTCAGAAATGAACGAATTCTTCTTGTGGCATTATAGACTTGGTCATATCAATGTGACACGACTAGCTAAGTTACATAAAGATGGTTATTTAAATACTTTCGAATTATCATCTTATGAAACTTGTCATTCATATCTCAAAGGAAAGATGACCAAAACTCCATTTAGTGAACACCGAGAAAGAGTTACCGAACTCTTGGGACTGATACATAGTGATGTATGTGGTCCCATATCTACACATGCCAGGAATGGTTCCTCATACTTCATTACCTTCACTAACGATCTCTTAAGATACGGAAATGTGTTCCTAATGAAACATAAGTCTGAAGCTTTTGAGAAATTCAAAGAATATAAGAACGAAGTCGAGAACTAAATGGGCAAAAGTATTAAGATCCTTCGATCTGATCGAGGAGGAGAATACTTGAGCAATGAGTTCCTGGACTATCTAAAGGAGAATGGGATTCTCTCTCAGCTTACTCCTCCATATACACCACAGCACAACGGTGTATCGGAACAGAGGAATCGCACCCTATTAGATATGGTGCGCTTACCTATTTCCTTTTGGGGATATGCACTGGAAGCAGCTGCAGACCTATTGAATATGGTTCCTACCAAATCTGTGCCAACCACTCCATATGAGATATGGAAAGGAAAGAGACCATATCTTAATTATGTTAAGATATGGGTTGTCCGGCATATGTAAAAACACAGAATCCGGACAAGCTCGGGGCAAGGTCTTTTCTGTGCAAATTTATTGGATATCTCAAACATTTGCGCGAGTATATCTTCTACCACACCGAGGAATGAAAGGAGTTAGTTTCTCGGCATGCCACCTTTTTGGAAAAGGAATTTCTTGAAAAAGAAATTAGTGGCAAAGAGGTAGAACTGGAAGAAGTTCCAGCTACACAAACTGCAACAGAAGATTTAGTGGAACCAGAGGATTCAGTAGTTCCCGACGAACCCCCGCCTCTCTGCCGATCTAGTAGGGTTCCTCATCTACCTGAAAGATACTACGGTTTTCTCATTGATGGTGGGAGCGAGGATTGTATCATGGAATGATGACCCGACTAGCTTCGAGCAGGTCATCACGAGTGGGGACTCTGTGAAATGGCTGGATGCAATGCGATCTGAGATGGAATCCATGTACACCAAGAAAGTATGGACTTTGGAAGTTGCTCCTGAAGGGGTAAAAGCCATTGGGAGCAAATGGATCTTTAAGAAGAAACTTGGTGTAGATGGAAAAATTGAGACTTTCAAAGCTAGACTTGTTGCAAAGCGTTTTCGTCAACGACCAGGTGTGGATTATGACGAAACCTTTTCTCCAGTGGCTATGCTTAAGTCCATCCGGATCTTACTTGCCATTGCTGCATACCATGATTACGAAATCTGGCAAATGGATGTTAAGACCGCCTTTCTAAATGGTGATTTAGAGGAGTGCATATACATGACTCAGCCAGAGGGCTTCGTAGATAGTGGGAGCAGCAGAAAGGTATGCAAGCTGCTTAAATCCATCTACAGGTTAAAGCAGGCATCGCGGAGTTGGAACATCTGTTTTGATGTTGTAATAAAAGAGTTTGACTTCATCAAAAATGAAGATGAACCTTATATATACAAGAAGGTAGCAGAGAATAAGGTTGTCTTCCTCGTATTGTACGTGGATGACATACTCTTGATAGGAAACAATGTTACTATGCTGCACTCGGTCAAGCTCTTCTTATCACAAAGATTCTCAATGAAAGATCTAGGTGATGCCTCTTGCATTTTGGGGATTAGGATCTATAGAGATAGATCCAAGAGGATACTGGGATTGTCCCAATCCAGGTACATTGACACCATACTAAAGAGGTTTAGTATGGAAGAATGCAAGCGTGGGAACTTACCCACGATCTCTGGACTCACTCTCTCCCAAGACTGATTTGGAGAGAGCTCGTATGCAAGGGATACCCTATGCTTCGGCAGTAGGCTCTATCATGTACGCGATGCTATGTACCAGACCCGATGTAGCATACTCACTAAGTGTAGTAAGTCGGTATCAAGCATATGCTGGAGAGGATCACTGGACAGCTGTGAAGAACATTCTCAAGTACTTGAGAAGGACTAAGGAGATGTTCTTGGTGTATGGTAACGGAGAACTCCAGATGGAGTCCTTTACCGATTCGAGCTTCCAAAGTGATAAGGACGATTTTAAGTCGCACTCGGGATTTTTCTTTACCCTAAATGGAGGGGCGGTGTGTTGGAAGAGTTCCAAACAGGAAACCGTTGCAGACTCGATGATGGAGGCTGAATACATCGCTGCCAACGATGCTGCCAAAGAGGCTGTCTGGATAAAGAAGTTCATTACCGAACTTGGTGTGGTTCCATCCATTGAGCATCCAATACCTTTGTATTGTGATAACAATGGAGCTGTAGCTTTGGCTAAGGAACCTACATCCCATCAGAGATCCAGGAAAAATTTGAGGCGGTATCACCTGATCCGGGAGATAGTTGATCGCCGGGAGATCGAGGTCAGGAGAATAGATACGAAGGATAGCACTGTGGATCCATTCACGAAGGCCATTCCCTAGATACAATTTGAGAGACTCTTCAGGATGTTGGGTATGAGATACTACAACAGCTGTCCTTAGTGCAAGTAGGAGATTGTTAGTTATGTATATGCCCTAGAGGCCATTGTTGTACATATGATGTATATTATAGTGGATGCTTGGATATATATAGAGAGGACTTTCTTGCTCGATATGATAGTATGCTATCTGGTTTCCCTTTATCTTAACGTGTAAACTTGTATCGGAACAATGTCTTGCTCTTACATATTGATAAAGCACTTAGGATACGTACTTGACTACTGGGACTATGATGCAGATCATACTAGTGGGGCCATAGTAGTCTATGAGTACATCCTATAACTGTTCCTAGTCGAGGCTGTATCTGTAGGGTTCCTAGGCACACTAGTGAGGTCTCCCAAGCCATCAACCATGGCAATTTCAAAAATTATGGTGCCGAGAAACCCTAAACTACGGATCGATAACTAGATGTCTAGGCGAAAAAGAACTAGTTAACAGTTAACTAAAGAGAATACGGAAATACAACCTTTGTAGATCCGGTCCTCCATCTCCATGGCTCCGCAACGAGGTCGTCTCCGCTGTCCAAATCAAATCCGGGCTCTAGAGTCGGCTTCGTCGGAGAATGGGCAAGCTAGGTCGTCGATGTCCATGCCGAAGATGATCTACGTCGAAGCATCGCAAGATCAAGCTCTCACTTCACCAAGTCATGAAACTTGTGAAGAAAACACACTCTACTACTTGGCAAGAGGTAGAGGATGAAGAAATAGGAGTTGGGTTAACTTTAGAATCGGATTTCTCACTCATTTCCATCACTTACCATTGATGGGGCAAGCTTTCTTCACTTGAAGAAAATGGAAGAAGATGAAGGAAAATGATATGATAAGTTATTAGAAAATGAAAAGAAAATGAATTCTTATCATAAGTTAACCATGGTCAAGTGTAGAGAATGAATCATGGTTAGTGGGAATGGTTAGGGTTAAGGATGAGATAAGTATGGTTGACTTTATCAAAGCTTCATGAAGCTTCAACTAAACTCCAAATCTAGCAACCATTCTTTTCTCTTCTCTTTTCCAAAATGAATAAACAAATAAATAAATGAATAAATAAAGGAAATGAAAACCCTAACCATTCTTTTAACCATGGTTTAATTCTTTGCACTTAACCAAGTAATCATGTATCATCAAACATGATACAATCAAATGCACAAAATCATATCGCATATGTAATGCGCACACCCGAGTGAGAAAATCCATTTAAAGTGAACCAATACTAGTTAATGTAAAGTAATATATCAAATATATAATTATACATTAAATCATTAAATCAACACTTGATTCAATGATCCGGTTATGTCGCACACAACCGACTAGTATACAATGTATCGGCTTTGTAAGTCCATATTGCGACCCCCGGTTCTTACGGGGAGGCGGAAACGGTATAAAAATCAAATTTTTAGTGCAAGAGGCAACATGGACTAAACAAGGTCGGGATCGTGTCTAAACTAAACTAGCAAATACGCTAAAAGGAGTTAGCTACTCGGATGAAAGTTATACCTAAACTTGAACTCCTTCTTCTTGAAATCTTGTAGAGGTTGATGGTTCTCTTTTGTCGCCTTCTTCCGTCGAAGATGGATCCACCTCGAGGGTTCGACCTTGGGCTCTTTCTCGGACTTGGAGTGAACTAGAATCTCCGGCTTGCTAATCCTTTGATCCTAGAGTGAGTAGAGAGTGACTAGGGTTTGCTTTTCTTTTTAAAGAGAAGGATTCTCAACTCATGAGAAGGTTTCTCTTTGCTAGAGGAAGAAGAAGATGAAGAGAGGAGAGAGAATGAGAATGATAGAATGAGCTATTCTATTCTCTCTTGCAACCATAATGCCAAAAAGAATTATCTAAACAATAATAAATCAAAATGAGAATAGTTGATGGTAGTATTTGGAATGACCACTACCATGCTTCATTTAATGAAATGTAAGCATGAATCAAGGAAGACTTTTTAAAGCATGATGGTGGTCAATGGTCAACAAGTCAACCATGGTCAACAAGTCAACAAAAAAACAACCATAACATAATTCTCATTTAATTACTATTATTAATAGATAATTCATAAATCCATTAGGGTTTGGAAAATGATAACTGTCAACTGTGCATACGCACCCGTTCCGAAACCCTAATGAAATACCTCATCCTCCGCCTCAAGCAACTGTGCATACACACCTGCATTCTCGTTCCGAGGAACAAGAATACCAAGATATAAAAGCAACCCCAAATATATATACCAGTATCTGGCTCAAACCAGAGCCTGCCAGTATAATCCGTCCGGACTCCAAACGTGCACAAGTGCGCGGATGAGAACGAACCCTGTCGCAAAACCATGCGACCTCTACTCTGTTTTGCCCAGAGGCGAATACCCTCTGTGTGGGACTCTAAAGACTCGACACTACGCTGGCAGTGGGTTTAACCACAGACCGCAAGCGGCACTAGCTGTGCGTAACGGTCCCCAGGTAGATGCCGACAAGAAGGCTGACGAGGTGAAACCCCATCTGAACTCCTACTGAGTCTGAATGTGACAGTCTCCGTACAGTCCGGTCTGTTCGTCTGATACATCGCATGGCGGGCCTAGGGGGTGGTAAACGTCAGTCCCCCAATAGCGGTACAAGTCGTGCCGGAGCGAAGCCCAAAACACCCTGAGATAACACTGGAAACCTACCAGTATATCTCGTTTGCCCTGGCCAGGGACTACTCGTGTAATGGCTCTCCTAGACATAGCGCGATGTCAACCCCCAATACCGGGAGAGACGAATCCTGTCTAACCGTCACTGCCTCCAAGTGCTTCGGGACTTCACCCAACCACCACCCGTTTGCACGACTCCTTTGAGCCGTGGTAGGGTAGTGATCAAAGTGCAGTGGGAACACACTTGAGGCGAAGTGCCAGTGTCAAGTCAGCGGACTAAGCTGTACTCATGTCACCTGGGAACTGATAACTGACGATAGGTATAATACCAACCTGTCAGTTCCCGACGAGTCCTGTCCAGTGTACTCGTAACCCAACGAGCACCCGTATACTATCTCCAGTACGACGTACTGATGGCTGTGGGACAGACCATCTCCCACACTGGGATGAGAAGCGCATACGCTAGTCTACTCCGGAGTATCGATGCCCTGTCTCGATAGTCCTGCGACTAGGGACCTGTATAAGGATGTGCTTATAGATTACCCAGCCCCCACTAGTGTGACTGCCATTACAACGCTGGTAATCAAGCAAAGATCCTAAGGGCTCCACTAATGCGTATAAGTGATATACTGAAATAAACACAAGTACACATTGAAGTAGAAACAAACCAAGTAGCATACTACTATTTTGAGCAAGATTGTATATACAAGGTGAATATCCCAAGCATCCATTAAGTAATATACAAACTAGTATGATACAGTAATGGCCTCTAGGGCATATACACTAACAATCTCCCACTTGCACTAAGGCCATGTACTGGCGTATTGAAGACCTATCATCTCGATCAGCCGCTCGAACTGAGTCTGGGGCAAGGCCTTGGTGAATGGATCTGCAGTGTTCTCTTCTGAAGCAACCCTCCGAACCTCGATCTCCTTGCGATCCACGATCTCCCTGATCAGGTGATACCGCCTCAAGATGTGCCTGGATCTCTGATGGGACCTGGGTTCCTTCGCTAAAGCTATAGCCCCGTTGTTGTCGCAATACAGAGGTATTGGGTCAACAATGGACGGAACCACCTGAAGTTCTTTCAAGAACTTCCTCATCCAGACAGCTTCTTTTGCGGCATCAGATGCAGCGATGTATTCCGCTTCCATCGTCGAGTCTGCAACGGTTTCCTGTTTGGAACTCTTCCAACACACCGCCCCTCCATTGAGGGTGAAGACAAAACCCGACATGGACTTGGAATCATCCTTGTCACTCTGGAAGCTGGAGTCAGCAAAGGCCTCGATCTGGAGGTCTTTTCCGCCATACACCAAGAACATCTCCTTAGTCCTCCTCAGGTACTTGAGAATGTTCTTTACTGCTATCCAGTGTTTCTCCCCAGGGTTAGACTGATACCGGCTTACCACACTCAGTGCATAAGCTACATCCGGTCTGGTACACAACATCGCATACATTATAGAGCCTACCGCAGAAGCGTAGGGTATAATAGACATGCGATCCCTCTCCAAATCAGTCTTGGGAGACATCTCTTTAGAGAGGGTGATCCCGTGACAAGCCGGTAGGTTACCGCGCTTGGAATCTTCCATACTGAATCTTTTCACTATGGTGTCGATGTACCTGGACTGAGAAAGTCCCAATATCCTCTTGGATCTATCACGATGGATCCGGATCCCCAGGATGTATGAGGCATCACCCAGGTCTTTCATGGAGAACCTTTGTGACAAGAACCCCTTGACAGATTGTAGCATAGGAATGTCATTTCCTATCAAGAGAATGTCATCCACGTATAAAACGAGGAATACTACAGTTCTCGCTACAAATCTACTATAGATGCATGGTTCATCTGGATTTTTGATAAAGCCAAATTCTTTGACTGTCTCATCAAAGCAGATGTTCCAACTCCGCGATGCCTGCTTTAGTCCATAGATGGACTTAAGCAACTTGCACACCTTTCCGCTGCTCCCACTCTGAATGAAACCCTCTGGCTGGTCCATATAGACACACTCCTCTAAATTTCCATTTAGAAAAGCTGTCTTTACGTCCATTTGCCAGATCTCATAATCGTGGAAGGCAGCAATGGCAAGAAGGATCCGAATGGATTTCAGCATGGCTACTGGAGAAAAGGTTTCATCGTAGTCCAAGCCAGGTCTTTGACGAAAACCCTTTGCTACCAGCCTAGCTTTATAGGTCTCAACCTGTCCATCTACACCAATCTTCCTTTTGAAGATCCACTTGCATCCTACGGGTTTTACCCCGTCTGGAGCAATGTCCAACGTCCATACTTTGTTGGTGTACATGGACTCCATTTCGGTCCGCATTGTATCCAGCCATTTCACTGAGTCAACGCTCTGAACGGCCTGCTGGAAGCTAGTAGGCTCATCATAATCTATGATGCAATCCTCTCTATCCCCGTCTATGAGAAAACCGCAGTATCTCTCGGGCGGATGAGACTGCCTACTACTCCTGCGGAGCGGCGTAGGAATGTCCTGTTCTGTTGAACCCTCTGGTTCCACCAAGCTTTCAGTAACAGTCTGTGGTTCTGGAATTTCTTCCAGTTCTACTGCGCTCCCACTTCTTTCTTTTTCTATGAACTGGTGTTCTAGAAAGTGGGCATGACGAGAAACAAGAACTTTTTGTTCCTCTTCACAGTAGAAGAAATATCCCTTGGAATTCTTTGGATATCCCACAAACTTGCACAGTACTGAGCGTGCCTCGAGCTTGTCCGCATGCTGCTTTTTGACAAAAGCTGGACTTCCCCATATCTTAATGTGATTAAGATGGGGTCTCTTCCTACACCATATCTCAAATGGCGTGGTAGGCACAGTCTTAGTGGGAACTCGGTTCAAAAGGTATGCAGCTGATTCTAGTGCATACCCCCAGAATGATCGCGGTAACTCAGCGTTACTCATCATGGACCGCACCATATCCAATAGGGTGCGGTTCCGTCTCTCCGATACACCGTTATGTTGCGGGGTGTATGGAGGAGTAAGCTGAGAGAGAATTCCGTTCTCTTTTAAATAGTCCAGGAACTCGGCACTTAAGTATTCTCCACCTCGATCCGATCTTAGAATCTTAATACTTTTGCCGGTCTGTTTCTCTACTTCATTCTTATACTCCTGGAATTTTCCAAAGGCCTCGGACTTATGTTTCATTAAGAAGACATAACCGTACCTTGAGAAGTCATCCGTAAAAGTAATGAAGTAAGAATGTCCGCTTCGGGCATGTGTAGACATTGGACCGCACACGTCACTGTGTACGAGTCCCAAGAGCTCGCTCGCTCTTACTCCATGTCCAGTAAACGGAGTCTTTGTCATCTTTCCCTTGAGACAGGATTGACAAGTGGCATACGATTGATATTCGAACGCATTCAAATACCCTTCTGTATGTAACTTCGTCAACCTTCTCTCATTGATGTGACCCAATCTACAATGCCATAAGAAAGTCTGATTTATTTCTGGAGACTTTCTTTTGTGTTTATTCTGGACATTAAAAATCTGTGGTTGGTTTAACACGTATATACCATTACTCAGAGTACCTGACCCAATCAATACTTGATTAAGGTGAATGTTTACAACATTACTTACAAACGCAAATTCATAACCTTCTTTAGAAACTAAAGATACAGAAATGATATTACAAGTTGCGTTGGGTACAAAAAAGCAATTACGCAAAACCAAAACATGTCCATCTGACATTCCCAGGTGATAGTCCCCCACGGCTTTAGCATCCATGCTAGCTCCGTTCGCAACTCTGAGGGTCATGTCACCTGCCTTCAAATCCCTACGGTTTCTCAACGCCTGCAAAGAATTACAGATATGAGATCCTGATCCGGTATCCAATACCCAGGAAGTAGAGTTTATTGAAAGACAGTTTTCAATAACATACACACCTGAAGCTGAAGCTGCAACCTGCTTCAATTCCTGTGTTCTGGCCTTCCAGGCCCTGCAATCATTCTTCCAGTGTCCTTTCTTATGACAGAAGAAGCATTCTTCCTTATCCACAAGCTTCCCCGCTATCTTTGTTGCTTTACCTTTTCCCTTCGTATCCACTTTACTAACACCGCCCCTTGGTTTGGCGGGGGCCTTCTTCTTCTTTCCCTTGGCTTTCGCCTTGGACCTAGAAGAAGATGATCCTCCTACAAACAAAGTGGATGTATCCCTA
Organism: Agapanthus africanus; assembly: GCA_030015575.1. Taxonomy (NCBI): domain Eukaryota; kingdom Viridiplantae; phylum Streptophyta; class Magnoliopsida; order Asparagales; family Amaryllidaceae; genus Agapanthus; species Agapanthus africanus. Next base: position 84,715,333 of record CM057349.1, on the reverse strand, counting down.
CTTTTCTGTAGGGTGCCCTCTGCGCTCCTCAGCATGTTGAGGAGCTCTGATAGTTCAACCTCTTTTTCTTGTAGGTTGAAGTTCAGTATAAACTGGGCGTAAGTGGAAGGAAGGGACTGGAGAACTATATCCGTATATAGCTCACTCTCCAATGTGATCCCTAGGTCAGCGAGCTCCTCAATGTAGCCGATCATCTTTAGCACGTGCTCGGCTACTGATGATCCGACGGCCATTCTTGTCGAAAACAACTTTTTCGACGCTTCGTATCTTGCGATACGTGATTGCTCTCCATACAGTTCTTTTGTATGGAGCAATATGGACTCCATGTCCATATTCTCATGCCTCCTCTGATGTTCGTTGTCCATCGAGGCAAGCAGGAGGCACTTGGCCTTCGCGCTATCAATCTCCCAAGTCTTGCGGATTTCCTTATCCGCGATACTGGAAGTTGGACCAGGGACAGGGGGAGCTTTGGTGGTAAGAAGATACCCCAGCTTGTCATAAGTGATTGCTATCTTGACATTCCTGAGCCAATCTTTGTAGTTTGGCCCTGTCAGCTTGTTTTTATCTAGGAGTAACTTAAGTCCAGTCATGTTGATTGGTCGCTGCAATTAGGAGAGAGAAGAAGAAACACTCAGCATGATGCTCTTGCAAGTTTAGAGTGGTTTTTAGTTTGTCTAAACAGGATGGCTCCCACTGTTTCTCGAATCCCTCCTCAAACCATAAAGGAAGAATTAGTCAGGATCAATCCCACCGTACAATACTTGCTTAACCGTTCAGCCAGGCCAGTGTCGGTACTTCGAGGGAGGTTTTCCAACGCTTTCGCGAAGTTCCTTAATTAAAGAACCTCTTTTCCCTGGGGGCGTAACCCCGCTAACACCTTTCTAGGCACCTACTAGGTTTATAGCATTGATCGTTAAGTGAGAAATTTCCCGAGGAGTAGCATATACTCATAGTAGGATCGGGATCCAAATATCATCGCGTGACGAAACTGAAGGAATCCTACCAGAATCACCACACTCCAAATGGTATGCAAATCTAGCAAGTTTCAGTACTTATGAAACTCCCGATGTGGATTTTTGCCCCATGCTCTTATGACCTTGACTTTGGCCAAAATATCATAAGTCACATGTCAAGTTCTGCCCGTCACTATCCAGGTTAATTTGGATCCATCCGTACCTACCCTTGACTTTGGCCAAAATGGCAGCACGACTGTCCCAAACTAACGCATCGATCTATGCTACACATGAACACCCAATAGCTACCAATCACTATGCCTTGACTTTGGCCAAAATACATAGCTTGAATACTATTTCCTATTCATGCGAAGCGACGGAGGGCTACGAATGGTTTTGGCGAAACCGTGAACGTAGTGAACTTGATTTAATCGATGGAACGAGATAGCTTTTAGAAGGAGTGGCTCAATCTCCGCATTTAAAAGTTAGTTTTGAAAAGAACCGAGTGGTTTTTCGAAAGTGTTCCATCGACTTAAACTTGGTTTATTATCTTGCATTAGTTCTTTTAATGCGTGATATTCTTGCATTAGTACTTTTAATGCGTCCCATCATTTAATCCTACCATTGCAGAAAACAACCAAAATATGACGTACGCTTATGCCATTCGCATTCGCCACGGGGCCCCGTCATTACCCGTTAGGTTACTTAACTAACGACAGAGCGGGGGCTGGGCTAGCGCGGCTGTAAAACATAAGCAACGCCTAAATAGAAAGCAATGATAGACATTACAGATCACAGATGAATACATTGGATATACTAGCAATCCGCAATCCTTTCGAGCCTGGAACGAAAAGCGGATAACACGGTCGCGGTGAATAGCCAAATACCCCACCCAAGACCCCTACGGGTGCGGCAAACTACCCGCCAAGTCCTCGGTAGTTTGTGCACCCCTCCATGGGTCTATCCTAAGAGCAAAAACAGTAAAAAGAATTATACAATGACGGCTACAACCCCGACCCGGTTGTGCGGCCAAACAAATAATATAATTACATCAATTTACATTTACAATGAATGAAAGAAAAACAAAAGCTCATCTCACATCCACCCCGGCTATTCACCCGCGACAGTCCAACACATTCATATACACATTCCAGCACATTACAGATCATGTATAACCCCGACTAATCGTCTTATAGCGATTAGCCGACGTTCAATACATGCAAACATCACAGATATAACCATCATAGTCAAAGTGTAGTGAAGTTCGGAAAAAATACGGAATTATAGGACCCCAAAAGGAAATTTCTTTTCTGCAAAATCTGGGCACATATAATATATTTCAAAAATCCCAAAACCAACACAGACACACACTGCAGGAAAAAAGATTCACAGAAAACGACAAAGGGCGGCGTTTCCGCGGCGGATAGCTAGGTCACGCGGCGGAAGGGCGGCTCTTTAGACGAATTACTGTATCGTTTTTCTTGGGTGTTTACACAAAACCCTGAGACGAATTTACATGTATAAATTTTTTCATTTTGAGCCAAAAAATTTTCAACAGAAACTCAGTTTTTGTGATTTTCCGGTTTTGTGATTTTTTCGGTTCCGAACTTCGTTACACTTCACTACCAAGCTAGTTTAAGTTTAGTTAGTCTCTGATACCACTGCAAGTCCATATTGCGACCCCCGGTTCTTACGGGGAGGCGGAAACGGTATAAAAATCAAATTTTTAGTGCAAGAGGCAACATGGACTAAACAAGGTCGGGATCGTGTCTAAACTAAACTAGCAAATACGCTAAAAGGAGTTAGCTACTCGGATGAAAGTTATACCTAAACTTGAACTCCTTCTTCTTGAAATCTTGTAGAGGTTGATGGTTCTCTTTTGTCGCCTTCTTCCGTCGAAGATGGATCCACCTCGAGGGTTCGACCTTGGGCTCTTTCTCGGACTTGGAGTGAACTAGAATCTCCGGCTTGCTAATCCTTTGATCCTAGAGTGAGTAGAGAGTGACTAGGGTTTGCTTTTCTTTTTAAAGAGAAGGATTCTCAACTCATGAGAAGGTTTCTCTTTGCTAGAGGAAGAAGAAGATGAAGAGAGGAGAGAGAATGAGAATGATAGAATGAGCTATTCTATTCTCTCTTGCAACCATAATGCCAAAAAGAATTATCTAAACAATAATAAATCAGAATGAGAATAGTTGATGGTAGTATTTGGAATGACCACTACCATGCTTCATTTAATGAAATGTAAGCATGAATCAAGGAAGACTTTTTAAAGCATGATGGTGGTCAATGGTCAACAAGTCAACCATGGTCAACAAGTCAACAAAAAAACAACCATAACATAATTCTCATTTAATTACTATTATTAATAGATAATTCATAAATCCATTAGGGTTTGGAAAATGATAACTGTCAACTGTGCATACGCACCCGTTCCGAAACCCTAATGAAATACCTCATCCTCCGCCTCAAGCAACTGTGCATACACACCTGCATTCTCGTTCCGAGGAACAAGAATACCAAGATATAAAAGCAACCCCAAATATATATACCAGTATCTGGCTCAAACCAGAGCCTGCCAGTATAATCCGTCCGGACTCCAAACGTGCACAAGTGCGCGGATGAGAACGAACCCTGTCGCAAAACCATGCGACCTCTACTCTGTTTTGCCCAGAGGCGAATACCCTCTGTGTGGGACTCTAAAGACTCGACACTACGCTGGCAGTGGGTTTAACCACAGACCGCAAGCGGCACTAGCTGTGCGTAACGGTCCCCAGGTAGATGCCGACAAGAAGGCTGACGAGGTGAAACCCCATCTGAACTCCTACTGAGTCTGAATGTGACAGTCTCCGTACAGTCCGGTCTGTTCGTATGATACATCGCATGGCGGGCCTAGGGGGTGGTAAACGTCAGTCCCCCAATAGCGGTACAAGTCGTGCCGGAGCGAAGCCCAAAACACCCTGAGATAACACTGGAAACCTACCAGTATATCTCGTTTGCCCTGGCCAGGGACTACTCGTGTAATGGCTCTCCTAGACACAGCGCGATGTCAACCCCCAATACCGGGAGAGATGAATCCTGTCTGACCGTCACTGCCTCCAAGTGCTTCGGGACTGCACCCAACCACCACCCGTTTGCACGACTCCTTTGAGCCGTGGTAGGGTAGTGATCAAAGTGCAGTGGGAACACACTTGAGGCGAAGTGCCAGTGTCAAGTCAGCGGACTAAGCTGTACTCATGTCACCTGGGAACTGATAACTGACGATAGGTATAATACCAACCTGTCAGTTCCCGACGAGTCCTGTCCAGTGTACTCGTAACCCAACGAGCACCCGTATACTATCTCCAGTACGACGTACTGATGGCTGTGGGACAGACCATCTCCCACACTGGGATGAGAAGCGCATACGCTAGTCTACTCCGGAGTATCGATGCCCTGTCTCGATAGTCCTGCGACTAGGGACCTGTATAAGGATGTGCTTATAGATTACCCAGCCCCCACTAGTGTGACTGCCATCACAACGCTGGTAATCAAGCAAAGATCCTAAGGGCTCCACTAATGCGTATAAGTGATATACTGAAATAAACACAAGTACACATTGAAGTAGAAACAAACCAAGTAGCATACTACTATTTTGAGCAAGATTGTATATACAAGGTGAATATCCCAAGCATCCATTAAGTAATATACAAACTAGTATGATACAGTAATGGCCTCTACGGCATATACACTAACAGGCTTATCGAATCAACGCTTGAATCGATAACTAGGTTATATCGCATACAACCATTCGATACATTCATCGCGAGAATGGAATACGGTATCACATACTCGCATTATTCTCGGTCCCGCACATATCTCATATGCGCTCCTATTTCGTTTCGCTTGAGCCAGGAAACCTCTGTGTAGGACTCTAAAGACTCGTCAATACGCCGGCAGCGGATGATGATCATATCAAACACCCACAAGCCGCAAGCGGTCTGCTAAACATAACGGCCACCCGGGTATTGAGCGATCTAAAGATCGACGAGCAAGCCCGCTCACACTCCAGTGAATCCGACCAGTAACACTACCGTACAGTCCGGTCTGATCGTCTGATCTGTCGCATATCTCGCCTAGGGGTGGTAAACGTCAGACCCCAATAGCTCGATAAGTCGTGTCGATATGAGGTCTATAACTGTTCGAGAAACTACTGGTAACACTTACCAGTAAATCTCAGCAACCCTGGCCAGGGATTTCCTGTTATAGCCAATCGAACACAGCGCAACATCAACCCCTATACCGGGAGAGACGAATCCCCTCCTATCGCTCATTGCCTCCATGTGACTCGGGACTGTACCCAAAAACCACCGTTTTGCACGCCCTCTTGGACGTGGTAAGATGGAAATCAAAGCACAGTGGGAACCACACAAGATTCTATGACGATCTCGGGTCAACAGACTACTCTGTACCAGTGTCACCAGAGAACTGCCATCTGACGTGAGGTATAATACCATCTGGGAGTTCTCGGCGAGTCCGTCCAGTGTACCCAGTCTCTACTGAGCACCCGTATATCTCCTCTGATGTCAAACACCGATGGATATGGGATCATCCATCACCCATCTATATGGGTCGAGAAGGTATACGCTAGTCTACTCTGGTATATCGATGCCCCGTCTCGATACACCCACGACTAGGGACTTTGAAGGATGTACTTATAGACTACCATGTCCCCACTAGTATGATCCGCATCATAGTCCAGGTAGTCAAGCACACATCCTAAGGGCTTTACCAACATGTAACAGAGAGACAAACAGCATACACGTTAAGGTAAAGTGCAACCAGATAGCATACTATCATGTCGAGCAAGAAAGTCCTCCCTATATATGTCCCAGCATCCACTACAATATACATCCTATGTACAGTAATGGCCTCTAGGGCATACATATAACTAACAATCTCCCACTTGCACTAAGGCCATCTGTAGCATTGGTTGCAGTATCTCATACTCAACCATCCCATGAAAGTCTCTCTCTGGGAACAGGCCTTTGTGAGTGGATCCGCTGTGTTGTCCTCTGAGTCTACTCTCCTAACCTCGATCTCCCTGGAGATCAACTATCTCCATGATCAGGTGATACTGCCTAAGAATATGTCTGGATCACTGATGGGATGGACGTTCCTTGGCATAAGCCACAACTCCATTGTCTCACAATGGTAGGAACATAGTTCATCTCATGAACCAATACACACCCAAACAGCCTCTTTGGTAGCATCTTAAGTAGCGATGTATCCAGCCTTTATCGTCTAGTATGTCACGGTATCTAGCTTGGAACTCTTCCAACATACCGTCCCTTTACTGAGGGTAAAGACAATGCCTGCGACTGACACTCAGTCGTCATTATCACCCTGGAACCATTCCAGTGATTCTCCCCAGGATCGATTGATACCATCTCACTACAACTAGTGAGAGTCCTAACATCCAAATAGATCTATCTCATAGATCCAAAAACCAGGATTTAGTAGGTATCATTTTGATCCTATATGAAGAATTATGGTGATAAGCGGAGATTGACCGAGCGTAGCATAGGAAACTCCTTCCCTATCAAGAGTATGTCATCCACGTACTCTACGAGGATCGTCACCATACTCCCTACTACCTTTTTGTATATACAAGGTTCATCTACCATTTTGATGATGTCAAACTCTTTGACTGCTTCATCAAAACAGATGTTCCAACTCCGCGATGCCTGCTTTATCCTATAAAGCATCTTGCACACGTTTCCGCTGCTCCCACTGTCTACGAAGCCCTCTGGCTGTGTAATTATAGACGTTCTCTTCTAAACATCATTTAGAAAAGCTGTCATGACACCCAATCACCAGATATCGTAGTCATGGTATGTAGCCGTGACAAGTAGGATCTGGATGAACTTAAGCATAGCTACTTGAAAAGGTTTCATCATTACCCATACCTGGTCAATGATGTGGACCTTTAACAAGTCTAGCTTTGAAAGTCTCAACTCTTCCATGTACACCAAGTAATCTTCTCAAGATATACTTGCTCCTGATGGGGATTTAACCCTTCAGATATAGCAACTAAAGTCCATACTTTGTTGGTGTATAAGGATTCCATCTCAGATCACTAAGCATCCAGCCATTCTTACAGAGTCTCACTCTTGATGGCCAGCTCGAAACTAGTTGGGTCATCATCTCATGATGCAATCCTCGCTCCTACTGTCATAGAGAAACCGAAGTATCTCTCAGGTGGGTGAGGAACCCTACTAGATCGGCGGAGAGGCTGAGGTTCGTTGGAATCTACTGAATCCTTTGGTTCTATCAAATCATCTGCTGTAATTTGTATAGCTGGAACACTTCCAGTTCTACATTACAGTCCTTGCCTCGAGCTTGTCCGGATTTTGCTTTCAGACATAGGCCGGACAACCCCAAATCTTAACTGACTTAAGACATGGGCTCTTCCCATACCATATCTCATATGGAGTGGTAGGCAACTGATTTGATTCGAGCCATATTCAATAGGTATGCAGCTTCATAAGTGCATAACTCCCTAAAGGAAATAGGTAACTCAGTAGTACTCATCATAGAGCACACCTTATCATATAGGGTGTGATTGCTCCACCCCGATATACCATCGTGCCATGATGTATACGGAGGAGTAATGCTGAGAGAGAATCTCATTCTCCTTTAGAATAGTCCAGGAATTTCGTGCTCAAGTATTCTCCTCCCTGATCGCATCAAAGGACATAATACTTATACCTGTATTTTGGTTCTCTACTTCTAACTTATATTCCGTGAATATCTCAAAAGGTTCGGACTTGTGTTTCAACAGGAACATTTGTCTGAATCTTGAGAGATTATCAGAGAATGTAATGAAGTACAAAGAACCAGTCCTGGCATGTGTAGACAGGGGACCTTACATACATCAACATGTATCATCCCAAGAGTTCACTAACTCTTTCTCTGTTTCCAATAAACGGAGCTATGGTCATCTTATCTTTGTGACATGACTGGAGAGTTTCACAAGATGTAAATTCAAACTGATTTAAATATACATCTATATGTAACTCTAGCCAGTCGGGTCACATTGATCTGACCTAGTCTACAATACCTCAAGAAGGATTCGTTCATTTCTGAACTCTTCCTCTTGTGTGTGTTCCGTATACTAAGAACTGTAATTTGATTTAGAACATTAATGCTTTTAGATAACGTGCCTGAACCGATCAACTTTTGATATAGGAAATGTTCAAAACATTATCCAACTATACAAAATTATATCCTTTATTTTCTAATAAAGAGATAGATATGATTTTGTATATCAGGTTCGGTATCTAATAACATTCGTTCAGAATCAATGTACTGGTGATACAGGGTGACGTGACCGACAGACTTGGCTGCAACACTTGCCCCGTTTTCTGCCTCATGAAACTTATCACCCGTTCTCAGTTCTCTACCTTTCTGCAGCCCAATGTAACAGATTACATATCTGGGATCCTGATCTGGTATCACATACCCAGGACGTAAAGAATACTGAGAAACAGTTCTGTATAATGAACACACCCGAAGATGATGCATCATTATGCACTCTCTTCGTTTGGGCGGCACGGGAAATCTGGTATTCCCAATTTCCTGCTCTGTCTTATAACAATTATAAGTTGGAGCGGGACCAACGTTCCCCAGCTCAGTATTACAAGCGGGTTCGGTCAATAATCCGTATTATTATCTTGATTAAGGCGTGATATGGTCGCTACCAGGAGAGAGAGAGAAGAAAACACTCAGCGTGCGCTCTGTCAAGAATAGATTGGTTATTATTTTATCTAATCAGGATGGCTCCCACTGCTTTTTATCAAATCTTCCTTCAAACCCTAAAAGGAAAGACTAGCCGGGATTAATTACACACTACAAGTTCGCCAATCTTTCAGCCAGGCCAGTGTCGGTACTTTGAGGGAGGTCCCCCGTGCTTTCGCACGAACCTAATTAATGTAAACCTCGTTTTCCCAGAGGCGTAACCCCGTTGACACCTTTCTAGACACCTACTTGATCGGCTAATTGTAATGCATAAAACTCTCCCAGGAGTAACACTTACTCGCAGCAGGTATCGGGATCCAACTATCTCATAGAAGGTATGCAATCTCATTGCAAATTTCAACACTTGAAATTCCCGATAATATTTTGCCCCTAACCTCCTATGACCTTGACAAAGGCCAACAAACCATAGGATGCTAGTCAAGTTCAACCCGTCATTTCCTGATTGAATTAAACCCACCCGCACGGCCCTTGACAAAGGCCAACAAGGTCGCACGACTACCCTAACTCAATCTGCATCATATGCATAAGCAGATAAGCACCAGTTAGCTACCGCACACTGCGCCTTGACAAAGGCCAACAAACGCAGCACGAATACTAACTACTACTTATCTGAAATGACGGAGGGCTACGACAGGTTTTTCTGAAAACCTATTGCGTAATGAACTTGATATCGTTGTAGGATCGAATGAATTTTGAAATGGAGTGTTTTTGAGGCTTTTCTAGTTTTGCTAAAGGAGTCACTCCCGGTGAAGGGATCGTCGGTCCTTTCCTCGTCGAATGAGGTGCGGGATATATCATATATATCACTGTGCAAAGCAAAAACACTTAAAAGCAATCAAAAGACAAACCGAGTGTGTAGCATCTGCCAGTTATTGCTAAAGGAGTCACTCCCGGTGAAGGGATCTCGGTCCTTTCCTCATCGAATAAGGTGCAGGATATATCTCATATACCGCTGTGCAAAGCAAGAACTGTAGCTACCTGTTTTATTTTGAAATTCGATTCTACAACATCTTAGGTTTCTTTTATTTCATTAATCACATTAATGAAGTCCCATCATTTAAGTACCTAAACATTACAGATAGATATGACGTACACTTATGCCATCCACATTCGCCTCGATGTCCCCTCGTGCACCGTTAGGTTAGGTAACTAACGACAGAGCGGGGCAGGGCTAGCGCGGGTGTAAAACATAAGTAACGTCTATATAATATATCATATATACTATATACTATATCCATCACAGAAACATCACATGATCTCATCACAGATATCGCAGCAGAAGAAACATATGAAATATTGGATATACTAGGACGTCCGTGTTTTCAATACGAGCCAGTATAAAACACGGATTCCACGGTCGTGATGAATAGCCAAACCCACACCCCAAGACCCCTACGAGAGCGGCAAGCAACCCTACCAATTCTAGAGTTAGGAGACCCGGACTCGACTCCTCGAGTTGGTCTCCCACTGGACTCCAGAACCCGGTTACTTTTGCCCTCCTCCTTGGGTCTATCCTAGTGCGGAAAAGTAAATAATATACAACAGGTGACAACTCCCGCAACCTGGAAGCGCCCCAATAAAAGAATATTACATACAAGTTTTTACATGAATGAAAATGAAAAACACTCATCTCACATAAAAACCCCCGGCTATTCAAACACGACGATCCAATATAACATATCCAGCAACACATAACATCACATGTCATCAACGTAAGTAAATATGCGTATCCCAATTGTCGTTGACATATAGCAACGAAACCGGCGATATCACATATTACACTTACGGTCACAGAAAAGAAAGTGTAAAACTACAACAGTTGGAATCCGCAATCACCTCAGACATCGCATGCCTGACAAAATGAATTACTTAGACATCGCATGCCTAACAATTATAAACCCCGCATTTTAGTCTCAAAATCGAAAACACTTTTCAATATCAAGTCGGGCAATTCAACAAGATTCCCGACATCCTGATCGAATGCTCGTCGCAAACTTCAGTAGACGGCCGCACCCCCGTTACCGTCGACGAAGTGCACCAAGGCGGAACACCGCTACCGCGAGCACCCGGACGGATGCTTTCGGCGACGGGGTTCTCCTACAGTCACTTGGTCGGGGCTATGGAGTGAGGCTGTCTATTAAGTTTACCCGGCGAGTATCCGCGTACGCTACGTGATTGCGACGGACTTTTGATCACATCAAAATTCCGTGGCAACCGATCAAGTGAGACTAAAGTGCTACGTTTATAATATTCATTTAGTTATCTCATAACTATTGTGAATTCCAATTATTGTATCCCATTCCAGATAAACAGAAAATGTTAAACTTTTCGATCGAACAATCGAACACCCAAGTTTTCCCGATACAGATCAACACATGAAATAAGTCTAACAACATTCCGTTCGTACCTCAGTACCAACGGTCCAGCCGTAGAAGGGTCAAGCCAACGCCTCACATGTGGCACGCCGTACCGCCCCAAACCCGAAGGTTCAAAGGGCAGTTCAAGACGGTCACATAATCGAGTTAAGGTTTGTGTCTTCTAGAGGGACCATCGCATTACTTGCACTACTTAGAACATCGTTAAACTACGGAAAGATCCAACACTTGGAAATTTCCCGACAGGGAAAAAGTTGGGTATTTATATCCGGTCGAACTTTTTAACATATTCAAAAAATTATCCGGAACGACATATAGACAAAGTTTGACAATCCGATCGAATATATGAACTCCCAATACAACCCAAAATACTCAACTCTTTATTTCAGATTAAAAATTCCTAGGAAAACCATCACTGAAAAATAGGAGTTACTGTGCAAAATTGAGTGCCGAATAAGACAAAACGGCGGCGGAAGGGCCGCATTAGCACGCTAATGCCGCGGTTCCACCGCACTTTAGAAAGATCATTAGGTAATTTTTGCATCGTAATTCTTAGATTTACCTGCTGATTTTCTGCATATTTTTAATTTGCAAAAATCCACATTTTACAAAAATGTACAGAGAGCAATTTGGAAATCGGATTTCGGTTCGATCGGACTTCAAACTCCGTCTACGCTTCGCCTAAGGCTCTAGCTAGGCTCTGATACCACTGTAGGGTTCTAGGCACACTAGTGAGGTCTCCCAAGCCATCAACCATGGCAATTTCAAAAATTATGGTGCCGAGAAACCCTAAACTACGGATCGATAACTAGATGTCTAGGCGAAAAAGAACTAGTTAACAGTTAACTAAAGAGAATACGGAAATACAACCTTTGTAGATCCGGTCCTCCATCTCCATGGCTCCGCAACGAGGTCGTCTCCGCTGTCCAAATCAAATCCGGGCTCTAGAGTCGGCTTCGTCGGAGAATGGGCAAGCTAGGTCGTCGATGTCCATGCCGAAGATGATCTACGTCGAAGCATTGCAAGATCAAGCTCTCACTTCACCAAGTCATGAAACTTGTGAAGAAAACACACTCTACTACTTGGCAAGAGGTAGAGGATGAAGAAATAGGAGTTGGGTTAACTTTAGAATCGGATTTCTCACTCATTTCCATCACTTGCCATTGATGGGGCAAGCTTTCTTCACTTGAAGAAAATGGAAGAAGATGAAGGAAAATGATATGATAAGTTATTAGAAAATGAAAAGAAAATGAATTCTTATCATAAGTTAACCATGGTCAAGTGTAGAGAATGAATCATGGTTAGTGGGAATGGTTAGGGTTAAGGATGAGATAAGTATGGTTGACTTTATCAAAGCTTCATGAAGCTTCAACTAAACTCCAAATCTAGCAACCATTCTTTTCTCTTCTCTTTTCCAAAATGAATAAACAAATAAATAAATGAATAAATAAAGGAAATGAAAACCCTAACCATTCTTTTAACCATGTTTTAATTCTTTGCACTTAACCAAGTAATCATGTATCATCAAACATGATACAATCAAATGCACAAAATCATATCGCATATGTAATGCGCACACCCGAGTGAGAAAATCCATTTAAAGTGAACCAATACTAGTTAATGTAAAGTAATATATCAAATATATAATTATACATTAAATCATTAAATCAACACTTGATTCAATGATCCGGTTATGTCGCACACAACCGACTAGTATACAATGTATCGGCTTATCGAATCAACGCTTGAATCGATAACTAGGTTATATCGCATACAACCATTCGATACATTCATCGCGAGAATGGAATACGGTATCACATACTCGCATTATTCTCGGTCCCGCACATATCTCATATGCGCTCCTATTTCGTTTCGCTTGAGCCAGGAAACCTCTGTGTAGGACTCTAAAGACTCGTCAATACGCCGGCAGCGGATGATGATCATATCAAACACCCACAAGCCGCAAGCGGTCTGCTAAACGTAACGGCCACCCGGGTATTGAGCGATCTGAAGATCGACGAGCAAGCCCGCTCACACTCCAGTGAATCCGACCAGTAACACTACCGTACAGTCCGGTCTGATCGTCTGATCTGTCGCATATCTCGCCTAGGGGTGGTAAACGTCAGACCCCAATAGCTCGATAAGTCGTGTCGATATGAGGTCTATAACTGTTCGAGAAACTACTGGTAACACTTACCAGTAAATCTCAGCAACCCTGGCCAGGGATTTCCTGTTATAGCCAATCGAACACAGCGCAACATCAACCCCCTATACCGGGAGAGACGAATCCCCTCCTATCGCTCATTGCCTCCATGTGACTCGGGACTGTACCCAAAAACCACCGTTTTGCACGCCCTCTTGGACGTGGTAAGATGGAAATCAAAGCACAGTGGGAACCACACAAGACTCTATGACGATCTCGGGTCAACAGACTACTCTGTACCAGTGTCACCAGAGAACTGCCATCTGACGTGAGGTATAATACCATCTGGGAGTTCTCGGCGAGTCCGTCCAGTGTACCCAGTCTCTACTGAGCACCCGTATATCTCCTCTGATGTCAAACACCGATGGATATGGGATCATCCATTGCCCATCTATATGGGTCGAGAAGGTATACGCTAGTCTACTCTGGTATATCGATGCCCCGTCTCGATACACCCACGACTAGGGACTTTGAAGGATGTACTTATAGACTACCATGTCCCCACTAGTATGATCCGCATCATAGTCCAGGTAGTCAAGCACACATCCTAAGGGCTTTACCAACATGTAACAGAGAGACAAACAGCATACACGTTAAGGTAAAGTGCAACCAGATAGCATACTATCATGTCGAGCAAGAAAGTCCTCCCTATATATGTCCCAGCATCCACTACAATATACATCCTATGTACAGTAATGGCCTCTAGGGCATACATATAACTAACAGTATCGAGATAGGGCATCGATACTCCAGAGTAGACTAGCGTATATGCATCTTGACCCATGTGATGGGCGATGGATGATTCCACATCCATTGGTGTTCGACATCAAAGATGGCATATGGGTGCTCAGTGGAGACTGGGTACACTGAACGGACTCGCCAAGAACTCCTAGATGGTACTATACCTATCGTCAGATAGCCGTTCTCTGGTGACACTGGTACAGGTTAGTCTGTAGACCCGAGATCGTCATAGAGTCTTGTGTGATTTCCACTGTGCTTTGATTTCCACCTTACCACGTTCAAGAGAACGTGCAAAACGGTGGCTTTTGGGTACAGTCCTGAATCACATGGAGGCAATGAGCGATAGGAGGGGTTTCGTCTCTACCGGTATTGGGGGTTGATGTTGCGCTGTGTTTGATTGGCTATAATTAGAAGTCCCTGGCCAGGGCTGATATGGAGATATACTGGTAAGTGTTATCAGTAGTTTCTCGACCCGTTATGAGCCTCATATCGACACGACTTAACGGTTATTGGGGTCTGACGTTTACCACCCCTAGACTGGATATGCGACATATTGGACAGAGAGACCGGACTGTACGGAAGTGTTACTGATTGGATTTGCAGGAGTATGTACAGGCTTGCTTGTTGATCTTCCGGTCGCTCAATACCCGGGTGGCTGTTAGGTTTATCTTACCGCTTGCAGCTTGTGGATGTTTGATATGATCATCACCTACTGCCGGAGTATTGATGAGTCTTTAGAGTCCTACACAGAGCTTTCCTGGCTCAGGCGAAATGGAGTAGGAGCACATATGTGATATGTGCTGGTCCGAGAATAATATGTGTATGGGATACCGTATTCCATTTTTGTGATATGGGATATCGGCCGGGTATATGTGATATAGCCAGATCATCGGATCAAGTGTTGATTCGATGAAATGATACATTTTTATATATTAGTCGGTTATATATGATATAGCCTGATTATCAGATCAAGTATTGATTCGATGATTTAATGTATAATTATATATATGATATATTATATTACATTAACTAATATAAGCTCACTTAAGTAATTCTTTTTCTCATTTTGGATACATTGACATATATGTGATACATGTTAAATGTATTCTTTTCTTTTGTTACTAAATTATATATATGTGATATGTATAATTGTAACATGCTTGGTTATAAATGCAATTGGGGTTTATGAGAGTTAAACCATGCTAGGGTTAATATTAAGGTTTATATTTATCTTTAAGTTATTCAAAAATTATGGATAATTGTCATGGTTGATATTTTGATGGAAGCTTGTAAATTACATTGACTTTGTCCACTCTTTTTGTCTAGCTTAGGATATTTATCCACCTCATCTTTAACCATAGCTAATGGTTAAGTCTCTACATGGGTTAAGGATGATATACTTGACCCAAGGTTGCATTTCTAACTACACAACAATTATTCTTATCACTTCATCTTCTTCTTCTTTAAAAGCTTGCTAGCTTTTTCTTTTGTGATGAAATAAATTGAGAAAATGAAAACTAAAGAGAGCTAAAGTCCTACTTCATCATCCTCTTCTATACTAGCTATATAGATTAGTGTGTTAGCTTCACTAGTTCCTACTTAGTGAAGAGATAGCTTGAGTCCGTGTTTCCTCGAAGTAGATCATCACAGACTTTGAAGACTTCAAGCAAGGATGCATCGTACATCTTGTGGAGCCTCTCAAGAGTTCGGGAGTTCATGGATCGCAGCGAAGGGACCACTACTTGGAGCTGATGAAGCGAAGGAACAGACTACAAAGATTGTAATGCCTCTCACTTAGATGTAAAGTTGTTTACATGCATAGTTAACCCTAATTCTCTTGTTCGATTACTTGGTTGGTTTACTTAGCACCCCAAAATTTTTAATATAGCATGTTTGATGCTTGCCAAAACCTTGCTAAGGTGCTAAGCTAACCCTACAAGTCTTGTGTGATTCCCACCGTGCTTTTATTTCCATCTTAACACGTTCATGAGAACATGTAAAATGGTGGCTTTTGGGTACAGTCTCGAATCACATGGAGGCAATGAATGATAGGAGGGGTTTCGTCTCACCCGGTATTGGGGGTTGATGTTGCGCTGTATTCGATTGGCTATAACTGGAAGTCCCCGGCCAGGGCTGATATAGAGATCTATTGGTAAGTAATATCAGTAGTTTCTCGACCTGTTATGAGCCTCACATCGACACGACTTATCGGTTTCTGGGGTCTGACGTTTACCACCCCTAGACTGGATATGCAACATATCAGACGAAGTGACCGGACTGTATGGAAGTGTTACTGATTGGATTCACAGGAGTGTGTGCAGGCTTGCTTGTTGATCTTCTGATCGCTCAATACCCGGGTGGATGTTACGTTTTGTTGACCGCTTGCAGCTTGTGGGTGTTTAATGAGATCATCACCTACTACCGGCGTATTGACGAGTCTTTAGAGTCCTACACAGAGGTTTCCTGGCTCAGGCGAAACGGAGTAGGAGCACATATGTGATATGTGCGGGACCGAGATTAATACGATATGAGATACTGTATTCTATTCTCACGATATGTGATATCGGCCGGGTATTTGTGATATAGCCGGGTTATTGGATCAAGTGTTGATTCGATAAAATGATACATGTTATATTGGTCGGTTATATCTAATATAGCCGGATTATTAAATAAAGTGTTGATTTAATAATTTAATGTATAATTATATATGTGATATATTACATTACATTATCTAATATAAGCTCACTTAAATGATTCTTTTTCTCACTTGATGATACATTGATATATATGTGATATATGTTAATTGTATTATTTTCTTTTGTTACATAATTATATATATGTGATATGTATAATTGTAACATGCTAGGTTATAAATGCAACTAGTGTTAGTTATATGTATGCCCTAGAGGCCATTACTATACATAGGATGTATATTGTAGTGGATGCTTGGACATATATAGGGAGGACTTTCTTGCTCGACATGATAGTATGCTATCTGGTTGATCTTTACCTTAACGTGTACACTAATTGTCTCTCTGTTACATGTTGGTAAAGCCCTTAGGATGTGTACTTGACAACCTGGACTATGATGCGGATCATACTAGTGGGGACATGGTAGTCTATAAGTACATCCTTCAAAGTCCCTAGTCGTGGGTGTATCGAGACGGGGCATCGATATACCAGAGTAGACTAGCGTATACCTTCTCGACCCATACAGATGGGCGATGGATGATCCCATATCCATTGGTGTTTGACATCAGAGATGATATACGGGTGCTCAGTAGAGACTGGGTACACTGGACGGACTCGCCGAGAACTCCCAGATGGTATTATACCTCACGTCAGATGGCAGTTCTCTGGTAACACTGGTACAGAGTAGTCTGTTGACCCGAGATCGTCATAGAGTCTTGTGTGGTTCCCACTGTGCTTTGATTTCCATCTTACCACGTCCAAGAAGGTGTGCAAAACGGTGGTTTTTGGGTACAGTCCCGAGTCAAATGGAGGCAATGAGCGATAGGAGGGGATTCGTCTCTCCCGGTATAGGGAGTTGATGTTGCGCTGTGTTCGATTGGCTATAACAGGAAATCCCTGGACAGGGTTGCTGAGATTTACTGGTAAGTGTTACCAGTAGTTTCTCGAATTGTTATAGACCTCATATCGACACGACTTATCGAGCTATTGGGGTCTGACGTTTACCACCCCTAGGCGAGATATGCGACATATCAGACGAAGAGACCGGACTGTACGGTAGTGTTACTGGTTGGATTCACAGGAGTGTGAGCGGGCTTGCTCGTCGATCTTCTGATCGCTCAATACCCGGGTGGCCGTTACGTTTAGCAGACCGCTTGCGGCTTGTGGGTGTTTGATATGATCATCACCTGCTGCCGGCGTATTGACGAGTCTTTAGAGTCCTACACAGAGGTTTCCTGACTCAAGCGAAACGAAATAGGAGCGCATATGAGATATGTGCGGGACCGAGAATAATGCGTGTATGTGATACCGTATTCTATTCTCGCGATGGATGTATCGATTGGTTATATGCGATATAACCTAGTTATCGAATCAAGGATTGATTCGATAAGCCGATACATAGGATACTAGCCGGTTATATGCGATATGACCGGATCGTTAAATCAAGTGTTGATTTAATGATTTAATGCATAATTATATATTTGATATATTACTTTGCATTAACTAGTATTGGTTCATTTAAAATGGATTTTCTCACTCGGGTGTGCGCATTGCATATGCGATATGATTTTGTGTACTTGCTTGTATCATGTTTGATGATACATGCCTTATTTGTTAAGTGTATAGAATTAAACCTTGGTTAGGGTTTACTATTTGATTATTCATTTTTATTCATTTGTTTATTCTTTTTGGAAAAGAAAAAGAGCATGATGAAATGGTGGCATTTTTGTTTTGTTCATGAAGTTTCTTGAACACTTTGACTTTGTAACCCTTTTGTCTCATGCTTAAACCTAACCACTTCATTTAACCCTAATTAGTTCTCTACACTTAACCATGGTCATGTTATGATAAGAATTGATTTCTTTTCCTTTTTAAAAATTAACTTATCATAACTTTCTTCTTCTTCTTCTTCATATCTATCATGAAGAAAGCTTAGGTCATCAATGGTGATTGATGATAAAGAGTGAGAAATCCAATTCTAAATTGAACCCACTTCCTATTTCTTCATCCACTACCTCTTGCCAAGTAGTAGAGTGTGTTTCCTTCACAAGTTTTCATGACTTGGTGAAGTTGGAGCTTGATCTAGAGATGCCTCGACGTAGATCATCTTCGACATGGACATCGACAACCTAGCTTGCCCATTCTCCGACGAAGCCGACGCTAGAGCCCGGGAACTCATTTGGACAGCGAGGGGACTTCGTTGCGGAGCTATGGAGGTGGAGCACCGGATCTACAAAGGTTGTATTTCCGTATTCTTTATAGTTAAGTTGTTAACTAGTTTCTAGTTTCGCCTAAACTTTAGCCAACGATCCGTTCTAGGGTTTCTCGGCACCGTTTAAATTTGAAGTTGGCATGGTTGATGCCTTGTGAGACCTCTAGTGAGTGCCTAGGAACCCTACAGTGGTATCAGAGCCTAGCTAGAGCCTTAGGCGAAGTCTAGACGCAATTTGAAGTCCGAACGAACCCGAAACCCAATTCCATACATGCTCTCTGTCCTTTTTTGAAAATTGTGGATTTTTCGAAATTAAAAATATGCAGAAAATTAAGCAGGGTTTTGTAGGAATTACTGTAAATTTCGTGGACCTAATTCATCTAAACTGCCGCGGTTCCGCGGCATGAGCATGGCTCATGCGGCGGATCCGCGGCCGTACGGTCGATTTACACAGTAAAAGTTTCACAGTAATTCCTCCTTAGTTGTGCTGTATTTTCTGGGATATTTTAATATTTATTATAGAGATGAGTGTTTTGGGGTTGTTTTGGGGATTCGGTGTTTCGATCGGAGTATCAGATTTTGTCTATGTGGCTTTCCGGATAAATTTTTAGAATATGTTAAAAAGTTCGACCGGATATAAATACCCAATTTTTCCCCTGTCGGGAAATTTTCAAGTGTTGGATTTTTCCGTAGTTTAACGACGTTCTAAGTAGTGCAAGTAACGCGATGGTCCCTCTAGAAGACAACAAACCTTAACTCGATTATGTGACCGTCTTGAACTGCCCTTTGAACCTTCGGGTTTGGGGCAGTACGGCGTGCCACATGTGAGGCGTTGGCCTGACCCTTCTACGGCTGGACCGTTGGTACTGAGGCACGAACTGAATGTTGTTAGACTTGTTTCATGTGTTGATCTGTATTGGGAAAACTTGGGTGTTCGATCGTTCGATCGGAAAGTTTAACATTTTCTATTTATCCGGAATGTGATACAATAATTGGAATTCACAAGTGGTTATGAGATAACTGAATGAATGTTATAAACATAACACTTTAGTCTCACTTGATCGGTTGCCACGGAATTTTGATGTGATCAAAGGTCCGTCGCAATCACGTAGCGTACGCGGATACTCGCCGGGTAAACTTAATAGACAGCCTCACTCCATAGCCCCGACCAAGTGACTGTAGGAGAACCCCGTCGCCGAAAGCATCCGTTCGGGTGCTCGCGGTAGCGGTGTTCCGCCTTGGTGCACTTCGTCGACGGTATCGGGGGTGCGGCCGTCTACTGAAGTTTGCGACGAGCATTCGATCAGGATGTCGGGAATCTTGTTGAATTGCCCGATTTGATATTGAAAAGAGTTTTCGATAATGAGACTAAAATGCGGGGTTTATAATTATTAGGTATGCGATGTCTAAGTAATTCATTTGATTAGGCATGCGATGTCTATGCAGGTAGCGGATTCCAACTGTTGTAGTTTTACACTTTCTTTTCTGTGACCGTAAGTGTAATATGTGATATCGCCGGTTTCGTTGCTATATGTCAACGACAATTGGGATGCGCATATTTACTTACGTTGATGACATGTGATATTATGTGTTGCTGGATATGTTATATTGGATCGTCGTGTTTGAATAGCCGGGGGTTTTTATGTGAGATGAGTGTTTTTCATTTTCATTCATGTAAAAACTTGTATGTAATATTCTTTTATTGGGACGCTTCCAGGTTGCGGAAGTTGTCACCTTTTGTATATTATTTACTTTTCCGCACTAGGATAGACCCAAGGAGGGGAGCACAAGTAACCGGGTTCTGGAGTCCAGTGGGAGACCAACTCGAGGAGTCGAGTCCGGGTCTCCTAACTCTAGAATTGGTAGGGTTGCTTGCCGCTCTCGTAGGGGTCTAGGGGTGTGGGTTTGGCTATTCATCGCGACCGTGGAATCCGTGTTTTATACTGGCTCGTATTGAAAACACGGACGTCCTAGTATATCCAATATTTCATATGTTTCTTCTGCTGCGATATCTGTGATGTGATCATGTGATGTTCTGTGATAGATACTGTATATAGTATATATGATATATTATATAGACGTTACTTATGTTTTACACCCGCGCTAGCCCTGCCCCGCTCTGCCGTTAGTTACCTAACCTAACGGTGCACGAGGGGACATCGAGGCGAATGCGGATGGCATAAGTGTACGTCGTATTTATCTGTGATGTTTAGGTACTTAAATGATGGGACTTCATTAATGTGATTAATGAAATAAAAGAAACCTAAAGATGTTGTAGAATTGAATTTCAAAATAAAACAGGTAGCTACAGTTCTTGCTTTGCACAGCGGTATATACGATATATCCTGCACCTTATTCGATGAGGAAAGGACCGAGATCCCTTCACCGGGAGTGACTCCTTTAGCAATAACTGGCAGATGCTACACACTCGGTTTGTCTTTTGATTGCTTTTAAAGAGTTTTTGCTTTGCACAGTGATATATATGATATATCCCTCACCTCATTCGACGAGGAAAGGACCGACGATCCCTTCACTGGGAGTGACTCCTTTAGCAAAACTAGAAAAGCCTCAAAAGCAATCCATTTCAAAATCATTTGATTCTACAACGATATCAAGTTCATTACGCAATAGGTTTTCAGAAAAACCTATCGTAGCCCTTCGTCATTTCAGATAAGTACTAGTTAGTATTCGTGCTACGTTTGTTGACTATGTTAAGGCGTAGTGTGCGGTAGCTAATTAGTGCTTATCTGCATAAGCATATGATGGGATTGGATTAGGGTAGTCGTGCGACTTTGTTGACTATGTTAAGGGTCGTGCGGGGGGGTTTAATTCAATCGGGAACTGACGGGTTGAACTTGACTAGCACTTATAATTTGTTGACTATGTTAAGGTCATATAGCTGCTAGGGGCAAAATATTATCGGGAATTTCAAGTGTTGAAATTTGCAATGAGATTGCATACCTTCTATGAGATAGTTGGATCCCGATACCCGCTGCGAGTAAGAGTTACTCCTGGGAGAGTTTTACACATTACAATTAGCCGATCAAGTAGGTGTCTAGAAAGGTGTCAACGGGGTTTACATTAATTAGGTTCGTGCGAAAGCACGGGGGACCTCCCTCAAAGTACCGACACTGGCCTGGCTGAAAGATTGGCGAACTTGTAGTGTGTAATTAATCCCGGCTAGTCTTTCCTTTTAGGGTTTGAAGGAAGATTTGATAAAAAGCAGTGGGAGCCATCCTGATTAGATAAAATAATAACCAATCTATTCTTGCAAGAGTGCACGCTGAGTGTTTTCTTCTCTTTCTCTCCAGGTAGCGACCATATCACGCCTTAATCAAGATAATAATACGGAATATTGACCGAACCCGCTTGTTATACTGAGCTGGGGAACGTTGGTCCCGCTCCAACTTATAATTGTTATAAGACAGAGCAGGAAATTGGGGAATACCAGATTTCCCATGCCGCCCAAACGAAGAGAGTGCATGCTGATGCATCATCTTCGGGTGTGTTCATTATACAGAACTGTTTCTCAGTATCTTCTGCATCCTGGGTATATGATACCGGATCAGGATCCCAGATATGTAATCTGTTACATAGGGCTACAGAAAGGTAGAGAACTCTGCAGGGTTCCTAGGCACTCTAGTGAGGTCTCCCAAGCCATCAACCATGGCAATTTCAAAAAATATGGTGCCTACAAACCCTAAAGTACGGATCGATAACTAGATGTCTAGGCGAACAAGAACTAGTTAACAATTAACTACTGAGAATACGGAAATACAACCTTTGTAGATCCGGTCCTCCACCTCCACGGCTCCGCAACGGGGTCGTCTCCGCTGTCCAAATCAAATCTGGGCTCTAAGATCGGCTTCGTCGGAGAATGGGCAAGCTAGGTCGTCGATGTCCATGCCGAAGATGATCTACGTCGAGGCATCGATGAATCAAGCTCCACCTTCACCAAACCCTAAAATCTTGTGAAGGAAACACACTCTACTACTTGGCAAGAGGTAGAGGATGAAGAAATAGGAAGTGGGTAGACTTTAGAATTGGATTTCTCACTCATATGCATCAATCACCATTGATGGACTTCAAGCTTCTTCACTTGAAGCATGAAGAAGAAGAAGAAAAACATTATGATAAGTTAATAGAAAATGAAAAGAAAATGAATTCTTATCATAATTCTAACTAGAGTTAAGTGTAGAGAATGAATCATGGTTAGTGGGAATGGTTAGGGTTAAGGATGAGATAAGGA
Source organism: Agapanthus africanus (assembly GCA_030015575.1). Lineage (NCBI taxonomy): Eukaryota > Viridiplantae > Streptophyta > Magnoliopsida > Asparagales > Amaryllidaceae > Agapanthus > Agapanthus africanus. The sequence goes on along the minus strand of CM057349.1, from coordinate 84,692,112 downwards.
TGGTTGACTTGAACAAAGCTTCATGAAGCTTCAACTAAAGTCCAAATCTAGCAACCATTCTTTTCTCTTTTCTTTTTATTTTCCAAAGTGAATAAACAAATAAATAAATGAATAAATAAGTAATGGAAAATAAAACCCTAACCATTCTTTTAACCATGGTTTATTCTTTGCACTTTAACCAAGTAAACTTGTATCATCAAACATGATACAATCAAGTGCACAAAATCATATCGCATATGTAATGTGCACACCCGAGCGAGAAAATCCATCTTAAGTAAACCGATACTAGTTGATGCAAAGCAATATATCAAATATATAAATATGCATTAAATCATTAAATCAACACTTGATTCAATGATCCGGTCATGCGCACATAACCGACTGGTATCTAATATATCGGCTTATCGAATCAACGCTTGAATCGATAACTAGGTTATATCGCATACAACCATTCGATATATTTATCGCGAGAATAGAATACGGTATCACATACACGCATTATTCTCGGTCCCGCACATATCTCATATGCGCTCCTATTTCGTTTCGCTTGAGCCAGGAAACCTCTGTGTAGGACTCTAAAGACTCGTCAATACGCCGGCAGCAGGTGATGATCATATCAAACACCCACAAGCCGCAAGCGGTCTGCTAAACGTAACGGCCACCCGGGTATTGAGCGATCTGAAGATCGACGAGCAAGCCCGCTCACACTCCAGTGAATCCGACCAGTAACACTACCGTACAGTCCGGTCTGATCGTCTGATATGTCGCATATCTCGCCTAGGGGTGGTATACGTCAGACCCCAATAGCTCAATAAGTCGTGTCGATATGAGGTCTATAACTGTTCGAGAAACTACTGGTAACACTTACCAGTAAATCTCTGCAACCCTGGCCAGGGATTTCCTGTTATAGCCAATCGAACACAGCGCAACATCAACCCCCATATACCGGGAGAGACGAATCCCCTCCTATCGCTCATTGCCTCCATGTGACTCGGGACTGTACCCAAAAACCACCGTTTTGCATGCCCTCTTGGACGTGGTAAGATGGAAATCAAAGCACAGTGGGAACCACACAAGACTCTATGACGATCTCGGGTCAACAGACTACTCTGTACCAGTGTCACCAGAGAACTGCCATCTGACGTGAGGTATAATGCCATCTGACGTGAGGTATAATACCATCTGGGAGTTCTCGGCGAGTCCGTCCAGTGTACCCAGTCTCTACTGAGCACCCGTATATCATCTCTGATGTCAAACACCAATGGATATGGGATCATCCATCGCCCATCTGTATGGGTCGAGAAGGTACACGCTAGTCTACTCTGGTATATCGATGCCCCGTCTCGATACACCCACGACTAGGGACTTTGAAGGATGTACTTATAGACTACCATGTCCCCACTAGTATGATCCGCATCATAGTCCAGGTAGTCAAGTACAGATCCTAAGGGCTTTACCAACATGTAACAGAGAGACAGTCAGTATACACGTTAAGGTAAAGTTCAACCAGATAGCATACTATCATGTCGAGCAAGAAAGTCATCCCTATATATGTCCCAGCATCCACTACAATATACATCCCATGTATAGTAATGGCCTCTAGGGCATACATATAACTAACAATCTCCCACTTGCACTAGGGCCATCTGTAGCAGTGGTTGCAGTATCTCATACTCAACCATCCCTTAAAAGTGTCTCTCTCTGGGAACAGGCCTTTGTGAGTGGATCCGCTGTGTTGTCCTCTGAGTCTACTCTCCAAACCTCGATCAACCTGGAGATCAACCATCTCCATGATCAGGCGATGCTGCCTTAGAATAAGTCTGGATCACTGATGGGACCGGTGTTCCTTGGCATAAGCCACAACTCCATTGTCACACAATGGTAGGAACATAGTTCATCTCATGAACCAATATACACCCAAACAGCCTCTTTGGTAGCATCTTAAGTAGCGATGTATCCTGCCTTTATCGTCTAGTATGTCACGGTATCCAGCTTGGAACTCTTCCAACATACCGTCCCTTTACTGAGGGTAAAGACAATGCCTGCGACTGACATTCAGTCGTCTTTATCACTCTGGAACCCTTCCAGTGATTCTCCCCAAGATCGATTGATACCATCTCACTACAACTAGTGAGAATCCTAACATCCATTTAAATCTATCTCATAGATCCAAAATCCAGGATTTAGTAGGTATCACTTTGATCCTATGTGGAGAAACATTGTGATAAATGGAGATTGATCGAGCGTAGCATAGGAAACTCCTTTCCTATCAAGAGTATGTCATCCACGTACTCTACGAGGATCGTCACCATACTCCCTACTACCTTTTTGTTTATACAAGGTTCATCTACCATTTTGATGATGTCAACTTCTTTGACTAATCCATCAAAACAGATGTTCTAACTCCGCGATGCCTGCTTTATCAGATAAAACATCTTGCACACGTTTCCGCTGCTCCCACTGTCTACGAAGCCCTCTGGCTGTGTACTTATAGACGCTCTCTTCTAAATCATCATTTAGAAAAGCAGTCAAGACACCCAACCACCAGATATCGCAGTCATGGTATGTAGCCGTGGCAAGTAGGATCTGGATGGACTTAAGCATAGTCACTTGAAAAGGTTTCATCATGATCCACGCCTGGTCAATGACGAAAAGCTTTAACAAGTCTAGCTTTGAAAGTCTCAACTTTTCCATCTACACCAAGTAATCTTCTCAAGATATACTTGCTCCTGATGGGGATTTAACCCTTCAGATATAGCAGCCAAAGTCCATACTTTGCTGGTGTATAAGGATTCCATCTCAGATCGATAAGCATCCAGCCATTCTTACAGAGTCTTATTCCTGATGGCCAGCTCGAAACTAGTTGGGTCATCATCTCATGATGTAATCCTCGCTCCCACTGTCATAGAGAAACAGAAGTATCTCTCAGGGGGGTGAGGAACCCTACTAGATCGGCGGAGAGGCTGAGGTTCGTTGGAATCTACTGAATCCTTTGGTTTTATCAAATCATCGGCTGCAAATTGTATAGCTGGAACCTTTCCAGTTGTACATTACAGACCTTGCTTCGAGCTTGTCCGGATTTTGCTTTCAGACATAGGTCGGACAACCCCAAATCTTAACTTAAGATATGGGCTCTTCCCTTTCCATATCACATATGAAGCGGTAGGCAACTGATTTGATTGGAACCCTATTCAATAGGTATGCAGCTTCTCAAGTGCATAACTCCTTAAAGGAAATAGGTAACTCAGTAGTACTCATCATAGAGCACACCATATCAAATAGGGTGTATCTGCTCCGCCCCGATATACCATCGTGCTATGGTGTATTCGGAGGAGTAATGCTGAGAGAGAATCTCATTCTCCTTTAGAATAGTCCAGGAATTCCGTGCTCAAGTATTCTCCTCCTTGATCGCATCAAAGGACATAATACTTATACCCGTATTGGTTCTCTACTTCTAGCTTATATTCTGTGAATATCTCAAAAGGTTCGGACTCATGTTTCAACAGGAACATATGACTGAATCTTGAGAGATTATCAGAGAATATAATGAAGTATAAAGAACCGGTCTTGGCATGTGTAGACAGGGGACCTACATACATCAACATGTATCATCCCAAGAGTTTACTAACTCTTTCTCTGTTTCCAGTAAACGGAGCTATGGTCATCTTATCTTTGTGACATGACTGGCAAGTTTCACAAGATGTAAATTCAAACTAATTTAAATATGCATCTTTATGTAACTCTAGCTAGTCGGGTCACATTGATCTGACCTAGTCTACAATGCCTCAAGTAGGATTCGTTCATTTCTGAACTCGTCCTCTTATGTGTGTTCTATATACTAAGAACTGTAGTTTGATTTAGAACATCAATGCTTTTAGATAACGTGCCTGAACCGATCAACTTTTGATATAGGAAATGTTCAAAACATTATCCAACAATACAAAATTATATCCTTTCTTTACTAATAAAGAGACTGAAATGATTTTGTATATCAGGTTCGGTATCTAACAACATTCGTTCAGAATCAATGTATCGGTAATACAGGGTGACAGTGACCGACAGACTTGGCTGCAACTCTTGCCCCGTTTTCTGCCTCATGAAACTTATCACCCGTTCTCAGTTCTCTACCTTTCTGTAGCCCTATGTAACAGATTACATATCATGGGATCCTGATCCGGTATCACATACCCAGGACGTAGAGGATACAGAGAAACAGTTCTTTGTAATGAACACACCCGAAGATGATGCATCATCATGCACTCTCCTCGTTTGGGCGGCACGGGAAATCTGGTATTCCCCAATTTCCTGCTCTGTCTTATAACAATTATAAGTTGGAGCGGGACCAACGTTCCCCAGCTCAGTATAACAAGCGGGTTCGGTCAATATTCCGTATTATTATCTTGATTAAGGCGTGATATGGTCGCTACCTGGAGAGAGAGAGAAGAAAACACTCAGCGTGCGCTCTATCAAGAATAGATTGGTTATTATTTTATCTAATCAGGATGGCTCCCACTGCTTTTTATCAAATCTTCCTTCAAACCCTAAAAGGAAAGACTAGCCGGGATTAATTACACACTACAAGTTCGCCAATCTTTCAGCCAGGCCAGTGTCGGTACTTTGAGGGAGGTCCCCCGTGCTTTCGCACGAACCTAATTACTGTAAACCTCGTTTTCCCAGAGGCAAAACCCCGTTGACACTTTTCTAGACACCTACTAGATCGGCTAATTGTAATGTATAAAACTCTCCCAGGAGTAACACTTACTCGCAGCGGGTATCGGGATCCAACTATCTCATAGAAGGTATGCAATCTCATTGCAAATTTCAACACTTGAAATTCCCGATAATATTTTGCCCCGAACGATCTATGACCTTGACAAGGTCAACAAACCATAGACCGCAAGTCAAGTTCTACCCGTCATTTCTTGATTGAATCAAACCCACCCGCACGACCCTTGACAAGGTCAACAAGGCCGCACGACTACCCTAACCCAATCTGCATCATATGCATAAGCAGATAAATACTGGTTAGCTACCGCACACTGCGCCTTGACAAGGTCAACAAACGCAGCACGAATACTAAACAGGATTTATCTGAAATGACGGAGGGCTACGACAGGTTTTTCTGAAAACCTATTGCGTAATGAACTTGATATCGTTGTAGGATCGAATGAATTTGAAATGGAGTGCTTTTGAGGCTTTTCTAGTTTTGCTAAAGGAGTCACTCCCGGTGAAGGGATCGTCGGTCCTTTCCTCGTCGAATGAGGTGCGGGATATATCATATATATCACTGTGCAAAGCAAAAACTCTTAAAAGCAATCAAAAGACAAACCGAGTGTGTAGCATCTGCCAGTTATTGCTAAAGGAGTCACTCCCGGTGAAGGGATCTCGGTCCTTTCCTCATCGAATAAGGTGCAGGATATATCACATATACCGCTGTGCAAAGCAAGAACTGTAGCTACCTGTTTTATTTTGAAATTCGATTCTACAACATCTTAGGTTTCTTTTATTTCATTAATCACATTAATGAAGTCCCATCATTTAAGTACCTAATCATCACAGATAGATATGACGTACACTTATGCCATCCGCATTCGCCTCGATGTCCCCTCGTGCACCGTTAGGTTAGGTAACTAACGGCAGAGCAAAGCAGGGCTAGCGCGGGTGTAAAACATAAGTAACGTCTATATAATATATCATATATACTATATACTATATCCATCACAGAAACATCACATGATCTCATCACAGATATCGCAGCAGAAGAATCATATGAAATATTGGATATACTAGGACGTCCGTGTTTTCAATACGAGCCAGTATAAAACACGGATTCCATGGTCGTGATGAATAGCCAAACCCACACCCCTAGACCCCTACGAGAGCGGCAAGCAACCCTGCCAATTCTGGAGTTAGGAGACCCGGACTCGACTCCTCGAGTTGATCTCCCACTGGACTCCAGAACCCGGTTACTTGTGCCCTCCTCCTTGGGTCTATCCTAGTGCGGAAAAGTAAATAATATACAACAGGTGACAACTCCCGCAACCTGGAAGCGCCCCAATAAAAGAATATTACATACAAGTTTTTTACATGAATGAAAATGAAAAACACTCATCTCACATAAAAACCCCTGACTATTCAAACACGACGATCCAATATAACATATCCAGCAACACATAACATCAGATGTCATCAACGTAAGTAAATATGCATACCCCAATTGTCGTTGACATATAGCAACGAAACCGGCGATATCACATATTACACTTACGGTCACAGAAAAGAAAGTGTAAAACTACAACAGTTGGAATCCGCAACCTCCTCAGACATCGCATGCCTGACCAAATGAATTCTTTAGACATCGCATGCCTAACATTTATAAACCCCGCATTTTAGTCTCAAAATCGAAAACACTTTTCAATATCAAGTCGGGCAATTCAACAAGATTCCCGACATCCTGATCGAATGCTCGTCGCAAACTTCAGTAGACGGCTGCACCCCCGATACCGGCGACGAAGTGCACCAAGGCGGAACACCGCTACCGCGAGCACCCGGACGGATGCTTTCGGCGACGGGGTTCTCCTACAGTCACTTGGTCGGGGCTATGGTGTGAAGCTGTCTATTAAGTTTATCCGGCGAGTATCCGCGTACGCTACGTGATTGCGACGGACTTTTGATCACATCAAAAATCCGTGGCAACCGATCAAGTGAGACTAAATTGCTACGTTTATAACATTCATTCAGTTATCTCATAACTTATTGTGAATTCCAATTATTGTATCCCATTCCAGATAAACAGAAAATGTTAAACTTTTCGATCGAACAATCGAACACCCAAGTTTTCCCGATACTGATCAACACATGAAACAAGTATAACAACATTCCGTTCGTGCCTCAGTACCAACGGTCCAGCCGTAGAAGGGTCAAGCCAACGCCTCACATGTGGCACGCCGTACTGCCCCAAACCCGAAGGTTCAAAGGGCAGTTCAAGACGGTCACATAATCGAGTTAAGGTTTGTTGTCTTCTAGAGGGTCCATCGCGTTACTTGCACTACTTAGAACGTCGTTAAACTACGGAAAAATCCAACACTTGGAAATTTCCCGACAGGGGAAAAATCGGGTATTTATATCCGGTCGAACTTTTTAACATATTCTAAAATTTATCCGGAAAACACATGGACAGAATTAGACTTTCCGATCGAAACAATGATTCCCAGAACAACTCAGAACAACTCAACTCTTGAGTTCAGTTTAAATATTCCAGGAAAATGAGCATTGAATTTTACGAGTTACTGTGAAATTTCACACGTGTCGGCTTCTTATTGGCGGCCCTTCCGCCGCGCAAACCCCCTTTGTGCGGCGCTTCCGCCGCGCTATTGTGGAATTAGGGTACCAAATTTCACAGTAATTCTTAAAAAATCCTGATTGTTTTTCTGGATATTTTTAATTGCCAAAAATCAACAGTTTTGAAAAAAGTACAGAGAGCAATTTTGCAATGGGATTTTGGTTCGATCGGGTTTCTAATTCCGTCCGGGGATCGCCTAAGGCTCTAGCTAGGCTCTGATACCACTGCAGGGTTCCTAGGCACTCTAGTGAGGTCTCCCAAGCCATCAACCATGGCAATTTCAAAAAATATGGTGCCTACAAACCCTAAAGTACGGATCGATAACTAGATGTCTAGGCGAACAAGAACTAGTTAACAATTAACTACTGAGAATACGGAAATACAACCTTTGTAGATCCGGTCCTCCACCTCCACGGCTCCGCAACGGGGTCGTCTCCGCTGTCCAAATCAAATCTGGGCTCTAAGATCGGCTTCGTCGGAGAATGGGCAAGCTAGGTCGTCGATGTCCATGCCGAAGATGATCTACGTCGAGGCATCGATGAATCAAGCTCCACCTTCACCAAACCCTAAAATCTTGTGAAGGAAACACACTCTACTACTTGGCAAGAGGTAGAGGATGAAGAAATAGGAAGTGGGTAGACTTTAGAATTGGATTTCTCACTCATATGCATCAATCACCATTGATGGACTTCAAGCTTCTTCACTTGAAGCATGAAGAAGAAGAAGAAAAACATTATGATAAGTTAATAGAAAATGAAAAGAAAATGAATTCTTATCATAATTCTAACTAGAGTTAAGTGTAGAGAATGAATCATGGTTAGTGGGAATGGTTAGGGTTAAGGATGAGATAAGGATGGTTGACTTGAACAAAGCTTCATGAAGCTTCAACTAAAGTCCAAATCTAGCAACCATTCTTTTCTCTTTTCTTTTTATTTTCCAAAGTGAATAAACAAATAAATAAATGAATAAATAAGTAATGGAAAATAAAACCCTAACCATTCTTTTAACCATGGTTTATTCTTTGCACTTTAACCAAGTAAACTTGTATCATCAAACATGATACAATCAAGTGCACAAAATCATATCGCATATGTAATGTGCACACCCGAGCGAGAAAATCCATCTTAAGTAAACCGATACTAGTTGATGCAAAGCAATATATCAAATATATAAATATGCATTAAATCATTAAATCAACACTTGATTCAATGATCCGGTCATGCGCACATAACCGACTGGTATCTAATATATCGGCTTATCGAATCAACGCTTGAATCGATAACTAGGTTATATCGCATACAACCATTCGATATATTTATCGCGAGAATAGAATACGGTATCACATACACGCATTATTCTCGGTCCCGCACATATCTCATATGCGCTCCTATTTCGTTTCGCTTGAGCCAGGAAACCTCTGTGTAGGACTCTAAAGACTCGTCAATACGCCGGCAGCAGGTGATGATCATATCAAACACCCACAAGCCGCAAGCGGTCTGCTAAACGTAACGGCCACCCGGGTATTGAGCGATCTGAAGATCGACGAGCAAGCCCGCTCACACTCCAGTGAATCCGACCAGTAACACTACCGTACAGTCCGGTCTGATCGTCTGATATGTCGCATATCTCGCCTAGGGGTGGTATACGTCAGACCCCAATAGCTCAATAAGTCGTGTCGATATGAGGTCTATAACTGTTCGAGAAACTACTGGTAACACTTACCAGTAAATCTCTGCAACCCTGGCCAGGGATTTCCTGTTATAGCCAATCGAACACAGCGCAACATCAACCCCCATATACCGGGAGAGACGAATCCCCTCCTATCGCTCATTGCCTCCATGTGACTCGGGACTGTACCCAAAAACCACCGTTTTGCACGCCCTCTTGGACGTGGTAAGATGGAAATCAAAGCACAGTGGGAACCACACAAGACTCTATGACGATCTCGGGTCAACAGACTACTCTGTACCAGTGTCACCAGAGAACTGCCATCTGACGTGAGGTATAATACCATCTGGGAGTTCTCGGCGAGTCCGTCCAGTGTACCCAGTCTCTACTGAGCACCCGTATATCATCTCTGATGTCAAACACCAATGGATATGGGATCATCCATCGCCCATCTGTATGGGTCGAGAAGGTACACGCTAGTCTACTCTGGTATATCGATGCCCCGTCTCGATACACCCACGACTAGGGACTTTGAAGGATGTACTTATAGACTACCATGTCCCCACTAGTATGATCCGCATCATAGTCCAGGTAGTCAAGTACAGATCCTAAGGGCTTTACCAACATGTAACAGAGAGACAGTCAGTATACACGTTAAGGTAAAGTTCAACCAGATAGCATACTATCATGTCGAGCAAGAAAGTCATCCCTATATATGTCCCAGCATCCACTACAATATACATCCCATGTATAGTAATGGCCTCTAGGGCATACATATAACTAACACTGAGAACGGGTGATAAGTTTCATGAGACAGAAAACGGGGCAAGTGTTGCAGCCAAGTCTGTTGGTCACTGTCACCCTGTATTACCAATACATTGATTCTCAACGAATGTTGTTAGATACCGAACCTGATATACAAAATCATATCACTCTCTTTATTAGTAAAGAAATGATAAAATTTTGTATTGTTGGATAATGTTTTGAACATTTCCTATATCAAAAGTTGATCGGTTCAGGCACGTTATCTAAAAGCATTGATGTTCTAAATCAAACTACAGTTCTTAAGTATACGGAACACACACAAGAGGAAAAGTTCAGAAATGAACGGATCCTTCTTGAGGCATTGTAGACTAGGTCATATCAATGTGACCCGACTAGCTGAAGTTACATGTAGATGCACATTTAAATCAGTTTGAATCTACATCTTGTGAAACTTGCCAGTCATGTCACATAGATATAATGACACAAGCTCTGTTTATTGGAAACAGAGAAAGAGTTAGTAAACTCTTGGGATGATACATGTTGATGTATGCAGGTCCCCTGACTACACATGCCAAGACTGGTTCTTTGTACTTCATTACATTCTCTGATGATCTTTCGAGTTTCAGACCTATGTTCCTGTTGAAACACAAGTCCGAACCTTTTGAGATATTCACAGAATATAAGTTAGAAGTAGAGAACCAATACGGGTATAAGTATTATGTCCTTTGATGAGATCAAGGAGGAGAATACTTGAGCACGGAATTCCTGGACTATTCTAAAGGAGAATGAGATTCTCTCTCGGCATTACTCCTCCGGATACACCATAGCACGATGGTATATCGGGGCGGAGCAATCACACCCTATATGATATGGTGTGCTCTATGATGAGTACTACTGAGTTACCTATTTCCTTTTGGGTATTATACACTTGAGAAGCTGCATACCTATTGAATAGGGTTCGAATCAAATCAGTTACCTACCATTTCATATGTGATATGGAAAGGGAAGAGCCCATATCTTAAGTTGATTAAGATTTGGGGTTGTCCGGGCTATGTTTAAAAGCAAAATCCGGACAAGCTCGAGGCAAGGTCTGTTATATAGAACTGGAAATGTTCCAGCTATACAGACTGCAGCTGATGATTTGATAGAACCAAAGGATTCAGTAGATTCCAACGAACCTCAGCCTCTCCGCCGATCTAGTAGGGTTCCTCACCCACCTGAGAGATACTTCGGTTTCTCTATGACAGTGGGAGCGAGGACTGCATCATGAGATGATGACCCAACTAGTTTCGAGCTGGCCATCAGGAATGAGACTCTGTAAGAATGGCTGGATGCTTAGTGATCTGAGATGGAATCCTTATACACCAACAAAGTATGGACTTTGGTTGCTATATCTGAAGGGTTAAATCCCCATCAGGAGCAAGTATATCTTGAGAAGATTACTTGGTGTAGATGGAAAAGTTGAGACTTTCAAAGCTAGACTTGTTAAAGCTTTTCGTCATCGACCAGGCGTGGATAATGATGAAACCTTTTCAAGCAGCTATGCTTAAGTCCATCCAGATCCTATTTGCCACGGCTACATACCATAACTACGATATCTGGCGGTTGGGTGCCATGACTGCTTTTCTAAATGATGTTTTAGAAGAGAACGTCTATAAGTACATAGCCAGAGGGCTTCGTAGACAGTGGGAGCAGCGAAAACGTGTACAAGATGCTTTATAGGATAAAGCAGGTATCGCGGAGTTGGAACATCTGTTTTGATGTAGTAGTCAAAGAAGTTGACATCATCAAAATGGTAGATGAACCTTGTATAAACAAAAAGGAAGTAGGGAGTATGGTGACGATCCTCGTAGAGTACATGGATGACATACTCTTGATAGGGAAGGAGTTTCCTATGCTACGCTCGATCAATCTCCGTTTATCACAAAGATTCTCCGTGTAGGATCAAAATGATACCTACTAAATCCTGGATTTTGGATCTATGAGATAGATCTAAATGGATGTTAGGCTACTCACTAGTTGTAGTGAGATGGCATCAGTTGATCCTGGGAAGAATCACTGGAAGGGTTCCAGGGTGATAAAGACGACTGAATGTCAGTCACAGGCATTGTCTTTTCCCTCAGTAAAGGGACGGTATGTTGGAAGAGTTCCAAGCTAGATACCGTGGCATACTAGACGATAAAGGCAGGATACATCGCTACTTAAGATGCTACCAAAGAGGCAGTCTGGGTGTATATTAGTTCATAAGATGAACTTTGTTCCTCCCATTGTGTGACAATGGAGTTGTGGTTTATGTCAAGGAACGCCGGTCCCATCAGTGATCCAGACATATTCTAAGGCAGTGTAACCTGATCATGGAGATGGATGATCTCCAGGGTGATCGAGGTTTGGAGAGTAGACTCAGAGGACAACACAGCGGATCCACTCACAAAGGCCTGTTCCCAGAGAGAGATTTTTAAGGGATGGTTGAGTATGAGATACTACAACCACTGCTATCAGATGGCCCTTGTGCAAGTGGGAGATTGTTAGTTATATGTATGCCCTAGAGGCCATTACTATACATAGGATGTATATTGTAGTGGATGCTTGGACATATATAGGGAGGACTTTCTTGCTCGACATGATAGTATGCTATCTGGTTGATCTTTACCTTAACGTGTACACTAATTGTCTCTCTGTTACATGTTGGTAAAGCCCTTAGGATGTGTACTTGACTACCTGGACTATGATGCGGATCATACTAGTGGAGACATGGTAGTCTATAAGTACATCCTTCAAAGTCCCTAGCCGTGGGTGTATCGAGACGGGGCATCGATATACCAGAGTAGACTAGCGTATACCTTCTCGACCCATACAGATGGGCGATGGATGATCCCATATCCATTGGTGTTTGACATCAGAGATGATATACGGGTGCTCAGTAGAGACTGGGTACACTGGACGGACTCGCCGAGAACTCCCAGATGGTATTATACCTCACGTCAGATGGCAGTTCTCTGGTGACACTGGTACAGAGTAGTCTGTTGACCCGAGATCGTCATAGAGTCTTGTGTGGTTCCCACTGTGCTTTGATTTCCATCTTACCACGTCCAAGAGGGTGTGCAAAACGGTGGTTTTTGGGTACAGTCCCGAGTCACATGGAGGCAATGAGCGATAGGAGGGGATTCGTCTCTCCCGGTATAGGGAGTTGATGTTGCGCTGTGTTCGATTGGCTATAACAGGAAATCCCTGGCCAGGGTTGCTGAGATTTACTGGTAAGTGTTACCAGTAGTTTCTCGAATTGTTATAGACCTCATATCGACACGACTTATCGAGCTATTGGGGTCTGACGTTTACCACCCCTAGGCGAGATATGCGACATATCAGACGAAGAGACCGGACTGTACGGTAGTGTTACTGGTTGGATTCACAGGAGTGTGAGCGGGCTTGCTCGTCGATCTTCTGATCGCTCAATACCCGGGTGGCCGTTACGTTTAGCAGACCGCTTGCGGCTTGTGGGTGTTTGATATGATCATCACCTGCTGCCGGCGTATTGACGAGTCTTTAGAGTCCTACACAGAGGTTTCCTGGCTCAAGCGAAACGAAACAGGAGCGCATATGAGATATGTGCGGGACCGAGAATAATGCGTGTATGTAATACCGTATTCTATTCTCGCGATGGATGTATCGATTGGTTATATGCGATATAACCTAGTTATCGAATCAAGGATTGATTCGATAAGCCGATACATAGGATACTAGCCGGTTATATGCGATATGACCGGATCGTTAAATCAAGTGTTGATTTAATGATTTAATGCATAATTATATATTTGATATATTACTTTTCATTAACTAGTATTGGTTCATTTAAAATGGATTTTCTCACTCGGGTGTGCGCATTGCATATGCGATATGATTTTGTGCACTTGCTTGTATCATGTTTGATGATACATGCCTTATTTGTTAAGTGTATAGAATTAAACATTGGTTAATGGAATGGTTAGGGTTTACTATTTGATTATTCATTTTTATTCATTTGTTTATTCTTTTTGGAAAAGAAAAAGAGCATGATGAAATGGTGGCATTTTTGTTTTTTTCATGAAGTTTCTTGAACACTTTGACTTTGTAACCCTTTTGTCTCATGCTTAAACCTAACCACTTCATTTAACACTAATTAGTTCTCTACACTTAACCATGGTCATGTTATGATAAGAATTGATTTCTTTTCCTTTTTAAAAATTAACTTATCATAACTTTCTTCTTCTTCTTCTTCATATCTATCATGAAGAAAGCTTAGGTCATCAATGGTGATTGATGATAAAGAGTGAGAAATCCAATTCTAAATTGAACCCACTTCCTATTTCTTCATCCTCTACCTCTTGCCAAGTAGTAGAGTGTGTTTCCTTCACAAGTTTTCATGACTTGGTGAAGTTGGAGCTTGATCTAGCGATGCCTCGACGTAGATCATCTTCGGCATGGACATCGACGACCTAGCTTGCCCATTCTCCGACGAAGCCGACGCTAGAGCCCGGGAACTCATTTGGACAGCGAGGGGACTTCGTTGCGGAGCTATGGAGGTGGAGCACCGGATCTATAAAGGTTGTATTTCCGTATTCTTTATAGTTAAGTTGTTAACTAGTTTCTAGTTTCGCCTAAACTTTAGCCAACGATCCGTTCTAGGGTTTCTCGGCACCGTTTAAATTTGAAATTGGCATGGTTGATGCCTTGTGAGACCTCTAGTGAGTGCCTAGGAACCCTACAACTAGGGTTTATGAGAGTTAAACCATGATTAGGGTTAAGATTAGGGTTTACATTTTTATTTTAGTTAATTCTAAATTGTTGAGTTTATGCTAAGATATTATGCTTAGTTGACTTAGTCCACTCTTTAGATATTTACTAGATATTTGTTAACCTAACCTTCTAACCCTAACCCATGGTCAAGTCTCTACAAGGGTTAAGCATGCCATGCTTAACCCATGGTTGCATTTCTAACCTCACACATAATTCATTTTCATCACACTTCATCTTCTTCTTCCAAAAGCTTTTCTTGCTTGATTTTTCTTTGTGATGAAACACAGTGAGAAAAAGAAAACTAAAGAGAGTAAAATTTCTACTTCATCATCCTCATCTATACTAGCCATTTAGATTAGGGTGTTTGCTTCACTAATACCTCATTAGTGAAGTGATAGCTTGGGTTTGTGAATCCTCAAGGTAGATCATCTTGGATTGTGAAGTATTCTAGCAAGGATGCCTTATTCACCTCATGAAGCCTCTCTAGAGCCCGGGAGCATGATGATCGTAGCGAAGGGATCTCAACTCGGAGCTTATGAAGAGAAGGAACGGACTACAATGGTTGTAATCCCTAATCTCTTAGTTGTAAAGTGTTTACATTTCGATCTAGTTTGATTCTCTAGTTAAAGATCTTATTTATGGTTAGTTTAAGCATAGCAAATTTTTAAATTGGCATGTACGATGCCTCCCGAAACCTTGCTGCGATACTTAGTAACCCAATAATTCTTTGTGTCTACTCTCTGAATCTCGATCTCGCGGCGATCAACTATCTTCTGGATCAAATGATATCGCCTGAGGATGTGTCTGGATCGCTGAAGGGACCTGGGCTCCTTGGCTAATGACATAGACCCATTATTATCACAATACAATGGTATTGGATCAATAATGGTTGGAACTACTCCTAGCTCCGAGATGAACTTCCTCATCTAGATGGCTTCCTTGGCAGCATCATTTGCAGCAATGTACTCAGCTTCCATCGTTGAGTCTGCAACGGTATCCTGTTTGGAACTCTTTCAACATACTGCCCCTTCATTGAGGGTAAATACAAATCCTGAGATAGATTTGTTGTCACCCCTATCACTCTGGAAGCTTGAATCAATAAAGGCCTCCATTGGATATCCCCGTTACCATACACCAAGAACATTTCTTTAGTCCTTCGTAAGTACTTAAGAATGTTCTCCACAGCTGTCCAGTGATTTTCTCCTGGGTTGGATTGATACCTGCTTACTACACTCAATGCATAAGCTACATCAAGGCATGTACATATCATCGCATACATTATAGATCCTACGGCTGAAGCGTAGGGTATAATACTCATGTGAGCTTTCTCTTCATCAGTCTTTGGGCAAAATTTCTTGGAGAGAGTGACTCCAGGACAAGTGGGTAAGGCACCTCGCTTAGAGTCTTCCATACTAAAGCTCTTTAGGATGGTGTTAATGTACCTGGTTTGGGACAATCCCAACAACCTTTTAGATCTATCTCTATAGATCTTCATGCCCAATATGTATGAGGCATCACCAAGGTCCTTCATGGAGAACCTTTGTGATAAGAATAGTTTAACCGATTGTAGCATAGGAACATTTTTTCCTATCAGAAGAATGTCATCCATGTACAATACAAGGAATGTGACAGTACTTCCTACAATCTTCTTATAAACACAAGGTTCATCCGGATTTTTGACGAAATCAAACTCTTTGATAACATCATCAAAACAGATGTTCTAACTACGTTATGCCTGCTTTAATCCATAGATGGATTCAGGCAATCTACATGCTTTCCCGCTGCTCCCAATATCAATGAAGCCCTCTGGCTGATCCATATAAACACATTCTTCTAAATCACCATTTAGAAAAGCCGTTTTAACGTCTATCTGCCGGATTTCATAGTCATAGTGAGCAGCAATAGCAAGTAGGATTCGAATGGATTTAAGCATGGCTACAGGAGAAAAGGTTTCGTCATAGTCCAGACCTGGTCTTTGACGAAATGCTTTCGCCACAAGCCTTGCCTTATAGGTCTCTACCTTCCCATCGACACCGATCTTTCTCTTAAAGATCCATTTGCACCTTACGAGTTTTACCCCAGAGGGTACAACATCCAAAGTCCATACTTTGTTGGTGTACATAGACTTCATTTCGGATCTCATGACATCCAACCACTTCACAGAGTCACCACTCGTGATAGCTTGCTGAAAACTGGTAGGGTCATCATCATCCATGATACAATCTTCTCTATCACCATCAATGAGAAAACCATAGTATCTCTCCGATGGGCGAGAAGTCCTACCAGATCTACGGAGTGGCTGAGGTTCATATGATTCTGTTGCAACATCAGGTTCAACCAAGTCGTCATTTATAACTTGTGTCTCTAGAACCTCTTCTAGATCTGCCATATTTCCATCTGTATCATTTGGAAAGATCTCATTTTCTAAAAATGTGGCATGTTGAGAAAAAAAACACCTTCTGTTCCTCCTTGTGGTAGAAACGATATCCAAACGAATGTTTTGGATATCCCACAAATATACATTTGACCGATCGTGTCTTGAGTTTGTCTGGATTCTACTTTTTTACAAAAGCCGGACAACCCCAAATCTTAACTCGTTTAAGAGATGGTCTCTTCCCATACCATATCTTATATGGAGTGGTAGACACGGTCTTGGTTGGAACTTTGTTCAACAGAAAAGCTGCAGTCTCCAATGCGTGCCCCCAAAAAGAGAGAGGTAACTCAGAATCACTCATCATGGATCGTACCATATCTAATAGGGTACGATTCCGCCGCTTTGACACACCGTTGTGCTGTGGTGTGTAAGGGGGAGTGAGCTGAGAGAGAATCCCATTCTCTTTTAGGAAGTTTGAAAACTTTGTACTAAGATACTCTCCACCTCGATCTGATCGAAGTATTTTGATGCTCATTCCTGTTTGTTTTTCTACTTCAAGTTTGTACTCCTTGAATTTCTCGAAAGGTTCAGACTTATGCTTTAATAAAAACACATGACCGAATCTTGAGAAATCATCAGTAAAAGTTATGAAGTAAGAAAAACCGCCTCTCGCATGTGTAGACATTGGCCCACATACATCATTATGTATGAGGCCCAAGAGCTCTGTAGCTCTTTCTCCGTGTCCAGTAAACGGAGTTTTTGTCATTTTCCCTTTGATACAAGGCTGACAAGTCGCATAAGATTTATATTCAAAAGGATTTAAATATCCATCTTTATGAAGCTTGTTTTGTCTTGTTTCATTAATATGACCAAGTCTACAATGCCAAAGAAAAGCTTCATTTATATCTAAAAATTTTCTTTTATTTGTGTGTTGTATGTTGAAAATTATGTGTTGATTAAAGACGTATATCCCGTTATTAAGTGTACCACAACCAATCAACTCTTGATTCAGTTTAATGTTCATAATATTGTGCTGCAATACAAAATGATATCTTTCATTGTCTAACAATGAAATGGATATTATATTACAAAGCATGCTTGGACAAAATAACATGGGTTCAAAACCAATATACAAGCCGATGACAACCCTAGGTGATACTCTCCTACTGAAACTGCATGTACATTGGAACCATTTCCAACTCGGAGAGTGTGATCATCGGTCTTCAAAACTCTGCTATTTCTCAACGCCTGCACAGAATTGCAGATGTGAGAACCCGAACCGGTATACAATACCCAGGAAGCAGAGTTTATAGAAAAACAGTTTTCAGTTATGAATACACCTGAAGCTGAAGCATCACCATGCTTCCTTTTCTTGAGATCAAGGTATTCCGTACAGTTCCGCTTCCAGTGCCTCATCTTCTTGTAGTGAAAACATTCTCCTTTTCCCGACTTCTCAACCTTGGATTTGTCTCTCCCTTATGCCTTCTTGATTCCACATCTTAGTTTGGTGGATTTCTTCTTATTCCTTCTATTGGCCTTGGCTTTAGGGACAGAAGAGGAAGATTGTCCAACAATAAGAGAAGAGGACTTCGCCTTAAGCGTACTCTCCGGCTAAGATATGCGACATATCTGACGAAGAGACCAGACTGTACGGTAGTGTTACTGATTGGATTCGCAAGAGTATGAGCAGGCTTGCATGTTGATCTTCTGATCGCTCAGTACCCGGATGGACGTTACGTTTAGTAGACCGCTTGCGACTTATGGGTAACTGATATGATCACCACCTACTGCCGGCATATTGACGAGTCTTTAGAGTTCTACACAGAGGTTTCCTGGTTCATGCGAAACGAATTAGGAGCACATATGCGATATGTGCGGGACCGAGATTAATGCGCGTATGTGATACTGCATTTTATTCTCGCGATTTGTGATATCGATTGGTTATATGTGATATAACCGGGTTATCGGATCAAGTGTTTATTCGATAAGTTGATACATTTGATATTAGTTGGTTGTATGTGATATAGCCAGATTATTAAATCAAGTGTTGATTTGATAATTTAATGTATAATATATATTTGATATATTAACTTTCATTAACTAATACTTGCTCACTAAACATTTCTTTTTCTCACTTGTGTGCATATAGTATATATGTGATATATATTAATGTACATTTTATTGTGTCATGCTTGATGCCACATGAAACATGGGTGTATGAGACTTACACCATGCTTATGATAATCCTAGGATTTTTATTTATTTAGTAATTTACAAATTGGTGGGATTTTGTCATGGCTTGAAGCTTGTAGTGTTCATTGACTTAGTCCACTAATTTGTTTTTACTTAAGATATTTATTAACCTAACCATTATCCTTATCCATAGTTTATTCTTTACATGAGTTAGTGTATGACACTAACTCACCTATGGTTGCTATTCTCACCTCATGAGTTTTATTTTCATCTCCATGTGAAATTGGCATTAACGATGCCTCCCGAAACCTTTCTGTCATGCTAGGTAACCCTACAGTGGTATCAGAGCCATGCTAGAGAATTAGACGATGTTTGTAGGATTACGAAACCGAAACAACTCCGAAACACCCGATATAAAGATCTAGTTTCTGTCGAATTTTAAATGGCCTCTAAAATTTTTTTAAGCAACTGCAGAATGTTGTGTGTGATATAACATGAACGCCATACAAATTTGAAGCAACACCACCTGATTTTGGCCGGCCACATAGCCACAATTTCCAAGCTCACCGGTTCTTCTGGCTCATTTTGGCTTCAAATTTTTGTGGTGTTCCAGTCTCTAGGTTTTGGTATTTCAGGTGTTGCTTGTTTTTGCTAAAATTGCATGTGATGTTAAATTTCTGCAAAGGCAATTCAGAGTGTTTAGTAATCATAATTTTAACATCTATTCGTGTTATTTAGACGACGTTAAAAAGTTCGAACGGATATCAATAACCCATATTTTCCCTTGCTTGAAATTTTCCAAGAGTTGGATTTTTCCAAGTTTGAAATCTTCAGAAACTCATGCTGGTGATTCTGTGGACCCTCTAGAAGAATGAAACCCTACCTTGATTCTGTGACCGTCGGAACCGTCACTAAACCCTAGCGTTTGTGGTAGTTCCGCGGAGCCATAGGTGAGGCAAGGGTTGACCCTTCTACGGTTGGTCCATAGGTGCTGTGGCATGTTCTGGGTACCTTTTAAACTCCGCTCAAGTGTTGAGCTCTTAGAGAAATTTTGGGTGTTTGTTTATTTGATCGAAAAGTTTAAAATCGTCTAGCTATTTGTGATTACGATACAATACTTGGAATCCACAATAATTAGTTATTCGATAACTAGTTTGAATTTTATAAATCTAGCAAGTTAGTCTCATTGGATCAGTTGCCATGGAATTTTGATGTGGATCAAAATTCTGTCGAAATTACGTAGTGTACGCGGATACTCGCCGTGTAACCTTACTAGATAGCCACACCCTATAGCCCCGACCAAGTGACTGTAGGAGAACCCCATGCCAAAAGCATCCGTTCGGGTGCTCACGGCCGCGGTGTTCCGCCTTAGTACACTTCGTCGACGGCATCGGGGGTGCGGCCGTCTGCTAAAGTTTCTGACGAGCATTCGATCAGGTTATCAGGAATCTTGTTGAATTACCCGACAGGTTATTGGAAAGTGTTTTCAATATCAAGACTAAAATGCGGGGTTTATAATTTTAGGCATGCGATGTCTAAGGAATCCATTTGGTTAGGCATGAAATCCAAAGTATGTGATACATTGGGTTTATCATGTCTAAGGTGGTTTCGGATTCCAATTGTCGTAGTTTTTCACTTTGTTTTCTGCTACCGTATGTGTAATATGTGGTGTATCGCCGGTTTCGTTGCTATACGTCAACGACAATTGGGATGCGCATATTTACTTACGTTGATGACATGTGATGTTATGTGTTGCTGTGATATGTTATATTGGATTGTCATTTTTTGAATAGCCGGGTTTTTTTAATGTGAGATGAGAGTTTTTTATTTTCATTCATGTAAAAGCTTGTATGTAATATTCTTTTATTGGGGCACTTCCGGGTTGAGGATGATGTCACCATTGATGTATATTATTTACTTTTCCGCATTAGGATAGACCCAAGGAGGGGAGCACAAGTAACCGTGTTCTAGAGTCTAGTGGGAGACCATCTCGAGGAGTCGAGACCGAGTCTCCTAACTCTAGAATTAGGAGGGTTGCTTGCCGCTCACGTAGGGGTCTAGGGATGTGGGTTTGGCTATTCATCGCGACCGTGGAATCCGCGTTTTTTATTGGCTTAAATAAAACACGGAATTCCTAGTATATCCAATATTTCATATGTATTCTTCTTCTGCTGATATTCTATGATGTGATCACTTGATATGTTGAGACGAATGCTTATATTATATATATATATATATGTATATATATGATATATAATAAATATTGCTGCTTTCGTTTCTTCTGTGATGCTTAGGAAGCATAAATTGATGGGACTTCATTAATGAGATTAATGAAAGAAAAAGAAACCTAATGATGTTGTAGAAATTTGTTTTAAAAACTGGTAGCTCTAGTTCATGCTTTGCATAGTGGTATTCCTTGTAGAATATCTAGCACCTTATTTGATAAGGAAATAGCCGAGATCCCTTCACCGGGAGTGACCTCTTTAGCGAAACTAGCAGATGCAACAACTCAATCGGATTTGTTTTTTGATTGCTTTTTTAGTTCATAATTTGCATAGTGGTATTTGTGAAATATCCAGCATCTCACTCGATGAGGAAAGAGCCGAGATCCCTTCACCGGGAGTGAACTCTTTAGCAAAACTAGTAAAAGCCTCAAAAACACTCATTTTTTAAAATTCACTCGATTCTACAACAAGATCAAGTTCATTACGCAAAAGGTTTTCTTAAAAACCTGTCGTATCCCTCTGTCATTTCATATGAGTGCTACTTAGTATTCGTGCTACGTTTGTTGGCCTTCGTCAAGGCGTAGTGTGCGGTAGCTAACTAGTGCTTATCTGCTAAAGCATGAGATGCGATTGGATTAGGGTAGTCGTGCGACTTTGTTGGCCTTCGTCAAGGATCGTGCAGGTGGGTTTAATTCAATCATGAAATGTACAGGTTGAACTTGACTAGCGGCCTATGGTTTGTTGGCCTTCGTCAAGGTCATTGGAAGCTAGGGGAAGAATATTATCGGGAATTTCAAGTGTTGAAATTTGCAATGAGATTGCATACCTTCTATGAGATAGTTGGATCTCGATACCCACTGCGAGTAAGAGTTACTCTGGAAGAGTTTTACACATTACAATTAGCCGATCAAGTAGGTGTCTAGAAAGGTGTTAACGGGGTTACGCCCCTGGGAAAATGAGGTTTGTTTTAATTAGGTCCGTGCGAAAGCACGGGGAACTGTTGGATATATGTATGCCCTAGGGGCCATTATATGATAGTGGATGTATCGGTATGCATATATATATATTCAGAGGACATTCTTGCTCGAGATGATAGTATTCTATCTGGTTTACTTTATCTTGACATGTTCATTTGATCGTGCATCTTACTCATTTAGTATATGTTGATAAAGCCCTTAGGATATTTACTTGACTACTGGGACTATGATGCAGATCATACTAGTGGGACACGTTTAGTTTATAAGCGTATCCTTAAAACGTTCCTAGTCGTAGGTGTATCAAGATGGGGCATCGATATTTCAGAGTAGACTAGCGTATACCATTCTTGTCTCATATGATGGGCGATAGATGATCCCATATCCATCTAGTGTGGTGACACCAAAGATTGTATACGGGTGCTTAGTGAGACTGGGTACACTGAATGGACTCCCCGAGAACTCCTATATGGTATTATATCTATCGTCGGATAGCAGTTCTCAGGTGACACTGGCACAGGTTAGTCTGTAGACCCGAGATCGTCATAGAGTCTTGTGTGTCCTCCCACTGTACTTTGATCTCCACCCTACCACGGCTCTACTGAGTCATGCAAACATGTGGATTTTGTGTACAGTCCTGAGGCACATGGAGGCATTGAGCGATAGGAGGGGTTTCGTCTCTCCCGGTATTGGGGGTTGATGTTGCGCTATGCTCGATTGGGTATAATAGAAAGTCCCTGGCCAGGGCTCACTAGTTTCTCGATCTGTTATAGACCATATACTGGCATGACTTATTGAGTTATTGGGGTCGACTATACCATCCCTAGACTCGATATGCAGCATATCTGACGAAGAGACCGGACTGTACGATCAGTGTTGCCAGTTGGCTCGACAGGAGTTTTGACAGGTTCGCTTGTTTTTCTTATGATCGCTCAATACCTGGGTGGCCGTTATGTTTAGCTGACCGCTTGCGGCTTGTGGGTGTTTGATATGATCATCACCTACTGCCGGCATATTGACGAGTCTTCTAGTCCAACATAGGAGTTTCCTAGCTCAGGCAAAACGATGTGGTGTGCATATGAGATATGCACGGGAGTTTGATTAAATGCGAGTATATGATACCGCATTTTTATCTGGCATTTACTATTGGTCGGGTCATATGTGATATGACCGGGTTATTAAATCAAGTGTTGGTTTAATATTGACTTTTAGCTCATTTAAATAAAACCTTTTCTTTATATGGATGTATGCATGAATGGGTGTATGTGCATATGTTGATGTGAATGCACACATACATGCATACATGGGTGTCATGGTTGTTGATACATGGGAGATGGCAATGCAAGACTCACATGGTTCATATATATATGTATATGTTGATATTGGCTAAAAAGAAAATGGAAATTAAATCATGACTAAGTTTCTACACTCTTCACTCTTTTGACCTAACTTTAAACCATGGTTTGATTTTCATTTGGTCTTTAACCAAACATCAAAATATCTAGATATTTTAATAACCATAGTTTGGCATGACATAAATATATCTTTGATTTTATTTCTATATTGATTATTATTGAGAATTATCTTAAAAGAGTTCTAGATTTAGCCATCTCCCTCTTCTTCCTCCTTCAAGCTCTCTAGGGTTTTAAAAGTGAGTGAAGTAAAAAAAAAGGAAAGGTTTTTAAGTGAGAATACAACCCACATCACCATTCTACTTTAGTCTAGCCTACTAGTGTAGAGTGATTGCTTCATCTTCATCCTTGATCAAGTGAAGTTTGGAGCTTGAGCAAAGGGACTTCAGGTGGATCGTCGTGGACTTGGAAGGATACAAGCGAGCCGGTTAAAACTCTAGCAGATCCAAGGAGTCAAAGAGGGAAGTCTACAAAGGTTGTATTTTTCCCCACTTAGTGTTATACTTTAACTAGGATGTGATATTAGTTACTTGTTACCCTAAATTTCTAGTTCGATTCATGGTTAGTTTACATAGCAACTCCTAAAAATTTTATAGTGGCATGTGTGATGCTTCCAAACCCTAGGCATGGTGCTAAGGAAACCCAACAGTTGTATCAGAGCCAAGCTAGAAATTTAGAGACGATGTTATAACTATTACGAAAACGAAAACAACTCCGAAAAATACGATATTTTGAAACCCTAGAAATTGCTCGCTGTTGATTTTTAAAAAGTCGTCTAAAAATTATTTTATCAACTGCGGAAGACTGTATGTGATACATATAGAACACACGTGAAATACGAGGCCAATACATCGGATTTCACCCGATGACACCACCCTAAAAACAGAGCAGGCTGGCCTTGGATGCTCAGATTCGCCTCGTTTTTCACATGTGCTTTGTTCTGTAGGTTTTGGGGTTTCAGGTATTGTTTGTTTAGCCCAAAATTTCATGTGATGTTTATTTTTCTTAGGGGCTAATTCGGAGTAATTCGTAGTCATAGTTGTAAACATTGTATTGGTAACTTGGACGACGTTTAACTGTTCGAACGAATATCACACACCACCTCATTACGCTCGCTGGAAATTTTCAAGTGTTGGAATTTCCCAAGTTGAACATATTCGGAAGATCATGCAAGTATCCCTATGGACCCTCTAGAAGAACATAACCCTAACTCAATCCGATGACCATGGAACCGAGGCTAAACCTTAGGGTTTACCGTAGTCCTGTGGCGCCATACGTGAGGCAAGGGTTGACCTTTCTACGGCTGGTCCATAGACATTGTGGCACGTTTTTGGGTATTTTAACTTTGCTCAAGTGTTGAGCTCTCGGGGTAATTTGTGGGTGTTTGTTGATTCGATCGAAACATTTAACATCGTCTTGATATATGTGAAAGTGATGATTCTAATTGTTGTTATTTTTCACTTTATTTTCTGCGACCGTAAGTGTAGTATGTGGTGTATCGCCGGTTTCATTGCTATACATCAACGACAATTAGGATACGCATATTTACTTACGTTGATGACATGAGATATTATGTGTTGCTGAGATATGTTATACAAGATCGTCATGAATAAATGGTCGGGGTTTTTATGTTAGATGAGAGTTTTTATTTTCTTTCATGTAAAATTCATTGTATGTAATATTCTTTTATTAGGGCACTTCCGAGTTGAGGATGATGTCACCATTGTTGTATATTATTTACTTTTCCGCATTAGGATAGACCCAAGGAGGAGAGCACAAGTGATCGGGTTCTAGGGTTCAGTAGGAGGCCATCTCGAGGAGTCGAGACCGGGTCTCCTAAGCTCTAGAATTGGTAGGGTCACTTGCCGCACTCATAGGGGTCTAGGGGTGTAGGCTTGGCCATTCATCGCGACCGTGCAAATCCGTATTTTCTATTGCTTGCAAAATACAAAATAAGGACCTCCTAGAATATTCTTTATTTTCATATATGCTTCTGCTGTTGATATTCTGTAATGTGATCACTTTATATGCTGAGATGAATGGTATTATATATATGATCTATAATAAACGTTGCTTATGTTTTACATCCGCGCTAGTCCCGCCCCACTATGCCGTTAGTTAAGTAACCTAACGGTGCATAGCGGGACATTATGGCGAATCCGGATGGCATAAGCGTACGTTCTATTTTCGTTTCTTTCCTATGATGGTTTAAGGACTTAAATGATGAGACTGCATTAATGAAATTAATGTAAAGAAAATGAACCTAAAATATGTTGTAGAATCGGATTTGAAACCTACTCGGCTTTTTATGAAAAAGCAAGTTTTCAAAGTGCGGAGCTTAAGCCACTCCTGTTAAACCCATTTGATTCTGCAACGATATCAAGTTTAAAGCGTTAAAAGTTTTCTTAAAAATTATTCGTAGCCCTCCTTCATTTTAGGAAGTAGAGTTCTTAGTATTCGTGCTGCGTATTTTGACTATAGTTAAGGCGCAGTGTACGATAGCTAAGTGATGTCTTCCTACACCACATATGATGCAATTAGTTAGGACATTCATATGATTATGTTGACTATAGTTAAGGGTCATATGGGTGGGTCTAGTTAATCACGAAATAACGGGAAGAACTTGACTAGTACTTATGATATGTTGACTATAGTTAAGGCATGAGTGCTAGGGGTAAAAACAATATCCGGAGTTTCAAGAGTTGAAATTTGCAATGAGATTGCATACCTTCTATATGATAGTAGGATCCCGATCCCACTGTGAGCAAGAGTTGCTCCCGAGAGGGTTTTGCACTTTACAATTAACTAACCCATTAGGTGTCTAGAAAGGTGTCAACGGGGCTACGCCTCTGGTAAAACGAGGTTTATTCTAATTAGGTCCGTGCGACAGCACGGGGAACCTCCCTCAAAGTACCGGCACTGGCCTGGCTGAATGGTTAGCGATGTTGTAGAATGTAATTAATCCCGGCTAATTTTCTTTTAAAAGGTTTTAAGGAAAATTTGATAAAAGCAGTGGGAGACATCGATTAGATAAGACAATAACCAATCTGATTTTTGCAAGAGCTTTCGCTGAGTGTATTCTTTTCTCTCTCTTAATGGCAGATACCAATGACAGGACTTAAGCTTCTACTAGATAAAAACAAGCTAACCGGACTGAACTATAAAGACTGGCTGAGGAACATTAACATTGCTCTCACATATGATAAAGTATCATATGTCCTTACTGCCTCAGCTCCACCTACCCCAGGCCCTGAATCTTCTGTTGCAGATAAGGAGATCCGCAAAACGTAGGATATTGACTGTGCTTCTGCCAAATGCCTCGCGCTTGTATCGATGGACAATACACATCAAAAGCAACACGATCAGATGGATGTTCAATCCATCTTTCTCCATACAAAAGAGTTGTATGGGGAGCAATCTCGGACCCTGAGATACGAAGCATCTCGAAAGCTGTTTCAGATGCGGATGGCTCCTGGCACACCAGTAGGCGATCACGTTTTGAAGATGATAGCTTTTTTAAAAAAGCTTGAGGACCTCGGATGGATAATGGATAACGAACAGTATACTGATATTGTTCTACAGTCTTTTCCCCCTGCCTTTGTTCAATTCATAGTAAACTTCAACATGCATAATATGGAGAAGTCACTACCCGAACTTCTCAATTTGTTGAGAAATGTGGAGAGCACGCTGAAGGCGAAGTCACCCTCTCTGATTGTTGGACAATCTTCCTCTTCTGTCCCAAAATCCAATGCCAAGGGAAAGAATAAGAAGAAATCCACCAAACCGAGAGGTGGAATCAAGAAGGCAAAGGGAAAGGACAAATCCAAAGCTGCAGAGTCGGGGAAAGGAGAATGTTTCTATTGCAAGAAGACAGGGCGCTGGAAGCGAAATTGTACTGAGTACTTGGATCTCAAGAAAAATAAGCATGTTGATGCTTCCGCTTCAGGCGTGTTTGTAACTGAAAACTGTTTCTCTATTAACTTTGCTTCCTGGGTATTGAATATCGGTTCGGGTTCTCATATCAGCAATTCTGTGCAGGCGTTGAGATATAGAAGAGTTTTGAAGACCGGTGATCACACTCTCCGAGTTGGAAATGGTTCCAATGTACATGCAGTTTCAGTAGGAGAGTATCACCTAGGGTTGCCGTCGGGTTGTATATTGGTTTTAAACCCATGTTATTTTGTACCAAGCATGCTTTGTAATAAAGTATCCGTTTCTTTGTTAGACAATGAAGGAAATCATTTTGTATTGCAGCACAATGTTATGAACATTAAACCAAATCAAGAGTTGATTGGTTATGGTACTCTTAATAACGGGATATATGTCCTTAATCAACACACAGTTTTCAACATACAACACACAAATAAAAGAAAATTTTCAGATATAAATGAAGCTTTTCTTTGGCATTGTACACTTGGTCATATTAATTAAACAAGACTAAACAAGTTTCATAAAGATGGATATTTAAATCCTTTTGAGTATAAATCTTATGCGACTTGTCAGTTTTGTATCAAAGGGAAAATGACCAAAACTCCGTTTACTGGACACGGAGAAAGAGCTAAAGAGCTCTTAGGCCTCATACTTAGTGATGTATGTGGGCCAATGTCTACACATGCGAGAGGCAGTTTTTCGTACTTCATAACTTTTACTGATAATTTCTCAAGATTCGGTCATGTGTTTTTGTTAAAGCATAAGTCTGAAGCTTTCGAGAAATTCAAGTAGTATAAACTTGAAGTAGAAAAAAAACAGGAATGAGCATCAAAATACTTCGATCAGATCGAGGTGGAGAGTATCTTAGTACAGAGTTTTCGAACTTCCTAAAAGAGAATGGGATTCTCTCTCAGCTCACTCCTCATTACACACCACAACACAACGGTATGTCAGAGAGGCGGAACTGCACCCTATTGGATATGGTGCGATCCATGATGAGTGATACTGAGTTACTTATCTCTCCTTTTGGGGGCATGCATTGGAGACTGCAGCTTTTCTGTTGAACAAAGTTCCAACCAAGACCGTGTCTATCACTCCATATGAGATATGGTATGGGAAGATACCATCTGTTAAATGAGTTAAGATTTGGGGTTGTCCGGCTTTTGTCAAAAAGTAGAATCCAGACAAACTCGAGACATGATCGGTCAAATGTATATTTGTGGGATATCCAAAACATTCGTTTGGATATCTTTTCTACCACAGGGAGGAACAAAAGGTGTTTGTTTCTCAGTTTGCCACATTTTTAGAAAATGTGATTTTTCCAAATAATACTGATGGCAATGTTGTAGATCTAGAAGAGGTTCTAGAGACACAAGTTACAAATGACGACTTAGTTGAACCTGATGTTGAAACAGAATCATATGAACCTCAGCCACTCCGTAGATCTGGTAGGACTTCTCGCCCACCGGAGAGATACTACGGTTTTCTCATCGATGGTGATAAAGAAGATTGCATCATGGATAATGATGACCCTACCAGTTTTCAGCAAGCTATCACGAGGGTGACTCTGTGAAGTGGCTGGATGCCATGAGATCCGAGATGGTGTCTATATACACCAACAAAGTATGGACTTTGGAGGTTGTACCTTCTGGGGTATAACCCATAGGGTGCAAATGGATGTTCAAAAGAAAGATCGGTGTAGATGGGCAAGTGGAGACCTATAAGGCAAGGTTGGTTCAGAGACTTTAAACTTGGACCAGAGAAGCATCGGGGTGCTCTGAAGAAATTTCAGCAGAAGAACTCCTCAACAAGTGGCGGAACCGCGGCGCTTGGGTGCAATTGGTGGCGAAACCGTGGCGCTTTGGGAGAATTGGGACCCCAAAATCCTATGGTAATTTTCTATTATCTCTCTCTCTCCTCTAAAGCTCCAATAATCTGATTTTACCTGCAGGAATCCTTGCAAACAGCGCCGCTCAAAAATCTTTTTGTGTGTTTTGATTTTGGTTTATTTTTGCATATTTAAACCGGACTTTAAGGGGCAATAAATCCAAATTCAGATTAGGTGGGGATTTCATCACCCTTTCTAGGCCCCACAAATCACAAACATGCATACTATCACCCTACATAATAAAAAAAATATCTAGACCAAGCCCCTAAGGACTGTCGCGCTCAATTAGGACAGAGCAAGGTCGTGGGTAATCTATTGCTTATCCGCATTTTTCTTCTGGTGTCTAAGGCAAGTGTGATTAAGGAAAGTGGTTACTTAATTAGGCCATCTATTTTGGTGATTCGTATAGCGAATACCTCCCACTTACCTGGCACTTACCTGGCCACAAGATTGATAAGGATGTAGTAAAGGATTGATCCTGCGTCTTGTCGTTTGGAAGTCTAGGAGCGGTCTAGTGAATTGACCTAGGTGACCCTAGTTTTGGGGAATGATTGTGCATTTTGTGATTTATTGAGTCAAGCCTCAAGTTCGACATCTTTTTCAAAACAAGCCATCTTAAAATCGTTCTCACATACATCACACGCTGCCATTGTCACGACCCAAATGTGGCACTGACCGGCACTTAATTCACGTGACATCTAAAGACATCGACGCGGTTCAAATAAGCCAAAACCCGGAATCTAAACCCTTTTTAAAATATTTGAGGTGAGGTTTAAATAATCAACTGATAATATCAATTTAAAATAACATCGTATGTTGAAAAGCCTTTATGACGTTTTGAAACTTGTCATCACCTCCTTTGCATTTCTATAAAAACCCAATACAACAAAATAAAATAGCATCCCAACGGAAGATAGCTTTCACGTCTAAAAGACGGAACGGTCAAACAAATGTATAACAGATGTCAACTCTAAAGAGTGTGACATCACCACCCAAAAACTCTAAGTCTCGATTCTATGTCCATAGTATATTATTTCTAAGTTGATGGAGTTTCCACTAGATACAAGAATAAATGTATAATCAAGAGTGAGTATGATACAATAATACCTCACTCACCAATCAATCCCGAAAAGAATGTGTGCCCAAACTGCTGACAATCCAAGCGGTAAAACCTGCAAGAAACTGTGGCACAACGGGGATGAGTTGCCAACTCAGCGAATAAAAATACATCTAAAGGTAAAAATCGAAATGCATGACGATACCTAGGTCATAAGTATAGTACTATCATAATCTGGATCGATATACTATATGATATGCAAAGTCCAACCTTAGCTATCATGCAATCACATGTATAATATCTCAATATCATATGATTCAAAATCATGAATCTATTATCCCAATTGGAATTCCCTATTTGTCTATGAATGTCTGTACAAATATATATGAAGGTACTATCCCCCGGATCAGTCCTGGTGGAATACAATAAATACATATCTAACTGTGTACCTCATGATAATGATCATAACAATATACATATAGATGTCCAACATCGACATCGAAATCCGAAACCTCCGTGTCCAGCATCGACACGTAAATACAGATACCGTCGACACCATCTCAACAGATGATCGCCACCCGATATCCTGGCTACGATCAGTATCCCCTGGATATCTGTCGTACCAAATCGAACCTCGGTCAGTATCCCCTGGATATCTGCCGTGTTCATTTTATCTACGGAATCGAGTATCCTCGTTAGGCTCACCGCCTAAAGTGCGGCCCCTGCCCCTCGGCCCCGACCGGGTCCACCATGATCCGGCTGTATAGCTACCCCACCCAGTTCGGATATACGTAAGAAATTCCGCAACCGTATATCTACCCCACCCGGTCCGGAATCAAAATCAGGAAACACAAAACTCATGGTGGAAGTTTAACTCATCATATCAAAATATCAAGTAAGAAGTAAGAATGCTTGCATAGATTATATTGATGATATATTATATATATACATATATAACAGTGTCCCCTACCACCGATATATATCATCAGGAGTAAAATACCCAGAAAATCGATTAGAATCAAATACAGCATTTATAGTATTAATATTCGTAACTTACAATAGGAATACAGAAGACTACATAATTACATCACATAATTATAGATTTCAATTCTACTGTGTCATGATACTACTAATGATGTGTAGTGTAACATACGCATCTGTGCTCGTGCAACATGGCAATCATTAGTATTTGTGCAAGTGTTCTTCGGTGTAACATCCTAGTTGTTTTAATACATATATAACAACACGGTTCTATAGTGACATGGCAGTACCAATGAGGTGTAGTGTAACATATATTCACATGCTTGTGCAGCATAGTACTCATTGGTATTTGTGCAGTGTTCTATCAGAGTGTGCGTAATCGCAGAAACGTATAATATGAGTAATACAATGCAAACATGTAAATTAATCTAAACATAACTATTGTAATTACTCGCTATAAGCTATACCATTATCTTTAGAAATGATCGAAGCGTTAAGATTAAAATAAGGAAGCTGCCCTAGATTTGAAATAGGTATTCGTTTTAGAAACTGGCACGCATCCGCGCATTTTATTTAAAAGACAACGAATCATAGTTTTTAAAAGAATATAGCACACACAAGTATTACATCCTAAAATAAAATATAATCTAACTCTACGAGTCAAAAGATAAATTGGTCATATTCGACACACAAAGTTCATCATTTCCAATTCGAATAAATCCTTGTATTATCTTAAGTACGGCATGATTCCTCGTACAAACTCATCAAATCATATCCGTATCGTACGGATCTAATCATTATGCACATGTCTCGCTTAAAACTAGATATGAACTTTATGCAAAAGAAGGACCTATAAGATACGATACTATATCAATGTCTAGAATAACTAATATACTAACTAGCAATCATAATAATGTTTATAAGGTTGCGGGGGTGCTATACTCCATCCACCCGACTTCTCTCAGTAGATATAAATCTACTCACCAACTTAGAAGTTCGCTGAATCCACGCTGCTACAACGCCCACGTCGTCTCGAAATCCTTGAATCATACCTATATTCGTATTTAAATCGCACAGAAGTAAATATCATATCGAAAACCAAAACAATAAGCCAAACGCCCGTAGGTTAGAACCTACAGCACACTTAGCCCAAAAACGACAATATACTTCTGCCGTTAATGTATAAACGTCAACGGTTCAGTTTTAACATCAAAATACGGAAACTCCTTATCGTAAATATCTGAATTTTGGTAAAACCACTTTTAAAACATTCCCAGATTTCTCTGTATGAATAATTAGGCAGCATAAACAATACAGAGACTTATAAAATACCAAAACAAAGTTACAGGAGAGAAACCAATATCAAACTTTCAAGGGGGCCGGCGTCGCCGGAATTTGAAAGTGGGTCGCCGGATTTTGTGGTGAGTGTGGGGCTCTGGTTTCAAGTGGTGTTTCCTAGTAGTCTCAGTATACTTTTGATCTTGCTGGATTTTCTATTGATCATACCTAGTGGTTCCAGATTCAATTACAGCAGCTAAATTATCACAAAAACCTAGTTTATGATGCAGCACAGCTAGACATGCTACGTATCATTAGTTACAAAACTTAAGTTTAGTCTGAGCTAACCCTTTTCCGGTTAAGATATATATAAACAGAACTCATGGTACGATATGTCCGTGTCATATCTAAGAATTTTAACCCCAAACTGATATTAACACACAGATTTAACCCACTGAAAAACTAAGTTATTTAAACAATATCAAACGCAATAATTCAAACTCACAGACCTACCCTAAAAACCACAAAAACCAACTCTTCAAGAAATCCGGCGAGATCTGATTTTCCCTGTTGGTCGCCGGCCAAAATCCGAGGGGATGGGTCCGTCTTCCTATGGGTTAGTCTAGGTCTAAATTATAAGGTCCAGGTACTGTTTGGGTTTTCTAACTTACTTCTAACCTATAGCAGATTCACACAAAGGCTAAACTATCAAAATACGATATCCGATTTCTATATTTAACTTTTCAGAACTAGAATTCTAAAGAGTTTTAGAGATTATACCTTCTGAAGATTGCTTAGAATGTTTCCCTCAAGATGCCCAAGTCCTTAGATCCTAGCTAGAGGGTGATGGTGAAAATCCTTAGCACTTGTTCTTCTTCTCTTCTCTCTTTTCTTATTTTTTCTTTGTGTTTTCTTAAGTTTTCTTTTCCTTTCCTTCTCTTTATAATTTCCGATCCTATGAACTGAACCAAGAGGGTGAGATAAGGAAAAGAGTGAGGGTTTGCTGTAGAGAAAAGAGGAGGTGGCATGGAGGGAGGAGGTTGTGGCACTTGGTGAAGCATGGATGAATCATGCAAGGAAGAGGTGTTAGATTGGAAGAATGAGGTGTAAAGCTAGGAAGAAGGGGGTGTAAGGTTATAAGTAAGGGTGAAAATGAGGTGTTTGCATGTAGTTTAGCATAAAAATTATATGCCAACCTTAATAAAATATAACACTAAGTAAAAACCTTCATATCATAATTTAATTTCATATAGCATAGGATATGAAATGATAAATCTATTACTTAATTATTACTAGCTTAGTGAAAAATACCATGTCATGATAAAATACAATTAAAATATCATTTTCTTGATATCACCCGCTTTATTCATATTTATCAAAATAATTACATTTTTTGGATATAGTTCCGATTGTAGGGATGCTAGGCACACGCACAAGGGTCTATAAGGCATCAACCATGCCCGATTTAAAATTTAGCCGTGCCGAACAACCCTAAACCAAGATCTTATACTAGTGATTAGGCGAAACAAACATATTAAACACTTTAACAATAAGTGAGAGGGATTATAACCTTTGTAGATCCGGTCCTTTACTTCTAAAGCTCCGTGTTGAGGTCCCTTCGCTGCGATCATCGTGCATCCAGACTCTAGAGAGGCTCCACGAAGAGAAAGATGCAAGCTTGCTTCTGATCTTCGATAACAAAGATGATCTACCTTAAAGTTTCATTAACACAAGCTCTCACTCACAAAATGAAGTGAACACCCTCATCTAAATGGTAAGGGTAGATGAGGATGATGAAGTAGGATTTTTGCTTTCATTTGTTTTCTTATTCTCACTCACTTTCATCACAAAAAGCTAAGCAAGAAAGCTTTGCATCAAGGAAGAAGAAGAAGAAGAATAGTGATCCTTTTGTGATGAATAATGAAAGTTAAGAATGAAGTTAGAAATGCAACCATGGTCAATGTAACCTTTGTATAGATTTAACTAGGGCTAGGGTTTGGGTTGAGTTAAAGATGTGTCACTAAAAATATCAACACAAATATCTTTTCCAAAACAAAAAAAGAAAGCTTCTAGAAACTTCTAGAAAAGCTTAACCCAAATCAAACCCTAACCATGTTTAATCTCTACTAAACATGTTGAATTAATAACCACATCATGTTACAATATTATATATCACATATATAATATTTATTGTTACAAAATAAAATAATACAATTAACATATATCGCATATATATTAATGTATTACCCGAGTGAGAAAAAGAATCTTTTAGTGAGCTTATATCAGTTAATGTAATTTAATATATCAAATATATAATTATACATTAAATTATCGAATCAACACTTGATCCGATAATCCAGCTATTTCATAAATAACCGACTAATATAATATGTATCAGTTCATCGAATCAACACTTGATCCGATGACCCGGTTATATCACATATACCCGGCCGATATCTCATATCGCGAGAATCTAATACGGTATCGCATACACACATCATTCTCGGTCCCGCACATATCATATATGTGCTCCTACTCCGTTTTTCCTGAGCCAAGAAACCTCTGTGTAGGACTCTAAAGAATCGTCAATACGCTGGCAGTAGGTGATGATCATATCAAACACCCACAAGCTGCAAGCGGTCAGCTAAATGTAACAGCCACCCAGGTATTGAGCGCTCAGAAGATCAACAAGAAAGCCTGTACATTCTCCTGTGAATCCAGTCAGTAACACTCCCGTACAGTCCGGTCTCTTCGTCTGATATATTGCATATCTCGCCTAGGGGTGGTAAACGTCAGACCCCAGTAGCTTGATAAGTTGTGTCGATATGAGGTCTATAATAGTTCGAGAAACTACTGATAACACTTACCAGTAAATCTCAGCAACCCTGACCAGGGATTTCTAGTTATAGCCAATCGAACACAACACAACATCAACTCCCTATACCGGGAGAGACAAATCCCCTCCTATCGCTCATTGCCTCCATGTGATTCGGGACTGTACCCAAAATCCATCTTTTTGCACGCCCTCTTGGACGTGGTATGTTGGAAATCAAAGCACAGTAGGAATCACACAAGACTCTATGACGATCTTGGGTCTACAGACTACTCTATACCAGTGTCACCAGAGAACTGCCATCTGACGTGATGTATAATACCATCTGGGAGTTCTCGGCGAGTCCGTCCAGTGTACCCAGTCTCCACTGAGCACCCGTACACAATCCTTGATGTCAAACACCGATGGATATGGGATCATCCATCGCCCATCATATGGGTCAAGATGCGTATATGCTAGTCTACTCTGGTGTATCGATGCCCTGTCTCGATACACCCTCGACTAGGAACAGTTATAGGATGTACTCGTCGACTACCGTGGCCCCACTTGTATGATCTCATCATAGTCCCTATAGTCGAGTACATATCCTAAGGGCTTTATCAACATGTAATATAGAGACAATCAGAGTACATGTTAAGATAAAGAGCAACCAGATAGCATACTATCATGTCGAGCAAGAAAGTCCTCCGTATATATGTCAAGCATCCACTACAATATACATCGTATGTACAGTAATGGCCTCTAGGGCATACATATAACTAACAATCTCCCACTTGCACTAGGGCTATCTGTTGTGGTATCGCATACCCAACAATTAGTTGTGGTTGAAGTATCTCATACTCAACCATCCCATAAAAGTCTCTACTGGGAAAAAGGCCTTTGTGAGTGGATCCGCGCTGTTGTCCTCTGTGTCTACTCTCCTAACCTCGATCTCCCTAGAGATCAACCATCTCCATGATCAGGTGATACTGCATAAGAATTATATCTAGATTTCTGATGGGACGGGGGTTCCTTGGCATAAGCCACAACTCCATTGTCACACAATGGTAGGAATGATGTTCATCTCATGAACTTATATATCCAGACTGCCTCTTTGGTAGCATCCTTGGTAACGACGTATCTTGCCTTTAATCGTCTAGTAAGTCACGGTATCTTGCTTGGAACTCTTCCAACATACCGTCCCTCCACTGAGGGTAAAGACAATGCCTCCGACTAACATTCAGTCGTACTTATCACCCTGGAACCTTTCCAGTGATTCTCCCCAGGATCGATTGATACCATTTCACTACAACTAGTGAGAATCCTAACATCCAATTAGAACTATCTCATAGATCTAAAATACAGGATTTAGTTGGTATCACTTTGATCCTATATGGAGAATCCTTGTGATAAGCGGAGATTGACCGAGCGTAGCATAGGAAACTCCTTCCCTATCAAGAGTATGTCATCCACGTACTCTACGAGGATCATCGCCATACTCTCTACTCCCTTTTTGTATATATAAGGTTCATCTACCATTTTATGAAGTCAAACTCTTTGACTACCACATCAAAACAGATGTTCCAACTCCGCGATGCCTGATTTAACCTATAAAGCATCTTGCACACGTTTCTGCTGCTCCCACTGTCTACGAAGCCCTCTGGCTGTGTACTTTTAGACGATCTCTTCTAAAATATCATTTAGAAAAGCAGTCATGACACCCAACCACCAGATATCGTAGTCATGGTATGTAGCCGTGGCAAGTAGGATCTGGATGGACTTAAGCATAGCTTTAAAAGTCTTAACTTTTCCATGTACACCAAGTAATCTTCTCAAGATATATTTGCTCCTGATAAGGATTTAACTCTTCAGATAAAGCAACCAAAGTCCATACTTTGTTGGTGTATAAGGATTCCATCTCAGATCGCTAAGCATCCAGCCATTCTTACAGAGTCACACTCTTGATGGCCTGCTCGAAACTAGTTGGATCATCATCTCATGATGCAATCCTCGCTCCCATTGTCATAGAGAAAACCGAAGTATCTCTCAGGTGGGTGATGAACCCTACTAGATCGGCGGAGAGGCTGAGGTTCGTTGGAAACTATTGAATCCTTTAGTTCTGCCAAATCACCAGCTGCAGTTTGTATAGCTGGAACTCTTTCCAGTTATACCTCATGACCAATAATTTCTTCATAAGAAATTCCCTTTCACAAAGGTGGCATGTTGAGAAACAAAATATCTTTTGTTCCTCGGTTAGGTAGAAGATATTCTCTTGCTAATGATTGGGATATCCAACAAACTTCCACAGAACCTCGAGCTTATCCGGATTATGCTTTTAAACATAGGCTGGATAACCCCAAATCTTAACAAACTTAAGATATGGGCTCTTCCCATTCCATATCACATATGAAGTGGTAGGCAACTGATTTGATTGGAACCCTATTCAATAGGTATGCAGCTTCTCAAGTGCATAACTCCCAAAAGGAAATAGGAAACTCAGTAGTACTTATCATAGAGCGCACCATATCTAATAGGGTGTGTTTGCTCCACCCCGATACACCGACGTGCTGTGGTGTATACGGAGGAGTAATGCTGAGAGAGAAACTCATTCTCCTTTAGAATAGTCCAGGATTTTCGTGCTCAAGTATTTTCCTCATTGATCTCATCAAAATACATAATACTTATACCCATTTTTGGTTCTTTACTTCTAACTTATATTCATTGAATTTCTCAAAAGTTCCATACTTGTGTTTCAACAGGAACATATGTCCGGATCTTGAAAGATAATCAGTGAATTTAATGAAGTACAAAGAACTGGTCTTGGCATGTGTAGACAGGGGATTTTCATACATCAGCATGTATCAATCCCAAGAATTCACTAACTCTTTCTCTGTTTCCAATAAATGGAGCTGTGGTCATCTTATCTCTGTGACATGACCGGCAAGTTTCACAAGATGTAAATTCAAACTAATTTAAATATGCATCTTTATGTAACTTCAGCTAGTCGGGTCGCATTGATATGACCTAGTCTACAATGCCTCAAGAAAAATTCGTTCTTTTCTGAACTCTTCCTCTTGTGTGTGTTCTGTACGTTAAGAACTGTGGTTTGATTTAGAACGTCTATGCTTTTAGATAACGTGCCTGATCCGATCAACTCTTGATATAGGAAATGTTCAAAACATTATCCAACAATACAAAATTATATCCTTCATTACTAATAAAGAGACTGATATGATGTTGTATATCAGGTTCGGTATCTAATAACATTCGTTCAGAATCAATGTATTCTAGTAATACAGGGTGATAACTACCAACAGACTTGGCTGCAACATTTGCACCGTTTCTATCTCATGAAATTTATCACCCGTTCTCAGTTCTCTACCTATCTGTAGCTCATGTAACAAATTACATATGTGGGATCCTGATCCGGTATCAAATACCCAGGACGTAAAGAATATTGAGAAACAGTTCTGTGTAATGAACACACCCGAAGAAGTTGCATCAACATGCACTTTCTTCGTTTGGGCGGCACGGGAAATCTGGTATTCCCCAATTTCCTGCTCTGTCTTATAACAATTATAAGTTGGAGCGGGACCAACGTTCCTTAGCGCAGTATAACAAGCGGGTTCAGTCAATACATCCGTATTATTATCTTGATTAAGGTGTTATATGGTTGCTACCTGGAGAGAGAGAGAGAGAGAAGAAAACACTCAGCGTGCGCTTTTACAAGATTAGATTGGTTATCAATTTATCTAATCAGGATGTCTCCCACTGTTTTAGTCAAATCTTCCTTCAAACCCTAAAAGGGAAAGACTAGCCGGGATTAGTTACACTCTACAAGTTCGCTAATCTTTCGGCCAGGCCAGTGCCGGTACTTTGAGGGAGGTTTCCCGTGCTTTCGCACGGACCTAATTAAAATAAACCTCGTTTTCCCAGGGGCGTAACCCCGCTAACACCTTTCTAGACACCTACTTGATCGGCTAATTGTAATGTGTAAAACTCTCCCAGGAGTAACTCTTACACGCAGCGGGTATCGGGATCCAACTATCTCATAGAAGGTATGCAATCTCATTGCAAATTTCAACACTTGAAATTCCCAATAATATTTTACCCCTGGCAACTTATGACCTTGGCTAAGGTCAACAAATCATAAGTGCTAACCAAGTTCAACCCGTCATTTCCCGATTGAATTAAACCCACCCGCACGATCCTTGGCTAAGGTCAACAAAGTCGCACGACTACCCTAACTCAATCACATCATATGCTTATACAGATAAGCACTAATCAGCTACCGTACACTACGTCTTGGCTAAGGTCAACAAACGCAGCACGAATACTAATCTGTACTTATCTGAAATGACGGAGGGCTACAACAGGTTTTTAAGAAAACTCTTTGAGTAATGAACTTGATATCATTGTAGAATCGAGTGATTTTTAAAAGGAATGTTTTTGAGACCTTTTCTAGTTTTGCTAAAGAGGTCACTCCCGGTGAAGGGATCGTCGGCTCTTTCCTCATCGAATAAGGTGCAGGATATTTCACAAATATCACTATGCAAAGCAAAAACTATAAAAACAATCAAAAGACAAACCGAGTTTGTAGCATCTGCTAGTTTCGCTAAAGAGGTCACTCCCGGTGAAGGGGTCTCGGCTCTTTCCTTATCGAATAAGGTGCTGGATGTTCTACAAGGAACACCGCTATGCAAAGCATGAACTAGAGCTACCAGTTTTTAAACAAGTTTCTACAACATCTTTAGGTTTCTTTTATTTTATTAATCTCATTAATGAAGTCCCATTTTATTATGCTTCACAAGCATCTCATTTGAAACGAAATCTGCAATATAACATATATCTCATATATATAATATAAACATTCGTCTCAGGCAGTAATATGATCTCATCACAGAACATTGCAGGAGAAGAACATATATGAAATATTGGATATACTAGGAGGTCCGTGTTTTTAATACGAGCCTGTATAAAACACGGATTCCACGGTCGCGATGAATAGCCAAACCCACATCCTTAGACCCCTACGAGAACGGCAAGCAACACTGCCAATTCTAGGGTTAGGAGACCCGGTCTCGATTCCTCGAGATGGTCTCCCACTGGACCCTAGAACCCGGTTACTTGTACTCCCCGCCTTGGGTCTACCTAATGCGGAAAAGTAAATAATATACAAAGGTGACATCATCCTCAGCCCGGAAGTGCCCTAATAAAAGAATATTACATACAAATGAATTTTACATGAATGATAAAGAAAAACTCTCATCTCACATAAAACCCCCGGCTATTCAAGACGCGACGATCCAATATAACATATCACAGCAACACATAATATCTCAGATTATCAACGTAAGAAAGTATGCGTATCTCGATTGTCGTTGATGTATAGCAACGAAGCCGGCGATACACCACATACTACGCTTACGGTCACAGAAAAGAAAGTGTAAAACTACAACAGTTGGAATCCGCAACCTCCTTAGACATCGCATGCCTAACCAAATGAATTCCTTAGACATCGTATGCCTAACATTTATAAACCCCGCATTTTAGTCTCATTATCGAAAACTCTTTTCAATATCAAGTCGGGCAATTCAACAAGATTCCCGACATCCTGATCGAATGCCCGTCGCAAACTTTAGTAGACGGACGCACCTCCGGATGCCGTCGACGAAGTGCACTAAGGCGGAACACCGCTGCCGCGAGCACCCGAACGGACACTTTTGGCGACGGGGTTCTCCTACAGTCACTTGGTCGGGGATATGGGGCATGGCTG
Organism: Agapanthus africanus; assembly: GCA_030015575.1. Classification (NCBI taxonomy): domain Eukaryota; kingdom Viridiplantae; phylum Streptophyta; class Magnoliopsida; order Asparagales; family Amaryllidaceae; genus Agapanthus; species Agapanthus africanus. The sequence continues at coordinate 84,650,664 of CM057349.1, read as the reverse complement.
TCTATTAAGTTTACCCGGCGAGTATCCGGGTACGCTACGTGATTGCGACAGACTTTTGATCGAATAAAAATCCCGTGGCAACCGATCATTTGAGACTAAACTGCTAGATTTATAACATTCAAATTAGTTATCTCATAACTACTTGTGGATTCCAAATATTGTATCACATTCCAGATAACTAGACAATTTTAAACTTTCCGATCGAATAATCAAACACCCAAGTTTTCCCAAATAGTTCTCAACAATTGAAATTAGTTTAAAAACATCCATCACATACCACAGTACCAATGGTCCAGCCGTAGAAGGGTCAAGCCAACGCCTCATATGTGGCACGCCGTACTGCCACAAACCCGAAGGTTTAGAGGCAGTTCAAAACGGTCACATAATCGAGTTAAGGTTTGTTGTCTTCTAGAGAGTCCACCGCGTTACTTGCACGACTTTCCGGAAGTTTCAAACTCGAGAAAAAATCCAACTTTTGAAAATTTTCCGACAGGGGAAAAAGTGAGTTATTGATATCCGTTCGAACTTTTTAACAGATTCTAAAATTATCCGGAAAAATTAAACGAAGTTAAATTATCCGATCAAATAAATGAGCTCCCAATATAACCCAGAAAACTCAACACTTGAGCAAAATTAAAAATTCCCAGAAGAATCAGGAAGTTGGACTGAAGTTAATGTACAAAACCCTAACCCTAATTCTACTGTTCCGCCGCGGAACCGCCGCGCAAGCAAGGTATTGCCGCGGTTCCGCGACACTTTAGTGGAATTAAGATGTCGTATTTCACAGTAATTCCTAAAATACCCTGCTGAATTTTTTGAGTATTTTTAATATGAAAAAATCAACAGTTTTGAAAAATTTCCAGAAACTAGGATAAAATGTGGTTTCGGGGTTCGATCGGACTTTAAATTTCGCCTAGACTTCGCCTAAAGCTCTACCTTGGGTCTGATACCACTGTAGGGATACTAGGCATACGCACAAGGGTCTATAAGGCATCAACCATGCCCGATTTAAAATTTAGCCATGCCGAACAACCCTAAACCAAGATCTTAGACTAGAGATTAGGCAAAACAAACATGTTAAACACTTTAACACTAAGTGAGAGGGATTACAACCTTTGTAGATCCGGTCCTTCACTTTTAAAGCTCCGTGTTGAGGTTCCTTCGCGGCGATCATCGTGCATCCAGACTCTAGAGAGGCTCCACGAAGAGAAAGATGCAAGCTTGCTTCCGATCTTCGATAACAAAGATGATCTACCTTGAAATTTCATTAACACAAGCTCTCACTCACAAAATGAAGTGAACACCCTCATCTAAATAGCAAGGGTAGATGAGGATGATGAAGTAGGATTTTTGCCCTCATTTTTTTTCTTATTCTCACTCACTTTCATCACAAGAAGCAAAGCAAGAAAGCTTTGCATCAAGGAAGAAGAAGAAGAATAGTGATCCTTTTGTGATGAATAATGAAAGTTAAGATTGAAGTTAGAAATGCAACCATGGTCAATGTAACCTTTGTAGAGATTTAACTAGGGCTATGGTTTGGGTTGAGTTAAACATGAGTCACTAAAAATATCAACACATATCTTTTCCAAAACAAAAAAAGAAAGCTTCTAGAAACTTCTAGAAAAGCTTAACCCAAATCAAACCCTAACCATATTTAATCTCCACTAAACATGTTGCATTAATAACCACATCATGTTAAAATATTATATATCATATATATAATATTTATTATAACAAAATAAAATAATACAATTAACATATATCGCATATATATCAATGTATTACCCGAATGAGAAAAAGAATCTTTTAGTGAGCTTATATCAGTTAATGTAATTTAATATATCAAATATATAATTATATATTAAATTATCGAATCAACACTTGATCCGATAATCCGGCTATTTCACAAATAACCGACTAATATAATCTGTATCAGTTCATCGAATCAACACTTGATCCGATGACCCGGCTATATCACATATACCCGGCCGATATCTCATATCGCGAGAATCTAATACGGTATCGCATAAACGCATCATTCTCGGTCCCGCACATATCATATATGTGCTCCTACTCCGTTTTTGCCTGAGGCAAGAAAACTCTGTGTAGGACTCTAAAGAATCGTCAATACGCTGGCAGTAGGTGATGATCATATCAAACACCCACAAGCTGCAAGCGGTCAGCTAAATGTAATAGCCACCCAGGTATTAAGCGCTCAGAAGATCAACAAGCAAGCCTGTACATTCTCCTGTGAATCCAGTCAGTAACACTCCCATACAGTCCGGTCTCTTCGTCTGATATGTCGCATATCTCGCCTAGGGGTGGTAAACGTCAGACCCCAGTAGCTTGATAAGTCGTGTCGATATGAGGTCTATAACAGTTCGAGAAACTACTGATAAAACTTACCAGTAAATCTCAGCAACCCTGGCCAGGGATTTCTAGTTATAGCTAATCGAACACAGCATAACATCAACTCCCTATACCGGGAGAGACGAATCCCCTCCTATCACTCATTGCCTCTATGTGATTCGGGACTGTACCCAAAATCCATCTTTTTGCACGCCCTCTTGGACGTGGTATGATGGAAATCAAAGCACAGTAAGAATCACACAAGACTCTATGACGATTTCGCGTCTATAGACTACTCTGTACCAGTGTCACCAGAGAATTGCCATCTGACCTGAGGTATAATACCATCTGGGAGTTCTCAGCGAGTCCGTCCAGTGTACCCAGTCTCCACTGAGCACCCATACACCATCCTTGATGTCAAACACCGATGGATATGGGATCATCCATCGCCCATCATATGGGTCAAGATGCGTATACGCTAGTCTACTCTGGTGTATCGATGCCCTGTCTTGATACACCCTCGACTAGGAACAGTTATAGGATGTATTCGTCGACTACCGTGGCCCCACTAGTATGATCTCATCATAGTCCCTGTAGTCGAGTACATATCCTAAGGGCTTTATCAACATATAATATAGAGACAATCAGAGTACATGTTAAGATAAAGAGCAACCAGATAGCATACATCATGTCGAGCAAGAAAGTCCTCCCTATATATGTCCAAGCATCCACCACAATATACATCGTATGTACAGTAATGGCCTCTAGGGCATACATATAACTTACACCGATACCCCAAATTCATAAGCGATATCATTTTTGTAAACTTATCAATTTTATTATTTTTATAATAAAAAATTTTATGATTAAAAATTCTAAATTTTCCAAAACGTTACAGTCTCTCCCCCTTAAAGAAATTCGGTCCCCGAATTTAAATTAAAGCTCTTTCTTAAAACATTTTTCTCAATCAAATCAACTCATTCCAAAATAATTTCCCGGGGTCCAATTTTTAAAACATGAAATTTGCTCGATATCACCAGACTCCAAAGTCCCATATGAGCGAAAATGCATCACAACGCAACCGTGTGCATGAAAACTCAAAAGATATAATCTTTCATAACTGTAACTCTAGCGGTTTCTATGAGAATTTTTCCGGTTATGACAGAATTTTGCCAAATATGAAAACCGTTGTGTATTCTAAGTATACACAATCAATGCCATGATCATAGTGCAATATCAGTGCACCCGACCAAGCGAAAAACTCTTTTATATAACAAAAAAAATTTAAAACTGTAACATACCCTATTAAATGCAAAACATGAAAACAAAGTCAACCCCAATGGGTTTACACGTAAGTCTCAAACCACACTTCCCGGTGTGCACGAAAACAAAACAGCGCTAAGTGCAACAGGCGTGCACAAAACGATATCCACTGCACCCATTTTGCATGGAATTAAAAGTATACAAAATAATACCAAGTGTATCAGTTGCATAAAAATCAAATCTAAGTGCCTCAGGGTGCACTATTATATCTCAAGTGCATCGGAGTGCACAAAACAAAATCAAGTACATTAGAGTGCGCAAAATCAAAACATGCAACTGGTGTGCACGAAATCAACTCAATCATCCCTATAATATATGTATAAATTCCTAGCCATGTGCATCTGATGTTAGTTGTATGTATGCCCTAGAGGCCAGTATTGTACAGATGATGTATATTATATTGGATGCTTGGACATATATAGAGATGACTTTCTTGCTCGATATGATAGTATGCTATCTGGTTACTCTTTATCTTAACATGTACACTAGTCTCTTTATACTGTTTTATAGTTACATGTTGGTAAAGCCCTTAGGATGTGTACTTGACTACCTGGACTATGATGCAGATCATACTAGTGGGGACATGGTAGTCCATAAGTACCTCCTTCAAGGTCCCTAGTCGTGGGTGTATCGAGACGGGGCATCGATATACCAGAGTAGACTAGCGTATACGCTTCTCGACCCATGTGATGGGTGATGGATGATCCCATATCCATTGGTGTTTGACATCAGAGATGGTATACGGGTGCTCAGTGGAGACTGGGTACACTGGACGGACTCGCCGAGAACTCCCAGATGGTATTATACCTCATGTCAGATGGCAGTTCTCAGGTGACACTTGTACAGGTTAGTCTGTAGACCCGAGATCGTCATAGAGTCTTGTGTGATTCCCACTGTGCTTTGATCTCCACCTTACCACGTCCATGAGGGCGTGCAAAACGGTGGTCTTTGGGCGCAGTCCCGAGTCACATGGAGGCAATGAGCGATAGGAGGGGTTTCGTCTCTCCCGGTATTGGGAGTTGATGTTGCGCTGTGCTCAATTGGCCGTAACAGGGAAGTCCCTGGCCAGGGTTGATCAGAGATTTGCTGGTAAGTGTTACCAGTAGTTTCTCGACCCGTTATGAGCCTCACATCGGCACGACTTATCGGGTTATTGGGGTCTGACGTATACCACCCCTAGACTTGATATGCGACGTATCAGACGAAGAGACCGGACTGTATGGTAAGTGTTACTGGTCGGATTCGCAGGAGTGTGAGCGGGCTAGCTCGTCGATCTTCTGATCGCTCAATACCCGGGTGGCCGTTACGTTTAGCAGACCGCTTGCGGCTTGTGGGTGCTTGATATGATCATCATCTGCTACCGGCGTATTGACGAGTCTTTAGAGTCCTACACAGAGGTTTCCTGGCTCAAGCGAAACGAAATAGGAGCGCATATGAGATATGTGCAGGACCGAGAATAATGCGTGTATGTGATACCGCATTTCATTCTCGCGATATATGTTTCGATTGGTTATATTCGATATGACCTAGTTATCGAATCATTGATTCGATAAATCGATACATTTGATACTAGTCGGTTGTATGCGATATAACCGGATCATTGAATCAAGTGTTGATTTAATGATTTAATGTATAATTATATATTTGATATATTGCTTTACATTAACTAGTATTGGTTCACTTTAAACGGATTACTCTCACTTGATGTACATGTTGTATATATGATATACTTTAGTGCACATCTTTGTATCATGTTTGATGATACTTGATCATTTGGTTAAATGCATAGAATTAAACCATGGTTAATTGGGTCATTAGGGTTTTGCTTTATCATTTATTTATTTGATTATTTATTTAGAAATGAGTTATGATAAGAATGGTGGCTAAGTTTGTTTTATGTTGAAGCTTCATGAAGCCTTGACTTTATGCAACCATTCTTGTCCTCATGCTTAACCCTAACTCTCCAAATGACCATGGTTTATTCTCTACACTTAACCTTGGTTTAGATATGATAAGTATTGATTTAAATTTTTTTTTATCATAACACTTATCATATATTTTCTTGAGCTCCATCTTCTTCTTCAAGAAAAGCTCAAGGTGCATCAATGGCAACTTGAGCTAAAGTGAGATAAATCCAATTCTAAAGAGAACCCACCTCCTATTTCTTCACCCTCTACCTCTTGCCAAGTTGTTTTGGGTGTTTACTTCACAAGTTTCACAAGTTTGTGAAGTCGGAGCTTGAACTTGCGAAGCCTCGAGGTAGATCGTCTTTGACACAAAGCCGACGACCTATTCCGCTTGTTTTCCCGATGAAGCCGATGATCGAGTCGAGGATTCATGATGGACAGCGAGGGCATGACCACGTGGAGCTAAGGAGGCAGAAATCCGGATCTACAAAGGTTGTAGCATCTAACCTATAGTTAAATAGTTAACTAGTTTTCCGTTTCGCCTAAACATCTAGTAAACGATCCGTGTTAGGGTTTCTCGGCACCAATTTTTTTTGAAATTGGCATGTTCGATGCCTTGTGAGACCTCACTAGGGTGCCTAGGATCCCTACAGTGGTATCAGAGCCTAGTTAGAGCCTTAGGCGAAGTCTAGACGGAGTTTGAAGTCCGAACGAACCCGTAACCCCGATACCCAAGAGCTCTCTGGACATTTTCTGAAATCTGGGAATTTTTGATATTAAAAATGCTTAAAAAATTCACCAAAGAATTCTAAGAATTACTGTGTAAAACGTTTCCCATGAACAGTTCCTTGAGCCGCGGAAGCGCGGCAGAAGCATGGCTTCTGCCGCTGTTCCGCGGCCATATAGTGACGTCAGCCATGTTTCACTGCACAGTAATACCTGATAAATTCTGGTGAGTTTTCTGGGTATTTTTAAATTGATTTAAGGGTTGAGTGCTCTGGGGTTATATTGGGAATCGACGATTCGATCGGAATATCAAACTTTGTCTAAGTGTTTTTCCAGATAACTGTAGAATATGTTAAAAAGTTTGACCGGATACAAATACCCAACTTTTCCCCTGCCTGAAAAATTCCAAGTGTTGGATTTTTCTGTGGTTAAAAGACGTTCGAAGTAGTGCAAGTAACGCGATGGTCCCTCTAGAAGACAACAAACCTTAACTCGATTATGTGATCGTCTTGAACTGCCCTTTGAACCTTCGGGTTTGGGGCAGTACGGCGTGCCACATGTGAGGCGTTGGCTTGACCCTTCTACGGCTGGACCGTTGGTACTGAGGCATGAAATGAATGTCTTTGAACCTATTTCATGTGTTGATCGGTGTCGGGAAAACTTGGGTGTTCGAATGTTCGATCGGAAAGTTTGATATATTCTATTTATCCGGAATTGGATACAATAATTGGAATTCACAAACAGTTATGAGATAACTGGATGAATGTTATAAATCTAGCAGTTTAGTCCCATACGTTATTGAAAAGAGTTTTCGATAATGAGACTAAAATGCGGGGTTTGTAACTGTTAGGCATGTGATGTCTAAAGAGGTTGCGGATTCCAACTGTTGTAGTTTTACACTTTCTTTTCTGTGACCGTAAGTGTAATATGTGATATCGCCGGTTTCGTTGCTATATGTCAACGACAATTGGGATGGACATATTTACTTACGTTGATGACATGTGATGTTATGTGTTGCTGGATATGTTATATTGGATCGTCGTGTTTGAATAGCCGGGGGTTTTTATGTGAGATGAGTGTTTTCCATTTTCATTCATGTAAAAACTTGTATGTAATATTCTTTTATTTGGGGCGCTTCCAGGTAGCGGAAGTTGTCACCCGTTGTATATTATTTACTTTTCCGCATTAGGATAGACCTAAGGAGGGGAGCACAAGTAACCGGGTTCTGGGGTCCAGTGGGAGACCAACTCGAGGAGTCGAGTCCGGGTCTCCTAACCCTAGAATTGGCAGGGTTGCTTGCCGCTCTCGTAGGGGTCTAGGGGTGTGGGATTGGCTATTCATCATGACCGTGGAATCCGTGTTTTATACTGGCTCGTATTGAAAACACGGACGTCCTAGTATATCCAATATTTCATATGTTTATTCTGCTGCGATATCTGTGATGTGATTCTGTGATGGATATAATATATAGTATATATGATATATTATATAGACGTTACTTATGTTTTACACCCGCGCTAGCCCTGCCCTGCTCTGTCGTTAGTTACCTAACCTAACGGTGCACGAGGGGACATCGAGGCGAATGCGGATGGCATAAGTGTAAGTCATATCTATCTGTGATGTTTAGGTATTTAAATGATGGGACTTCATTAATGTGATTAATGAAAGATAAGAAACCTAAGATGTTGTAGAATCGAATTTTAAAATAAAACAGGTAGCTACAGTTCTTGCTTTGCACAGCGGTATATATGATATACCCTGCACCTTATTCGATGAGGAAAGGACCGAGATCCCTTCACCGGGAGTGACTCCTTTAGCAATAACTGGCAGATGCTACAGACTCGGTTTGCTTTTGACTGCTTTTGGGTTTTTTCTTTGCACAGCGATATATATGATATATCCCGCACCTCATTCGACGAGGAAAGGACCGAGATCCCTTCGCCGGGAGTGACTCCTTTAGCAAAACTAGAAAAGCCTCAAAATCACTCCATTTCAAAACATCATTTGATTCTACAACGATATCAAGTTCATTACGCTCATGGTTTTTATGAAAAACCTGCGTAGCCCTCCGTCATTTCAGATAAGTATTAGTTAGTATTCGTGCTGCGGTAGTTTGGCCTCCGTCAAGGCGCAGTGTACGGTAGCTAACTAGTGCTTATCTGCTAGCATATGATGCGATTGGATTAGGGTATTCGTATGGCGTTGTTTGGCCTCCGTCAAGGGTCGTGCGGGTGGGTTTAATTCAATCAGGAAATGACGGGTTGAACTTGACTAGCGGACTATAGGTTGTTTGGCCTCCGTCAAGGTCATAGGACGCTAGGGGCAAAATATTATCGGGAATTTCAAGTGTTGAAATTTGCAATGAGATTGCATACCTTCTATGAGATAGTTGGATCCCGATACCCACTGCGAGTAAGAGTTACTCCTGGGAGAGTTTTACACATTGCAATTAGCTGATCAAGTAGGTGTCTAGAAAGGTGTCAACGGGGTTACGCCTCTGGGAAAACGAGGTTTACATTAATTAGGTTCGTGCGAAAGCACGGGGGACCTCCCTCAAAGTACCGACACTGGCCTGGCTGAAAGATTGGCGAACCTGTAGTGTGTAATTAATCCCGGCTAGTCTTTCCTTTTAGGGTTTGAAGGAAGATTTGATAAAAAGCAGTGGGAGCCATCCTGATTAGATAAGATAATAACCAATCTGATCTTGCACGAGCATACGCTAAAGTGTTTTCTTCTCTCTCTCTCCAGGTAGCGACCAGTTCATGCCTTAATAAAGATAATAATATGGATGTATTGACCGAACCCGCATGTTATACTGTGCTGGGGAACGTTGGTTCCGTTCTTTCCTATAAGAGTTATAGGAATGAACAAGATATAGGGGAATACCAGGATTCCCATGCCACCCGAATGAAGAAAGTATATGATGATGCATTTTCTTCGGGTGTGTTCGTTACTGAGAACTGTTTCTCTATTTGCTCTACGTCCTGGGTATTGGATACCGGGTCAGGATCCCATATATGTAATCAGTTACATGGGCTAAGGAAAGGTAGAGAACTTGGAGAAGGTGATAAAGACATTAGAGTTGGAAATGGTGCAATTGTTGCAGCTAAGACTGTCGGGGAATATCACCTTGTATTACCAACTGGTAATACATTGGTTCTGAACGAATGCTATTACATGCCGAACCTGATATGCAACATTATATCGGTTTCTTTATTAAGTAAAGAGGGATATAATTTTGTATTACAGGACAATGTTATGAACATTTTCCGCAACCAAAAGTTGGTTGGATCAGGCACGTTGTGCAATGGCATTTATGTTCTAAACCAATCAACAGTTCTGAGCATAACAAACGCACACAAGAGGAAGAGTTCTGAACTCAACGAATCCTTCTTGTGGCATTGTAGACTGGGCCACATCAATGCGACACGACTAGCTAAGTTGCATAAAGATGGATATTTAAATCCGTTTGAATTTTCATCTTATGACACTTGCCAGTCATGTCTCAAAGGCAAGATGACCAAAACTCCGTTTACGGGACACGGAGAAAGAGTTACCGAACTCTTGGGACTGATACATAGTGATGTATGCGGTCCCATGTCTACACATGCCAGGGATGGTTCTTCGTACTTCATTACATTCACTGACGATCTCTCTAGATTCGGATATGTGTTCCTGATGAAACACAAATCAGAAGCTTTTGAGAAATTTAGGGAATATAAACAAGAAGTTGAGAACCAAACCGGAAAAAGTATTAAAATCCTACGATCCGATCGAGGAGGTGAATACTTGAGCAATGAATTCCGGGACTTCCTAAAAGAGAATGGGATTCTCTCTCAGCTGACTCCTCCATATACACCACAGCACAACGGTGTATCGGAGCGGAGAAATCGCACCCTATTAGATATGGTGCGCTCTATGATGAGTACAGCTGAGTTACCTATCTCCTTCTGGGGATATGCACTGGAGACTGCTGCATACCTACTGAATAGAGTTCCAACCAAATCAGTGCCTACTACTCCATATGAGATATGGAATGGAAAGAGACCATGTCTTAATTTTATTCAGATATGGGGTTGTCCGGCCTATGTTAAAACACAAAATCCGGACAAGCTCGAGGCAAGGTCTGTTCTATGTAAGTTTGTTGGATATCCCAGACATTCGCGAGGGTATATCTTCTACCACTCCGAGGAACAAAAAGTGTTTGTTTCTCGACATGCCACTTTCTTAGAAAAAAGTTTTCTTATGAAACAGATAAGTGGCATTGAGGTAGAACTGGAAGAGGTTCCAGCAATACAGACTACAACAGAAGATTTGGTTGAACCAGAGGATTCCGTAGTTCCCGATGAACCCCAGCCTCTCCGCCGATCTAGTAGGGTTCCTCGCCAACCTGAGAGATACTACGGTTTTCTCATTGATGGTGGCAGTGAGGATTGCATCATGGAGGATGATGACCCAACTAGCTTCGAGCAGGCCATCACTAGTGGGGACTCAGTGAAATGGCTGGATGCTATGCGGTCCGAGATGGATTCCATGTACACCAACAAAGTATGGACTTTGGAAGTTGCTCCTGAAGGGGTAAAACCCATTGGGAGCAAATGGATCTTCAAGAAAAAACTTGGTGTAGATGGGAAAGTGGAGACTTTCAAAGCTAGACTTGTAGCAAAGGGTTTTCGTCAAAGACCAGGTGTGGACTATGACGAAACCTTTTCTCCAGTGGCTATGCTTAAATCCATCCGAATCATGCTTGCCATTGCTGCTTTTCATGACTACGAAATCTGGCAAATGGATGTTAAGACCGCCTTTCTAAATGGTGATTTAGAAGAGTGCGTGTACATGACTCAGCCAGAGGGCTTCGTAGACAGTGGGAGCAGCGGGAAGGTGTGCAAGATGCTTAAATCCATTTATGGATTAAAGCAAGCATCGCGGAGTTGGAACATCTGCTTTGACGTCGTTATCAAAGAGTTTGATTTCGTCAAAAATCCAGATGAACCTTGTATCTACAAGAAGGTGGCAGAGAGTAAGGTTGTCTTCCTCGTATTGTACGTGGACGACATACTCTTGATAGGAAATGATATTCCTATGCTGCAAGCGGTCAAGCTCTTCTTATCACAAAGATTCTCAATGAAAGATCTTGGTGATGCCTCCTGCATATTGGGAATCAGGATCTATAGAGATAGATCCAAAAGGATTTTGGGATTGTCCTAATCCAGGTACATTGACACCATACTAAAGAGGTTTAGTATGGAAGAGTCCAAGCGTGGGAACTTACCCACGATCTCTGGAGTCACTCTCTCCAAAGAGATGTCTCCCAAGACTGATTTGGAGAGAGCTCGCATGCAAGGGATACCCTATGCTTCGGCAGTAGGCTCTATCATGTATGCGATGCTATGTACTAGACCCGATGTAGCATACTCACTAAGTGTAGTGAGCAGGTATCAAGCTGATCCTAGAGAGAGTCACTGGACAGCTGTGAAGAGCATTCTCAAGTACTTGCGAAGGACTAGAGATATGTTCTTGGTGTATGGTAACGGAGAACTCCAAGTGGAGTCCTTTACCGATTCGAGCTTCCAGAGTGATAAGGACGACTCTAAGTCGCAGTCGGGCTTCGTCTTTACCCTTTACGGAGGGGCGGTTAGCTGGAAGAGTTCCAAGCAGGAAACCATGGCAGACTCGACGATGGAGGCTGAATACATCGCTGCCAACGATGCTGCTAAAGAAGCTGTCTGGATCAAGAAGTTCATTACTGAACTTGGTGTGGTTCCATCCATTGAGCATCCAATACCTTTGTATTGCGATAACAATGGAGCAGTGGCTTTGGCCAAGGAACCCAGGTCCCATCAGCGATCCAGGCATATTCTGAGGCGGTATCACCTGATCCGGGAGATAGTTGATCGCCGGGAGATCGAGGTCAGGAGAGTTGACACGAAGAACAACACGGCGGATCCACTCACGAAGGCCATTCCCCAGATACAGTTTGAGAGACTCTTCGGGATGCTCGGTATGCGATACTACAGCAGCTGGCCCTAGTGCAAGTGGGAGATTGTTAGTTGTATGTATGCCCTAGAGGCCAGTATTGTACAGATGATGTATATTATATTGGATGCTTGGACATATATAGAGATGACTTTCTTGCTCGATATGATAGTATGCTATCTGGTTACTCTTTATCTTAACATGTACACTAGTCTCTTTATACTGTTTTATAGTTACATGTTGGTAAAGCCCTTAGGATGTGTACTTGACTACCTGGACTATGATGCAGATCATACTAGTGGGGACATGGTAGTCCATAAGTACCTCCTTCAAGGTCCCTAGTCATGGGTGTATCGAGACGGGGCATCGATATACCAGAGTAGACTAGCGTATACGCTTCTCGACCCATGTGATGGGCGATGGATGATCCCATATCCATTGGTGTTTGACATCAGAGATGGTATACGGGTGCTCAGTGGAGACTGGGTACACTGGACGGACTCGCCGAGAACTCCCAGATGGTATTATACCTCACGTCAGATGGCAGTTCTCAGGTGACACTTGTACAGGTTAGTCTGTAGACCCGAGATCGTCATAGAGTCTTGTGTGATTCCCACTGTGCTTTGATCTCCACCTTACCACGTCCATGAGGGCGTGCAAAACGGTGGTCTTTGGGCGCAGTCCCGAGTCACATGGAGGCAATGAGCGATAGGAGGGGTTTCGTCTCTCCCGGTATTGGGAGTTGATGTTGCGCTGTGCTCGATTGGCCGTAACAGGGAAGTCCCTGGCCAGGGCTGATCAGAGATTTGCTGGTAAATGTTACCAGTAGTTTCTCGACCCGTTATGAGCCTCACATCGGCACGACTTATCGGGTTATTGGGGTCTGATGTATACCACCCCTGGACTTGATATGCGACGTATTAGACGAAGAGACCGGACTGTATGGTAAGTGTTACTGGTCGGATTCGCAGGAGTGTGAGTGGGCTAGCTCGTCGATCTTCTGATCGCTCAATACCCGGGTGGCCGTTACATTTAGCAGACCGCTTGCGGCTTGTGGGTACTTGATATGATCATCATCTGCTACCGGCGTATTGACGAGTCTTTAGAGTCCTACACAGAGGTTTCCTGGCTCAAGCGAAACGAAATAGGAGCGCATATGAGATATGTGCAGGACCGAGAATAATGCGTGTATGTGATACCGCATTTCATTCTCGCGATATATTTTTCGATTGGTTATATTCGATATGACCTAGTTATCGAATCATTGATTCGATAAATCGATACATTTGATACTAGTCGGTTGTATGCGATATAACCGAATCATTGAATCAAGTGTTGATTTAATGATTTAATGTATAATTATATATTTGATATATTGCTTTACATTAACTAGTATTGGTTCACTTTAAACGGATTACTCTCACTTGATGTACATGTTGTATATGTGATATACTTTAGTGCACATCTTTGTATCATGTTTGATGATACTTGATCATTTGGTTAAATGCATAGAATTAAACCATGGTTAATTGGGTCATTAGGGTTTTGCTTTATCATTTATTTATTTGATTATTTATTTAGAAATGAGTTATGATAAGAATGGTGGCTAAGTTTGTTTTATGTTGAAGCTTCATGAAGCCTTGACTTTATGCAACCATTCTTGTCCTCATGCTTAACCCTAACTCTCCAAATGACCATGGTTTATTCTCTACACTTAACCTTGGGTTAGATATGATAAGTATTGATTTAAATTTATTTTTATCATAACACTTATCATATATTTTCTTGAGCTCCATCTTCTTCTTCAAGAAAAGCTCAAGGTGCATCAATGGCAACTTGAGCTAAAGTGAGATAAATCCAATTCTAAAGAGAACCCACCTCCTATTTCTTCACCCTCTACCTCTTGCCAAGTTGTTTTGGGTGTTTACTTCATAAGTTTCACAAGTTTGTGAAGTCGGAGCTTGAACTTGCGAAGCCTCGAGGTAGATCGTCTTTGACACAAAGCCGACGACCTATTCCGCTTGTTTTCCCGATGAAGCCGATGATCGAGTCGAGGATTCATGATGGACAGTGAGGGCATGACCACGTGGAGCTAAGGAGGTAGAAATCCGGATCTACAAAGGTTGTAGCATCTAACCTATAGTTAAATAGTTAACTAGTTTTCCGTTTCGCCTAAACATCTAGTAAACGATCCGTGTTAGGGTTTCTCGGCACCAATTTTTTTTGAAATTGGCATGTTCGATGCCTTGTGAGACCTCACTAGGGTGCCTAGGATCCCTACATCTGATGTGCACAGAAATCAGTATAGTGCATACGGTGTACATAACACTTCAATCGAGTGTAGTCACCATGCACGAAAATCTTAACAGGTGCACCTGGTGTGCACAAAGCATAAATCAAAGTGAAATTACTATACATAGAAATCTCATTAAGTGCACCTGGTGTGCACAAAACATAATTTGATCCTCAATTCTTCAAAATACATATATCAAAATCACGGACTTCGAGTTGTTCTTTCTCCAACGGTGAAAATGAATGTTTTAGATTTAAAACGTAAATCAAATTCAAAGGACATCGAAGCATATTCTCATCAATGTTGGAAGGTGTTTATACCACCGGAATTAGCATAGCAAGAATTACAACTTGCCGTATGCCATGTTCTAACGTCCCCTGTCTCTGAATTCTGATCCTTCTTGCAGATCTCTAATACCGTGGCTTATTTATGCGATCGTCCGGTGAGGAGCAACAACGTCATTCGTCTTATTGTGGATACATCCCATCATACCGGCTTGAACTGTAGTCCAGTCCTTCGTGACGTAACTTGTTGATAATGAATATCTCTGTCCTCAGCTTATATGCTAACAACCAATCCCAGTCTAATCTTATTTATTATAAGCTCCTGGAAGAGAATCCACCAAGTCTTCTGCTAAAATCATTTATCCAACCTGCCCGGAACTAGCACTCATTTCTTGACTTGTTTTCCATTTCATAACCATAGTCATTCCTTGTTGATTTCTACCTAAAAGTGTAGTTGCACGCATCATCAAATCTTCAACATCTACTGTGTCGACAACTACCCTCTAATCTTTGCACCATTCTACTGTTCCATAAAGTTACTGTATCAATCACTTAAGGAGTGTATCTGCATCGTCACGCGAATTTGCAAGTCATACTTGGTTATGACCCACTCAGAGTCTTTCAAACTCGGAAACACGAATTCGCCTCTTCTGACACTCTGTAGAGAATTCTGGCTAATCTCACCTCCAAAGACTCGTCCCAATTTGTCGGAGGAAAACTTTCTGTACGATCTCCTTCTTGAACTACTTGCATCTGGTCTAACAACTCCATCAAAAGAAGTACATCAATTTCGCCGATCTCATATGGAAGCGTCACAATGGATTAAAATTCCTAACCATTCCACACCTGAACGGCTATGAATCCTGCGGATCCATCTATACTTGTAACATCGTCAACTCTTTAACTTTTCAAACTTTGGAAGCAACTTCTCTATAATCTCAGCAAGGATTGGTACCGCTGCCTAGACAGTACACAACACCATGATCTTCGGAGAGGGAAAAACATCACGCCTCACGTCCGACTGATTTCTAGCAATAACTCCGCCATCTCGTGCGGATCCCGAGAAAACTCGCTCTACTACTAGAACTCGATCAAATACGAATAAACGACGTGTATCCATATCATCGAAAAGTCACCCCGATCAGTACTTGTCCCAGACAAGTCTGCTCTGACCGCATCTCTAACAGCAGTCCACTCGGCCCTCATAACATGGTGATCAAAACACTCAATCATGCACTGACGAAGATAGATCAACGGAAAGAATAGAAAGAAGATCTCAAGATATAAATCCTAAGGTAACTTAGGTGGAGTATCATATCGTAAATATGCCGCGGAACATATTTACGGTATGTCACTCTACTTAGTACCTACTCCATCAACAAGGCTCATCCTATATTACGAAAGTTCGGGTATAAGACCCCCAAAGTCAAGTCCAAGTCCTATAAGGTCAAGCCCAGGTAACAAAATGCATTCCCAGACTCCATATAGTCAACCTAGACTCGAACAAAGGTTAAACCAATCGCTCTGATACCAACTTTGTCACGACCCAAATGTGGCACGTGACCGGCACTTAATTCACGTGACATCTAAAGACATCGACGCGAGTCAAATAAGCTAAAACCCGGAATCTAAACCCTTTTTAAAGTATTTGAGGTGAGGTTTAAATAATCAACTGATAATATAAATTTAAAATGACATCGTATGTTGAAAAGCCTTTATGACGTTTTGAAACTTGTCATCACCTCCTTTGCATTTTTATAAAACCCAATAGAATAAAATAAAATAGCATCCCAACGGAAGCTAGCTTTCACATCTAAAAGACGGAACAGTCAAACAAATTTATAACAGATGTCAACTCTAAAGAGTGTGACATCACCATCCAAAAACTCTAAGTCACGATTCTAAGTCCATAGTATATCATTTTTAAGTTGATGGAGTTTCCACTAGATGCAAGAATAAATGTATAATCAAGAGTGAGTATGATACAATAATAACTCACTCACCAATCAATCCCCGAAAAGAATGTGTGCCCAAGCTGCTGACAATCCAAGCGGTAAAACCTGCAAGAAACTGTGGCACAACGGGGATGAGTTGCCAACTCAATGAATAAAAGTACATCTAAAGGTAGAAATCGAAACGCATGACGTTACCTAGGTCATAAGTATAAACTATCATAATCTGGATCGATATACTATATGATATGCAAAGTCCAACCCTAGCTATCATGCAATCACATGTATAATATCTCAATATCATATGATTCAAAATCATGAATCTATTATCCCATTTGGAATTCCCTCTTTGTCTATGAATGTCTGGACAAATATATATGCAGGTACTATCTCACGGATCAGTCCTGGTGGAATCCAATAAATACATATCTAACTGTGTACCTCATGATAATGATCATAACAATATACATATAGATGTCCAACATCGACATCGAAATCCGAAACCTCCGTGTCTAGCATTGACATGTAAATACAGATACCGTCGACACCATCTCAACAGATGATCGCCACCCGATATCCTGGCTACGATCAGTATCCCCTGGATATCTGTCGTACCAAATCGAACCTCGGTCAGTATCCCCTGGATATCTGCCGTATTCATTTTATCTCCGGAATCGAGTATCCTCGTTAGGCTCACCGCCTAAAGTGCGGCCCCTGCCCCTCGGCCCCGACCAGGTCCACCATGATCCGGCTGTATAGCTACCCCACCCAGCTCGGATATACGTAAGAAATTCCGCAACCGTATATCTACCCCACTCGGTCCGGAATCAAAATCAGGAAACATAAAACTCATGGTGGACGTTTAACTCATCATATCAAAATATCAAGTAAGAAGTAAGAATGCTTGCATGGATTCTATTGATGATATATTATATATATACATTTATAACAGTGTCCCATACCACCGATATATATCATCAGGAGTAAAATACCCAGAAAAACCATAAGAATCAAATACAGCATTTATTGTATTAATATTCGTAACTTACAACAGGAATACAGAAGACTACATAATTACATCACATAATTATAGATTTCAATTCTACTATGTCATGGTACTACTAATGATGTGTAGTGTAAATACGCATCTGTGCTCGTGCAACATGGCAATCATTAGTATTTGTGCAAGTGTTCTTCGGTGTAACATCCTAGTTGTTTTAATACATTATAACAACACGGTTCTATAGTGACATGGCAGTACCAATGAGGTGTAGTGTAACATATATTCACGTGCTTGTGCAGCATAGTACTCATTGGTATTTGTGCAGTGTTCTATCAGAGTGTGCATAATCGCAGAAACGTATAATATGAGTAATACAATGCAAACATGAAAATTAATCTAAACGTAACTATTGTAATTACTCGCTACGAGCTATGCCATTATCTTTAGAAATGATCGAAGCGTTAAGTTTAAAATAAGGAAGCTGCCCTAGATTTGAAATAGGTATTCGTTTTAGTAACTGGCATGCATCCGCGTATTTTATTTAAAAGACAACGAATCATAGTTTTTAAAAGAATATAGGTCACACAAGTATTACATCCTAAAGTAGAATATAATCTAACTCTACGAGTCAAAAGATAAATTGGTCATATTCGACACACAAAGTTCATCATTTCCAATTCGCATAAATCCTTCTATTATCTTAAGTATGGCATGATTCCTCGTACAAACTCATCAAATCATATCCGTATTGTACGGATCTAATCATTATGCACATGTCACGCTTAAAACTAGATATGAACTTTATGCAAAAGAAGGACCTATAAGATACGATACTATATCAATGTCTAGAATAACTAATATACTAACTAGCAATCATAATAATATTTATAAGGTTGCGGGGGTGCTATACGCCATCCACCCGACTTCCCCCAGTAGATATAAATCTACTCACCAACTTAGAAGTTCGCTGAATCCACGCTGCTACATCGCCCACGTCGTCTCGGAATCCTCGAATCGTACCTATATTCGTATTTAATTGCACAGAAGTAAATATCATATCGAAAAACAAAACAATAAGCCAGACGCCTATAGGTTAGAACCTACAGCACACTTAGCCCAAAAACGACAATATACTTCTGCCGTTAATGTATAAACATCAACGGTTCAGTTTCAACATCAAAATACGGAAACTCCGTATCGTAAATATCTGAATTTTGGTAAAACCACTTTTAAAACATTCCCAGATATCTCTTTATGAATAATTAGGCAACATAAACAATACAGAGACTTATAAAATACCAAAACAAAGTTACAGGAGAGAAACCAATATCAAACTTTCAAGGGGGGCCGGCGTCGCCGGAATTTGAAAGTGGGTCGCTGGATTTTGTGGTGAGTGTGGGGCTCTGGTTTCAAGTGGTGTTTCCTAGTAGTCTCAGTATACTTTTGATCTTGCTGGATTTTCTATTGATCATACCTAGTGGTTCCAGATTCAATTACAGCAGCTAAATTATCACAAAAACCTAGTTTATGATGCAGCACAGCTAGACATGCTACGTATCATTAGTTACAAAACTTAAGTTTAGTCTGAGCTAACCCTTTTCTGGTTAAGATATATATAAACAGAACTCATTGTACGATATGTCCATGTCGTATCTAAGAATTTAACCCCAAACTGATATTAACACACAGATTTAACCCACTGAAAAACTAACTTATTTAAACAATATCAAACACAATAATTCATACTCACAGACCTACCCTAAAAACCACACAAACCAACTCTTCAAGAAATCCGGCGAGATCTAATTTTCCCTGTTGGTCGCCGGCCAAAATCCGAGGGGATGGGTCCGTCTTCCTATGGATTAGTCTAGCTCTAAATTATAAGGTCCAGGTACTGTTTGGGTTTTCTAACTTACCTCTAACCTATAGCAGATTCACACAGAGGCTAAACTATCAAAATACGATATCCGATTTCTATATTTAACTTTTCAGAACTAGAATTCTAAAGAGTTTTAGAGATTATACCTTCTGAAGATTTCTTAGAATATTTCCCTCAAGATGCCCAAGTCCTTAGCTCCTAGCTAAAGGGTGATGGTGAAAATCCTTAGCACTTGTTCTTCTTCTCTTCTCTCTTTTCTTATTTTTTCTTTGTGTTTTCTTAAGTTTTCTTTTCCTTTTCATCTCTTTAAAATTTCTGATCCTATGAACTGAACCAAGAGGGTGAGATAAGGAAAAGAGTGAGGGTTTGTTGTAGAGAAAGAAGGAGATGGCATGGAGGGAGGAGGTTGTGGCACTTGGTGAAGCATAGATGAATCATGCAAGGAGTAGGTGTTAGATTGGAAGAATGAGGTGTAAAGCTAGGAAGAAGGAGGTGTAAGATTATAACTAAGGGTGAAAATGAGGTGTTTGCATGTAGTTTAGCATAAAAATTATATGCCAACCTTAATAAAAAAATATAACACTAAGTAAAAACCTTCATATCATAATTTAATTTCATGTAGCATAGGATATGAAATGATAAATCTATTATTTAATTATTACTAGCTTAGTGAAAAATACCATGTCATGATAAAATACAATTAAAATATCATTTTCTTGATATCACCCGCTTTATTCATATTTATCAAAATAATTATATTTTTCGGATATAGTTCCGATACCCCAAATTCATAAGCGATATCATTTTTGTAAACTTATCTATTTTATTATTTTTATAATAAAATTTTTTATAATTAAAAATTCTAAATTTTCCAAAACGTTACAGTCTCTCCCCCTTAAAGAAATTCGGTCCCCGAATTTAAATTAAATATCTTTCTTAAAATATTTTTCTCAATCAAATCAACTCATTCCAAAACAATTTCCCGGGGTCCAATTTTTAAAACATGAAATTTGCTCGATATCACCTGACTCCAAAGTCCCATATGAGCGAAAATGCATCACAACACAACCGTGTGCGTGAAAACTCAAAAGATATAATATTTCATAACTGTAACTCTAGCGGTTTCTATGAGAATTATTCCAGTTATGACAAAATTTTGCCAAATACGAAAACCGTTGTGTATTTTAAGTATACACAATCAATGCCATGATCATAGTGTAATATCAGCGCACCCGACCAAGCGAAAAACTCATTTATATAACAAAAAAAATTTAAAACTGTAACATACCCTATTAAATGCAAAACATGAAAACAAAGTCAACCCCATTGGGTTTACACGTAAGTCTCAAACCACACTTCACGGTGTGCACGAAAACAAAACAGCGCTAAGTGCAACAGGCGTGCACGAAACGATATCCACTGCACCCATTTTGCATGGAATTAAAAGTATACAAAATAATACCAAGTGTATCGGTTGCATAAAAATCAAATCTATGTGCATCAGAGTGCACTATTATATCTCAAGTGCATCGGAGTGCACAAAACAAAATCAAGTGCATTAGAGTGTGCAAAATAAAAACGTGCAACTGGTGTGCATGAAACCAACTCAATCATCCCTAGAATATATGTATAAATTCCTAGACATGTGCATCTGATGTGCACAGAAATCAGTATAGTGCATCCGGTGTACATAACACTTCAATCGAGTGCAGTCACCATGCACGAAAATCTTAACAGGTGCACCTGGTGTGCACAAAGCATAAATCAAAGTGAAATTACTATACATAGAAATCTTATTAAGTGCACCTGGTATGCACAAAACATAATTTGATCCTCAATTCTTCAAAATACATATATCAAAATCACGCACTTCGAGTTGTTCTTTCTCCAACGCTGAAAATGAAAGTTTTAGATTTAAAACGTAAATCAAATTCAAAGGACATCGAAGCATATTCTCTTCAATGTCGGAAGGTGTTTATACCACCGGAATTAGCATAGCAAGAATTACAACTTGTCGTCTGCCATGTTCCAACGTCCCCTGTCTCTGAATTCTGATCCTTCTTGCAGATCTCTAATACCGTGGCTTATTTATGCGATCGTCCGGTGAGGAGCAACAACGCCATTCGTCTTATTGTGGATACATCCCATCATACCTGCTTGAACTGTAGTCCAG
The DNA here is from genome assembly GCA_030015575.1 of Agapanthus africanus. NCBI lineage: Eukaryota > Viridiplantae > Streptophyta > Magnoliopsida > Asparagales > Amaryllidaceae > Agapanthus > Agapanthus africanus. The sequence goes on along the minus strand of CM057349.1, from coordinate 84,628,799 downwards.
TCCTTCTTGACGTAACTTGTTGATAATGGAAATCTCTGTCCTCAGCTTATTTGCTAAGTACCAATCCTAGTCCAATCTTATTTATTATAAGCTCCTGGAAGAGAATCTACCAAGTCTTCTGCTAAAATCATTTATCCAACCTGCCCGGAACTAGCACTCATTTCTTGACCCGTTTTCCATTTCAAAACCATTGTCATTCCTTGTTGATTTCCTCCTAAAAGTGTAGTTGCACGCGTCATCAAATCTTCAACATCTACTGTGTCGACAACTACCCGCTAATCTTTGCACCATTCTACTGTTCCATAAATTTACTGTATCAATCACTTAAGGAGTGTATCTGCATTGTCACGCGAATTTGCAAGTCATACTTGGTTATGACCTACTCAAAGTCTTTCAAACTCGGAAACACGAATCCGCCTCTTCTGATACTCTGTAGAGAATTCTGGCTAATCTCACCTCCGAAGACTCGTCCTAATTTGTCGGAGGAAAACTTTCTGTACGATCTCCTTCTTGAACTACTTGCATCTAGTCTAACAACTCCATCGAAAGAAGTACATCAATTTCGCCGATCTCGCATCGAAGCATCACAATGGATTAAAATTCCTAACCATTCCACACCTGAACGGCTATGAATCCTGTGGATCCATCTATACTTGTAATATCGTCAATTCTTTAACTTTTCGAACTTTGGAAGCAACTTCTCTATAATCTCAGCAAGGATTGGTACCGCTGCCTAGACAGTACATAACACCATGATCTTCGGAGAGGGAAAAACATCACGCCTCACGTCCGACTGATTTCTAGCAATAACTCCGCCATCTCGTGCGGATCCCGAGAAAACTCGCTCTACTACTAGAACTCGATCAAATACGAATAAACGACGTGTATCCATATCATCGAAAAGTCACCCCGGTCAGTCCTTGTCCTAGACAAGTCTACTCTGACCGCATCTCTAACAGCAGTCCTCTCGGCCCTCATAACATGGTGATCAAAACACTCAATCATGCACTGACGAAGATAGATCAACGGAAAGAATAGAAGGAAGATCTCAAAATATAAATCCTAAAGTAACTTAGGTGGAGTATCATATCGTAAATATGCCGCGGAACATATGTACGGTATGTCACTCTGCTTAGTACCTACTCCATCAACAAGGATCATCCTATATTACAAAAGTTCGGGTATAAGACCCCCAAAGTCAAGTCCAAGTCCTATAAGGTCAAGCCCAGGTAACAAAATGAATTCCCAGACTCCATATAGTCAACCTAGACTCAAACAAAGGTTAAACCAATCGCTCTGATACCAACTTTGTCACGACCCAAATATGGCACGTGACCGACACTTAATTCACGTGACATCTAAAGATATCGACGCGGTTCAAGTAAGCCAAAACCCGGAATCTAAACCCTTTTTAAAATATTTGAGGTGAGGTTTAAATAATCAACTGATAATATAAATTTAAAATGACATCGTATGTTGAAAAGCCTTTATCACGTTTTGAAACTTGTCATCACCTCCTTTGCATTTTTATAAAAACCCAATACAACAAAATAAAATAGAATCCCAACAGAAGCTAGCTTTCACGTCTAAAAGACGGAACAGTCAAACAAATTTATAACAGATGTCAACTCTAAAGAGTGTGACATCACCACCCAAAAACTCTAAGTCTCGATTCTAAGTCCATAGTATATCATTTCTAAGTTGATAGAGTTTCCACTAGATACAAGAATAAATGTATAATCAAGAGTGAGTATGATACAATAATAACTCACTCACCAATCAATCCCCGAAAAGAATGTGTGCCCAAGCTGCTGACAATCCAATCGGTAAAACCTGCAAGAAACTGTGGCACAACGGGGATGAGTTGCCAACTCGGTGAATAAAAGTACATCTAAAGGTAGAAATCGAAATACATGACGATACCTAGCTCATAAGTATAGAACTATCATAATCTGAATCGATATACTATATGATATGCAAAGTCCAACCCTAACTATCATGCAATCACATGTATAATAGCTCAATATCATATGATTCAAAATCATGAATCTATTATCCCAATTGGAATTCCCTCTTTGTCTATGAATGTCTGTACAAATATATATGCAGGTACTATCCCCCGGATTAGTCCTGGTGGAATCCAATAAATACATATCTAACTGTATACTTCACGATAATGATCATAACAATATACATATAGATTTCCAACATCGGCATCGAAATCCGAAACCTCCGTGTCGAACATCGACACGTAAATACAGATACCGTCGACACCATCTCAACAGATGATCGCCACCCGATATCCTGGCTACGATCAGCATCCCCTGGATATCTGTCGTACCAAATCGAACCTCGGTCAGTATCCCCTGGATATCTGTCGTGTTCATTTTATCTCCGGAATCGAGTATCCTCGTTAGGCTCACCGCCTAAAGTGCGGCCCCTGCCCCTCGGCCCCGACCGGGTCCACCATGATCCGGCTGTATAGCAACCCCACCCAGCTCGGATATACATAAGAAATTCCGCAACCGTATATCTACCCTACCCGGTCCGGAATCAAAATCAGGAAACATAAAACTCATGGTGGACGTTTAACTCATCATATCAAAATATCAAGTAAGAAATAAGAATGCTTGCATAGATTATATTGATGATATATTATATATATACATATATAACAGTGTTCCATACCACCGATATATATCATCAGGAGTAAAATACACAGAAAATCCATAAGTATCAAATACAGCATTTATAGTATTAATATTCGTAACTTACAACAGGAATACAGAAGACTACATAATTACATCACATAATTATAGATTTCAACTCTATTGTGTCATGGTACTACTAATGATGTGTAGTGTAACATACGCATATGTGCTCGTGCAACATGGCAATCATTAGTATTTGTGCAAGTGTTCTTCGGTGTAACATCCTAGTTGTTTTAATACATATATAACAACACGGTTCTATAGTGACATGGCAGTACCAATGAGCTGTAGTGTAACATATATTCACGTGCTTGTGCAGCATAGTACTCATTGGTATTTGTGCTGTGTTCTATCAGAGTGTGCGTAATCGCAGAAACGTATAATATGAGTAATACAATGCAAACATGTAAATTAATCTAAACGTAACTATTGTAATTACTTGCTATGAGCTATACCATTATCTTTAGAAATGATCGAAGCGTTAAGTTTAAAATAAGGAAGCTGCCCTAGATTTGAAATAGGTATTCGTTTTAGAAACTGGCACGCATCCGCGTATTTTATTTAAAATACAACGAATCATAGTTTTTAAAAGAATATAGCTTACACAAGTATTACATCCTAAAATAGAATATAATCTAACTCTACGAATCAAAAGATAAATTGGTCATATTCGACACACAAAGTTCGTCATTTCCAATTCGCATAAATCCTTGTATTATCTTAAGTACGGCATGATTTCTCGTACAAACTCATCAAATCATATCCGTATCGTACGGATCTAATCATTATGCACATGTCTCATTTAAAACTAGATATGAACTTTATGCAAAAGAAGGACCTATAAGATACGATACTATATCAATGTCTAGAATAACTAATATACTAACTAGCAATCATAATAATATTTATATGGTTGCGGGGGTGCTATACGCCATCCACCCGACTTCCCCCAGTAGATATAAATCTACTCACCAACTTAGAAGTTCGCTGAATCCACGCTGCTACATCGCCCACGTCGTCTCGGAATCCTCGAATCGTACTTATATTCTTATTTAAATCGCACAGAAGTAAATATCATATCGAAAACCAAAACAATAAGCCAAACTCTCGTAGGTTAGAACCTACAGCACACTTAGCCCAAAAACGACAATATACTTCTGCCATTAATATATAAACGTCAACGGTTCAGTTTCAACATCAAAATACGGAAACTCCGTATCGTAAATATCTGAATTTTGGTAAAACCACTTTTAAAACATTCCCATATTTCTCTGTATGAATAATTAGGCAACATAAACAATACAGAGACTTATAAAATACCAAAACAAAGTTACAGGAGAGAAACCAATATCAAACTTTCAAGGGGGGCCGGCGTCGCCGGAATTTGAAAGTGGGTCGCCGGATTTTGTGGTGAGTGTGGGGCTCTGGTTTCAAGTGGTGTTTCTTAGTAGTCTCAATATACTTTTGATCTTGTTGGATTTTCTATTGATCATACCTAGTGGTTCCAGATTCAATTACAGCAGCTAAATTATCACAAAAACCTAGTTTATGATGCAGCACAGCTAGACATGCTATGTATCATTAGTTACAAAACTTAAGTTTAGTCTGAGCTAACCCTTTTCTGGTTAAGATATATATAAACAGAACTCATGGTACGATATGTCCATGTCGTATCTAAGAATTTTAACCCCAAACTGATATTAACACACAGATTTAACCCACTGAAAAACTAACTTATTTAAATAATATCAAACACAATAATTCATACTCACAGACCTACCCTAAAAACCACATAAACCAACTCTTCAAGAAATCCGGCGAGATCTGATTTTCCCTGTTGGTCGCCGGCCAAAATCCGAGGGGATGGGTCCGTCTTCCTATGGGTTAGTCTAGCTCTAAATTATAAGGTCCTGGTACTGTTTGGGTTTTCTAACTTACCTCTAACCTATAGCAAATTCACACAGAGCCTAAACTATCAAAATACGATATCCGATTTCTATATTTAACTTTTCAGAACTAGAATTCTAAAGAGTTTTAGAGATTATACCTTCTGAAGATTGCTTAGAATGTTTCCCTCAAGATGCCCAAGTCCTTAGCTCCTAGCTAGAGGGTGATGGTGAAAATCCTTAGCACTTGTTCTTCTTCTCTTCTCTCTTTTCTTATTTTTTCTTTGTGTTTTCTTAAGTTTTCTTTTTCTTTCCTTCTCTTTAGAATTTCTGATCCTATGAAATGAACCAAGAGGGTGAGATAAGGAAAAGAGTGAGGGTTTGTTGTAGAGAAAGGAGGAGGTGGCATGGAGGGAGGAGGTTGTGGCACTTGGTGAAGCATGGATGAATCATGCAAGGAGGAGGTGTTAGATTGGAAGAATGAGGTGTAAAGCTAGGAAGAAGGAGGTGTAAGGTTATAACTAAGGGTGAAAATGAGGTGTTTGCATGTAGTTTAGCATAAAAATTATATGCCGACCTTAATAAAAAAAATATAACACTAAGTAAAAACCTTCATATCATAATTTAATTTCAAGTAGCATAGGATATGAAATGATAAATCTATTACTTAATTATTACTAGCTTAGTGAAAAATACCATGTCATGATAAAATAGAATTAAAATATCATTTTCTTGATATCACCCGCTTTATTCATATTTATCAAAATAATTACATTTTTCGGATATAGTTCCGATACCCCAAATTCATAAGCGATATCATTTTTGTAAACTTATCAATTTTATTATTTTTATAATAAAAATTTTTATAATTAAAAATTCTAAATTTTCCAAAACGTTACAGCCACGTCCACTAAACCCGCTTAGTATATGATCGGCTGGACACGTGATTCTAGTACCCGTCTAGTCCGCGTCTTTGCTGTTGACTCCGAAGTCGGCACTTCTTCATCTTCTATTTCTCCTCCACCCACCACATCTCCCGAAATGGACGGATCTCCATCGGGTTTTAACGACACCACCTTTCCACCACCCGTAGGTGCGCAAAATCCACCATGTATCACTCTACAAGATAGATGCTACCCCGTACGCAGACCCCTTCCTACGTGTCTGTCTCTTCCACCATCCAATAGGGATAATTTTGAAATTAAACCCCACTTCATCAACTTGTTGCCCAAATTTCACGGGCTTGAATCTGAAGATGCATACGTTTTCATAACCAAGTTCGAAAATGTATGTGCTATGATGAGTACCACCCAACTATCAAGGGATGCTCTGCGATTACGTCTTCTCCCTTTTACCTTGTGTGATCTCGCAGAAAAATGGCTTTACAGCACCATCGCACATTCTATCGGTAAATGGGATGAATTCGTTATAGCATTCTTTAAGAAATTCTATCCTCATCACAAGATCGCCCGTATTCGGAGCGAGATTAACCAGTTTGCCTAACTTCCCAACGAACTCTTTTGGAAATGCTTTGAACGGGTTCAAAGATCTTATTGTCCAATGCCCTCATCATGGAATCGATAGGTGGCAATTTTGACGAATTATATATGAGGGTGTTAATCTAGCAACAAAAAAATGCTTGAAACCATTTGTCAATGTCATTTCATATCAAAAGAAGATGGCGAAGCATGGCAATTTCTGGAAGATCTCCCCGGACAAACATTACAATGGGAGAGCACTAGACCAACATCATCTTCATCTAGGGCAGGTATCCATCAGCTCGACGTTTCCATCGCAGTGAAAGACGAAATGGCCGCGATGCAAAAGAAACTCGAAGCGACAGAAAGAAAATTCTCTTCAGACTCCCTAAACTAAGTTACGCTTCCCAAAATTGTGTGTGGTTGCTGTTTTAACCCATCACATTTAACAGAGGAATGTCCTTTGAATCCCCCGTCTCAAGATCATGCACAAACCAAAGCTGCTTTTTAGCAACAACTTAGGAATGACCCTTATTCATCTACATATAATCAGGGATGGAGGAATCATCCTAATTTTGCTTGGAACCAAAACCAATCTTAAAATCAAAATAAGTTCCCAAGCTAAAATAACTATCAAAGGATTCCTCCTCAGTAACAACCGCCATAACAAATAATGCAGCAGCCCTTTCAATCACAAGCTTTTCAAAATACGGCCAACAACTTTGCTCCTTATAATAATATTTCAACAGCAGATACCAATAAAATATATGCACTCGTACGAAGCTTAGAAACGTTTATTAAACAATCCACACAAACGACGGCTAATCTAACATCATTTATCCAAACACTGATGCAACAAACTGCTTCCCATGGTGAAAGCATAAGATCGATAGAAGCACAAATTGCACAGTTAAATGCCACAATGAGAGAGAGAGAGAGAAAGGGAAACATCCATCGCAACCTCTCCCAAATCCTGGCCACTCACAAAGCGCAAATATCATCCTTCAAAATTATAATGTGAGTGCCATAACCACGTTGAGATCAGGGAGAGTGCTGAATAACCAAATTGGTGAACAAGTTAAAGTTGATGATACAAATGATACCTCGGCTACTACTTCTACTTCTACTTCGTCTGATCCAACATCTTCTTCCGAGCTTATTCTCCGTTTTCCACTAGGCTCGAACCCTCAGCCCACTTTCTTGAAGGAAGTACCATCTACGATCATCCCAAATCCAATTTTGGGATCCATTCCATCCCCACAAAGTTCTCCTCAAATGTTGGACCCAACCTTTATTGATAAAGCTCATTTTCCAAACAGGTTGAGGACCAATAGACCAAGCCCACACATAAAGAAGATTGTGGAAATTTTTAAGAAAGTTAACATAAATATTCCTCTCTTAGATATTATCCAACAAGTTCCATCCTATACGAAAATTCTAAAGGACTTGTGGACTAGGAAAAGGAAAATTCAAGTTCCTAAAAAAGTTTTCTTAGCGAGTAATATGAGCAATTCTCTTACCCAACATGTGCCCAAGAAACGGAAGGACCCCGGTTGTCCTATAATATCTATTGCTATTGGGGGTAAAAATATCAATTGCGCTTTACTCGATTTAGGTGCTAGTGTTAATTTGTTTCTGTATTCTATTTATGAGCAATTAGACATATGAGAGTTGAAACTTGTGCACTGCACTCTCCAGATGGCCGATCGATCTATCACCCATCCTAGGGGTGAGCTAGAGGACGTGTTAATCAAAGTTGGGGAATTTATATTCCCTGTAGACTTTATAATTATAGATACACAGCCTATAGCAAACCTATGGAACTAAATTCCGGTGATTATAGGTTGACCTATTCTAGCAACTTCCAACGCGATAATCAATTGTCGTAACGGTTCCATGAACCTGTCCTTTAGGAAGATGACAATTGAGCTTAACATCTATAAGTTAGAAAGTCAACCCTCTGAACCTTTTGCTCATATAAGTGATATATGTTATGTCAAAAAGATAGATTCCGACAGTTGCGAATTTGAGGAGCTTCATGATACTGATTTCGACGCCACTAGTGCGTTATTATTTGATCCTGCTATTTATTATACACGTGAGGACCCTTCTGTCGACAAGTCCACGCCCATGTCCGAATCCTTTGACTTGTCGAATGATTTAGTCGAGCAATCCGAGTATCATACCTTTCTTCCAGATGAAATTATCATTCGAGATATCGATGAAAGTTTTGAAGACATTTTCGGTGAAGAACTCACATTCCTAAAAGACATGGGTGTTGTGATGAATCAACCTCCACCCGAAGAAATTGAACCGCCACCCCTTCTTCTTATCCCGTGCGAGAATGTAACTATGTCACGTATTCCTTATCTTTCATATTCTCGTTTTCATCCACCATCACTGTTTCGTCTATACCAACTGAGACATAAATCCATTCAATTACACCTCTTATCTCCTCTATATGTAACATGATCTTCTACCAACTATAGTGTTACATTGATAAAATATTCGAATGGTTGGTGTTGAATTTTGGTCTTTGTAAAGTTTTGCATAGACCAAAAATTTTAACCCTCCCCCTTATGATTTTAAATGCTTAAACTGTTTTACTCAAGTTTGGGAGGGAGAAAAATATTTTGGCTCTAAAGAAAGGGAAATTTTTGCACCATTGTGAGCTAAAAATAAGTTTGGGGGAGGATTTTACTGTCATTGACTTTTGACCCTTTTTACTAATCATTGAGAACTTTTCCTCCCAAGTCTATAGGTTTTGAGATTAAAAGATGACATCAGTAAGGACACTGCTGCAAATAGGTTTGGGAGGTTTTGTGCTTATTCACACATCATTTTGCATTATACTAAATAAAAGCACTAAATTTTATTTTTTTTGATAATAAAAGTTAGGAAGTGAAAAATACATATGAAAGATAGGAAGAGATTTAAGAAAAGAAAGGAAATTAGAAGTTTTAAAACGAAGCTAGTAATAGGTAGTCATGAGCTGTTGTCCCAAGGGTTAGTAAGATGAAGAGAATCATTAATCTGAGGATAGAAATAAATCTGAAAATAGTCTCTATTCTTGAGTCCAAAATTCTGAGCGTTGATACCTTACTATACGCACTTGCACACATCTTGAAACTTGGGATAGTAGAGAATACCTTGAAATGCTCTTGTCTAAAAGCCTTAGTATGAAATATATATATATATATATATATATATATATATATATAAATGATACATAAAATATAAATGGTGAAGAAAACTGGTTTTGTAATTACTTAAGACAGCATAAAAAATATAGCGAGGGTGTCTTATCACCTAGTGCCTTAGACCAACTGGTTTGGGAGTCACTGCTAAGCCTTAGGCGTTGCAAAACTAGCATATTGCTAATTATGCTTTAATGAGTGAGCACATTTGGTAATCGGTTGGTTAGTGCCTCATGAAGTATTAACGGTCGCATGAAAAATGTGTGAGCAATTCCATCTTAAAACATTCACCAACTAAAAAGTACCAAGGAAGATGGACAAGAGTATGATAGCTTGAATTGAATTCTCTAAATGTAGGGATGTCTTTTACACACACATAAGGGTATATGATCGATGTTTGTAAGAAAGGTAGGGACGAAGATTAAAGACGATGTATTATTGAGGGATAATGTGATTTCTGACATTTTTCATGACTATTAAGATTGGGCTCATGACAACTAAAAAGCTAGTATAGTTTGAAACACTTATTTTCAAGTTCTTTCTTTTATATGTTCTTATCTTTGTATGTAACTTTCATCTTCTTTCGTTTATTATGGGATTTTGTGGGTGCAATCCGCTGAAAACCCTCAGGAGACAACACTCCTCCTACTTGGGACACCTAGATGTTTAAAGGCTTGTTGCACGTGCTAAGTGCAATCGTGTTTCCTACGAAAGTGTGCTAGTTAGGTTTTTCTTTTTCTCTTTAATAATTAGTTTGCTCGGGACGATAAATGATAAGTTTGGAGGTATTTGGTTAGTCTAAAATATTGCACATTTGTATGAACATTTTTCCTACTATTATTAAGTGCTAAAATGTGTTTATTGTAAATAAAGAATATATGTGGGTTTATTTGTAAAAGATTATTATCATATGTTTCTTCATTTTAATTAATATAATTAGGGAAAATATATGCATATAATATTTAAATGAAATATTAATAATTAAAATATGCAAATCATGCAAACTATTCCTAATCAATATCTTAAGATTTAATATCATATAAATGGTTGGAATAATATCTCAAAAAATATAAAATGCTACTCACACTATGATTTGAGATATTGTGTAGGTATTAGCTCAGGTCTAAAATCCATGTAAGAGATCCAAGTCAAATCGGGATATCGGAACCGAATCTACCAAATTTTAGAAGCAAATCGAAGAATCAAGCAACGGCAGAGACTCAGAGCGATATTTTCAGAATCTATACATCAAAATGATCTCCACATGTCGACACAAGAAGCCAGAAGAAATCTCAAAACCTAGTTCCACTATGATGTGGCTGAACCGCGGCAAAACATGGCTATATGCGGCTGTTCCGCGGCTCTTTGATAGCCATTGGATGAGAGATTTAGTGGATATAATCTTAACTGAATCGACTCACATATGGAATCTAGGGTTTCTAGTTTCAAAAACTATATAAAAGACTGAGAGCTGTACATTCAAAGATCATCATCAAAGAGATCAAGAGATCCAAGTATCCGAGTGATCATCATCTATTCATCTACCTCCAATAAGAGAGAGATCTAGAGCAAAACTAGGGTTCTTGTAATCTACTTTCTAAAGAGAATTGTAAATGTAATAGTTAATTAATAAAGGTAGTTTTTATTTTATTTCTTTTTGCATTTATTTTACGCATTTACTTTCTGCACTTACTTTTACGCATTACTTTTCTACACCTTCATTATGATTTCATTCTTCAACCTCTCTTCTAAATTAACTATGCGCAAGTAATTCCTTACTTGCTAGGGTTTGTAGGATAGGGTAGGATAATGGATGAAAAAATCTATTAATTTCTTTTATACATTTTAAAGTTTATAAACTTTAGCAAAACAAATATTAATCTCCTTATCGGTGTAGGGTTCCTAGGCATACTAATGAGGTCTCACAAGGCATCAACCATGCCAATTTCAAATTTTACAAGTGCCGAGAAACCCTAATACGGATCGTTAACTAGAATTGTAGGAGAAACAAGAAGCTAGTTAACAACTTAACTAAGTGAACGGAAATACAACCTTTGTAGATCCGGTTCTCCACCTCCATTGCTCCATGATGAAGTCTCCTTGCTGTCCAAATCAAATCCCGGGCTCTAGCGTCGGCTTCATCGGAGAAATGGGCGGGCTAGGTCATCGACAACGATGCCGAAGATGATCTACGTCGAGGCATCACAAGATCAAGCTCCCACTTCACCAAGTCATGAAACTTGTGAAGAAACACCCTATACTACTTGGCAAGAGGTAGAGGATGAAGAAATAGGAAGTGGGTTCACTTTAGAATTGGATTTCTCACTCATTTCATCAAATCACCATTGATGGAATCAAGCTTCTTCTTTTTAAAGATGAAGAAAAAGAAGAAGATGAATATGATAAGTTATTTTTTAGAATAGAAAAGATAATCAATACTTATCATAATACACCATGGTCAAGTGTAGAGAATCAACTATGGTTAAGTGGAGTGGTTAGGGTTAAGCATGAGACAAAATGGTCACTTAGTCAAAGCTTCATGAAGCTTCATGATGCAAACAAAGAAAGCCACCATTTTCTCTTTATGCCATTTATTTTCCAAAAAGAATAAATAAATAAATAAATGAATAAGAAAACAAAACCCTAACCATTCATATAACCATGGTTTAATCTTTACACAAACCCAAGTAAACATGTATCATCAAACATGATACAATCAAGTGCACAAAAGTATATCACATATACAACTTGTGCAAGCAAGTGAGAAAATCCATTTAAAGTGAACCAATACTAGTTAATGCAAAGTAATATATCAAATATATAATTATACATTAAATCATTAAATCAACACTTGATTTAACGATCCGGTCATATCGCATATAACCGACTAGTATCCTATGTATCGGCTTACCGAATCAATCCTTGATTCGATAACTAGGTTATATCGCATACAACCTTTCGATACATTCATCGCGAGAATGAAATACGGTATCACATACACGCATCATTCTCGGTCCCGCACATATCTCATATGCGCTCCTATTTCGTTTTGCTTGAGCCAGGAAACCTCTGTGTAGGACTCTAAAGACTCGTCAATACATCGGCAGCAGGTGATGATCATATCAAACACCCACAAGCCGCAAGCGGTCTGCTAAACGTAACGGCCACCCGGGTATTGAGCGATCAGAAGATCGACGAGCAAGCCCGCTCACACTCCTGTGAATCCAACCGGTAACACTTACCGTACAGTCCGCTCTGTTCGTTTGATATGTCGCATATCTCGCCTAGGGGTGGTAAATGTCAGACCCCAATAGCTTGACAAGTCATGTCGATATGAGGTCTATAACAATTCGAGATACTACTGGTAACACTTACCAGTAAATCTCAGCAACCCTGGCCAGGGATTTCCGGTTATAGCCAATCGAACACAGCGCAACATCAACTCCCTATACCGAGAGAGACGAATCCCCTCTTATCGCTCATTGCCTCCATGTGATTCGGGACTGTACCCAAAAACCACCATTTTGCATGCCCTCTTGGACGTGGTAAGGTGGAAATCAAACCACAGTGGGAACCACACAAGACTCTATGACGATCTCGGGTCAACAGACTACTCTGTACCAGTGTCACCAGAGAACTGCCATCTGACGTAAGGTATAATACCATCTGGGAGTTCTCGGCGAGTCCGTCCAGTGTACCCAGTCTCCACTGAGCACCCGTATATCATCTCTGATGTCAAACACCAATGGATATGGGATCATCCATCGCCCATCTGTATGGGTCGAGAAGGTATACGCTAGTCTACTCTGGTATATCGATGCCCTGTCTCGATACACCCACGACTAGGGACCTTGAAGGATGTACTTATGGACTACCATGTCCCCACTAGTATGATCCGCATCATAGTCTAGGTAGTCAAGTACACATCCTAAGGGCTTTGCCAACATGTAACAGAGAGACAATCAATGTACACGTTAAGGTAAAGAGCAACCAGATAGCATACTATCATGTCGAGCAAGAAAGTCCTCCCTATATATGTCCAAGCATCCACTACAATATACATCCTATGTATAGTAATGGCCTCTAGGGCATACATATAACTAACAATCTCCCACTTGCACTAGGGCCATCTGACAGCAGTGGTTGTAGTATCTCATACTCAACCATCCCATAAAAGTCTCTCTCTGGGAAAAGGCCTTTGTGAGTGGATCCGCCGTGTTGTCCTCTTAGTCTACTCTCCTAACCTTGATCCCCTAGAGATCAACCATCTCCATGATCAGGTGATACTGCCTTAGAATATGTCTGGATCACTGATGGGACCGGCGTTCCTTGGCATAAGCCACAACTCCATTGTCTCACAATGGTTGGAACGTAGTTCATCTAATGAACCAATATACACCCAAATATCCTCTTTGGTAGCATCTTAAGTAGCGATGTATCCAGCCTTAATCGTCTAGTATGCCACGGTATCTAGCTTGGAACTCTTCCAACATACCGTCCCTCCACTGAGGGTAAAGACAATGCCTGTGACTGACATTCAGTCGTCCTTATCACCTTGGAACACTTCCAGTGATTCTTCCCAGGATCGATTGATACCATCTCACTACAACTGGTGAGAATCCTAACATCCAATTAGATCTATCTCATAGATCCAAAACCCAGGATTTAGGAGGTATCACTTTGATCCTATATGGAGAATCATTGTGATAAGCGGAGATTGACCGAGCGTAGCATAGGAAACTTCTTCCCTATCAAGAGCATGTTATCTACGCACTTTACGAGGATCGTCACTATACTCCTTACTACCTTTTTGTTTATACAAGGTTCATCTACCATTTTGATGATGTCAAACTCTTTGACTAACACATCAAAACAGATGTTCCAACTCCGCGATACCTGCTTTATCCTATAAAGCATCTTGTACACGTTTCCGCTGCTCTCACTGTCTACGAAGCCCTTTGGCTGTGTACTTATAGACTTTCTCTTCTAAATCATTATTTAGAAAAGTAGTCATGGCACCCAACCGCCAGATATCGTAGTTATGGTATGTAGCCATGGCAAGTAGGATCTGGATGGACTTAAGCATACCCACTTGAAAAGGTTTCATCATAATCCACGCCTGGTCGATGACGAAAAGCTTTAACAAGTCTAGCTTTGAAAGTCTCAACTTTTCCATATACACCAAGTAATCTTCTCAAGATATACTTGCTCCTGATGGGGATTTAACCCTTCAGATATAGCAACCAAAGTCCATACTTTGTTGGTGTACATGGATTCCATCTCAGATCGCTAAGCATCCAGCCATTCTTACAGAGTCTCTACTCTCGATGGCCTGCTCGAAACTAGTTGGGTCATCATCTCATGATGCAATCCTCGCTCCCACTGTCATCGAGAAACCGAAGTATCTCTCAGGTGGGTGAGGAACCCTACTAGATCGGCGGAGAGGCTGAGGTTCGTTGGAATCTACTGAATCTTTTGGTTCTACCAAATCATCTGCTGTTGTTTGTATAGCTGGAACCTTTCCAGTTCTACATAACAGACCTTGTCTCGAGCTTGTCCGGATTATGCTTTTAGACATAGCCCGGACAACCCCAAATCTTAACCAACTTAAGATATGGGCTCTTCCCTTTTCATATCAAATATGAAGTGGTAGGCAACTGATTTGATTTGAACCCTATTCAATAGGTATGCAGCTTCTCAAGTGCATAACTCCTAAAAAGCAAATAGGTAACTCAGTAGTACTCATCATAGAGCACACCTTATCATATAGGGTGAGATTGCTCCGTCCCGATACACCAATGTGTTATGGTGTATTCGGAGGAGTAATGCTGAGAGAGAATCTCATTTTCCTTTAGAAAAGTCCAAGAATCTCATTTTCCTTTAGAAAAGTCCAAGAATTCCGTGCTCAAGTATTCTCCTTCTTGATCTCATCAAAGGACATAATACTGATACCCGTATTGGTTCTCTACTTCTAACTTATATTCTGTGAATATCTCAAAAGGTTCGGACTTGTGTTTCAACAGGAACATATGTCTGAATCAAAAGAGATCATCAGAGAATTTAATGAAGTATAAAGAACCAGTCTTGGCAAGTGTAGACAAGGGACCTACATACATCAACATGTATCATCCCAAGAGTTCACAAACTCTTTCTCTGTTTCCAGTAAACGAAGCTATGGTCATCTTATCTCTGTGACATGACTGGCAAGTTTCACAAGATGTAAATTCAAACTGATTTAAATATGCATCTATATGTAACTTAAGCTAGTCGGGTCGCATTGATATGACCTAGTCTACAATACCTCAAGAAGGATTTGTTCATTTCTGAACTCTTCCTCTTGTGTGTGTTCCATATACTAAGAACTGTAGTTTGATTTAGAACATCAATGCTTTTAGATAACGTGCCTGAACCGATCAACTTTTGATATAGGAAATGTTCAAAACATAATCCAACAATACAAAATTTTATCATTTCTTTACTTATAAAGAGACTGATATGATTTTGTATATCAGGTTCGGTATCTAATAACATTCGTTCAGAATCAATGTATTTGGAATACTGGGTGACAGTGACCAACAGACTTGGCTGCAACACTTGCTCCGTTTTCTGCCTCATGAAACTTATCACCCGTTCTCAGTTCTCTACCTTGCTTTAGCCCTATGTAACATATTACATATCTGGGATCCTGATCTGGTATCACATACCTAGGATGTAGAGGATACAGAGAAACAGTTCTGTGTAAAGAACACACCCGAAGGAGATGCATCATATGCACTTTCTTCGTTTGGGCGGCACAGGAATTCTGGTAATCCCCAATATCCTGCTCTGTCTTATAACAATTATAAGTTGGAGCGGGACCAACGTTCCCCAGCTCTGTATAACAAGCGGGTTCAGTAAATACATCCGTATTATTATCTTGATTAAGACGTGATATGGTCGCTACCTGGAGAGAGAGAGAAGAAAACACTCAGCGTGCGCTCTTGCAAGAATAGATTGGTTTTTATTTTATCTAATCAGGATGGCTCCCACTGCTTTTTATCAAATCTTCCTTCAAACCCTAAAAGGAAAGACTAGCCAGGATTAATTACACGCTACAGGTTCGCCAATCTTTCAGCCAGGCCAGTGTCGGTACTTTGAGGGAGGTCCCCCGTGCTTTCGCACGAACCTAATTACAGTAAACCTCGTTTTCCCAGAGGCGTAACCTCGTTAACACCTTTCTAGACACCTACTTGATCGGCTAATTGTAATGTGTAAAACTCTCCCAGGAGTAACAATTACTCGCAGTGGGTATCGGGATCCAACTATCTCATAGAAGGTATGCAATCTCATTGCAAATTTCAACACTTGAAATTCCCGATAATATTTTGCCCCTAGCAGCTATATGACCTTAACATAGTCAACAAATCATAAGTGCTAGTCAAGTTCAACCCGTCATTTCCCGATTGAATTAAACCCACCCGCACGACCCTTAACATAGTCAACAAAGTCGCACGACTACCCTAATCCAATCGCATCATATGCTTATGCAGATAAGCACTAATTAGCTACCGCACACTACGCCTTAACATAGTCAACAAACGTAGCACGAATACTAACTAGTACTTATCTGAAATGACGGAGGGCTACGACAGGTTTTTCTGAAAACCTATTGCGTAATGAACTTGATATCGTTGTAGAATCAAATGATTTTAAAATGGAGTGTTTTTGAGGCTTTTCTAGTTTTGCTAAAGGAGTCACTCCCGGTGAAGGGATCGTCGGTCCTTTCCTCGTCGAATGAGGTGCGGGATATATCATATATATCACTGTGCAAAGCAGAAACTATAGAAGCTATCAAAAGATAAACCGAGTGTGTAGCATCTGCCAGTTATTGCTAAAGGAGTCACTCCCGGTGAAGGGATCTCGGTCCTTTCCTCATCGAATAAGGTGCAGGATATATCACATATACCGCTATGCAAAGCAAGAACTGTAGCTACCTGTTTTATTTTTGAAATTCGATTCTACAACATCTTTAGGTTTCTTTTACTTTCATTAATCACATTAATGAAGTCCCATCATTTAAGTACCTAAACATCACAGATAAATACGACGTACACTTATGCCATCCGCATTCGCCTCGATGTCCCCTCGTGCACCGTTAGGTTAGGTAACTAACGGCAGAGCGGGGCAGGGCTAGCGCGGGTGTAAAACATAAGTAACGCCTATATAATATATCATATATACTATATACAGTATCCATCACGGAACATATCACATGATCACATAACAGATATCGCAGCAGAAGAAACATATGAAATATTGGATATAGTAGGACGTCCGTGTTTTCAATACGAGCCAGTATAAAACACGGATTCCACGGTCGTGATGAATAGCCAAACCCACACCCCTAGACCCCTACGAGAGCGGCAAGCAACCCTACCAATTCTAGAGTTAGGAGACCCGGACTCGACTCCTCGAATTGGTCTCCCACTGGACTCCAGAACCCGGTTACTTGTGCTCCCCTCCTTGGGTCTATCCTAGTGCGGAAAAGTAAATAATATACAAAAGGTGACATCTTCCGCAACCTGGAAGTGCCCCAATAAAAGAATATTACATACAAGTTTTTACATGAATGAAAATGAAAAACACTCATCTCACATAAAAACCCCCGGCTATTCAAACACGACGATCCAATATAACATATCCAGCAACACATAACATCACATGTCATCAACGTAACTAAATATGCGCATCCCAATTGTCGTTGACATATAGCAACGAAACCGGCGATATCACATATTACACTTACGGTCACAGAAAAGAAAGTGTAAAACTACAACAGTTGGAATCCGCAATCTACATAGACATCGCATGCCTAATCAAATGAATTCCTTAGACATCGCATGCCTAACAATTATAAACCCCGCATTTTAGTCTCAAAATCGAAAACACTTTTCAATATAAAGTCGGGCAATTCAACAAGATTCCCGACATCCTGATCGAATGCTCGTCGCAAACTTCAGTAGGCGGCCGCACCCCAGATGCCGTCGACAAAGTGCACCAAGGCGGAACACCGCTGCCGCGAGCACCCGAACGGATGCTTTCGGCGACGGGGTTCTCCTACAGTCACTTGGTCGGGGCTATGGAGTGAGGCTGTCTATTAAGTTTACCCGGCGAGTATCCGCGTATGCTACGTGATTGCGACGGACTTTTGATCACATCAAAATTCCGTGGCAACCGATCAAGTGAGACTAAACTGCTATGTTTATAACATTCATTCAGTTATCTCATAACTTCTTGTGAATTCCAATTGTTGTATCACATTCCAGATAAACAGAAAATGTTAAACTTTCCGATCGAACAGTCGAACACCCAATTTTTCCCGATACAGCTCATCACATGAAATAAGTTTAAAAACATCCAGTTCATGCCTCAGTACCAACGGTCCAACCGTAGAAGGGTCAAGCCAACGCCTCACATGTGGCACGCCATACTGCCCCAAACCCTAAGGTTCAAAGGGTAGTTCAAGACGGTCACATAATCGAGTTAAGGTTTGTTGTCTTCTAGAGGGTCCATCGCGTTACTTGCACTACTTAGAACGTCTTTAAACCAAGGAAAAATCCAACACTTGGAAATTTCCCGACAGGGGAAAAATTGGGTATTTATATCCGGTCGAACTTTTTAACATATTCAACAAATTGTCCGGAAAACACATAGACAAAATCTGATAATCCGATCGAATCATCCAAACTCCAAAACACCCTGGAATGTTCAACTCTTGAATAAATATTAAAAAATTCCCATAAAATCCAGCACCTGAAGTGACAAATTACTGTGCAAAAATGGAGGGCTGACGTCATCAAATGGCCGCGGAACCGCCGCACAAGGCATGCTTGTGCCGCGGTTCCGCCGCGCTTCAGATGAGTTAGCCCCTCGAATTTCACAGTAATTCAACTAAGACCCTGCTGAATTTTTTAGCAATTTTTAATCTGGAAAAAACCCAGTTTTTGGAAAAAGTCCAGAGAGCATTTTGGAAATGGGATTTCGGTTCGATCGGACTTCAAACTCCGTCTACGCATCACCTAAGGCTCTAGCTAGGCTCTGATACCACTGTAGGGTTCCTAGGTACACTAATGAAGTCTCACAAGGCATCAACCATGCTTCCAGGAACCCTACATTGGTATCAGAGCCTAGCTAGAGCCTTAGGCGATGCGTAGACGGAGTTTGAAGTCCGATCAAACCGAAATCCCATTTCTAAAATGCTCTCTGGACTTTTTCCAAAAACTGGGTTTTTTCCAGATTAAAAATTGCTAAAAAATTCAGCAGGGTTTTAGTTGAATTACTGTGAAATTCAAGGGGCTAACTCATCTGAAGCGCGGCGGAACCGCGGCACAAGCATGCCTTGAGCGGCGGTTCCGCGGCCATTTGATGACGTCAGCCCTCCATTTTTGCACAGTAATTTGTCACTTCAGGTGCTGGATTTTCTGGGAATTTTTTAATATTTATTCAAGAGTTGAACATTCCAGGGTGTTTTGGAGCTTGGATGATTCGATCGGATTATTAGATTTTGTCTATGTGTTTTCCGGACAATTTGTTGAATATGTTAAAAAGTTCGACCGGATATAAATACCCAATTTTTCCCCTGTCGGGAAATTTCCAAGTGTTGAATTTTTCCGTGGTTTAAAGACGTTCTAAGTAGTGCAAGTAACGCGATACCACTGTAGGGGTCCTAGGCACTCTCAAGAGGTCTCACAAGGCATCAACCATGCCAATTTCAAATTTTACAAGTGCCGAGAAACCCTAATACGGATCGTTAACTAGAATTTTAGGCGAAAAAGGAAACTAGTTAACAGCTTAACTAAAAGTAGGAAACTACAACCTTTGTAGATCCGGTTATCCACTTCCTTAGCTCCACGTAGTTGTCCCCTCGCTGTCCATCTCGAATCCCGGACTCTCGCATCGGCTTCATCGGAGAAATGAGCAGAACAGTCGTCGGCTACGATGCCGAAGATGATCTACGTCGAGGTTACACAAGATCAAGCTCCAACTTCACCAAGTTGTGAAACTTGTGAAGAAAACACCCTATACTACTTGGTAAGAGGTAGAGGGTGAAGAAATAGGAGGTGGGTTCACTTTAGAATTGGATTTTCTCACTTGCTTGCACAAGTTGTATATGTGATATACTTTTGTGCACTTGATTGTATCATGTTTGATGATACATGTTGAAGAAGA
Source organism: Agapanthus africanus (assembly GCA_030015575.1). NCBI lineage: Eukaryota > Viridiplantae > Streptophyta > Magnoliopsida > Asparagales > Amaryllidaceae > Agapanthus > Agapanthus africanus. The sequence goes on along the minus strand of CM057349.1, from coordinate 84,608,319 downwards.
AGAAGAAGATGAATATGATAAGTTATTTTTTAGAATAGAAGAGAAAATCAATACTTATCATAATACAACCATGGTCAAGTGTAGAGAATCAACCATGGTTAAGTGGAGTGGTTAGGGTTAAGCATGAGACAAAATGGTCACTTAGTTAAAGCTTCATGAAGCTTCATGATGCAAACAAAGAAAGCCACAATTTTCTCTTTATGCCATTTATTTTCCAAAAAGAATAAATAAATAAATAAATGAATAAGAAAACAAAACCCTAACCATTCATATAACCATGGTTTAATCTTTACACAAACCCAAGTAAACATGTATCATCAAACATGATACAATCAAGTGCACAAAAGTATATCACATATACAACTTGTGCAAGCAAGTGAGAAAATCCATTTAAAGTGAACCAATACTAGTTAATGCAAATTAATATATCAAATATATAATTATACATTAAATCATTAAATCAACACTTGATTTAACGATCCGGTCATATCGCATATAACCGACTAGTATCCTATGTATCGGCTTACCGAATCAATCCTTGATTCGATAACTAGGTTATATCGCATACAACCTTTCGATACATTCATCGTGAGAATGAAATACGGTATCACATACACGCATTATTCTCGGTCCCGCACATATCTCATATGCGCTCCTATTTCGTTTTGCTTGAGCCAGGAAACCTCTGTGTAGGACTCTAAAGACTCGTCAATACGCCGGCAGCAGGTGATGATCATATCAAACACCCACAAGCCGCAAGCGGTCTGCTAAACGTAACGGCCACCCGGGTATTGAGCGATCAGAAGATCGACGAGCAAGCCCGCTCACACTCCTGTGAATCCAACCGGTAACACTTACCGTACAGTCCGCTCTGTTCGTCTGATATGTCGCATATCTCGCCAAGGGGTGGTAAACGTCAGACCCCAATAGCTTGACAAGTCGTGTCGATATGAGGTCTATAACAATTCGAGATACTACTGGTAACACTTACCAGTAAATCTCAGCAACCCTGGCCAGGGATTTCCGGTTATAGCCAATCGAACACAGCGCAACATCAACTCCCTATACCGGGAGAGACGAATCCCCTCCTATCGCTCATTGCCTCCATGTGATTCGGGACTGTACCCAAAAACAACCGTTTTGCATGCCCTCTTGGACGTGGTAAGGTGGAAATCAAAGCACAGTGGGAACCACACAAGACTCTATGACGATCTCGGGTCAACAGACTACTCTGTACCAGTGTCACCAGAGAACTGCCATCTGACGTAAGGTATAATACCATCTGGGAGTTCTCGGCGAGTCCGTCCAGTGTACCCAGTCTCCACTAAGCACCCGTATATCATCTCTGATGTCAAACACCAATGGATATGGGATCATCCATCGCCCATCTGTATAGGTCGAGAAGGTATACGCTAGTCTACTCTGGTATATCGATGCCCCGTCTCGATACACCCACGACTAGGGACCTTGAAGGATGTACTTATGGACTACCATGTCCCCACTAGTATGATCCGCATCATAGTCCAGGTAGTCAAGTACACATCCTAAGGGTTTTACCAACATGTAACAGAGAGACAATCAATGTACACGTTAAGGTAAAGAGCAACCAGATAGCATACTATCATGTCGAGCAAGAAAGTCCTCCCTATATATGTCCAAGCATCCACTACAATATACATCCTATGTATAGTAATGGCCTCTAGGGCATACATATAACTAACAATCGGGCGTGCAACCAATTTATTGATAGTCACGACCATGATTTGAGATTGTTAGTTATATGTATGCCCTAGAGGCCATTACTGTACATATGATGTATATTGTAGTGGATGCTAGGACGTATATAGGGAGGACTTTCTTGCTCGACATGATAGTATGCTATCTGGTTGCTCTTTACCTTGACGTGTATACTGATTGTCTCTCTGTTACATGTTGGTAAAGCCCTTAGGATGTGTACTTGACTACCTGGACTATGATGCAGATCATACTAGTGGGGATATGGTAGTCCATAAGTACATCCTTCAAAGTCCCTAGTCGTGGGTGTATCGAGACGGGGTATCGATATACCAGAGTAGACTAGCGTGTACCTTCTCGACCCATACAGATGGGCGATGGATGATCCCATATCCATTGGTGTTTGACATCAGAGATGATATACGGGTGCTCAGTAGAGACTGGGTACACTGGACGGACTCGCCGAGAACTCCCAGATGGTATTATACCTCACGTCAGATGGCAGTTCTCTGGTGACACTGGTACAGAGTAGTCTGTTGACCCGAGATCGTCATAGAGTCTTGTGTGGTTCCCACTGTGCTTTGATTTCCATCTTACCACGTCCAAGAGAGCATGCAAAATGGTGGTTTTTGGGTACAGTCCCGAGTCACATGGAGGCAATGAGCGATAGGAGGGGATTCGTCTCTCCCGGTATAGGGGGTTGATGTTGCGCTGTGTTCGATTGGCTATAACAGGAAATCCCTGGCCAGGGTTGCTGAGATTTACTGGTAAGTGTTACCAGTAGTTTCTCGAACAGTTATAGACCTTATATCGACACGACTTATCGAGCTATTGGGGTCTGACGTTACCACCCCTAGGCGAGATATGCGACATATCAGACGATCAGACCGGACTGTACGGTAGTGTTACTGGTCGAATTCACTGGAGTGTGAGCGGGCTTGCTCATCGATCTTCAGATCGCTCAATACCCGGGTGGCCGTTACGTTTAGCAGACCGCTTGCGGCTTGTGGATGCTTGATATGATCATCATCTGCTGCCGGCATATTGACGAGTCTTTAGAATCCTACACAGAGGTTTCCTGGCTCAAGCGAAACGAAATAGGAGCGCATATGAGATATGTGCGGGACCGAGAATAATGCGTGTATGTGATACCGTATTTCATTCTCGCGATGAATGTATCGATTAGGTTATATGCGATATACCCTAGTTATCGAATCAAGGGTTGATTCGATAAACCGATGCATTGCATATTAGTCGGTTATATACGATATGACCGGATCGTTAAATCAAGTGTTGATTTAATGATTTGATGCATAATTATATATTTGATATATTACTTTGCATTAATTAGTATCGGTTCACTTTAAATGGATTTTCTCGCTCGGTTGTGCGCATTGCATATGCGATATGATTTTGTGCACTTGTTTGTATCATATTTGATGATACATGCAAATTAGGGTTTGTGTAAAGAATTAAACCTTGGTTAAAGAAATGGTTAGGGTTTTTATTTGATTATTCATTTATTCATTTGTTTTTATTTTTGGAAAATAAAATGCATAAAATAGAATGGTGGCTTCTTTTGTTTTCTTTCATGAAGCTTCATGAACTTTTGACTTAGTCACCATTTTGTCTCATGCTTAACCCTAACCAATTCAATTAACTCAAGTTAATTCTCTACACCTAACCATGGTGAGAATTATGATAAGAATGGATTTTTATTTATTCTTTTATTCTTATCATAATACTTATCTTCTTCTTGCTCTTCTTCTTCTTCATTCTTCTTTGAAGAAAACCAAGCTCCATCAATGGTGATTGTTGGAAAAGAGTGAGAAATCCAAAACTAAAGTCTACCCACTTCCTATTTTTTCATCCTCTACCTCTTGCCAAGTAGTAGAGTGTGTTTCCTTCACAAGTTTTCAAGACTTGATGAAGGTGGAGCTTGATTTAGCGATGCCTCAACGTAGATCATCTTCGGCATGGACATCGACGACCTAGCTTGCCCATTCTCCGACGAAGCCGACGCTAGAGCCCGGACTTGATTTAGACAGCGGAGAGGACCTCATCTCGGAGCCGTGGAGGTGGAGGACCGGATCTACAAAGGTTGTATTTCCGTATCTCTTAGTTAAGTGTTAACTAGTTTACTTTTCGCCTAGAAATCTAGCAAACGATTCGTAGTTTAGGGTTTCTCGGCACGTTAAAATTTTAAATTGGCATGTTCGATGCCTTGTGAGACCTCACTAGTGTGCCTAGGAACCCTACAGTGGTATCAGAGCCTAGCTAGAGCCTTAGGCGAAGTCCGGACGGAATTTGAAACCCGAACGAACCCGAAACCCACACCCGAGAATGCTCTCTGGACATTTTTGAAATATCTGGATTTTTGTGAATTAAAAATATGCAGAAAAATAAGCAGGGTTTTCTAAGAATTACGGTATAAAATTTTGGTCCTAATTCCATCAAACTGCCGCGGAACCGCGGCCTTAGCCCACGTGGCGCGGCGGTTCCGCGGCAACACTGTTCCATCGTTGACCAAAATTTGCACAGTAATTATTAGTTTGCTGTGCTGAGTTCTCTGGGTATTTTTAATATTTTATTCAAGAGTTGAATTTTCTGGTGTTGTTTTGGGGATTCGGTGTTTCGATCGGGGTATCAAATTTTGTCTATTTGGCTTTCTGGATAAATTTTAGAATATGTTAAAAAGTTCGACCGGATATAAATACCCAATTTTTCCCCTGTCGGGAAATTTCCAAGTGTTGGATTTTTCCGAAGTTTAGAGACGTTCTAAGTAGTGCAAGTAACTCGATGGACCCTCTAGAAGACAACAAACCTTAACTCGATTATGTGACCGTCTTGAACTGCCCTTTGAACCTTCGGGTTTGGGGGAGTACGGCGTGCCACATGTGAGGCGTTGGCTTGACCCTTCTACGGCTGGACCGTTGGTACTGAGGCACGAACTGAATGTTGTTAGACTTATTTCATGTGTTGAGCTGTATCGGGAAAACTTGGGTGTTTGACTGTTCGATCGAAAAGTTTAACATTTTCTGTTTATCTGGAATGGGATACAATAATTGGAATTCACAATAAGTTATGAGATAACGAAATGAATGTTATAAACATAGCAGTTTAGTCTCACTTGATCGGTTGCCACGGAATTTTGATATGATCAAAAGTCCGTCGCAATCACGTAGCGTACGCGGATACTCGCCGGATAAACTTAATAGACAGCTACACTCCATAGCCCCGACCAAGTGACTGTAGGAGAACCCCGTCGCCGAAAGCATCCGTTCGGGTGCTCGCGGCAGCGGTGTTCCGCCTTGGTGCACTTCGTCGACGGTATCGGGGGTGCGGCCGCCTACTGAAGTTTGCGACGAGTATTCGATCAGAATGTCGGGAATCCTGTTGAATTGCCCGACTTGATATTGAAAAGAGTTTTCGATAATGAGACTAAAATGCGGGGTTTATAAATGTTAGGCATGCGATGTCTAAGTAATTCATTTGATCAGGCATGTGATGTCTGAGGTGGTTGCGGATTCCAACTGTTGTAGTTTTACACTTTCTTTTCTGTGACCGTAAGTGTAATATGTGATATCGCCGGTTTCGTTGCTATATGTCAACGACAATTGGGATGCGCATATTTACTTACGTTGATGACATGTGATGTTATGTGTTGCTGGATATGTTATATTGGATCGTCGTGTTTGAATAGCCGGGGTTTTTTATATGAGATGAGTGTTTTTCATTTTCATTCATGTAAAAACTTGTATGTAATATTCTTTTATTGGGGCGCTTCCAGGTTGCGGAAGTTGTCACCGTTTGTATATCATTTACTTTTTCGCACTAGGATAGACCCAAGGAGGAGGGCACAAGTAACCGGGTTCTGGAGTCCAGTGGGAGACCAACTCGAGGAGTCGAGTCCGGGTCTCCTAACTTTAGAATTGGTAGGGTTGCTTGCCGCTCTCGTAGGGGTCTAGGGGTGTGGGATTGGCTATTCATCACGACCGTGGAATCCGTGTTTTATACTGGCTCGTATTGAAAACACGGACGTCCTAGTATATCCAATATTTCATATGTTTCTTCTGCTGTGCTTTATCTGTGATGAGATCATGCGATGTTCTGTGGCAGATATTATATATAGTATATATGATATATTATATAGACGTTACTTATGTTTTACACCCGCGCTAGACCTGCCCTGCTCTACCGTTAGTTACCTAACCTAACGGTGCACGAGGGGACATCGAGGCGAATGCGGATGGCATAAGTGTACGTCGTATTTATCTGTGATGTTTAGGTAATTAAATGATGGGACTTCATTAATGTGATTAATGAAATAAAAGAAACCTAAAGATGTTGTAGAATCGAATTTCAAAATAAAACAGGTAGCTACAGTTCTTGCTTTGCACAGCGGTATATGTGATATATCCTGCACCTTATTCGATGAGGAAAGGACCGAGATCCCTTCACCGGGAGTGACTCCTTTAGCAATAACTGGCAGATGCTACACACTCGGTTTGTCTTTTGATTGCTTTTAAGTGTTTTTGCTTTGCACAGTGATATATATGATATATCCCGCACCTCATTCGACGAGGAAAGGACCGACGATCCCTTCACCGGGAATGACTCCTTTAGCAAAACTAGAAAAGCCTCAAAAGCACTCCATTTCAAAATCATTTGATTCTACAACGATATAAAGTTCATTACGCAAAAGGTTTTCTTAAAAACCTGACGTAGCCCTCCGTCATTTCAGATAAGTCCTAGTTAGTATTCGTGCTGCGTTTGTTGACTCAGTCAAGGCGTAGTGTGCGGTAGCTGATTAGTGCTTATCTGCAAAGCATATGATGCGATTGGATTAGGGTAGTCGTGCGGCCTTGTTGACTCAGTCAAGGGTCGTGCGAGTGGGTTTAATTCAATCGAGAAATGACGGGTTGAACTTTACTTGTGGTCTATGATTTGTCGACTCAGTCAAGGTCATAGATCGCTTGGGGCAAAATATTATCGGGAATTTCAAGTGTTGAAATTTGCAATGAGATTGCATACCTTCTATGAGATAGTTGGATCCCGATACCCGCTGCGAGTAAGAGTTACTCCTGGGAGAGTTTTATACATTACAATTAGCCGATCAAGTAGGTGTCTAGAAAGGTGTCAACGAGGTTACGCCTCTGGAAAAACGAGGTTTACATTAATTAGGTTCGTGCGAAAGCACGGGGGACCTCCCTCAAAGTACCGACACTGGCCTGGCTGAAAGATTGGCGAACTTGTAGTGTGTAATTAATCCCGGCTAGTCTTTCCTTTTAGGGTTTGAAGGAAGATTTGATAAAAAGCAGTGGGAGCCATCCTGATTAGATAAAATAAAAACCAATATATTCTTGACAGAGCGCACGCTGAGTGTTTTCTTCTCTCTCTCTCCAGGTAGCGACCATTTCACGTCTTAATCAAGATAATAATACGGAATTTTAACCGAACCCGCTTGTTATACTGAGCTAGGGAACGTTGGTCCCGCTCCAACTTATAATTGTTATAAGACAGAGCAGGAAATTGGGGATTACCAGAATTCCCATGCCGCCCAAACGAAGAGAGTGCATGCTGATGCATCATCTTCGGGTGTGTTCGTTACAAAGAACTGTTTCTCTGTATCCTCTACGCCCTGGGTATGAGATACCAGATCAGGATCCCAGATATGTAATATGTTACATAGGGCTACAGAAAGGTAGAGAACTGAGAACGGGTGATAAGTTTCATGAGGCAGAAAACGGGGCAAGTGTTGCAGCCAAGTCTGTTGGTCACTGTCACCCTGTATTATGAATACATTGATTCTGAACGAATGTTATTAGATACCGAACCTGATATACAAAATCATATCTGTCTCTTTATTAGTAAAGAAAGGATATAATTTTATATTGTTGGATAATGTTTTGAACATTTCCTATATCAAAAGTTGATCGGTTCAGGCACGTTATCTAAAAGCATTGATGTTCTAAATCAAACTACAGATCTTAGTATATGGAACACACACAAGAGGAAGAGTTCAGAAATGAACGAATTCTTCTTGAGGCATTGTAGACAAGGTCAGATCAATGTGACCCGACTAGCTAGAGTTACATATAGATGCATATTTAAATCAGTTTGAATTTACATCTTGTGAAACTCGCCAGTCATGTCACAAAGATAAGATGACCACAGCTCTGTTTATTGGAAACAGAGAAAGAGTTAGTGAACTCTTGGGATGATACATGTTGATGTATGTAGGTCCCCTGTCTACATATGCCAGGACTGGTTCTTTGTACTTCGTTATATTCTCTGATAATCTCTCAAGATTCAGACATATGTTCCTGTTGAAACACAAGTCCGAACCTTTTGAGATATTCACGGAATATAAGTTAGAAGTAGAGAACCAAAGCGGGTATAAGTATTATGTCCTTTGATGTGATCAAGGAGGAGAATACTTGTGCACGGAATTCCTGGACTTTTCTAAAGGAGAATAAGATTCTCTCTCAGCATTACTCCTCTGTATACACCATAGCACGATGGTATATCGGGGTGGAGCAATTACACCCTATGTGATAAGGTGTGCTCTATGATGAGTAATACTGAGTTACCTGTTTCCTTTTTTGGAGTTATGCGCTTGAGAAGCTGCATACCTATTGAATAGGTTCAAATCAAATCAGTTACCTACCACTTCATATGCGATATGGAAAGGGAAGAGCCCATGTCTTAAGCTAGTTAAGATTTGGGGTTGTCCGGCCTATGTCTAAAAGCAAAATTCGGACAAGCTCGAGGCAAGATCTGTTATGTAGAACTGGAAATGTTCCAGCTATACAAACAACAGCAGATGATTTGATAGAACCAAAGGATTCAGTAGATACCAACGAACCTCAGCCTCTCCGCCGATCTAGTAGGGTTCCTCACCCACCTGAGAGATAATTCTGTTTCTCTATGACAGTGGGAGCGAGAATTGCATCATGAGATGATGACCCAACTAGTTTCGAGCTGGCCATCAGGAGTAAGACTCTGTAAGAATGGCTGGATGCTTAGTGATCTGAGATGGAATCCATGCACACCAACAAAGTATGGACTTTGGTTGCTATATCTGAAGGGTTAAATCCCCATCAGGAGCAAGTATATCTTGAAAAGATTACTTGGTGTGGATGGAAAAGTTGAGACTTTCAAAGCTAGACTTGTTAAAAGTTTGCATCATTGACCAGGTGTGGATAATGATGAAACCTTTTCAAGTAGCTATGCTTAAGTCCATCCAGATCCTACTTGTCACGGCTACATACCATGACTACGATATCTGGTGGTTGGGTGTCATGACTGCTTTTCTAAATGATGTTTTAGAAGAGTGCGTCTATAAGTACACAGCCAGAGGGCTTCGTAGACAGTGGGAGCAGCAGAAACGTGTACAAGATGCTTTATATGATAAAGCAGGCATCGCGGTGTTGGAACATCTGTTTTGATGGATAAGTCAAAGAGTTTGACATCATCAAAATGGTAGATGAACCTTGTATAAACAAAAAGGTAGTAGGGAGTATGGTGACGATCCTCGTAGACTACGTGGATGACATACTCTTGATAGGGAAGTAGTTTCCTATGCTACGCTCGATCAATCTCCGTTTATCACTATGATTCTCCACATAGGATCAAAGTGATACCTCCTAAATCCTGGGTTTTTGGATCTATGAGATAGATCTAAATGGATGTTAGGATTCTCACTAGTTGTAGTGAGACAGTATCAATCGATCCTGGGGAGAATCACTGGAAGGGTTCCAGGGTGATAAAGACGACTGAATGTCAGTCACAGGCATTGTCTTTACCCTCAGTGGAGGGACGGTATGTTGGAAAAGTTCCAAGCTAGATACCGTGGCATACTAGACGATAAAGGCTGGATACATCGCTACTTAAGATGCTACCAAAGAGGCTGTTTGGGTGTATATTGGTTCATGAGATGAACTATGTTCCTCCCATTGTGTGACAATGGAGTTGTGGCTTATGCTAAGGAACGCCGGTCCCATCAGTGATCCAGACATATTCTAAGGCAGTATCACTTGATCATGGAGATGGTTGATCTCCAGGGAGATCGAGGTTAGGAGAGTAGACTCAGAGGACAACACAACGGATCCACTCACAAAGGCATGTTCCCAGAGAGAGACTTTTATGGGATGGTTGAGTATGAGATACTACAACCACTGCTACAGTTGGCCCTAGTGCAAGTGGGAGATTGTTAGTTATATGTATGCCCTAGAGGCCATTACTGTACATATGATGTATATTGTAGTGGATGCTAGGACGTATATAGGGAGGACTTTCTTGCTCGACATGATAGTATGCTATCTGGTTACTCTTTACCTTGACGTGTATACTGATTGTCTCTCTGTTACATGTTGGTAAAGCCCTTAGGATGTGTACTTGACTACCTGGACTATGATGCAGATCATACTAGTGGGGATATGGTAGTCCATAAGTACATCCTTCAAAGTCCCTAGTCGTAGGTGTATCGAGACGGGGCATCGATATACCAGAGTAGACTGGCGTGTACCTTCTCGACCCATACAGATGGGCGATGGATGATCCCATATCCATTGCTGTTTGACATCAGAGATGATATACGGGTGCTCAGTAGAGACTGGGTACACTGGACGGACTCGCTGAGAACTCCCAGATGGTATTATACCTCACGTCAGATGGCAGTTCTCTGGTGACACTGGTACAGAGTAGTCTGTTGACCCGAGATCGTCATAGAGTCTTGTGTGGTTCCCACTGTGCTTTGATTTCCATCTTACCATGTCCAAGAGGGCGTGCAAAACGATGGTTTTTGGGTACAGTCCCGAGTCACATGGAGGCAATGAGCGATAGGAGGGGATTCGTCTCTCTCGGTATAGGGGGTTGATGTTGCGCTGTGTTCGATTGGCTATAACAGGAAATCCCTGGCCAGGGTTGCTGAGATTTACTGGTAAGTGTTACCAGTAGTTTCTCGAACAGTTATAGACCTCATATCGACACGACTTATCGAGCTATTGGGGTCTGACGTTTACCACCCCTAGGCGAGATATGCGACATATCAGACGATCAGACCGGACTGTACGGTAGTGTTACTGGTCGGATTCACTGGAGTGTGAGCGGGCTTGCTCGTCGATCTTCAGATCGCTCAATACCCGGGTGGCCATTACGTTTAGCAGACCGCTTGCGGCTTGTGGATGCTTGATATGATCATCATCTGCTGCCGGCGTATTGACGAGTCTTTAGAGTCCTACACAGAGGTTTCCTGGCTCAAGCGAAACGAAATAGGAGCGCATATGAGATATGTGCGGGACCGAGAATAATGCGTGTATGTGATACCGTATTTCATTCTCGCGATGAATGTATCGATTAGGTTATATGCGATATACCCTAGTTATCGAATCAAGGGTTGATTCGATAAACCGATGCATTGAATACTAGTCGGTTATATACGATATGACCGGATCGTTAAATCAAGTGTTGATTTAATGATTTGATGCATAATTATATATTTGATATATTACTTTGCATTAACTAGTATCGGTTCACTTTAAATGGATTTTCTCGCTCGGTTGTGTGCATTGCATATGCGATATGATTTTGTGCACTTGTTTGTATCATATTTGATGATACATGCAAATTAGGGTTTGTGTAAAGAATTAAACCTTGGTTAAAGAAATGGTTAGGGTTTTTATTTGATTATTCATTTATTCATTTGTTTTTATTTTTGGAAAATAAAATGCATAAAATAGAATGGTGGCTTCTTTTGTTTTCTTTCATGAAGCTTCATGAACTTTTGACTTAGTCACCATTTTGTCTCATGCTTAACCCTAACCAATTCAATTAACTCAAGTTAATTCTCTACACCTAACCATGGTGAGAATTATGATAAGAATGGATTTTTATTTATTCTTTTATTCTTATCATAATACTTATCTTCTTCTTGCTCTTCTTCTTCTTCATTCTTCTTTGAAGAAAACCAAGCTCCATCAATGGTGATTGTTGGAAAAGAGTGAGAAATCCAAAACTAAAGTCTACCCACTTCCTATTTCTTCATCCTCTACCTCTTGCCAAGTAGTAGAGTGTGTTTCCTTCACAAGTTTTCAAGACTTGATGAAGGTGGAGCTTGATTTAGCGATGCCTCGACGTAGATCATCTTCGGCATGGACATCGACGACCTAGCTTCCCCATTCTCCGACGAAGCCGACGCTAGAGCCCGGACTTGATTTGGACAGCGGAGAGGACCTCATCTCGGAGCCGTGGAGGTGGAGGACCGGATCTACAAAGGTTGTATTTCCGTATCTCTTAGTTAAGTGTTAACTAGTTTACTTTTCGCCTAGAAATCTAGCAAACGATCCGTAGTTTAGGGTTTCTCGGCACGTTAAAATTTTAAATTGGCATGTTCGATGCCTTGTGAGACCTCACTAGTGTGCCTAGGAACCCTACAGAGATTGGTTAAACACTTATTTTGTTATGGGCTTGACATGAATAGAGATCAATGAACGGACAACGGTCGGTAGTAGGAAACCCTAATTCCCTCCAAAAACCCTAATCCACATTCATCACTATCGCTCTAGTTTTAAACTATTAAAGATAAAAGGAGTCATTTTTAATATGCATACATTAACTACTAAGTCCTATGAACCCTACAAGCCTTTTTATTATAAATTTTATATCCGTTTTAAAATATAATGACAAACAATCACCCATCTTTCATCAACTCGTCTAAAGCTGTTAGGCTTCCCTTGCACCTAGCCTAGGGTTTGGTAGCATCACTCATGCCACTTTAAAATTTAGAGAGGTGAAAAGCAAGCAAACCATGAATCTTTACTAGAAATTCTTGGGTAACAAAGTTTTGAATCACATACAAAGAACTATCTATCACATAGAGTTGAGGATTACAACCTTTGTAATCCGTTCCTTCGCTTCATAAGCTCCGTGTTGAGGTCCCTTCACTGCGATCATCAAGAACTCTGACTCTCGAGAGGCTCCATGAGGTGAATGATGCATATTGCTTAAAGTCTTCTTGATCTAAGATGATCTACCTTGAAGAATCTCTAACCCAAGCTCTCACTTCTCTAATGAAGTATTAGTGAAGTGAACACCCTGATCTAAGTGGATAGAATAAATGAGGATGATGAAGTAGGAATTTTACACTCTTTTGTTTTCAATTTCTCACTTAGAATCATCACACACAAAAAGCTAGTCAAGCTTTTTCAAGAAGAAGAAGAAGAAAACCTTTTGTGATGAATAATGAATTATTGTTGTGGTTACAATTGCAACCATGGGTTAAGAATGAAAGCCTTAACCCTTGTAGAAAATAAACCATAGGTTAAGGATTTGGGTTGGGTTAACAAATATTTTCACAAAATATCAAAGGATGAAGACAAAAGTCAAACTTTCATGAAGCTTCATGAAAGCTCATCCAAAGCTTAACCCTAATTTGAACCCTAACTAGGTTTAAACTCTAAAACCATGTTGCATTTGTAATCCTAACATGTTACAATATTATATATCACATATACAATATATTTTGTAACAAAAGAAAATAATACAATTAACATATATCGCATATACATCAATGTATTATCCAGTGAGAAATGAATCAATAAAGCGAGCTTATATTAGTTGACGTAACGTAATATATCACATATATAATTATACATTAAATTATCGAATCAACACTTGATCCGACAATCCGGCTATATTGCATATAACCGACTAATATAACATGTACCAATTCATCGAATCAACACTTGATCCGATGACCCGGCTATATCATATATACCCGGCCGATATCTTATATCACGAGAATAGAATACGGTATCTCATATCGTATTATTCTCGGTCCCGCATATATCACAGATGTGCTCCTACTCTGTTTTGCCTGAACCAGGAAAGCTCTGTGTAGGACTCTAAAGAATCGTCAATACGCCGACAGTAGGTGATGATCATATCAAACACCCACAAGCTGCAAGCGGTCAGCTAAACGTAACAGCCACCCAAGTATTGAACGATCAGAAGATCAACAAGTAAGCCTGTACATTCTCCTGTGAATCCAATCAGTAACACTACCGTACAGTCCGGTCTCTTCGTCTCATATGTCGCATATCAAGTCTAGGGGTGGTAAACGTCAGACCCCAGTAAGCGATAAGTCGTGTCGATGTGAGGCTCATAACAGGTGGAGAAACTACTGATAACACTTACCAGTAGCACTCCATATCAGCCCTGGCCAGAGACTTCCAGTTATAGCCAATCGAACACAGCATAACATCAACTCCCTATACCGGGAGAGACGAAACCCCTCCTATCGCTCATTGCCTCCATGCGATTCAAAACTGTACCTAAAAGCCATCGTTTTGCACGCCCTCTTGGACATGGTAAGCTGGAAATCAAAGCACAGTGGGAATCACACAAGACTCTATGACGATCTCGGATCTACAGACTAACCTGTACCAGTGTCACCGGAGAACTGCTATCTGACGATAGGTATAATACCATCTAGGAGTTCTCGGCGAGGCCGTTCAGTGTACCCAATCTCCACTGAGCACCCGTACACCATCTTTGATGTCAAACACCGATGGATATGGGATCATCCATCGCCCATCATATGGGTGAAGATGCGTATACGCTAGTCTACTCTGGTGTATCGATGCCCAGTCTCGATACACCCTCGACTAGGAACAGGATGTACTCGTTGACTACCCTGGCCCCACTAGTATGATCTCATCATAGTCCCAGTAGTCAAGTACATATCCTAAGGGCTTTATCAACATGTGAGAGCAAGACAGTAAACCGATACAAGTCAACATGTTAAGGCAAAGTGAAACCAGATAGCATACTATCATATCGAGCAAGAAAGTCCTCACTATATATATCCAAGCATCCACTATAATATACATCATATGTACAACAATGGCCTCTAGGGCATATATACAACTAACAATCTCCCACTTGCACTAAGGCCAGCTGTTGTAGTATCTCATACCAAACATCCCGAAGAGTCTCTCAAATTCTATCTGGGGAATGGCCTTCGTGAGTGGATCCGCAGTGTTGTCCTTCGTGTCAACTCTCCTGACCTCGATCTCATGGCGATCAACTATCTCCCGGATCAGGTGATACTGCCTCAGAATGTGTCTGGACTTCTGATGGGACCTGGGTTCCTTGGCCAAAGCCACAGCTCCATTGTTATCACAATACAAAGGTATTGGATGCTCAATGGACGGAACCACACCAAGTTCAGTGATGAACTTCTTCATCCAGACATCCTCTTTGGCAGCATTGTTGGCAGCGATGTATTCAGCCTCCATCGTCGAGTCTGCCACGGTTTCTTTCTTGGAACTCTTCCAATAAACCGCCCCTCCATTTAGCGTAAAGACAAATCCCGAGTGCGAATTAGAGTCGTCCTTATCACTTTGGAAGCTTGAATCGATAAAGGACTCCACCTGGAGTTCACCGTTACCATACACCAAGAACATCTCCTTAGTCCTTCTCAAGTACTTGAGAATGTTCTTCACAGCTGTCTAATGACTCTCTCCTGGATCTGCTTGATACCTACTCACTACACTCAGTGAGTATGCTACATCGGGTCTGGTACATAGCATTGCATGCATGATAGAGCCTACTGCCGATGCATAGGGTATCCCTTGCATGCGAGCTCTCTCCAAATCAATCTTGGGAGACATCTCTTTGGAGAGAGTGAGTCCAGAGATCGTGGGTTGGTTCCTAGGCTTGGATTCTTCCATACTAAACCTCTTTAGTATGGTGTCAATGTACCTGGATTGGGACAATCCTAGTATCTGTTTAGATCTATCTCTATAGATCTTGATTCCCAAAATGCAGGAGGCATCACCTAGATCTTTCATTGAGAATCTATGTGATAAGAAGAGCTTGACCGAGTGCAGCATAGGAACATCATTTCCTATCAAGAGTATATCATCCACGTATAATACGAGGAAGACAACCTTACTCTCTACAACCTTCTTGTATATACAAGGTTCATCTACGTTTTTGATGAAGTCAAACTCTTTGACTACAACGTCAAAATAGATGTTCCAACTCCGTGATGCCTGCTTTAACCCATAGATGGATTTAAGCAGCTTGCACACCTTTCCGCTGCTCCCACTATCTATGAAGCCCTCTGGCTGAGTCATGTACATGCAATCCTCTAAATCACCATTTAGAAAGGCGGTCTTAACATCCATTTGCCAGATTTCATAGTCATGGTATGCAACAACGGCAAGTAAGATCCGAATGGACTTAAGCATAGCCACTGGAGAAAAGGTTTCATCATAATCCACACCTGGTCTTTGACGAAAACCCTTTGCAACAAGTCTAGCTTTAAAAGTCTCCACTTTTCCATCTACACCAAGTTTCTTCTTAAAGATCCATTTGCTCCCGATTGGTTTTACCCCTTCAGGAGCAACTTCCAAAGTCCATACTTTGTTGGTCTACATGGATTCCATCTCAGATCGCATTTCATCCAGCCACTTCACAGAGTCCCCACTCGTGATGGCCTGCTCGAAGCTAGTTGGGTCATCATCTTCCATGATGCAATCCTCACTCCCACCGTCTATGAGAAAACCGTAGTATCTCTCAGGTGGATGAGGAACCCTACTAGATCGGCGGAGAGGCTGGGGTTCGTCAGGAACTACTGAATCCTCTGGTTCCATCAAATCTTCTGTCGTAGTTTGTGTCGCTGGAACCTCTTCCAGTTCTACCTCATTGCCAATAATTTTTTCATAAGAAAACCATTTTCTAAGAAAGTGGCATGTCGAGAAATAAATACTTTTTGTTCCTCGGGGTGGTAGAAGATATACCCTTGTGAATTTTTGAGATATCCTACAAACTTGCACAAAACAAACCTTGCCTCGAGTTTGTCCGGATTGTGCCTTTTGACATAGGCCGGACAACCCCATATCTTAACATACTTAAGAAATGGTCTCTTCCCTTTCCATATCTTATATAAAGTGGTAGGCACTGATTTGGTAGGAACCATATTCAACAGAAGTATGGCTGTCTCAAGCGCATAGCCCCAGAAGGAACTAGGCAACTCAGCAGTGCTCATCATAGAGCACACCATATCTAATAGGGTGCGATTCCTCCGCTCCGATACACCGTTGTGCTGTGGTGTATAAGGAGGAGTCAGCTGAGAGAGAATCCCATTCTCTTTTAGATAATCTAGGGACTTATTGCTTAAGTATTCTCCTTCTCGATCAAATCGAAGGATCTTAATACTTGTGCCCGTTTGGTTCTCTACTTCGTTCTTATATTCTCTGAATTTCTCAAAAGCTTCAGACTTGTGTTTCAACAGGAACGCATGTTCGTACCTTAAGAGATCGTCAGTGAATGTAATGAAGTAGGAAGAACCTTCCTGGCATGTGTAGACATGGGACCACATACATCACTATGTATTAGTCCCAAGAGTTCTGTAACTCTTTCTCCGTGTCCACTAAATGGAGTTTTGGTCATTTTGCCTTTGAGACATGATTGGCAAGTGTCATAAGATGAAAGTTCGAATGGATTCAAATATCTATCCTTATGCAACTTAGCTAGTCGTGTCGCATTGATATGACCTAGTCTACAATGCTACAAGAAGGATCCATTCATTTCTGAACCCTTCCTCTTGTGTGTGTTATGTACATTAAGTACTGTAGTCTGATTGAGAACGTATATGCCATTATTTAACAATCCCGATTCAATCAACTTTTGATTCAGAAATATGTTCATAACATTATCCTGTACTACAAAATTATATCCTTCTTTGCTCAATAAAGAAACTGATATAAGATTGCATATTAGGGTCGGAATGTAATAGCATTCGTTCAGAACCAATGTATTACCATTTGGTAACACAAGATGATATTCGCCAACTGCTTTAGCTGCAACATTTGCACCATTCCCTACTCTTACGGAATGATCACCCTCTCCCAGTTCTCTACCTTTCCGTAGCCCATGTAACATATTACATATGTAGGATCCTGATCCGGTATCTAATACCCAGGACGTAGAGTGAACTGAGAAACAGTTCTCGATAACAAACTCACCTGAAGAAGATACATCAGCATGCTTATTCTTCGTTTGGGCGGCGTGAGAATCCGGATATTCTCCTATTCCCTGCTCGGACTTATAACAATTATAAGTTGGAGCGGGATTAACGTTCCCTTGCTTAGTATAAAAAGAGGGTTCATTCAATACATCCATATTATTATCTTGATTAGGGCCTGACATGGTCGCTACCTGGAGAGAGAGAAGAAGAAAACACTTTAGCATATGCTCTTGCAAGATTAGATTGGTTATTATCTTATCTAATCAGGATGGCTCCCACTGCTTTTTATCAAATCTTCCTTAAAACCCTAAAAGGTAAGATTAGCCGGGATTAATTACACCTTACAAGTTTGCCAATCTTTCGGCCAGGCTAGTATTGGTACTTTGAGGGAGGTTCCCCGTGCTTTCGCACGGTCCTAATTAGAATGAACCTCATTTTCCCAGAGGTATAACCCCGTTAACACATTTCTAGACATCTACGTGATCGGCTAATTGTCCTGTGTAAAATTCTCCCAGGAGTAACTTTTACTCGCAGTGGGTATCGGGATCCAACTATCTTATAGAAGGTATACAATCTCATTGAAAATTTCAACACTTGAAATTCCCGATAATGCTTCCGCCCCTAACGTGCTATGACCTTGACGAATTCCAAACAACCCATAGTCCGCTAGTCAAGTTCAACCCGTACATTTCTTGATTGAATTAAACCCACCCGCACGATCCTTGATGAATGCCAAACAACGCCGTACGAATACTCTAATCCAATAGCATCATATGTTGCAGATAAGTAGTAAATAGCTACCGTACACTACGCCTTGACGAATGCCAAACTACAGTAGCACGAATACTAATTAATACTTATCTGAAATGACGGAGGGCTACGCAGGTTTTTTAGAAAACCATGAGCGTAATGAACTTGATATCGTTGTGGAAACAAGTGATTTTGAAAAGGAGTGTTTTTTAGGCTTTTCTAGTTTTGCTAAAGAGGTCACTCCCGGTGAAGGGATCTCGGCTCTTTCCTTATCGAATAAGGTGCAGGATATTTCACAAATACCGCTGTGCAAAGCAAGAACTATAGAAGCAGTCAAAAAACTAAACCGTGAGTTTGTAGCATCTGCCAGTTTTGCTAAAGAGGTCACTCCCGGTGAAGGGATCTCGGCTCTTTCCTCATCGAATAAGGTGCAGGGTATATCACATATACCACTATGCAAAGCAAAAACTGTAACTACCCTTTTTGAAAATTTGATTCTACAACATGTTTTAGGTTTCTTTTCTTTTATTAATCTCATTAATAAATCCCATCATTTATACTTCCTAAACATCACAGAAGAAACGAAAATACAACGTACGCTTATGCCATCCGCATTCGCCACAATGTTCCGTTATGTACTGTCAGGTTACTTAACTAACGGCATACCGGGACGGGACTAGCGCGAGTGCAAAACATAAGCAACGTTTATTATATATCATATATACAATAATAAAGTATTTGTCTCACACATATAATATGATCACATCACAGTATATCAGCAGCAGAAGAAACATATGAAATATTGGATATACTAGGAGGTCCGTGTTTTATATCGAGCCTGTATAAAACACGGATTCCACGGTCGCGATGAATAGCCAAACCCACATCCCTAGAGCCCTACGAGAGCGGCAAGTAACTCTGCCAATTCTAGGGTTAGGAGACCCGGTCTCGACTCCTCGAGATGGCCTCCCACTGGACCCTAGAACCCAGTTACTTATGCTCCCCTCCTTGGGTCTACCTAATGCGGAAAAGTAAATAATATACAATGGTGACATCATCCTCAACCCGGAAGTGCCCCAATAAAAGAATATTACATACATTGAATTTAACATGAATGAAAATAAAAACCCTCATCTCATATAAAACCCGGGGCTATTCAGAACACGACGATCCAATATCACATATCACAGCAACACATAATATCTCATATCATCAACGTAAGAAAGTATGCGTATCCCGATTGTCGTTGATGTATAGCAACGAAGCCGGAAATACCCCACATACTACACTTACTGTCGCAAAAAAGAAAGGTGAAAAACTACAACATTTGGAATCCACGGTCTCCTTAGACAGCGTAAACCCGAAATATCACATATTAATGATTTCATGCCTAACTATATGAATTCCACATATTGTATCACAATCACAGAATATCATGACGATGTTTAACGTTTCGATCAAATCAACATACAGTCACAAATTACCCCCGTGAGCTCAACACTTGAGCAAAATCGAAACACTCAAAAACCGTGCCACGGTATCCATGGACCAGCCGTAGAAGGAGTTAACCAATGCCTCACCTATGACACCACGGAACTACGGCAAACCCTAGGGTTCGTTCGTGGTTCTGTGGGCATAGAATCGAGTTAAGGTTAGTATAGTCTTCTAGGGGGTCCATGGGGTACTTGCACGATTTTACGAATATAATCAACTTTGGAAAATTACAACACTTGGAAATTTCAGCGGGGTACAAAATGTGGTGTGCGAAGTTCGATCGAACTGCTAAAAATAGTCAAGATTACTAATATAGTGTTAAATTATACGACTACGAAGCACTACGAATTAGCCCCAGGTCAAACTAATCGTCACATGAAAATTGGGCTAAATAAACAATACTAGGAAACCCAAAATGGAGACATGAGAGCACAGGTGGAATACGTGGGGGAAAGGAGCCCATGGGGCCGGCATGGCCGGAATTCTAGGCCTGGGGCTTGGCCAAAATCCAAGCCCCTCCCTCCGTATTTCTCCTATGTTCTTACAATGTCCCAAATATCATTCTGCACCTGTTTGAAAACATTTTAAAGGACTTTTTGGAAAATTTCCAGAGAGCAAAATGGGCGTTTCAAAATACCGTATTTCAGAGTCGATTTTATTTTCCTAATTGTTTTAACACCGTATCTAGAATTCTAGTTTGGCTCTGATACCACTGTTGGGCTTCCCCTACACCTAGTCTAGAGTTTGGTAGCATCACTTATGGCACTTTAAAATTTAGAGAGGTGCAAAGCAAGCAAACCATGAATCTTTACTAGAAATTCTAGGGTAACAAAGTTTTGAATCACATACAAAGAACTATCTATCACATAGAGTTGAAGATTACAACCTTTGTAGTCCGTTCCTTCGCTTCATAAGCTTCGTGTTGAGGTCCCTTCGCTGTGATCATTAAGAACTCCAACTCTTGAGAGGCTTCATGAGGTGAATGATGCATCTTGCTTAAAATCTTCTTGATCTAAGATGATCTACCTTGAAGAATCTCTAACCCAAGCTCTCACTTCTCTAATGAAATATTAGTGAAGTGAACACCCTAATATAAGTGGCTAGAATAGATGAGGATGATGATGTAGGAATTTTACACTCTTTTGTTTTCAATTTCTCACTTAGAATCATCACACACAAAAAGCTAGTCAAGCTTTTTCAAGAAGAAGAAGAAGAAAACCTTTTGTGATGAATAATGAATTATTGTTGTGGTTACAATTGCAACTATTGGTTAAGAATGAAAGCCTTAACCCTTATAGAGAATAAACCATAGGTTAAGGGTATGGGTTGGGTTAACAAATATCTTCAAAAATGGATGCTTCGATATATAGAGAGAGTAATTTCTTGCTCGTCATGATAGTATGCTATTTGGTTTCACTTTATCTTAACATGTTGACTTATATTAGTTTACTATCTTGCTCTCACATGTTGATAAAGCCCTTAGGATTTGTATTCGACTACTGGGACTATGATGAGATCATACTGGTGGGGCCACAGTAGTCGATGAGTACATCCTATAACTGTTCCTAGTCGAGGGTGTATCGAGATAGGGCATCGATATAACAGAGTAGACTAGCGTATACGCATCTTGACCCATATGATGGGCGATGGATGATCCCATATCCATCGGTGTTTGACATCAAGGATGGTGTACGGGTGCTCAGTAGAGACTGGGTACACTGAACGGACTCGCCGAGAACTCTCCAGATGGTATTATACCTCACGTCAGATGGCAGTTCTCCGGTGACACTGGTACAGGTTAGTCTGTAGACTCGAGATCGTCATAGAGTCTTATGAGATTCCCACTGTGCTTTGATTTCCACCTTACCAAGTCCAAGAGGGCATGCAAAATGGTGGCTTTTGGGTGCAGTCCCGAATCACATGGAGGCAATGAGCGATAGGAGGGGATTCGTCTCTCCCGGTATAGGGAGTTGATGTTGTGCTGTGTTCGATTGGCTATAACTGGAAGTCCCTGGCCAGGGCTGATTTAGAGATTTACTGGTAAGTATTACCAGTAGTTTCTCGACCCGTTATGAGCCTCACATCAACACGACTTATCGGTTACTGGGGTCTGATGTTTACCACCCCTAGACTAGATATGCAACATATCAGACGAAGAGACCGGACTGTACGGTAGTGTTACTGATTGGATTCACAGGAGAATGTACAGGCTTTCTTGTTGATCTTCTGATCGCTCAATACCTGGGTGGATGTTACGTTTAGCTGACCGCTTGCAGCTTGTGGGTGTTTGATATGATCATGACCTACTGCCGGCGTATTGACGATTCTTTAGAGTCCTACACAGATGTTTCTTGACTCAGGTAAAACGGAGTAGGAGCACATATGTGATATGTGCGGGACCGAGAATAATACGATATGAGATACCGTATTCTATTCTCGTGATATTTGATATCAGCCGGGTCATCGGATCAAGTGTTGATTCGATGAATCGGAACATGATATATTAGTCGGTTATATGCGATATAGCCGGATTGTCAGATCAAGTGTTGATTCGATAATTTAATGTATAGTTATATATGTGATATATTACATTACATTATCTAATATTGGCTCGCTTTATTGATTCATTTTCTCACCGGATAATACATTGATATATATGCGATATATGTTAATTATATTATTTTCTTTTGTTACAAATATATATTATATATGTGATATATAATATTGTAACAAGTTATGTTTACAAATACAACATGATTAGTGGAGATTAAACATGGTTAGGGTTTGATTTGGGTTAGTATTTTCTTGAAGCTTCTAGAAGCTTTTGTTTTGTTTCAAGCTAAGATATTATGTGTTGATATTTTGAGATATTATTTAACCCAACCCAAACCCTTAACCCTAGTCTATTCTCTACATGAGTTAAGACTTCATATTATTATCTCAAGGTTCATTTGTAAACATATAACAATTTCATTATTCATCACAAAATAATTCATCTTCTTCTTCCTCCTTGCAAAGCTTTCTAGCTTTTGGTTTTGTGATGAATTAGTGTGAGATTAAGAAAATAAAAGAGAGCTAAATTCCTACTTCATCATTCTCATCTATTCTAGCCACTTAGATTAGGGTGTTCACTTATCTAATACTTGATTAGAGAAGTGAGAGCTTGAGTTAAAGTTTCTTCAAGATAGACCATCTTCGAAAAGGAAGACTTCAAGCAAGCATGGATCATTCGGCTTGTGGAGCCTCTCTTGAGCCCCAGGAATCATGGATCACAGTGAAGGGACTACTACTCGGAGCTTATGAAGTGAAGGAGCGGACTACAAAGGTTGTAATCCCTCTCTCTTAGTTGTAAAGATGTTTACTTGCATGTTTAACCCTAATTATCTAGCAAAGATCCTTGCTTTGGGTTGTTCGGCACTTCTAAAATTTAAATTGGGCATGGTTGATACCTTGTAGAACCTTGTGACAGTGCCTAGTAACCTTACAGTGGTATCAAAGCTTAGCTAGAGCATTAGGCGACGTGTATACGAAGTTAAAAGTCCGATCGAACCCCGAAACGTCGTATTTTGACCCCTCTCTGGAAATTTTTTAAAAATATGATTTTTTTTTCTGCATTAAAAATACTCAGAAAATTCAGCAGGTGATTTTATGGATTACTGTGAAATATGGGTCACTGTAGCCCTAAAGTCGCCGCGGAACCACGGCCTTAACATGCTTTTGGCGCCGGTTCCGCGGCCGTACTTGGGTGTCAGTGATTGTTTTTTCTAGGGTTCATCCGTAGCTATTACTACATTCTTCTGGGAATTTTTAATCTTACTCAAGTGTTGAGTTTTCTGGAGACCGTTTGTATTCATTGATTCAATTGGAAAGTTTAATTTCGTTTAGTTTTCCGGATAATTTAGAACGTGCTAAAATGTTCGAACGGATATTAATAACTCACTTTTTCCCGACACGAAAAACTTTCAAGTGTTGAATTTTTCTTGCGTTTGAATCTTTCGGAAAAACATGCAAGCATATCTGTGGACCCTCTAGAAGAACGTAACCTTAACTCGATTATATGACCGTCAAAACTTCCACTGAACCTTTGGGTTTGTGGTAGTTTGGCGTTGCCACATGTGAGGCGTTGGTTTGACCCTTCTACGGCTGGTTCACTAAGGCTGTAACATGTTCTGGGATTTTTGAACTCCGCTCAAGTGTTGAGCTATTTGGGAAGTATTGGGTATTTGATTATTCAATCGGAAAGTTTAATATTGTCTATTTATCTGGAATGTGATACAATATGTGGAATTCATATAGTTAGGCATGAAATGCAAAGTATGTGATATTTCGGATTTACGATGTCTAAAGTGATTGTGGATTCCAAATGTTATAGTTTTACACTTTCTTTTCTGTGACCGTAAGCGTAGTATGTGGTGTATCGCCGGCTTCGTTGCTATACATCAACGACAATCGGGATACGCATACTTGCTTACGTTGATGATATGAGATATTATGTGTTGCTGTGATATGTTGTATTGGATCGTCGTGTTCTGAATAGCCGGGGGATTTATGTGAGATGAGGGTTTTTATTTTCATTCATGTAAAATTCATTTGTATGTAATATTCTTTTATTGGGGCACTTCAGGGTTGAGGTTGATGTCACCATTGTTACTTTTCCGCATTAGGTAGACCCGGGAGGGGAGCATAAGTAACCGAGTTCTAGGGTACAGTGGGAGGCCATCTCGAGGAGTCGAGACCGGGTCTCCTAACCCTAGAACTGGCAGAGTTGCTTGCCTCTCTCGTAGGGGTCTAGGGATGTGGGTTTGGCTATTCATCGCGACCGTGGAATCCGTATTTTATACAGGCTCGATATAAAAAACGGACGTCCTAGTATATCCAATATTTCATATGTTATCTTTTGTTGCAATGTTCTGTGATGAGATCATATAACTGCCTGAGATGAATGCTTATACTATATATATATGTTGATATATAAATATTACTGCTTTCGTTTCTTCTGTGATGCTTAGGAAGCATAATTGATGGGATTTATTAATGAGATTAATAAAAGAAAAGAAACCTAAAACATGTTGTAGAATCAAAACTTTATAAAAAAGGGTAGCTACAGTTTTGCTTTGCATAGCGATATATATGATATACACTGCACCTTATTCGATGAGGAAAGAGCCGAGATCCCTTCACCGGGAGTGACCTCTTTAGCAAAACTGGCGGATGCTACAAACTCGCGGTTTAGTTTTTGGCAGCTTCTATAGTTCTTGCACTGCACCGCGGTATATATGATATACCCTGCACCTTATTCGATGAGGAAAGAGCCGAGATCCCTTCACCGGGAGTAACCACTTTAGCGAAACTAGAAAAGCCTCAAAAACACTCCTTTTTAAATCACTTGTTTCTACAACGATATCAAGTTCATTACGCTCATGGTTTTATGAAAAACCTGCGTAGCCCTCCGTCATTTCAGATAGAGACTGGTTAGTATTCGCGCTACATTTGTTGACCTAAGCCAAGGCGTAGTGTACGATAGCTAATTAGTGTTTATCTGCTAAAACATGAGATGTGATTGAGTTAGGGTAGTCGTACGACTTTGTTGACCTTAGCCAAGGGTCGTACGGGTGGGTTTAATTCAATCGGGAAATGACGGGCTGAACTTGGTTAGCACTTATGATTTTTTAACCTTAGCCAAGGTCATGAGTTGCTAGGGGCAAAAGCATTATCGGGAATTTCAAGTGTTGAAATTTGCGATGAGATTGCATACCTACTGTGAGCTAGTTCGATCCTGATACCCACTGCGAGTAAGAGTTACTCGTGGGAGAGTTTTACACAGGACAATTAGCCGATGAAGTAGGTGTCTAGAAAGGTGTTAACGGGGTTATGCCTCTGGGAAAATGAGGTTTACTTTAATTAGGTCCGTGCGAAAGCACGGGGAACCTCCCTCAAAGTACCAACACTGATCTGGCTGAAAGATTGACGAAATTGTAGGGTGTAATTAATCCCAGCTAATTTTACCTTTTAGGGTTTGAAGGAAGATTTGATAAAAACAGTGGGAGACATCCTGATTAAATAAGATAATAACCAATCTAATCTTGCAAGAGCATACGCTAAACTGTTTTCTTCTCTCTCTCTCCAAGTAGCGACCATGTCAGGCCATAATCAAGATAATAATATGGATGTATTGACTGAACCCGCTTATTATACTGAGCAGGAGAACGTTGGTCCCGTTCTTTCTTATAAGTGTTATGAAACTGAGCAGAGAATAGGAGAATATCTAGATTCTCATGCCGCCCAAACGAAGAACAAGCATATTGATGCACCTTCTTCGGGTGTGTTAGTTATTGAGAACTGTTTCTCAATTCACCATACGTCCTGTGTATTAGATACTGGATCGGGATCCTACATATGTAATTTGTTATATGGGCTATGTAAAGGTAGAAAACTGGGAAAGGGTGATCATTCCGTAACAGTAAGGAATGGTACAAATATTGCAGCCAAAGAAGTTGGCGAATATCACCATGTATTACCAAGTAGTAATACATTGATTCTGAACGAGTGCTATTATATGCCGAACATGATGTGCACAACATCAACTCCCTATACCAGGAGAGGCGAAACCCCTCCTATCGCTCATTGCCTCCATGCGATTCGGGATTGTACCCAAAAGCCATCGTTTTGCACGCCTTCTTGGACGTAGTAAGGTGGAAATCAAAGCACAGTGGGAATCACACAAGACTCTATAACGATCTCGGGTTTACAGACTAATCTGTACCGGTGTCACGGGAGAACTGCCATCTGACGTGAGGTATAATACCATCTGGGAGTTCTCGGCGAGTCCGTCCAGTGTACCCAGTCTCTACTGAGCACCCGTACACCATCCTTGATGTCAAACACCGATGGATATGGGATCATCCATCGCCCATCATATGGGTCAAGATGCGTATACGCTAGTCTACTCTGGTGTATCGATGCCCTGTCTCGATACACCCTCGACTAGGAACAGTTATAGGATATACTCGTTGACTACCCTGGCCATACTAGTATGATCTCATCATAGTCCCAGTACTCAAGTACATATCCTAAGGGCTTTATCAACATGTGAGAGCAAAACAGTATACCAATACTAGTCAACATGTTAAGACAAAGTGAAACCAGACAGTATATTATCATATCGGGCAAGAAAGTCCTCATTATATATATCCAAGCATCCACTATAATATACATCATATGTACAATAATGGCCTCTAAGGCATATATACAACTAACAAAAGCAAGAAAAGAGTTCATGTTTCCCTGCGGACGACCCGTACTCATCGCGGCTAACTACTACCGACACCGTCTTGATTGCGGTTATTTACAAAACTCTTTTACGCACGATCAATCACGTATCATCCATAAATAGATGGATAGTCCGAGCGAACAATTCAGATATTAGAAGATATGCTGAGAGCCTATATGTTAGACTTCGGAGGTTCGTGGGAAGATCACCTACACATTGTGGAGTTTTCATACAACAACAGCTATCAGGCAAGCATTGTGATAGCACCTTTCACAGCACTCTACAAATGGAAGTGTCGTTCCCCGCTGAGTTAGGACGACATTGGAGATCGTGAACTCCTTGGACCAGAAATGATCATGGCAACTGTAGATGTGGTTCGTACGATCAGGGAAAAGATGCGCATAGCCCAGGACCAAAAGAAGCATTGGGCAAATGCAAAACAGCGGCATCTGGAGTTTCAATCCAGAGAGCATGTATTCTTGAAGATCTCTCCAAACAGAGGAGTGATTCATTTTGGAAAGGGGGGTGAACTAAGTCCAAGGTACATAAGACCGTTCGACATACTCGAACGAGTTGGAGAAATGGCATACCGTTTACACTACCACCCTCGTTGGAAGAAATGCACAACGTGTTCTACATATCCCAGCTACGATGATATATGAGCGACCCCAGCCACATATTCGATCACTCAAAGCTCACGGTATAGACTGATCTAACCTGGGAGCAGCAACCAGTTGTGTCACGACCCGAAATGGCACGTGACTGGCATTTGAATCATATGAAGTCTATCAGATCCCATCTAATTTAAGTAAGCCAAAATCCCAGAAATCTAAACCATTTAAGAGAAGAAAGTGAAGGAAAACTTGTTTAAAAGTTTGCGTATAAATCACTTTGAAAGTCATAGTAAACATTTTTAAAACATCAAGTCTTTTCCGAAAATTTCGGCAGAGTCTCCTTTGTAAATACTGACCCCAAACGGGTACAATATGAATAATATACATAAATGATAAAAGGCACCCCCAAGAAGGAGCAAGCTCTTCACCAATTGGCGGTCACAACCACATAAGAAATATAATATACAATGCCGAAGGGCGAGGATCAAAACTCAAAAGGGAACCAATTGTAAGTCGATGTACAACACCCCACGGGTTGCGGGGAGGCGGAAATATGAAAAATGATCTTGTTCTTTATGCAAAGATCGACTAACCGAAGATATTTACTAAACGATAACTAACACCAACCATAGAAGTTCTTAGCTACTATGAAAAGAGATTATACCTAGTGAACCATGTCCTTCGTCTTTTCGATCTCTACGTCCTCCTCGGCCTCCTTTCCTTGATAGATGATCCAGTCGAGAACCCTAATCCAAGTTTTACCTCTATGCTTGAGGTAACTAAGTTTCTCTAGTTGCTAATCAAAGGAACATCGATGATATAGAGTTAGGTTATGGGTTAATTAGTCTATTCTAATCCTTGATCTTAACTCATGAATGGTAGGATTAGGGTTTGAAGAGAGAATGAGCTTGAGGAGAGAGAAGGTGAACATGATAATGATAATGAAATTGTTTCTCACTTGAATATATGAAGCATAATGTTTAATCAAATAAATGAATAAATGTGATTATTCATCATGCTACATTAATTCAATATGAGTGATTCACTATATGAGTCATTAAGCATTTAATGATGCATTAATGATATGATGAATCACACAAAATGAGTTACAAAATGCATTTAATGATAATGCCACCTAAACCCTCAAGTCACCATGCTTATAGAAGCTTCCCGCAAAATTACGAGAACGCCCCTCCCATCCGTGAAAACACGGAAAAACTTTAGACTGTATAAATCCAAAAACCTGATACTAGAATCTAGCTTAAACCAAAGCCGGCTAATAAAAACTGCCCGAACCTCATATGTGCGTAAACACACGTATGCGTCCGAACCCTTGTCGTAAAACCGTACGACCTCTATATCGTTTCGCCTGGAGTAGGAAAATCTCTGTGTGGGACTCTAAAGACTCGACTACTACGCTGGCAGTGGGTTTAACCACAGACCGCAAGCGGCACTAGCTGTACGTAACGGTCCCCAGGTAGATGTCGATAAGAAGGCCGATGAGGAAACCCATCCGAACTCCTACTGAGCATGTCCGTGACAATATATGCGCAGTCCGGTCTGTTCTTCTAAGAGTATCGCATGTATGGTCTAGGGGGTGGTGAACGTCAGACCCCTAATAACCGTACAATTCGTGCCGGCATGGCTTAAGACCATCCGAGAATCTACTAATCAGTCCATCAGTAATTCTCAATCAGCCCTGGACAGGGACTTATGGTAATGACCAACCGATCACAGTGCGATATCAACTCCCTAGACTGGGAAAAATGAATCCCTAACAGTCGCTCACTGCCTCCACGTGGCTCGGGACTGTGCCTAACTAAAAGCTGTTTGCATGACTCCTTTGAGCCGTGGTAGGGTAATAATCAAAGCACAGTGGGAACTCACACGAGACAAATGACGACTTTAAGTCAACAGACTATCTGCACACATGTCACCTCAGAACTGCTATCTGACGTTAGGTATAATACCATCCAGTCAGTTCTCGGTGAGTCCTGTCCGGTGTACTCACATGAAGTGAGCATCTGCATACAATCTTAGGTGCACATCACCAATGGCTGCGGGACCAATCCATCGCCCCTCGTCAGGGTCTAGATATGTATACACTGGTCTACTCTGGAGCATCGATGCCCAGTCTCGATACTCCTGCGAACAGGGACATTTAAGGATGTGCCTATTGACTATCCAGCTCCTACAAGTATGACTGCCATCACAACGCCGGTAGTCAGGCAAAACACCCTATGGGCTTTATCAACATGTTTATAAATACAAAGTAAAATATATCACAAGTTTAAGATAAAGACAAACCAAATAGCATACTATCATTATCAAGATTGTCATGTACATACATATCCCTAACTGTCTATACAATGAAGGCCTCTAGGGCATATATATATCCAACAATCTCCCACTTGCACTAAGGCCTATAATTGGTGCAATGAGTACCCACTGTCTGCACTAGATCCAGTTGTTAGCGTACCGCATGCCCAACATCTCAAACAGCCTCTCGAACTAGACTTGAGGGACGGCCTTGGTAAATGGATCTGTCGTGTTGTCTTTTGTGTTCACTCTCCATACCTCAATCTCTCGACGATCCACGATCTCCCTGATCAGGTGATACCGCCTTAAGATATGGCTGGATTTCTGATGGGACCTTAGTTCTTTCGCTAATGCTACAGCCCCATTGTTATCACAATACAAAGGTATTGGATTGGCAATGGACGGAAACACCTGAAGTTCAGAGATGAACTTCTTCATCCAGACTGCTTCTTTTGCGGCTTCACTAGCAGCTATATACTCAGCCTCCATAGTTGAGTCTGCGACGGTATCCTGTTTGGAACTCCTCCAAGATACTGCCCCTCTATTGAGGATAAACACAAAACCCGAAATGGACTTAGAGTCATCTTTGTCACTTTGGAATCCGGAGTCGGTAAAAGCCTCAACCTGGAGGTCCCCATTACCGTAAATCAAGAACATCTCCTTAGTCCTTCTCAGGTACTTGAGAATGTTCTTTACCGCTATCCAATGCTTCTCACCTGGGTCAGACTGATACCTGCTTACCACACTAAGTGCGTAAGCTACATCTGGTCTGGTACATAACATCGCATACATTATAGATCCTACTGCCGAAGCATAGGGTATAATGCCTAAGCCCTCTCTTCATCAGTCTTTGGAGACATCTCTTTGGAGAGGGTGATCCCGTGACAAGTGGGTATATTACCGCACTAGAAATCTTCCATACTAAATCTCTTTAGTATAGTGTCAATATACCTGGACTGTGAAAGTCCCAACATTCTATTAGATCTATCACGATAGATCTTAATGCCCAGAATGTATGATGCATCTCCCAAGTCTTTCATGGAGAATTTCTGTGACAAGAAGAGCTTTACTAATTGTAGCATAGGGACATCATTCCCTATCAGTAGTATTTCGTCGACGTACAAAACAAGGAAGACTACTGCTCCTTCTACAATCTTCCTATAAATACATGGTTCATCTACATTTTTGATAAAGTCAAATTCTTTGACTGTCTCATCAAAGCAGATGTTCCAACTCCGTGATGCTTTCTTTAATCTATAAATGGATTTAAGCAATTTGCACACCTTTCCACTGCGCCCACTGTCTAAGAAACCTTCTGGTTGATCCATGTAAACACTCTCTTCTAAATGTCCATTTAGAAAAGCTGTTTTTACGTCCATCTGCCAGATTTCATAGTCATGGAAGGCTGCAATGGCAAGCAGGATCCGAATGGATTTAAGAATAGCTACTGGTGAAAAGGTTTCATCATAGTCCAATCCTGGTCTTTGACGAAAACCTTTTGCAACGAGTCTAGCTTTGTAGGTTTCCACTTGTCCAAATATACCAATCTTCTTTTTTAAGATCCATTTGCATCCAACTGGTTTCACCTTAGGAGGAGCAATTTCTAAAGTCCAAACTTTATTGGTGTACATGGATTCCATTTCGGATCTCATAGCATCCAGCCACTTCACCGAGTTGCTACTCGTGATAGCCTGCTGAAAACTAGTAGGCTCATCATCATCGATGATGCAATCCTCTCGATCCCCATCCAGAAGAAACCCATAGTACCTTTCAGGAGGATGAGAAAGCCTACTAGATCTGCGGAGTGGCGTTGGTTCGTCAAGTTCTATTGAAACTTGAGTTTCAACTAAGTCCTCGGCAGCAGTTTGAGGTTCTAGAATTTCTTCCAGCTCTACCGTGCTCCCACAAATTTCTTTTGCAAGAAATTCGCTTTCTAAGAAGACAATGTGGCGAGCGACAAACATTTTTTGTTCTTCAGTGTGGTAGACCAGATATCCTCTTGAATGCTTGGGGTATCCTACAAACTTGCACAAAACCAATCGTGCCTCGAGCTTGTCCGGATTATGCTTTTTAACATATGCCGGACATCCCCATATCTTGATATACTTGAGATATGGTCTCTTCCCGCTTCACATTTCATATGGAGTGGTAGGTACAGACTTAGTCGGAACTCTATTCAATAGGTATGCTGCTGATTCTAGAGCAAAACCCCAGAAGGAAAGTGGCAACTCAGCACTACTCATCATTGAACGCACCATGTCAAGTAGCGTGTGATTCCTCCTTTCTGACACACCATTATGCTGAGGTGTATAAGGCGGAGTAAGCTGGGAGAGAATTCCATTCTCTTTTAAGCATTCAAGGAAACTGGTACTTAAGTATTCTCCACCTCGATCAGATCGAAGTGTCTTGATGTTTTTACCAGTCTGTTTCTCTACTTCATTCTTATACTTCTTAAACTTCTCAAAGGCCTCGGATTTATGCTTCATTAAGAACACATGTCCATACCTAGAGAAGTCATCAGTAAAAGTGATGAAGTAGGAGTGACCGCTTTGTGCATGTGTAGACATTGGACCACATACATCACTGTGTACAAGTCCCAAGAGTTCTGTGGCTTTTTCTCCGTGTCCGGTGAACGGAGATTTGGTCATTTTTCCTTTGATACATGATTGACAAGTTGCATATGATGAATATTCAAACGGATCTAAATATCCATCTTTATGTAACTTAGTCAACCTTGTTTCGTTTATATGACCAAGTTTACAATGCCATAGGAAGGCTTGGTTTGAATCTGGAGCCTTTCTTTTAAGCGTGTTTTGAATATTGAAAACTTGAGGTTGATTAAATATGTATATGCCATTTTCCAGTGTGCCAAACCCAATCATTTCTTGATTTAGGAGAATGTTCATGACATTTCTTTCAAGCGCAAAATTATATCCTTTATTAGACAACAAACATACTGATATAATATTACACAGCATACTGGGAATACAAAAACAGTTATACAATACCAAAATATTCCCACTAGTCAACCCTAGGTGATATTCTCCTATTGCAATAGCATCTACGTGCATTCCATTGCCTATCCGGAGAGTCATATCACCTGTCTCCAGTACTCTACTATTTCTCAGATCCTGCAAAGAATTACAGATGTGAGAACCAGAACCGGTATTAAGTACCCATGATGTAGAGTTTACTGAAAGACAATGTTCGATTACAAACACACCTGAAGTAGAAGCAACAGCCTGCTTCGTGTCCTTTTCCTTGAAGGCCATACAGTCCTTCTTCCAGTGCCCTTGCTTGTGACAATAATAGCATTCGTTCTTATCCGCCTTCACCCTTCCTGCCTTGTTCGTTCCCTGCACCTTCTTGACCCCGCCTTTCGGTTTGGTGATTTTCATCTTCTTCTTCCCTTTAGCTTTCGCTTTAGATTTAGAAGAGGATGATTGGCCAACATACAGAACATGGGTCTTCTCCTTTTTCAAGGAGGTCTTTGCTACCCTCAACGTGTTGAGGAGCTTTGGAAGATCAGCTTCCATTTCGTGCATGTTGAAGTTCAGCACGAACTGAGAGAAGGTGTAGGGAAGGGACTGCAAAATCAAGTCGATATACAAATCATTCTCTAGCACGCATCCCAGGTTTGCGAGTTCCTCAACGAGGCTGATCATTTTGAGGACGTGCTCTCCTACTGGTGATCCTGGAGCTAACCTCATCTGGAAGAGTTTCCTTGAGGTCTCGTACCTCGCGATACGGGAGTGCACCCCATACAATTCCTTGCAATGAAGAAAGATGGATATAATATCCATACTCTCGTGCTGTTTCTGGAGTTCATTGTTCATGGATGCCAGCACGATACACTTAGCTCTCTCACAGTCTAGATCCCAGGTTTTGCGAACCTCCTTGTCTGCAACTGAGGAATCTGGTCCTGGGACAAGAGGAGGAACAGCGGTGGTAACATATGCTACTTTTTCATAAGTCAGTGTAATGTTGACGTTCCTTAGCTAATCTTTATAGTTCTGCCCGGTCAGTATATATTTTTCAAGTAATAGTTTTAGTCCAGTCATGGTAGCTGCCAGAGAGAGAGAAAAGAAACACTCAGCATATGCTTTTGCAAGTTTAGATTGGTTTATTAATTTATCTAAACAGGATGGCTCCCACTGTTTCCTCAAATCCTTCTTCAAAACCTCAAAAAAGAACTAGTCAGGATTTAAGCACACGTTACAATACTTGCTTAACCTTTCAGCCAGGCCAGAGTTTCTTACTTTTAGGGAGGTTTTCCAACGCTTTCGCGAAGTTCCTTAATTAAATAACCTCTTTTCCCTGGAGGCGTGGCCCCTCTAACACCTTTCTGGACACCTACTTGGTTTATAGCATTGATTGTTAAGTGAGAAAATTTTCTGAGAGTAATCCTACTCATCAGCGGGATCGGGATCCAACTATCATTGCATGATGCACTAGATGGAAGCCACGCTAGTCACCACACTCCAGAAGGTATGCTAAATCTGCAAGTTTCCTTTATGTTTGAAACTCCCGATATGATTTTTACCCCAAGCTCTCATGACCTTGACGTAGGCCAACAAATCATAAGACGCAAGTCAAGTTCTACCCGTCGTTGTCCTGATTAATTTAGGTACATCGTACATGCCCTTGACGTAGGCCAACAAGGCTGTACGTCTGTCCTATACTAATACATCTATCTATGCAACAAATAAGCAACACATTGCTACCATACACTATGCCTTGACATAGGCCAACAAACATAGCATGAATACAATGTGCTGTTTATTTGAAACGACGGAGGGTTACGGCTGGTTTTTGGCAAAAAACCGTTAACGTAGTGAACTTGATATGATCGAAGGAACCAAGATAGCCTTTTTTAAAAGGAGTGATTTAAGCTCCGCATTTTAAAATTTTCTTTTTGAAGAAAACCGAGTGGTTTTGAAATTGTTCCAACGATTCAGATTAGGTTTTATTTTCTTTGCATTAATAATAATGCGTCTCATCATTAACCTATCATTACAGATAACAACGAAAATACAACGTCCTCTTATGCCATCCGCATTCGCCACGGGGTCCCGTCATCACCCGTTAGGTTACTTAACTAACGACAGAGCGGGGGCTGGGCTAGCGCGGGTGTAAAACATAAGTGACGTCTAAATAGCTATCATATATAGATATTGTACATTCGTCAGACGCAATAATAGGCATTCCAGATCACAAATGAACATTATTGGATTATGCAAGCAATCCGCGTTTCTTTTGAGCCTGCAACGAAAGACGGATTACACAGTTGTGATGAATAGCCATTACCCCACCCTAGACCCCTACGAGTACGGCAAACTACCCGCCAAGTACCCGAACTGAAGCGGTCTTCCTCAACAACTTGAGTAGGCTACTAAACACTTCAAAGTACCTGATGGTTTGTGCACCCCACCTTGGGTCTATCCTAGGTGCAAAAACAGTAAAAAGAAATAATACAACGGTGGCTACAACCGCAACCTGGATGTGCCCCGCAAAATAATATTACAACATATTACAATTACATCGAATGAATGAATATAATAACCCATCTCAAACCCCGGCTAATCATCACAACAATCCAATTAAGTTCATAATCACAAACAGTTAAAACATTACAGAAATATGCAACCCCCTGCCAACCGACATACTAGCAGTTAAGGGAGGTTTACGAACACATTATACAGTTCACAGATATAATCAAATTAGCAAACATCGTATAATTTCGATCGATCAAATCCATTAGATTCTGCTCCAAAACTTCTCTGTAAGCCTGAGACCTGAGCAAAAATAAACATTCCAGAAAAGACAAAATATTCACATAAGAGTTACTGGGGAGATTTGGGGTGAATCGGGCTCAACTAGGCCGCAGATCCGCGGCGGATCGGTGGGATCGGCCGCGGTTCCGCGATGTGTTGGACGATTCATGCACCCAAATTTCTCAAGTGTTCTTAGGTTTTCCTGTAGGTTATTCTGGAGGTCCTTGAAAAATTTTTAGACCTCAATTTAAAATCGACAGAAACTATGTGAATACGATATATTTTCCGGTTCGTTTTGCGTTCAAAATTCATACGACTTTGCAAATGAGTTAATTATTGTTTAGTGAGGCTCTGATACCACTGAAAGTCGATGTACAACACCCCACGGGTTGCGGGGAGGCAGAAATATGAAAAACGATCTTGTTCTTTATGCAAACATCGACTAACCGAAGATCTTTACTAAATGATAACTAACACCAACCATAGAAGTTCTTAGCTACTATGAAAAGAGATTATACCTAGTGAATCGTGTCCTTCGTCATTTCGATCTCTACGTCCTCCTCGGCCTCCTTTCCATGATAGATGATCCACCCGAGAACCCTAATCCAAGCTTTACCTCTATGCTTGAGGTAACTAAGTTTCTCTAGTTGCTAATCAAAGGAACTTAGATGATATAGAGTTAAGTTATGGGTTAATTAGTCTATTCTAATCCTTGATCTCAACTCATGAGTGGTAGGATTAGGGTTTGAAGAGAGAGTGAGCTTGAGGAGAGAGAAGGTGAACATGATAATGATAATGAAATCGTTTCTCACTTGAATATATGAAGCATAATGTTTAATCAAATAAATGAATAAATGTGATTATTCATCATGCTACATTAATTCAATATGAGTGATTCACTATATGAGTCATTAAGCATTTAATGATGCATTAATGATATGATGAATCACACAAAATGAGTCACAAAATGCATTTAATGATAATGCCACCTAAACCCTCAAGTCACCATGCTTCTAGAAGCTTCCCGCAAAATTACGAGAACGCCCCTCCCATCCGTGAAAACACGGAAAAACTTTAGACTGTATAAATCCAAAAACCTGATACTAGAATCTGGCTTAAACCAAAGCCGGCTAGTAAAAACTGTCCGAACGTCGTACATGCGTAAACACACGTATGTGTCCGAACCCTTGTCGTAAAACCGTACGACCTCTATATCGTTTCGTCTGGAGTAGGGAAATCTCTGTGTGGGACTCTAAAGACTCGACTACTATGCTGGCAGTGGGTTTAACCACAGACCGCAAGCGGCACTAGCTGTACGTAACGAGGTAGATGTCGATAAGAAGGCCGATGAGGAAACCCATCCGAACTCCTACTGAGCCTGTCCGTGACAATATCTGCGCAGTCCGGTCTGTTCGTCTAAGAGTATCGCATGTATGGTCTAGGGGGTGGTGAACGTCAGACCCCTAATAACCATACAATTCATGCCGGCATGGCTCAAGACCATCCGAGAATCTACTGATCAGTCCATCAGTAATTCTCAATCAGCCCTGGACAGGGACTTATGGTAATGACCAACCGATCACAGTGCGATATCAACTCCTTAGACCGGGAGAGACGAATCCCTAACAGTCTCTCACTGCCTCTACGTGGCTTGGGACTGTGCCTAACTAAAACCTGTTTGCACGACTCCTTTGAGCCATGGTAGGGTAATAATCAAAGCACAGTGGGAACTCACACGAGACAAATGACGAATTTAAGTCAACAGACTATCTGCACACATGTCACCTGAGAACTGCTATCTGACGTTAGGTATAATACCATCCAGTCAGTTCTCGGTGAGTCATGTCCGGTGTACTCACATGAAGTGAGCATCTACATACAATCTTAGGTGCAAATCACCAATGGCTGTGGGACCAATCCATCGCCCCTCGTCAGGGTCTAGATATGTATACACTGGTCTACTCTGGAGCATCGATACCCAGTCTCGATACTCCTGCGATCAGGGACATTTAAGGATGTGCCTATTGACTATCCAACTCCCACAAGTATGACTGCCATCACAACGCCGGTAGTCAGGCAAAACACCCTATGGGCTTTATCAACATGTTTATAAATACAAAGTAAAATATATCACACGTTTAAGATAAAGACAAACCAAATAGCGTACTATCATTAGCAAGATTTTCATGTACATACATATCCCTAACTGTCTATACAATGAAGGCCTCTAGGGCATATATATATCCAACACCAATATCATCAAGAAAACCAATAATAATACAAGCGTGACTCTAAGGTCGAAAGAATAACCAACTGGTCTTCTAAGATTATCAAATAATACAGTCTGGTTGATAGATTTTATTAGATACAACTGAATAAATAAAATACAATGGTGGTCATGATGCAAGTGAACCCACCTACCAAAACAATCACCCGGAAAGAAGCAGTGTGCCAGCAAAACCGCCAAGAAAACATGTACGGCAAAACCTTCAAGAAACTGTGGCACAACGTGGGTGAGTTGCCAAGTGAGTAAAAAACATCACTGAGCAGAAATTGCATGTATGAATCAATCATAGGTCATACGATAATAATATCCTCAATAAAATAACCCTGAAACCATATACACATAAGTGTAATATCAAGTGCCCGTGTCAGTTCCTCAGGTAGCAACATAATATATATATGATGTATGAATGCATTAAAATTAAAATAGAATACATCATCAATGAGAAATCTGTCTTCTTTATTTAATGAGATTTCTGTAAAAAAAATCGAAGTATCAACAATGAAATCATCAGAGAATCAGTGTCAAGCATCGACACAAAATATATATCCCAATATCTCAATATCTCATGCTCCGGCAATTCGGACTGGCCCGTATCATCAAATCTTAATATCTAAGGCTCCGGCAATCCGGAATGACCCATATAATCAATCTCAAGACCACGTCGGTATCCTCCAGATATCCGGCGCGTCACAATAACCGGTCGGAAGTGCTCCCCTGCCGGGCTCAACGACATCATCTGCGACCATTTTGTCCCGGGGTACCGCACCGGGTCCACCATGCACCCACAGACGGTTCCTCCTCCTCCTCGAATCGGTTGTATGATATCACTCAAGAGCCGAGAAAACTCATGGTGGACACCTCTCAAATCATATCATGAGAAAACCGTAATTTTCTATCTTTAAAATGATAATAAGTTTATAAAAATCTTTGCGGTTTCTCCAAATCCAGAAATCTCATGGAAATCCGAAATCCCAATCTCAAGAGTAAATAACAGTGCATTACCGGCATAAAACTCCATAATATTGCATGACACATGAATATATGAATGCTTCTGATGTCAAGTAAGGAATGCAATAATTAAACTAGCATATGAAAGCGATAACTTATTGTAACTATCAGCTAGCAATTTATACTAATGAAATAGTGTTTTCTAATATGTACGTGACATGGCAATTACCGATGATGATGTGTGTGAGCCGGCAAGCAGGTGTATGTGGAGCATACGCATCATCGGTAATGGTGCTGGTGTCCTGACAACAGGTTCCATAATAACTAACGAAAACATATATAAACAAGCAATGCGATACGAACAGCAGGAATATATGGCAAATGAATAGTAAATGCAACAATAAAGAATGTACATAATATATATGAGTCATACAGTTTTGGCATTTGAAATAAACGAATTGTGGTGTTTAGAAAATAGGGCTACGGTGTTTTTAAGAAAAGGTACTTCCTTTGAAATATCCGTAGTATCCCTTGGCCTGTCTTTGAAATACTCACGATTCGTTAGTTTTAGAAATAGGTATGACTCGAGCCCAGTGTAACATCTACTAGTAAACTACAGGACTGAGCTAACAGACAAATCGAAAGGGTAAGGAAAACCACCTAAGTCTGAGTCGATATATATATATATATATATATATATATATATATATATATTTATAGTAGTCGGTGATCCCGTCTTAATAGTATCATGTACAATACAATATATATAATATGACATCCTCGAGTCAAGAGTGCGGATCTATCATCATAATTATAGCTCGTACGGTAAATCCATCGTACGGCATCCCAAATCAGAGTACGGGTCAACTATCACATTTATCTCATTATTTATCTGGTACATCATATCCCGAATTAAGGGTGCCGATCTAGAGTCTAGTACATACTGATACCATCAACATATATCTGTGTGTGTATGAAAACACATCGCTAAATGATCCACTAAAATCTCATGTCGTATCTCATAATACGACCCAAGTCACATCACCGATCTCGTGGCATCATGCCCAATCACATCGACTCATCTCCAAGTACCATATACTATCATCATTATCCATATATATGTACACACACACACACACACACATACATACTCACATACATATGTGTGTGTGTGTGTATATCCCCATATACGCACAAATAAAACAAATGTATGTGTGTGTGTGCGCACGTGTGTGCAAATCTTTACTCTAGGGTTTTGCGACTAAGAAGCTAAACTAAGTTACCTCTAATTACACTAAAACTAACCCATGAACACATAAACCTATCTTGATAATCATTAGTCTCACAATACACACATTTGTATATATATAACATAACGTATTCGTATTTTACACTATGAAACTGCGGGGGTGCTATGCGCCATCCACCCGGCATCCCCCGTAGATATATATCTACTCACCTTGATCCTTGCTTGCCGAAGTTGATGTCGCCATTCTCTTCCACATCGTTCAAAGTCCACATGAGGGTACTTACATATATACACATATAGCATCGTGAACAGAAATCACGCACGAAACCAAAACGGCACACGAAACACCCATAGTTTAGAACCTATGGTCTACACATGCAAAAGAATCAAATAATCCTCGACATCGACGTACAAACACCTATTGATCGAGATAAAACACAAAATACAATATTCAAGCTATAAACACAATGAAACCGAAACAGCATCTTTGAAAACTTACTTCAGATTTTACCCTAGGTGAAATTAGCCAATTTTGCATGTGTGGAGGGTCTAATTAGAGGGTATAGGAGCTATGGACCAAGCACGAACAATTTTTGAAGTGCCCAGGCCGCAAATTGCGGCCAGGTAGGATTTATTTTCAGCCAAGTAGAGGGGTTAGGGTCTCGGGTCTTCAGGGTAGCTTCTAGGTTGCCTGCTTGTCTCACTATGTCTGCAAAATATTTTTCAGGTACCCCGGTTCACAGTAGATCTCTAATTATCACCACAATTCCCACAATCTTCCGATATCGGGGTTTCTAAGTTCGTGTCTTGGGGCTTTAATCTCTGGTTTTGTCCAGA
Source organism: Agapanthus africanus (assembly GCA_030015575.1). NCBI lineage: Eukaryota > Viridiplantae > Streptophyta > Magnoliopsida > Asparagales > Amaryllidaceae > Agapanthus > Agapanthus africanus. The sequence continues at coordinate 84,567,004 of CM057349.1, read as the reverse complement.
ATTCTAACACTAAAGAGGTTTAAGATCACTACCAAACCTTAATTGCACCATTTCAATTCAATTCAAACCCTAGCCTCGACTTGGAATTTGCAAAGCTCACTAAACCTTACTTAAAATCTTCTAACTAAATTAGATGCTAAGGTAAATGAAATACTATACTAATGGTGAAAGAACTACCTCATTTGGCAACTCAAGAAAATTCTTGAGTTGCCCCAAGTGCTCAAAATCCTAGCTTTCTTGGTCCAAAATGCTTGTAGTGAGCTTGTGCGCATTTTTAATGAAGGGATTAAGGTGTTTTGGTGTGGGATTGATGGTGTTTGTGAGGATTAAGAGGAGGTGGAGAAGAGGGCAGCCATGAAGGAAAATGATGAAGGAAGAAATGAAGAAGAAAAAACCATGGTCAAATTTGACCCCTCACCTCTCTCACTTCTCTCTCATGCTCATACCTTTTTCTTGATGCCTTTTCTTTTCTTTTCTTTTTCTTTCCCTCTCATTTAAAGACAAATCATGCTTGAAAAAAATAAGGAAAAATCCATGGTGGAAAATGTAAAAAATTTTGTTGCATGTCATGATGCACAATTCAAGCCTAATGCATGATTAGTGAAAATTAATCGTTTTTAGCATTAACGTAGAATATAACTACTTATATAACAATCTGTGAATGCTCCAATCTTATAATCTCTTTCAAATTCAATAAATAACATAATTTCCAAATATTTCCTAATTTATCGGTATATAATTATACCGCATCATTAAAATATTCATAATATTTATTATTTAATTATATAAATTCCCAAAAATAATATTTTATTTTTCTGAAATATTACAATCTTCCCCCCTTAAATAAATTCAGTCCCCAAATTTAAATTTAAACCCCTCAAATACTAAAACATTTCAGTAAAAGATCAAGTTATCGAGACACCAAAGTCATAAATACATAAAACACATCGTAGCGCAATGCATGCGCATGAAAAACGAGCATATAAACCAAAATCGAAACTCCGTCAAGCATCCCGCAATCATCGGAGTTATGGTGAAGACACAAATGTCAAAACCCAATACGAAAACCAACATGATATACACTAAAACTATAACATGTACATAGTACGCGTCGGTATAAACTCGTCAAAACATCTGAAAGAAATGCATGCCAAACCTTTTTCAAATCACTGTGCAATGCGCGTATCACGGCACGGTAACGGACGTTTATTGTAAGAAAATAACTATATCTATACATATCCTTTGTTTAACATACACGTCCTGCCATTTTTGAAAATAATCTAGAAGGGTTTCCCTTGTAAAAAGGTTACGTGTCATCTCGGACACATAGGTAAATACTGAGACTATAGCCCCTTTTTGGAAATCCCTTTGGTAATCATCAATGCATGCAAAAACATATTCAGGTACCGTCCTCGGACTAGTCCTGCTTAGCTACTATACCAAATAGTAAATATCATAAAATATACTGCTCAAGAGAAATCGTACTCAAAATGTGTAGAAGAATGCCACGTGTGTCTGGTGCGCACGGAAATCAAAATTCATGAATCTACATGTGCACAGAAACAAAATCTAAGTGCAACGGGTGTGCACGAAACACCTGTCAAAGGCAATCGGTGTGCCTGACAGCAATATCAGGTGCATCTGATATGCACGAAGAATCTCGATTTAATGCATCTGGTGTGCACCAAAATCGCATCAAGCGCCCAAGCATGCGCAAGAATCCTGTTGGAGTTAGTGCCCTCAGAGTCAATTATTGGATCACAGGCACGTGATTGCAATGATTGAGGGAGGACCTATCCCGGTAGGACAGTCTTACTCGAGATGATAGTATGCTATCTGGTTTATCTTTATCATCGTGTACTGCTTTAGGTGACTTGACATGTCGCTATTACACGTTGATAGAGCCCCTAGGATTCTTGCTTGACGACCAGCAGTATGATGGCGATCATATATGTGGGAGCTGGGGTCTATAAGCACATCCTTAAAAGGTCCCTAGTCGTAGGAGTTTCGAGACAGGGTATCGATACTCCATTAGTAGACTAGTGTATACAGTCGAGACCCCGACGAGGGGCGGTGGCCGGTCTCACAAGCCACTGGTGTCAGTTGATTCACCTAAGATGTATACAGGTGCTCATTGGGTTATGAGTACACCGGGCAGGACTCGCCGGGAACCTGCTAGTTGGTCTTATACCAGATGTCAGATAGCAGTTCCCAGGTGACATGTGTACAGGTTAGTTCATCGACCTGAGATCGTCATTTGTCTCGTGTGAGTTCCCACTGTGCTTTGATTACTACCCTACCACGGCTCAAAGGAGTCGTGCAAACAGGTTTTAGTTGGGTACAGTCCCGAGCCACATGGAGGCAGTGAGCGGATCTGCAGGGGTTCGTCTCTCCCGGTATTGGGGGTGAGGTCGCGCTGTGTCTAGGAGAGCCATTACGCAAAGCCCTCGGCCGAGGCAGGAGATTTACTGGTAGGTATTCCAGTAGTATCTCAGAGCGTTCTGGGCTACGCTCCGACACGACTTGTACCGTTTTTGGGGGTCTGACTTTTACCAACCCCCTAGGCCCGCCATGCGATACTCATAGACGAACGGACCGGACTGTACGGATATTGTCACTGACAGGCTCAGTAGGGTGTCGGGGTGAGCTTCCTCATCGACGTCCCTTTTGGTCAATAGCTGGTGGCCCGTCACGTATTGGTTTATACCTCTGACGTGCCAGTGGTTAAATCCACAGCCATAGTATTGACGAGTCTTTAGAGTCCACCACACTTACAGTTACTCAAGCTTTCGGGCGAAACGCTGTAGAGGCCGTATGGAGATATGGCAGGGTCCGATCAGATACGTGCGGTATTGCACGGATCAGGATCGGACAGTTTTGTACTAGTGGCCGTATAGTTATATGGCAGGGTTTGATCTGATACGTGCGGTATTGCACGGATCAGGATCGAACGGATTTTACTAGCCGGCTTTGGCTTAAGCCGGTCCTAGTCTAGTACAGTGTAGATTTTGTCTCATTGCATTTGTATCCGGACGGAATACAGATGTGGGTGTGTATGCACAGTATCGGGGTTTTCCTGTAATTTATTACGGGACCAGTTTTCTGGAGTTGCCAGTTTGCATTCCGTTCCGGCCGGTTTTCCTTTGTTCTTTCCCGGCCGGACTTTTCCGATGGAGGGGGTAATTTGCAGTTTTGCAAATTACACTTTGTGGAGGGGTTTTATGCAATTGTGTTGATTATGATAGCTTTCATATCTTTCAACCATGCTTGCTTTTATGTGAGATGAAAGGTTATGGGTTTGATGTGAGATAAGCATGGTTGCATGTTTTCTTGTCTTGAGTTGTGGTCACCTCCTTCTTGATCCTACACTCACCTCCCTTCTTGTTTATGTTATGATATTCATTCCTCCACCTTCTTCTTCTCACTTGAGATGATAAGTTTTTTCATGAGAGGAAAAAGAACACTAGAGAGAAGAAAAAGAATGAGAGAGTTCATCTTTATTTTGTGAGGAATTCTTCATCTCCTTCTTCTTCTTGTTATGGAAAAATGAAAGCACCATTTTTCCTAACCCCATTCCTCCATCAAGGCAACTACAAACTCCAAATGAGACTAGCATGATCTACTACACTTTCTACAGCACTTCTTGAGCATGTCGAGTTGCCGGCTTCATGCTCGAGTTGCCTCGGTATTGAGGCGGGAGCCCGTAAAAGACAAAGGCGATGTGGTGCCCTTTCCGGCGAGGAGGCGACGATACGGAGACTACACTTTCCGCGGGAGATCGGGGCGATGATGAGAAGACCGGAGGACTCGGATCTCTTGGTATACTTCTTTTCCCACCTCTTGTTAGCTAGCGTAGGTTAATGGTTTACGATCCGGGTTTTCTTTGTCCGCGGTAGCGCCGGTTTCCGAGTAAGGAAAAATTTTGATTCCGCAATTTGGCCTCGAGTAAGACGGCCGGGGCGCTGCCGTGGCGCAACATGGTATCAGAGCCACGCCATTAACCTTACCTAGCTTCGTTTAATGTGTTTTACGTTTCCGATCGAACAAAATCCCGAAAACTCGTATTTCAAGCACATCAGTTTCTGTCGAAATTTTTTGAAGTCTAAAAATTTTTCAGGTGGTCTCAGAATGATGTGCAGGGAAATATAAGAGATCTGGGAAAAATTGGTAACATGATTCCCTCTTTTCACCGCGGAAGCGCGGCCAAAGCAGTGCTTTGGCCGCTCTTCCGCCGCCGTTTAAATTACTCACTGTACCATTTTTCTCCAGATTGTCTTAAACTTTATTTTGGGGCTTTTGGGATATTAAACTTGGGCCCAGGTTTTCTGTGACTGCTACAGTATTGGTTTGGGGCCCACTTGTTAATTGTTTGATTGATCGGAAAATTTTAAACACATTATTTCACAGTGTTTACATTATATCTGCGACCGTGAATGTCACTCGATCGGTAAATCCGGTCTAACTGCTATAGCCCGGTTAGACGGATTTGCGAACGTGACTTTCACGTTGATGTTCTATGTTTATGCTGTGATGTTGCGGATCGGTCGTGGGGATAGCCTGGATGCAATGCTAGTACTGTTTTGTGGTATTATGTACATTTGATATTGCGGGGCGAGCGTCCGACATGTGGACTGCCGTCACTGCCAGTTTGTATTATTCTTTTGGGGCACGGCCTGGTTGCGGTCGATGTACCCGGTGTATGTATATTTTACATTCTGTACTAGGTTTGCCCCGCGGTGGGGTGCACGGATAGCCAGGTTCTGGAGGGCAACGGGCCCGCATCTCAGGGCATTGAGACGGAGGGGGCTTCAGTCCAGGATTGGCGGGCTATTCGCCGCACTCGTAGGGGGTACAGGTTGACCCAGGAGGGGTGCCCAAGTTACCGGATTCCGTGAAGTGCTGGGTGGTCCATTCACGGTTCTGAAGGGGGCTGCCTCGCTTCAGGTCTTGGCGGGTGACTTGCCGCGCCCGTAGGGGTCTAGGATTTCATTGCACAGGCTATCCACACGACCAGGGGAACGTCGGGTTTCAGCAGCGGCTCTGTGAAACCCGGGGCTTCCAGATATCTGTATTGTTCTGTGATGCTGTACATTTCTGTGATGTTGCATTTCATTCACGCCTTGAGCGAAATACTATATATTGGTATATATATTAGTAGATGTTGTATATGTTTTACACCCGCGCTAGTCCAGTCCCCGCTCTGCCGTTAGTTAGCTAACCTAACGGGTGATGACGGGACCCAGTGGCGAATGCGGATGGCATATACGTACGTCAGTATATTTTCGTTCTTTGTGGTGTGATCAATTGATGGGACTGCATTGATTCGGATCAATGCAAGATAAACAAACCTAATCTGATGTTGTTGGAACATTTTTCAAAAAAAAAAAAAAAAAGCTGTTATTGCAAGGACGTTCACTTTTGTTTTGCATCGTGGTATTCATTTGGAATATCCTGCTCCTCAGTCGACGAGGCAAGGGCCGAGATCCCTTCACCGGGAGTGACCCCTTGGACAGAAGTTTGCGTCAGGGCATTAACTTCACTATAGCCGATTACTTTTGCTTTGCATCGTGGTATTCAGTTGGAATATCCTGCACCTCATTCTACGGGGAAAGAGCCGAGATCCCTTCACCGGGAGTGACCTCTTTAGTAAAGGTTTTCGTCACTATATTTTCTAAAAGGTTATCCAGTTCCTTCAACGATATCAAGTTCATTACGTTAAAGGTTTTTCGCCAAAAACCATTCGTAGCCCTCCGTCATTTCTTATGGGTATTATTTAGTATTCGTGCTGCGTTTGTTGACTCCGTCAAGGCGTAGTGTACGGTAGGTAAGTGGTGCTTGTTTGTTGCATAAGTGGGATTGGTTAGGACAGTCGTGCGGCCTTGTTGACTCCGTCAAGGGCACGTACGGGTGGGTTTAATGCAATCCAGATAATGACGGGTTGAACTTGACTAGGACTCTTTGATTTGTTGACTCCGTCAAGGTCACTTGAGTCCTAGGGGTAAAAATCACATCGGGAGTTTCAAAAGAACTGAAACTTGCCAGGTATGCGCATACCTTCTGGAGTGTGGTGACGTGAGTGGATTCCGTCACGTTATCATGCGATGATAGTTGGATCCCGATTCCCACTGATGAGTTGGTTTACTCCTCGGGTGATCCCGACTAATTCTTCTTTCAGGTTTGGAGGAGAATTTGAGGTACAGTGGGAGGTTTCCAGATTAGACAAAGTGGTAACCATTCTGATCTAGGTTAGAGTGCACGCTGAGTGTTTCTTCTCTCTCTCTCTGGCAGCGACCATTGACCCGACCCTGGACTATGACTCAGTGACCAAGTTGACCAAACCTTCTTAACACTGGCTTTTGGATTGTCAGAGTTGCAGACCTCATTGCCACTCCTACTTTTACCCTTTTCTCCAGGGCACCCCGTATTACCGCGAACGTCCACTTCCATTGGACAAAACCATCGTATGGTTAGATACGAACTCGAAGGACTTCGAGGATGGTTTCTGGTTCTGGAGAAAACGGATAGGACTATTCAGTTGTCTTTTCTTTTCACCTTCTCTCAGGTTGCGAGTACTCCTTGGTTTAGGAGTAGTACACCTATTACGCAAATTGGATAGTCTTCTTCCAAACCTTAGGCTGGTGCCGAACAGTGGGGAATGAAGAAAACCAATTAGCATAACGATGGTGTACAGAAGGTATTGAGTTAAGACAAAGAAAGGGATTAGTAAGAGGGCAAAGTAAATTGCGACTGCTATTCACGACCGAACCAAGTATTTCTTCGCCAATCCTAAATCACCTTTGTATTTCTCCAGGACACTCCGTATCACTACGAAGATCCACAGTTTATTTGGATACTCCATCGTATGGTTATATACGAACTCGAAAGGAACTTGTTCCAGTTCGGGGATGGATTCTGGTTCAGGAGAAATAGGAATAAAGTACATTCAGGTGTCTTTTATCTTCACCTTCTCTCGCATTGCGAGTGCTCCTAGGATTAGGACAGTACACCCTTTATGCTTATTGGATAGTCTTCTTCCAAACCATAGGCTGGTGCCGAACGGTAGGGAAGGAAGAAAACCAATTGGCCTAAAGGGGTGTGCAGACGGTAATGACTAAAGACATATAAAGGGATTTGGACAGGTGGCAAAGAATTATACGGTTATAGTTGTGAATCTGGATAATGGTAGAGGCATTACTAGGAATACCAGAATACCCCACAGAAACATTACAATGTTTCAGTTTCACTGTGTACTGTTAAAAGAAAACTGATTTCCCGATTAGACACTTATTCCAGGGTATGTATTTACCAGGTATGATTCTCACATCTGTATGGTTTTACAGATGATGAGTGGGAGTAAGTTATTGGGAATTGGGTGGTCATCCTCATTATATCGGGATTCGTTGTAATCGGTGATATTTGAGGAAGTCACCTGGGTTGTTTGCCGGTCGGCAATTATTTGGTTTTGAATATCCGCGGTTATGCACCAATTTCAAATTGATATATCTGTACGTCTATTTTCATAGAGTGAGATATGCCCTTTTTGATATTATGTCGATGACATTTACCTATATCAGTGGATGGTTAGGTAAGGAGCATTAAACAGCGGTGTAATTCTTCTTAACCATAAGTACAGTTTTCGACCTACGACACACAGTGAAAGAGTTGTTAGACTCAGCGGACTTATACAGAGTATTGTATGTTGTCCAGTGTCCATTAGGACAGAGGGGTTGGTCCTCGTACTATATTCGGTTTACTTATGACTTCTCTAGATTTTAGACAGCTGTTTCGTGGAAACACAGGGTCTAAGTTTTGAGGAGTTATAGGTATTTGAATAGAGTAGAGAACCAGGTGTAGCAAGTATCGGGATTCTTCAAAGAGATCGAAGATGTAGATACTTGTGTATGGTATTCAGTTGATAGTAATGATGAAGACAGATTGCTTCTCTTTCAGGATACTCATAATTGGAAGCGTTCCTAAGTTGAGTAACGCTGATCGGCCTCTCTCCATTTAGTTGACATGCACTGGAGACAGCTGCATGATTTGAATCTGGTTCAATTGAATCAGTGCCTCTGTTTCTATATTAGATATAGAACAGTTCATATCTTAACGATGTTAAGGTACGGGAAGTTGTCCGGCTTATGCTTAAAACCAGACTCCGGATAACTCAAGGCACGTTTCTGTAATGGCTGTTTGTGGGTTGACCCAGGCTATGACGAGGGTTGATTTTCTACCATCTGGCAGATCAATAGAAATATTGTTCTAGACTCGCCACAGTTTTATTAAAAATGGATTTTTTCAAAAACAGAAGTGGGAGTATGGTAGAACTGGAAGTGATTCCAGAACCGCAAACGATTACTGAAGATTTGATAAGGAACCTAAAGATTCAATCTGATTTGACATTCCATTGGCCACTCCGCAGATAAGGTGGGTAACTTCAGGCACCCGAGAGGTACTCCGGTAGCCTCAAGGACGGTGACAGGGAAGTTCTTGTTTACCCACACTTGCCATTGTTGTTGTTCCAGGCTGCGAGACCCGGCAGGAGGATGAGTATAGCGTCGTTCTAAACTAGCTTTAGAAGTGCACGTCTATATGACTCTGGCAGAGGGTTGTCGTAGTCAGTGGGAGCAGCGGAAGCATTGGTGGACTTCATGCTTATATCTATTTATAGACTAAAGCAGATATAGCGGAGTTAGATCATCTGTTTCTGATGTGACAGTCATGGGTTTGACGTCATCAGAATAGGGGATGGATCTGTTGAGAAGGTAGTAGGAAGTGATATTCCTATACTACGATCGGTTATACTTTGGTCGTCACACAGTGTTTTCTCCACATGGGACTTGGATATTATATCAGACATACTGGTTACTAGACCTATGGTTTTAGATCTAGATTTGGGTGGTTTCCCAATCAGGGTACCTTGACAGCATTCTAAGAGTATTTAGAATGGACGACTCCTGGCATGGTAGTGTACCTGCAGGTAATGGAGTCACCCTCTCTAAAGGTGTCTTATAGACTAAAGGGGAGAGGGATACGCATGATTGACAGATCACTTGCTTAGGCAATTGAGTCAATCATGAGATGTCAAGTACCACACCAGATGTTGTTCTTGCACTAGATGCAATAAGATGATATTGATCCAATCCTGGAGGAACAGTCGGAAGCAGTTTTAGAACATAAGTGAATGTTCTAGGGATATGATAACGGCTGCCTCCTTTAGGAGACGGTTATCACTCCAGGCTTCCAAGGTGACATGGACGACAAGGAGGTTGTCAGAGTTTTAGTTCTCCCTCTGACGAGGGACAGTATTTTGGACAGATGGTCCAAGACAATACTGAGGGTGGCATGGCGCAGGAGACTGATTAAGTTCAGTTGATGATACAGTCTAAGAAGTTTGGATTTGGTGTTCATTTATGAACTAGGTCCCATCAGACATCCAGACATTCTAAGACAGGTATTGCTCATTTCGGGAGATGGCTTTCTCCGCGAACTTGAGATATAGAGAGACATAGAAAGAAACTTCATAGCGGATCCACTCACTGAGGCTATTCCTCGAACGCAATAGTTTCGCAAACGGGTTTTGTGAGACTGACTAGTAGAGGAGTTGGGTGTTCGGTATCACACGGGCTGTGAGTATGCGACATCGCAATAATTAGCCTTGAGTGCAAGTGGGAGATTGTTGGAGTTAGTGCCCTCAGAGTCAATTATTGGATCACAGGCACGTGATTGCAATGATTGAGGGAGGACCTATCCCGGTAGGACAGTCTTACTCGAGATGATAGTATGCTATCTGGTTTATCTTTATCATCGTGTACTGCTTTAGGTGACTTGACATGTCGCTATTACACGTTGATAGAGCCCCTAGGATTCTTGCTTGACGACCAGCAGTATGATGGCGATCATATATGTGGGAGCTGGGGTCTATAAGCACATCCTTAAAAGGTCCCTAGTCGTAGGAGTTTCGAGACAGGGTATCGATACTCCATTAGTAGACTAGTGTATACAGTCGAGACCCCGACGAGGGGCGGTGGCCGGTCTCACAAGCCACTGGTGTCAGTTGGTTCACCTAAGATGTATACAGGTGCTCATTGGGTTATGAGTACACCGGGCAGGACTCGCCGGGAACCTGCTAGTTGGTCTTATACCAGATGTCAGATAGCAGTTCCCAGGTGACATGTGTACAGGTTAGTTCATCGACCTGAGATCGTCATTTGTCTCGTGTGAGTTCCCACTGTGCTTTGATTACTACCCTACCACGGCTCAAAGGAGTCGTGCAAACAGGTTTTAGTTGGGTACAGTCCCGAGCCACATGGAGGCAGTGAGCGGATCTGCAGGGGTTCGTCTCTCCCGGTATTGGGGGTGAGGTCGCGCTGTGTCTAGGAGAGCCATTACGCAAAGCCCTCGGCCGAGGCAGGAGATTTACTGGTAGGTATTCCAGTAGTATCTCAGAGCGTTCTGGGCTACGCTCCGACACGACTTGTACCGTTTTTGGGGGTCTGACTTTTACCAACCCCCTAGGCCCGCCATGCGATACTCATAGACGAACGGACCGGACTGTACGGATATTGTCACTGACAGGCTCAGTAGGGTGTCGGGGTGAGCTTCCTCATCGACGTCCCTTTTGGTCAATAGCTGGTGGCCCGTCACGTATTGGCTTATACCTCTGACGTGCCAGTGGTTAAATCCACAGCCATAGTATTGACGAGTCTTTAGAGTCCACCACACTTACAGTTACTCAAGCTTTCGGGCGAAACGCTGTAGAGGCCGTATGGAGATATGGCAGGGTCCGATCAGATACGTGCGGTATTGCACGGATCAGGATCGGACAGTTTTGTACTAGTGGCCGTATAGTTATATGGCAGGGTTTGATCTGATACGTGCGGTATTGCACGGATCAGGATCGAACGGATTTTACTAGCCGGCTTTGGCTTAAGCCGGTCCTAGTCTAGTACAGTGTAGATTTTGTCTCATTGCATTTGTATCCGGACGGAATACAGATGTGGGTGTGTATGCACAGTATCGGGGTTTTCCTGTAATTTATTACGGGACCAGTTTTCTGGAGTTGCCAGTTTGCATTCCGTTCCGGCCGGTTTTCCTTTGTTCTTTCCCGGCCGGACTTTTCCGATGGAGGGGGTAATTTGCAGTTTTGCAAATTACACTTTGTGGAGGGGTTTTATGCAATTGTGTTGATTATGATAGCTTTCATATCTTTCAACCATGCTTGCTTTTATGTGAGATGAAAGGTTATGGGTTTGATGTGAGATAAGCATGGTTGCATGTTTTCTTGTCTTGAGTTGTGGTCACCTCCTTCTTGATCCTACACTCACCTCCCTTCTTGTTTATGTTATGATATTCATTCCTCCACCTTCTTCTTCTCACTTGAGATGATAAGTTTTTTCATGAGAGGAAAAAGAACACTAGAGAGAAGAAAAAGAATGAGAGAGTTCATCTTTATTTTGTGAGGAATTCTTCATCTCCTTCTTCTTCTTGTTATGGAAAAATGAAAGCACCATTTTTCCTAACCCCATTCCTCCATCAAGGCAACTACAAACTCCAAATGAGACTAGCATGATCTACTACACTTTCTACAGCACTTCTTGAGCATGTCGAGTTGCCGGTTTCATGCTCGAGTTGCCTCGGTATTGAGGCGGGAGCCCGTAAAAGACAAAGGCGATGTGGTGCCCTTTCCGGCGAGGAGGCGACGATACGGAGACTACACTTTCCGCGGGAGATCGGGGCGATGATGAGAAGACCGGAGGACTCGGATCTCTTGGTATACTTCTTTTCCCACCTCTTGTTAGCTAGCGTAGGTTAATGGTTTACGATCCGGGTTTTCTTTGTCCGCGGTAGCGCCGGTTTCCGAGTAAGGAAAAATTTTGATTCCGCAATTTGGCCTCGAGTAAGACGGCCGGGGCGCTGCCGTGGCGCAACAAATCCAAATCAAGTGCACAAGGTGAACGAAAACAAATATCGAGTATCACAATCGAAATCGACGGTATACAACACATCTCAATCCAAATCAGGTATACCGTGGTATATAATCTCACAACCATATGCATCAGCGTGTACAAAATCGAATCAAAATACTGAAAGTGCATAAAAACTATGCCGAAGGCACAAGTCAAATCACATGCATACCATACGCATGAAATCAAAATCAACATCTCGTATGACATCAAATCGAAGTCAAGTGCAACTGTGGTGCACAAAATCTAAATCATGCAAATACATCGCCCAAAATACCGAAATCAAAGATGGCGGAAACAGTCCCGCTCTGGCACATCCTTTAAAGATCTATGGCCAACTTTCATGGTCATTCATAACATATCTCGTCGACGATGCCGAACTCTGGTCTACTGGGCGTGCACAATATGACCGATCTTGGGTCTAAGTCTTCTCATTTAATATTTCCAAAAAGATCTTGTCGGGGTCTCTCCAAATCTCGTTTCTGCTGAACTGGCTGGAAGTTATCACCTTTTACTAAATCCATTTCTTGTTCCGGAACGGCTGCATACTCATTATGACTCCTTCTGGAAGATATATCCATATACAATGCCTCTGCATGCGTATCACATCTCTTATGTTAGCGAGTGGAACTTCACCTCATCAAAATCTCGTACGAACCTCATACTCCACTTTTCTCTAATGTCGACTGATTCGGACTCGTCTTTTCGTGGCTGTATGGACTGTGCTCCAACGGCTATACTCGTATCTAGAGTCTCCCAAGTAATGTATCCCATCACACGATATCCGAATGACATTGAACTTTTCGATCTATTCGTTAAAGTTCCATAATCCCCCAAGAGCTCAACTCTTGAGTACAGTTTAATAATATTCAGTACATGCCACAGTACTTATGGACCAGCCGTAGAAGGGCAAACCCAAGCCTCATTAATGACACCGCGGAACTGCTGCAAACCCTAAGGTTCAAAAGCGTTCCCATGGTCATTATATTGAGTTAGGGTTTCCTTCTTCTAAAGGGTCCACGGAATTACTTGCATGTTTTTCCGAATACTTTAAACTTGGAAAAATGGGTTTCTGACATTCGATCATTTCCTTTCGACTCTCAACGTATCTGCGTGAAGTCTTCTCAAGTTGGAATCAATCAATCTGATAATCTCGCATCGGGGTGTGCAAATGAACCACATATCCTGGTCGTTATCCATGGGTGACTAGCAATCTTCTATCACCTACCTAAGTACAACTCATGTTGTAATTGCTTCAATTATCTGAGGCGATACCTTGTCATTCGCAGCAACAACTGGCTCATTCGTCCTCACGCTAAACAATGCCTCAATCATCAAGAATAAATGGTGCATTGACGGTCATCACATTCTAGCTGGCCTCTAACGGTGGCCCAATGCTCTGGTGCTGATCTGTACGTTTGAGAAATTTTGTAAAAGCAATCCATCAAATGCTCATGGCGCAAAAACACAATAAAACAATACATCTATGCAATCGTGTATCCCTAGAATCACGCTCTGGTCAGTCCTCGTCCAAAACGAGCTCATGCCGACCGCAACTCTAGCTGCAGCTCTCTCTACCCGTGTAATCGTGGTAGCAAAAACCATAAACCGATATCGATGAGGATAGATCATAGGAATGAATATAATACTGTGCAAGAAAATGTACATACTAAGGCTTCTTAAGCGGAGTAGCGTATCGTAAGTATTCCGCGGAACATACCCACAGTACGTCACTCTACATAAGTCACCTACTCCATCAACCAAGATCAACCTACGCGACGAAAGTTCGGATCTAATACCCCTCGACCAAGTCTAAGTTCCGTAAGTTCTGTAACAACCCTAATTTTCTTATACACTTTTTCCTATAAAAAGTTTTTCAAAAATCCATAAAGGGGAATTTATTGCCTGAGCACAAGATTTAAGTAATTAATTAGCAATTTAATTAAAAGAAGGAGCTTGTAGCTCATTGGTAATACCTTGCATTGCTGAACCAAGCCACCAAAGTTCAAATCTCATGCCCCACATTATTTTTAATATTTTGTTTTAAATTCTTCTTCAATATTGTGTCTCTTCATCTTCTAAACCCCCATGTACACTTCAAATTCCTAGATCGGTTTCAGAGACCATTGAAATCCCTATTTACTCCATTTTAATGATTTTTTAATACATTTTTAAGTAAAACCTTTCATATACCCTATTTACTCCAACTTTTAATGATTTTATACATTTTTATATTTCTAAACCCTTCACCTACCCTACCCTAGCTACCCTATAAATAGACCCCTACCCCCTACCTTCTCATTCCAAAACCATAGAATTACTCTCTTGAAATTTCCACAAGAAAGTGTGCTTTGAAACCGAGTTCACGACGCAACGCATCGGCAACCCTTTTAGTCCCCCTCACTCCTTAGTATAGATCAAAACCCGTAAGTCCCATTTTTCTCTCTTTTCTATTTCTTAAAATACGGAATTATGAAATCCGACGGAAATTGGAATAAACCGATTTCCGATTCGGTTTTTCTACAAAATCCCACATGTCACCTAATCCATAATATCTAAACATATCCATGATGACTATTAATCATATAGAAATCAATTTAAACAAAGTTTCTCACATGAAATGATAACTTTCTTGTAATATCGTATTCTTTTCACAATAATACCATGAAGTTTATTTTACTTCTTCTAATCAATACCCTCATTCCTAAACATATTCATCTTGATAAATAAACTTGTAAAAATCAATTTGAATGAGTTTTCACACATGAAATGATAACGTTTTCAAATACCGTATTCTTACACTTAAATACCCTTATGTTTAATTTAACATGTTTAACCTCTAAACTTCACTAAACCTTAAAATAAGACACGAGGTAATGACCTACCTCTACACACACAAATATAACCTTAATTGATATTCCCAAAATTTAAAATACGAAAATACAAGACTTTTCGCTAAAATACCATATTCTTTATAAACCTTTTCTAGAAGTTTTAAGTTGTACACAATTCTAAAACAAAATATTTTAAAATGAAAGTACGATATGTCATGGACATCGATCGTTTATCTAAACCTGACTTTGTGGTATCTAGGCAAGTGTGTCTAGGCTAGTGGTTTTTAATTAGGCCCACTACTGTGGTTCCTTCCTACTTACCTGGCACTTACCTGGCCGCAATTGGCGGTGAAGAGGCGATTTGAGGCTTCTAATGACTTATCGTTTAGACCTTAGAAATAGGCTAGTTGTCTTAGGAAACCCTAAAAACTAAAATACGGAAATTTATACCCTTTTACAAATAAATACCTTATATTTATAAAACCGTTTTTCTAGATGAATAGTATTTATAAAATCTTTGCAAAGCGCCACTACAACCCACCTTTGGGGAACCCATTAGGGATAGTACAGTTCATCGTGCACCCGCGGGCTAGAAGTGCAAGATTCAGACCTCCGCAAGGAGCATTCGGTCTCGAAAGGTTTAAAATACGACATTTAAAAAAAATGAGATTTTGGATAATAAAATATTTATTATATATATAATTATCATTTAAACACCTATTTTATCATAAGATAAAGTTTCCACATTTTTCTAAAATTACAAGATTAAAAGTTACATTAAAATACCATGAATTTCAAATAAACCAATATTAAAAATTAATATTTTTATTAGGATATATTCACTAGAATAACACAAATAAAATCCACACTCATTATAACTATAAAGACGAATAATAAATTCTTGAGGTGTATTTTGAAACTATACAAAAGTACTTTTTACATAAAACCCCCTCAAGTTTTATAAATTACAATAAGGCCCCTAACAAATACAGAACTTCAAATTACCTTTCTCTTAGTTTGACTCGGGTTAGAGTCTGACTAATTCTGACTTGAATATGATTCAGGTCAATCTATATTCTTTTATTTTCCAACTCAATATGAATACATGAATCCCTGAATCCAGTTAACAATCTATATAACTTGACCGAACTGAACCATAGATATATTCCTTTTACATGTTTCCCAGTATTCCATTTACATGACTCTACGGTTATAACCGTTTCCTGATATCATAGTTTCGGTCAGTCAGTTAATCAATCTTGCAATCAATACAATTTTACAAGATAACAATACAAACAAGACATCGCGGGGTTTAAGGGGTAGATTGGTACAGAAGGTGTTAAAGGTGGCACGAGGTGGTCAGATTAATACACCTAACCTGAATCCCATTGCTTTTGTACCGTGGCATAACGGTTCCTTGTACTATACGTGCCTTAGTCTCTGGCAAGTGAGACTCCCCTCGTATACACTGGCATCCTTCTGTACCAAGCTACAAACAACAGCGTTAATATAACATTACAATAATAGTTTACACTTTAGAAATGTATCTTATTATTCTGTCTTCTTTACTTCCCTCTTACCTTTGGGACTTACCGAGCGATCTGTTCGCTGACGACATTCTGTTTCTCTCTTCCTTGAATGTCGTCAGGTGACCTGGACCCGGCAGAAGTTGAACCAACCCAAGAAGACTTGGAGCAATTTGCCGAAGACCCAGCAGTATAATTCATTGTACACTTTTCTTTTCAGTACTTTCCTTTTCCTGTTTTGCCACTGTTTAGGCATTTTTATTTCAGTTGTATTTTCCTTTCCATGTATTGTATAAAGAATATTAATAAATAAAAGTTGTTGTTCTTTTTATACTCTTGTCTCTTGTGTATTTTATATTGCTTAGATATGCTTAGCGTATGTACTTCTGAGTATATACGTAGTGGGCCTCGTCACGCCCACTTCGCCGTACACTGGGAAGCGGGGCGTGACAGGTTTTGTTGGTGGCCCATGCAGGTCAGAGCTGTATGAATCCCTGTCATGCAGTTCTGGTCTGCGTGAACAACCTAAGCAATATAACACAAGAACCAGCAACTAAAACATTCTTTACAATCATGTTCCTTGAATCCCATCATTTCTTTGAATCATATACCTTGAATCTGTCCTAATCCAAAATTCCATCATCTCTTTTACAATTTTACCAAAACATTTGCGTTCTTTCATTCCTTCACACATTCTTTACATTTTTAAAACCGTTGCACCACCTTGTTATTTTTCACATACTGTCAGCACACCAGCACCAAACTTTCCTTGGATTTGTTACACTTTCCTTTTACAAATTTCGAGGGCGAAATTTTTATAAGGAGGGTAGAATGTAACAACCCTAATTTTCTTATACACTTTTTCCTATAAAAAGTTTTTCAAATATTTTTTCAAAAATCCATAAAGGGGTATTTATTTCCTGAGCATAAGATTTAAGTAATTAATTAGCAATTTAATTAAAAGAAGGAGCTTGTAGCTCATTGGTAATACGTTGCATTGCTGAACCAAGCCATCAAAGTTCAAATCCCATGCCCCGCATTATTTTTAATATTTTGTTTCAAATTCTTCTTCAATATTGTGTCTCTTCATCTTCTAAACCCCCATGTACACTTCAAATTTCTAGATCGGTTTCAGAGACCGTTGAAATCCCCATTTACTCCATTTTAATGATTTTTTAATACATTTTTAATTAAAACCTTTCATATACCCTATTTACTCCAACTTTTAATGATTTTATACATTCTTATATTTCTAAACCCTTCACCTACCCTACCCTACCAACCCTATAAATAGACCCCTACCCCCTACCTTCTCATTCCAAAACCATAGAATTACTCTCTTGAAATTTCCACAAGAAAGTGTGCTTTGAAACCGAGTTCACGACGCAACGCATCGGCAACCCTTTTAGCCCCCCTCACTCCTTAGTATAGATCAAAACCCGTAAGTCTCATTCTTCTCTCTTTTCTATTTCTTAAAATACGGAATTATGAAACCCGACGGAAATCGGAATAAATCGATTTCCGATTCGGTTTTTCTACAAAATCCCACTTGTCACCTAATCCATAATACCTAAACATATCCATGATGACTATTAATCACATAGAAATCAATTTAAACAAAGTTCCTCACATGAAATGATAACTTTCTTGTAATATCGTATTCTTTTCACAATAATACCATGAAGTTTATTTTACTTCTTCTAATCAATTCCCTCATTCCTAAACATGTTCATCTTGATAAATAAACTTGTAAAAATCAATTTGAATGAGTTTTCACACATGAAATGATAACGTTTTCAAATACCGTATTCTTACACTTAAATACCCTTATGTTTAATTTAACATGTTTAACCTCTAAACTTCACTAAACCTTAAAATAAGACACGAAATAATGACCTACCTCTACACACACACAAATATAACCTTAATTGATATTCCCAAAATTTAAAATACGAAAATACAAGACTTTTCGCTAAAATACCATATTCTTTATAAACCTTTTCTAGAAGTTTTAAGTTGTACACAATTCTAAAACAAAATCTTTTAAAATGAAAGTACGATATGTCATGGACATCGATCGTTTATCTAAACCTGACTTTGTGGTGTCTAGGCAAGTGTGTCTAGGCTAGTGGTTTTTAATTAGGCCCACTACTGTGGTTCCTTCCCACTTACCTGGCACTTACCTGGCCACAATTGGCGGTGAAGAGGCGATTTGAGGCTTCTAATGACTTATCGTTTAGACCTTAGAAATAGGCTAGTTGGCTTAGGAAACCCTAAAAACTAAAATACGGAAATTTATACCCTTTTACAAATAAATACCTTATATTTATAAAACCGTTTTTCTAAATGAATAGTATTTATAAAATCTTTGCAAAGCGCCACTACAACCCACCTTTAGGGAACCCGTTAGGGATAGTACGGTTCATCGTGCACCCGCGGGCTAGTAGTGCGAGATTCAGACCTCCGCAAGGAGCATTCGGTCTCGAAAGATTTAAAATACGACATTTAAGAAAAATGAGATTTTGGATAATAAAATATTTATTATATATATAATTATCATTTAAACACCTATTTTATCATAAGATAAAGTTTCCACATTTTTCTAAAATTACAAGATTAAAAGTTACTTTAAAATACCATGAATTTCAAATAAACCAATATTAAAAATTAATATTTTTATTAGGATATATTCACTAGAATAACACAAATAAAATCCACACTCATTATAACTATAAAGACGAATAATAAATTCTTGAGGTGTATTTTGAAACTATACAAAAGTACTTTTTACATAAAAACCCCTCAAGTTTTATAAATTACAATAAGGCCCCTAACAAATACAGAACTTCAAATTACCTTTCTTTTAGTCTGACTCGGGTTAGAGTCTGATTAATTCTGACTTGAATATGATTCAAGTCAATCTATATTCTTTTATTTTCCAACTCAATATGAATACATGAATCCCTGAATCCAGTTAACAATCTATATAACTTGACCGAACCGAACCATGGATATATTCCTTTTACATGTTTCCCAGTATTCCATTTACATGACTCTATGGTTATAACCGTTTCCTGATATCATGGTTTCGGTCAGTCAGTTAATCAATCTTACAATCAATACAATTTTACAAGATAACAATACAAACAAGATATCGCGGGGTTTAAGGGGTAGATTGGTACGGAAGGTGTTAAAGGTAGCACGGGGTGGTCAGATTAATACACCTAACCTGAATCCCATTGCTGTTGTACCATGGCATAACGGTTCCTTGTACTATACGTGCCTTAGTCTCTGGCAAGTGAGACTCCCCTCGTATACACTGGTATCCTTCTGTACCAAGCTACAAAAAACAGCGTTAACATAACATTACAACAATAGTTTACACTTTAAAAATGTATCTTATTATTCTGTCTTCTCTACTTCCCTCTTACCTTTGGGACTTACCGAGCGATCTGTTCGCTGACGACATTCTGTTTCTCTCTTCCTTGAATGTCGTCAGGTGACCTGGACCCGGCAGAAGTTGAACCAACCCAAGAAAACTTGGAGCAATTTGCCGAAGACCCAGCAGTATAATTCATTGTACACTTTTCTTTTCAGTACTTTCCTTTTCCTGTTATGCCACTGTTTAGGCATTTTTATTTCAGTTGTATTTTCCTTTCCATGTATTGTACAAAGAATGTTAATAAATAAAAGTTGCTGTTCTTTTTATACTCTTGTCTCTTGTGTATTTTATATTGCTTAGATACGCTTAGCGTATGTACTTCTGAGTATATACGTAGCGGGCCTCGTCGCGCCCACTTCGCCGTACACTGGGAAGCGGGGCGTGACAAGTTCAAGCCTAGGTTCCGAATATATATATATACGTCCTAGACTCCGCATAGTCAAACTTAGACTCGAACCAAGGATAAACCTAGCTCTCTGATACCAACTTTGTCAAGACCCGAAATGGCATGTGACTGGCACTTGAATCATATGAAGTCTATAGGACCCCATCTAATTCAAGTAAGCCAAAATCCCAGAAATCTAAAGCATTTGAAAGAAGAATGTGAAGGAAAACTTGTTTAAAAGTTTGCGTATAAATCACTTTGAAAGTCGTAGTAAATATTTTTAAAACATCAAGTCTTTTCCGAAAATTTCGGCAGAGTCTTCTTTGTAAATACTGACCCTAAATAGGTACAACATGAATAATATACATAAATGATAAAAGGCATCTCCAAGCGGGAGCTAGCTCTTCGCCAATTGGCGGTCACAACCATGCAATCAATATAATATACAATGCCGAAGGGTGAGGATCAAAACTCAAAAGGGAACCAATATCATCAAGAAAACCCATAATAATACAAGCGTGATTCTAAGGTCGAAAAAATAAACAACTAGTCTTTTAAGGTTATCAAATAATACAGTCTGGTTGATGGAGTTTACTAGATACAACTGAATAAATAAAATACAATGGTGGTCACGATGCAAGTGAATCCACCTACCAAAGCAATCACCCGGAAAGAAGCAGTGTGCCAGCAAAGCCGCCAAGGAAACCTGTATGGAAAAAGCTGCAAGAAACTGTGACACAACGGGGGTGGATTGCCAACTCATGAGTAGAAAACATCACCGAGCAGAAATCGCATGTATCACTCAATCCTAGGTCATACGATAATAATATCCTCAATAAAATAACCCTGAAACCATCTACACATAAGTGTAATATCAAGTGCTCGTGTCAGTGCCTTAGGTAGCAACATAATACATATATGATGTATGAATGCATTAAAATGAAAACAGAATACATCATCAATAAGAAAACCGTCTTCTTTATTTAGTGAGATTTCTGTATAAAAATCGACGTATCAACAAAGAAATCATCAGAGAATCGGTGTCATCGACACAAAATATATATATCCCAATATCTCAATGTCTCAGGCTCCGGCAATCCGGACTGGCCCGTATCATCAAATCTCAATATCTAGGGCTCCGGCAATCCGGACTAGCCTATACCATCAATCTCAAGACCACGTCGGTATCCTCCGGATATCCAGCGCGTTACAATAACCAGTTGGTAGTGCTCCCCTACCGGGATCAACACCATCATCTGCGACCATCTTGCCCCGGGGTATCGCACCGGGTCCACCATGCACCCACAGACGGTTCCTCCTCCTCTTCGAATCGGGTGTATGATATCGCTCAAGAGCCGAGAAAACTCATGGTGGACACCTCTCAAATCATATCATGAGAAAACCGCAATTTTCTATTTTTAAAATGATAATAAGTTTATAAAAATCTTTGCGGTTTATCCAAATCCAGAAATCTCATGGAAATCTGAAATCCCAATCTCAAGAGTAAATAATAGTGCATTACCGGCATAAAATTCCATAATATTGCATGACACATGAATATATGAATGCTTCTGATATCAAGCAAGGAATGCAATAATTAAAGTAGCATATAAAAGTGATAACATATTGGAACTATCAGCTAGCAATTTATACTAATGAAATAGTGTTTTCTAATGTGTACGTGATATGGCAATTAACGATGATGATGTGTGTGAGCCGGCAAGCAGGTGTACGTGGAGCATACGCATCATCGGTAATGGTGCTGGTGTCCTGACAACAGGTTCCATAATAACTAACGAAAACACATATAAGCATGCAATGCGATACGAACAGCAGGAATATATGGCAAATGAATAGTAAATGCAACAATAAAGAATGTACATAATAAATATGAGTCATACAGTTTTGGCATTTGAAATAACACGAATCGTGGTGTTTAGAAAATAGGGCTACGGTGTTTTTAAGAAAAGGTACGTCCTTTGAAATATCCGTAGTATCCCTTGGCCTGTCCTTGAAATACTCACGATTCGTTAGTTTAGAAATAGGTATGACTCGAGCCTGGTCTAACATCTACTAAGTAAACTACAGGACTAAAATAACAGACTAATCGAAAGGGTAAGGAAAACCACCTAAGTCTAAGTCAATATATATATATATATAGTAGTCGGTGATCCCGTCTCAATAGTATCACGTACGATACAATATATATAATATGACATCCTTGAGTCAAGAGTGCAGATCTATCATCATAATTATAGCTCGTACAGTAAATCCATTGTACGGCATCCCAAATCAGAGTACGGGTCAACTATCACATTTATCTTATTATTTATCTGGTATCATTATCATCATATCCCGAATTAAGGGTACTGATCTAAAGTCTAGTATATACTGATACCATCAACATATATCTGTGTGTATATGAAAATACATCGCTAAATGATCCGCTAAATCTCATGTCGTATCTCATAATACTTACCCAAACCACATCACCGATCTCGTGGCATCATGCCCAATCACATCGACTCATATCCAAGTACCATATACTATCCTCATTATCCATGTATATGTATATATATACATATACATATACATACTCACATACATATATGTGTGTGTGTATATATATATATCCCCATATACGCACAAGTAAAACAAATGTATGCCTGTGTGCGTGCGTGTGTGCAAATCTTTACTCTAGGGTTTCGCGACTAAGAAACTAAACAAAGTTACTTCTAATTACACTAAAACTAACCCATGAACACATAAACCTATCTTGATAATCATTAGTCTCATAATACACACATTTGTATATATATAATATAACATATTCGTATTTTACACTACGAAACTGCGGGGGTGCTATACGCCATCCACCTGATTTTCCCCGTAGATATATATCTACTCACCTTGATCCTTACTTGCCGAAGTTGATGTTCCCCTCCGAACGACGGCGCACGGGACCGCGATGTCCTGACGCTGAGATTCGGGGCAGATGCTAATTGGTGCTATCCGTCCACCTCTCCGAAAATGCCAAGTTGATTTATGACACCGTGTATCGAAGGTTTAGACGGATGCGGCCGATGTAGCAAACTTCGTCAGATTCCCCCTCGCTATAGGGGTTTTTGATTGTGGGGACGCTCTTCCCTGCAGGCGCAAGCCCCTGCAGTTAATTACGCTACCGCATCGCGGTAGCCACTTTCTCCTTCTCCAGAATTTCACTTCGTGTCGTGTGTGTTTGTTTTGTTTGTGGTTGCCCGTGGATTGTATACGGAGACTGAGTAATGCCGTTGCCCGTAGGACGTGGATTAGTCCAAATCCGTATTTACTTAGATTTGGGTTTGGTGTTTTTTAGTTTAAGGATACGTTAGTCATATTGAGACTAAGATCAACTTAAACGTTCATCAAGGATACGTTAGTCCTATTTAAGACTAAGATCAACTTAACGTGGTGATCCGTTTAATATATGGCCGTTGGGACTCGTCACCTCTCTGACGTCGTTGAAGGATTACAACGGCGGATGTCAGAGAAGTTCAGAGATGTACCCTTGAACCAAGGTTGATTTAGAATTTTATCGTTCATTTGAGTGTTTAAGGATACGTTAGCCATGTTTGGGGCTAAGATCCACTTAAACAGGACCGTTTAGATCCGGCAAAAGAGCATTTGGAGGCTCTATTGTTCCAGTTTAGGGACGTGGTGGTCCAACGTTAGTTTAAGGGACGTTTCGGTCCATGTTCCAGTTTAGGGACGTGGTGGTCCATCATTAGTTTAAGGACGTTCCGGTCCGACATTAGTTTAGGGACGTTCCGGTCCGACATTAGTTTAGGGACGTTCCGGTCCAATATTAGTTTAGGGACGTTCCGGTCCGATATTAGTTTAAGGACGTTTCGGTCCATATTGATGTATGGTCGTTGGGACCCGTCACCTTTCTGATGTCGTTGAAGGATTACAACGATGCGTGTCAGAGAAGTTCGGAGATATACCCTCGAACCGGATATAAATTAATTTAAGAGAACAGCTGTGCTCAGTCAATTTAATTTGAGGACTTACGGCCAAAATTGGGCTAAGTCCAGTTGAACTTATTTATTTTTGGTCTATTAGACCTGTGCTAGGGTTTTTCCCACACTTAAATAATGCATGGCATTACTTCTATTTTCTTGTTTGGGCTCTGCCCATAAAAGATGCAGAGCATCAATTTATTTTGGGCTCTGCAAGGCATCTGCATAGCATTTATTGTTTTTGTTTGGGCTTTGCCTATTTATAAATGATGCAGAGCATCAATTTAATTAGGCCTGTTTAGTCTTTTAATTGGGCTTGGCCCTGCATTGCATTTGTTAGGCGCTTTGCGCCACTCACTGAGCGCAAGCGATTGTGGTGAAGACACGTGTCATGCTCTGGTGAGCGCAAGCGCAACAGTGCAGTGCGCTGTGCTAGTGCGCTGCGCTGTTGCGCTGCTGACACGTGGCGCGCTCTGGTGAGCGCAAGCGCAACAGTGCAGTGCGCTGCGCTAGTGCGCTGTGCTGTTGCGCTGCTGACACGTGGCACGCTCTGGTGAGCGCAAGCGCAACAGTGCAGTGCGCTGTGCTAGTGCGCTGCGCTGTTGCGCTGCTGACACGTGGCGCGCTCTGGTGAGCGCAAGCGCAACAGTGCAGTGCGCTGTGCTGTTGCGCTGCTGACACGTGGCGCGCTCTGGTGAGCGCAAGCGCAACAGTGCAGTGCGCTGCGCTGTTGCGCTGCTGACACGTGGCGCGCTCCTAAGAGCGCAACAGCACAGTTTGCAAGTGCAAAGCACTAAGAATCTTTTAGATTCAGGAACAGAAGTGCAAAGCACTATTTAATTTCTTGATCTAAATCAGATCAAAGAAAGAAAGAAAAATAAATTTTTCTTTTTTGTTTCAAGAACCAGAGGTTCATAAAAGTGCAAAGCACTATATTTTTTTATGTAAAGATCATTGATCTTGTTTTTAGATCAATGATCTATTAAAAGAAATTTCTTCTATTTCATGAAGGTTCTTTACCTTTTTCTTGGAATTTTCTCAGAGTTCTCTCTGTTTGAAACTCTTGACTTTTTTTTTTAAGAAAATTTCTTCTCCTCCTTTTTGATTGAGGCCTAGGGTCCTTTTTATAGTGCCCATAAATTAGTTAAATTTGTTAAAAAGATCCTTCTCTGGATGATTTGGGGAATTTTCCCCACCGTTGGATCTTTGATCCAAGGGCTTCTGCTTTGCTGAAGAAAATCTTCTTGCTTTAACAAGAACAGAAAAGATTTCTTAAAATTTTAATTCTGTTTGGCGCAGATGCCCCAGCGCGTGACACGTGTCGCACAACGCACAGCGCAGCGCCACTTGCGCTAGCGTATCTACGCTGACACGTGTCGCGCAGCGCACAGCGCAGCGCAACTTGCGCTAGCCCATCTGCGCTGACACGTATCGCGCAGCGCACAGCGCAGCGCAACTGCGCTAGCGCATCTGCGCTGACACGTGTCGCGCAGCGCTGCGCCTGCGCAACCGAAGCGTTGCTTCCTTTAATAGAGCTTTGCTCTGATTGGGTGCGCCTTCTTGGGCGCTGCGCTGACGTATCATCGCCTGACATGTGGCGCATTGTGCCCGAGACTTGAAGCGTTGCTTCAGAATTTTTGAATTTTGAATTTCGACAGAGCTTTGCTCTGATTGGGCGAAACAAATGCCCCCCCACCGTTGCGCTCACGTGGCGCACACGTGAGTGCAGCGGTGGCAAACTCCTGATCGTTGGATCAAGGGGTGAGCTCAAGGGGCGCAAGCGCCTTATAAATAGGACCCTTGGTCCTTGAAATTTTTTTTTACCATTTTCAAGAACTTGAATTTCAGAGCCTTGCTCTTGTTTAAGATTTTTAGAGCCTTGCTCTCATTTCTTTCCAGAGTTCAGATTTTAGAACATCTTAGGTAAAATTTAAATTAAATTAAATTAAATTAAATTAAATTTGATTAACAGAGCCTTGCTCTTATAGATCTTTGATCTAAAGAAAACCCCTTTGGGGTTTTATTAACAGAGCCTTGCTCTCAGAAATCTATAGATCTACAGAGATCTTGTTCATGGGTTTTAACCCATGAACAGAGCTTTGCTCATGGATCAAATGTAGACCTTTTCTGATCTGAAAGTGGAGAACTCTTAAAAGTTTTTGTAGATCTTTAAGGTCCTAAATTTTTAATTTTTAAGAGTTAAAGTTTTCCTTTTTGATGGCTCTTCCATCATTATTATAGAGCTGGGCTCTTTTCAAGGAAAATATATATATATTTTTTTTTATTCCCTTGAGACCAGAGTTTGACAAATGTCACTCTGTGACGGAGCTTTGCTCTAAAAGAGGAGATTTTCTCCTTGTCTCTGGGGATTTCCCATCAATGAGGATATTCTCTTGGGGATCTTTTCATTAACTGACAGTCTCATCCAACGATGGGACTGTCTTATTAAGTGATGCGTCGTCATCCAGATTTTGTGGGCCCCCCTTTTGGTCCCCCTATCCACTGCATTGCTGTACGGTATAAAAATTTAAACATGTTGAGCGTTGGAATTATAATACCGACGGCTAAGGTTTGTCTCCTTGCAGGAAACATGTCTGCCAATTCGTCTTTTCCGTTTGTTCGCTCGGAGGGAGGGTTTCCCTAGGCACCGGTGGACCGCGTGGTGCTTGCTCTAATCAAGGATCATGACCCCGAACACAAAATCCTTCACTTGTGGGGTAGGTGGTACAATGAAATCATCCAGGGTCGTCGCAGTTTCAGTTCCGCCACGCCGTCCGAGCCAACATCTTCACTCCCCTACGCAGATGAACCCCCGGTGAAGTATACCGTGGAGGTCAAAAATTAGAATTCGGATGACCTCCTCCAGCCTGCGATTGGTGCTATCCCCACGCAGCCGCCGCCGGCAATAGATATTTTGGGGAGGAGAATTTGTCAGGGTGAAGCGCGACCTTGGGGACAGGCTTATAACATTGGACTGATCCCACGACCGCCTGCTGGATATTTGCAATGGGCCCGGTACATCCTATCAGCGAGGAGGACTCATCTGATGAGGATTGGTTTGTACTCGGCCATTTACGTCTCGCTCTTTGAGTATCCTTCTCCTCCAACGTGGTGGGTTAAGGCTTTTATCGAGCAATGGAATATTCCCACACACACCTTCCTGATGACGGACCGGGAAGTCTCTATCTCCTTAGAGGAGTTTGCTGAAATCTCGGGTCTGCCGATGAGGGGAGAGCCTTACGAGGAGCTGCTTCCTCCCGATGAATACGTCTTTGCCACCAAGCCGCTGGTGTTTGACCTGACGCCAGAGAACGCTATTCAGCATCTGTACCCGGGCTTAGTGAAGGTATTGGAGATTTATGAAGGACTCTATCTAGAATCGGGTGACAGGGGAGTCAGTTTTGCAGATTTCATTGCTCGCTTCATTCAACCAGAGTTCTTATCAGAGCGGAGCGAGAAGTTCGCCCAGCTTGACGACCCTTTTGGGTTCGGTTTTGATCGCCGACCCACATCGGAGGATGACCACAAAGACTTTTATCTTCCCGGTGCCGCCGTCGTCCCTTTTTCAGAAATTTCCGTCCCTGACATGGATGAAGAGACCTTCTATGTAGGGTTCTTGGGCTTGTGGTTGTGCAGTTTTGCTCTTCCTATGCATCCACGCCATATGCGGCCGACTGTTTTCTACCCAGCGTATCGGATGGTGGCTGGTTTACAGTTGTCAGTAGGAATTGCCGGGCTGGCTTATCTTTATAATGGACTTAGCGTAGCGGCGGACGCTAGTGAGCCTGGGGTGCAACCCGCCAACTTCCCGATGCACTACTTTACCTCCTGGATGGAAATGCACGTGCACGGGGTGTTCGGTGCCCATAAGATTCCTCCCTTTTTGAGAAGTGCAGGCTCCCGAGGGTCATACGGCTGGTCGGGGCTTCGATCGTAGTTGCTCCTCCGCGGGAGGCTAGGGGGCTGCTCCTTCGACCACACCTGGTCGGGGCGAAGATTTCTTTCTTGGACAAGGTCATAACAATAGGCTCAGAGACTACCAAGTCGGTAGTGTCGCTACGCGATGTTTTTAAAGACGGGGCTTCCATACTGAAGGCTCGGGAAATCCTCCATCTCTACTCCATTCGGCCGGGCTACCTGGTGTTCAGGCAGAATGAGACAGCACTCTTCATGAGGTATAATCCTCATCGGTTTGCTCAGCAATCGAGCTACAACCAAGGGATCCCGATGGAAGCCTTCTTGGAAAAGCCCGTGGTTAGCCGAGAGGGGATAAAGAATGCAATGCACCACTTTATGCGGCACGGGTTCTTATTTCTTCATCAGATAACCGAGCTGCATCCCCAAAGTCCTCAACGCGTACGTGGCTTGGTATGCGCATGCTATGGGTCCAGTTATCCAAATGGAAAAACGCATGCTGGTTGACCGCAAGGGTGCGCCTCCCGACGGCGATCGCAAGGCTCCCTTGAAGCCGAGGACCCCGGTTATTTCTCCATTCAAAGGTGCTGGAGTCGGACCTCCGCGCGTGTTGAGCCCTCCGCGCGGATTGCCACTTCGCGATATTGTGGATGCGCCACCAGCCTCCCGTGCTTCAGTGGAGGCGGTAAATGTGGTACCGCCAGAGTCTGGCGCCGGCGATGATATCGGGACCCGCCGCCCCAAGGCGTCCGCTAAGCGTAAATCAGTCCCGGGTGCATCCAGAGCTGGCGGGCAAAAGAAGAAGAAGTCGCTCCTTTCCCTTGACGCGATTCTTGGCTTAGAGCCTGAGGCCTCTCTTACCAACGGAATAAGTGAGTATGGCAGCAATAAGGGCTTCGCGGTAGACCCCGCAGACACCGACCTAGCGGCCGCCATTGCGGCTTCTAAGCGATCAGCGAGGCTTGAAGCGTGGTTAAGTAAACTCGCTGAGTCAGGTAATTATTAGCTGCTCTCCTCATCATTTCATCGCATTTTTCATCATTATTCTTGACTAATACTTTTCCCCATTTTCAACAGGTGTCTCTACCGAAGAAGCTATCGCTGCCTCTTTGAAAACCTTCCAAAAGGAGGAGGACAAACGCACTTTAGCGGGCGCCGGTATGTCCCATCCCCCCCTTTTTTTAAAGCAAATTTCGTCGTTCTTTTCGATGATCAACCTAACTTTCTTTCCTTGTTTCTTTCTAGGGGTTATACCAGTCGACGAAGATATTCTTCCGGAACCCGTCACTGGAGTTCCGGTCTCGTCGGGGCTGCTGCAAGGGCCTCGACTTGACAAATCGACGAGGGATGCCTTGAAGAGTTTGGAGGCATCCCTGTATACGGACGAGGATGCCTCAATGCGAGAGGCTCTGTTTAGGTCCGTCTCAACGGCCCAGGAGGAGAGGAAACGGCTGAGGCGCGAGGCGAAGGCGCTCCGGGCTGCTTTGGCTACGGGAGCGGGCCCAAGCACCGTCCTTCGGGCAGATACTCCTTCCGAAGAGGCCCCTGTCACCCTATCCACTGCTTGCAGACAAGTGGCGCGTGCCGTTCGAAGCGCAAATGATAAGTCCACTTCATGTAACATCTCTTTCAGAATTTTTATTGTGAAAGTTATAATGCCGACGGTTCTTACATATATTATTTTGCAGGGCCAAGTCCGACCGAGGGTGAGGCGGAGACCGTTGATCCTAGGGGAACAGAGGGGGTGATGCCTGCCGAACCCGAGCCGACAGTGAGCACATCGTCGAGGCTTTGGGGCCCGAGATAGAAGTTGAGGGGTCTACAGCTGAGAGGGTCATTGATGCCCAGCCTGAAGTGGCGGAAGATGAAATGATCATTACAACTGAACCGAGGGTGGTGGCGGACGAGGCGCTTGAGGCCGGTGACCTCGTGGTGACGGTGGATGAGCCGATGGAGGCGGCGGAGCCCGAAGAAGTAGCGGATGAGATGGGCACAACTCTCGGGGAGGAGTCAGCCGCTTCCTTCCAAGAATCTGGCAACGCTCCAATCATTGCCCTCCCTGCCTACGATCTCCCGCCGTCTCCAGGTCTTGCGAGCACGACAACGGTCCCTATCGAGTCGGGCGATGAGGCCATGGGCGGTGGTCTCATGTCCACGGAGGAGGGAGACGCCTCCGTTTCAGCCGGCAGCTCGTCAGGTAAATCCCAAGTTAGTGTTCTTTCTTTACCTCACAATTTTTCTAACAAATTTACCTTTTTTGTAATGCAGGTGCAGTCAGCGCCGATGCCCCACTGCTCGGGGGTGCGCCTTCAGCGACTGCCTTGGCGGTGGCCACCTCTCAACCCTCTCTCATACCCTCAAAGATGTTGGAAGGTATGGGTTTGCAATTTATTAATCTTATCTTCCAGACGCATAATTTGTGTACTAAAGTTATACTGTTGTGTCTTTCAGGAGTGCTTTTTGACCATCTTTATCAAGTGTTGCTCCCATACTTCTCCTTCCCATCTGAATTCGCCTACCCCCCTGGTAGCGCTGGTGAGTACCGTTCCCGATTGATATCTTTGTTTTTTTTTTTAGTGGTAGAATTATTTCTAACTCTCTCTTGTCCTGACCGCAGTGTTACAAATCGAAGGGGAGAAGAAAGATCGATTGCGCCACCGGCCCTTCCGGCCTTGCCACCTGCTTCAACCGGTATAGTAAACTATCTTATCAATGACTTTCTCCGCATCTATTGAATCATCATCTAATCACATTTTGTCCTTTTCAGCTATCGTTCCAGTCTCGGTGCCTTTTGAGTCTCGCATTGCAATACCTGGCGGCCCTTCCCAGAGACGTCCGTCCTTAAAAGGTGCGGCGAATAGTCTGCGCATGTTGAGCGACTACATCGAGGAACTCGACGTCGAGGCTCCTACATCTGCTGAGGACTTCGCTACGACGGTTAACCCGATATTGTTGATATTTGCCACCTTCCATGACGAGGGCATTGTCACTTCTTGGGTTAACTATTGTCGGGAGATTGAGGGTCGCCTTCATCAGCTGGAGTCGATGCGCCTATCCCCTGAGACTTTGGCCGTGAGCACTCAACGGGGAGCATGGCTTGAGCAAAGCACTTCTCATTTCCGTCATTTGGAACAAGAAGCAGCTTTGAGGCTAAAGGAGTGCCAAGAATCTTTAAGCGAAACTGCTCGCCTGCATGCTGAAGTTGAGGCAAACGCCGCTGAGGTAAAGGCCGTCTTCGGGGGCCTTCTGGAGCGCATATCAAATGGGCTGAGACTGAAGCGGGCACTTGATGTCGCCGAGCATGACACTCCAGGCCGTGAAGCTGTTCATCAGGCCGCCAGGGATCAACTTGCATCTGTCGCACAGTAACGGGCCCAAGTGGAGGCGGAGTTGGCAGTGGTGTCCAGTCGGGAAAAGGCATGGAAGGAAGTGTGCGAACAACTGATAAAGCTACTTAAGACGCTTCCTTCCCAGTAGCTGCCTTTGTATCAATGTATTTGTAAAATTTTCCTTTTAAATAATATGTATCCATTCTTTATTCTTTTGTACGATTCATCTTGTATTTGATTGAAGTCAATGAATAAAGATACACATTTTCTTTTTGCAATGTCTTGTACTATCTCTTTGCTTTCTCCCTTTGTATCATGATGTTTTCGATGAACCTAATTGGCCGATAACTTAATTTCTCCAAGAGATAGCGATGGCTTAGGCCGCAGGTTCAAATCTGCCGCCTGAGACTTTTCAACTTTATGAGCCGTGAGGGTCTCATAGAGACTTTTCTCCCTATGGATCGAGAGGATCTCGTAGGTGGGTTTTGTCCATAGGGATCGTGAGGATTCCTAAGTGTGGTTTTCTCTTATAAGTCGTAAGGATCTTATAAGAGAATTTTCCCTCTTACGAGTCGAGAGGATTCGTAAGCGGTTGTTTCCCTCCTTGTCGAAAAATCGACTTCGGAGAGTGAGACCCGTGAATAGTATGCAAGAGACCATTTTGGATTGACTTGCAGGGCCCCATTGTTCAGGAAGCAAGTTTTTCAATCCTTGCTGCCCGAGACTTCATCTTGCAAGTTGGGACGAACCGGGAATTCCCCCCCCCCCCGCGGAGACAGTTGTGGCTCTGCGAGTTGACGTGGGTCGGGAGGCTCTCGTCATGGAGTGTTTGTATCCGTGAGTCGAGGAATTTGCTAGGGATTATTTGTTTCCCGAGCGCCAAGGATTATTTGTTTCCTTAGGGTTTGAAACGAATCGAGGATTCCCACGGAGGCACTGGTGGCTCTGCGAGTCGACGCGAATCAGAAGGCTCTCGTCAAGGAGTGTTTGTATCCGTGAGTCGAGGAGTTTGCTAGGGATTATTTGTTTCCCGAGCGCCAAGGATTATTTGTTTCCTTGGGGTTTGAAATGAATCGAGGATTCCCACGGAGGCACTGGTGGCTCTGCGAGTCGACGCGAATCAGAAGGCTCTCGTCAAGGAGTGTTTGTATCCGTGAGTCGAGGAGTTTGCTAGGGATTATTTGTTTCCCAAGCGCCAAGGATTATTTTTTTCCTTGGGGTTTGAAACGAGTCGAGGATTCCCACGGAGGTACTGGTGGCTCTACGAGTCAACGCGAATCAGGAGGCTCTCGTCAAGGAGTGTTTGTATCCGTGAGTCGAAGAGTTTGCTAGGGATTATTTATTTCCCGAGCGCCAAGGATTATTTGTTTCCTTGGGGTTTGAAACGAATCGAGGATTCCCACGGAGGCACTGGTGGCTCTGCGAGTCGACGCGAATCAGGAGGCTCTCGTCAAGGAGTGTTTGTATCCGTGAGTCGAGGAGTTTGCTAGGGATTATTTGTTTCCCGAGCGCCAAGTCGAGGAGTTTTGCTGAAGACACTGGCTTCTTCGGTTGGAATGAAACGTCGAGGTTTGGCTTCGTTGTCTGACGGAGTCTGTTAGGAAAGTACGGTTCCCTCTTTGTTTACGCCCTTGGATTGTATACAGGGATCGATGTGATCTTAACTGTATGGCTAAAGTTTTATCATCATTTTTTTTTATTTTATTTCCGCGATACTCTATCATTTCAGCTTTTATATCGCGAAGGTCGCGATTGCCCAATCATTTCGGCTATTCTTCGCGGTGCCCAATCATTTCGGCTATTTATTTTATCTTTACTCGCTGCTTTTTATTGCGAGCTGCCTCATCATGTTGGCTATTTCGCATGCATACATTTTACTTGCTGCTCTTTTTATTGCAAGTTGCCCAATCATTTCGGCTATTCCGTATGCATGTGCGGCCTACTGGCTTTCCGCCGTAAACCTGGAATTAGACACCGATTTCGGCATCAGCACCGCTACAACTGGGATATTGCCAGGAGCGAATCATCATCTGCCTCCGTCGATGTTGAACAACGGTAGCTTAGCGACCAGGGTTAGGGTCCTGTCGTCTAAGGCTTTTAACTTCATGAGCCGTAAGGGTCTCACAAAGGTATTTCTCCCTACAAGTCGTGAGGATCTTGTAGATGTATTTTCTCCCTAGGAATCGTGAGGGTTCCTAAGTGTATCGTTCCTCTGTAAGTCGTAAGGATCCTACAGGAGGGTTTTCTCCTTGTAAGTCGAGAGGATTTACAAGGGTTGTTTATCATGCAAACATATCCCCAGTCTCGGATGAGACTTGATTAGGGAATGTTTATTCGCGCCCGTGGATTGTATACAAGGGTCAGTATTGGGCCACTTGTAGGGCAATATCGGAAATTGTGGGGATTGCTTAAGCACAGGTTTAGGTCTCTGTAACTTAAGACTTTCAAATCTTATGAGCCGTGAGGGTCCCATAAGAGAGTTCTCCTTACGAGTCGTGAGGATCTCGCAAGTGTATTTTCTCCTTAGGGATCGTGGGGATCCCTAAGTGTGTTGCTCCCTTGTGAGTCGTAAGGATCTCACGCGGGTGGTTTCTCCTTACAAGGTCGAGAGGACCCTATAAGTGTCTTTTAACGAGGTTGCGCCCTTTCGGGTTTTCATAAACACTCGCCGGTAGCCCTGCTGTTTTTACTCACGGAGCCCTTTCGGGTTTTCATCCGTGCCCATTTTGCTCATGGACGTACCGCTTTTTTATTCTTTTTATTTTTATATATATTTTTTTTTACGAGGTCGCGCCCTTTCGGGTTTTCACGAACACTCGCCGGTAGCCCTGCTGTTTTTACTCACGGAGCCCTTTCGGGTTTTCATCCGTGCCCTTTTTGCTTATGGACATACCGTCTTTATTTATTATATTTTTTTTATTTATATATTTTTTATTCATCTCGTCAGCCTAAGGATGCTGCGGTATTAGTTTAAAGACGTTTCGGTCTGCTATTAGTTTAAGGACATTTCGGTCCGTCATTGAGAAGGCCGGCTACTGCTTATAAAGCTTGAGCTTAGGAAGATAGCAAGTGGACATAGTCGTCGTCATCTATCATTGACCTAGGCCATGGCTCATTAAGCGTAGTATCTCTTTAGGAAGCGACCGTTTATTGGCCTGAAAGGCCTTTCACCGTGCATGTCCATGAGTAGATAGGCCCCACCCTGGTAAACTTTATCTATGATGTACGGGCCTTCATAGTTTGGCTCGAATTTTCCCCGCTTGGCGCGATTGGGGATCATAGGCCTTTTGACCACTAGCACGAGTTCGCCTTGGCGGAATGTCCTTGGTTGGGTCAATCTTTCATATGAGCGTGTCATCTTTGCTTTATAAGCTTCCAGATTTTGCTGTGCTATGAGCCGGGTTTCGTCAAGGGCGTCAAGCTCCTCAAGCCGAAGGTGAGCATTTTCTTCATCCGTTAGCTCGTGGTGAACTGCCACTCGTAGAGAGGGTAACTCTATCTCGAGGGGGAGTACTGCTTCCGTACCGAACACCAACGCGTACGGCGTTGTGTTCGTGGCCGTCTTGAATGTAGTTCGATATGCCCAAATAGCTTCTTGTAGCCTTTCGTGCCAATCTTTCTTATTACGGGACACCGTTTTCTTTATGATTTTTGTCAATGTCTTGTTGAAGGCTTCAGCTAGTCCATTGGCACGCGGGTTATAAACCGAGGAATATCTCCAGTCTATATTATGCTGTTGCGCGAAGCGACTGATCTTGTGGCTTCTGTAAGCTGGCCCGTTATCGGAGATGATCCGTCGCGGAGTTCCAAATCGATATATGACATGCGTCTTGAAGAAGTGGAGGATATTTTCCGTCTTCACCTCTCTTGACGGTACTGCTTCTGCCCATTTAGAGAAGTAGTCAGTCGTCGCCAGGATGAAACGATGTCCCCTAGACGATGCTGGTTCGATAGGGCCAACTATATCAGTTCCCCACATTTCGAATGGCCAGCTAGCCACCGTTGGATATAGTGGATTTGGGTGCTGGTGGATGAAGTCCCCATGAATTTGGCATGAGTGGCAGTGCTTCGGATATTCGATGCAGTCCTGAATCATTGTAGGCCAGTAGTAGCCCATCCGTTTTATCTTCAACTTCATCTTAGGGCCTGCTTGATGAGAACCGCAGAGTCCGTCGTGAACTTCCTGGACGATCCTTTTCGCTTCGTCAGGTCCTAAGCATCTCAGCCACAGAGAATCAAATGACCTCTTGTACAGAGTATCGTTGACGAAGGCGAAATACAGAGCTCGTTTCATGAGCTGATGTCTTATAGACGCTTCTTCAGGCATTCGGTGGGACTTGAAGTAATCTATGAAGACCTCTCTCCAATCCTCAACCTTCTCATGGTCTTTTATTTGTAAGGTCGCTTGCTCAGTCACTCCCTTCTCTTTGGGTAATCCCGGAGGTATTTCTGCGGGGGCGAGCACCCGACGACTTTGTACCATGATTCTAACCTCATCGAGGTTCTCGTCAGCCAGTTCTTTAGCAAGCTTAGCTAACGCGTCCGCTTTGCTATTTTCTGCACGTGGTATACTTTCCAAAGTATAGGAGGGAATTTGGGTCAGCAGTTGTTGCACCTTTTCCCCGTATTTTACCAATTCCAGTTTGCATGTTTGGTAATCGCCGTTCACTTGACTAACGACTAGCTGAGAGTCCCCATATATGAGGAGGCTTTCAATTCCCATGTCAATGGCGATCTCGAGACCTGCTATCAAAGCTTCATATTCAGCTTCATTATTCGTTCTCGGCTCTGTCAAGGAGAAAGCGAAGCGCATTATTCCTCCTTGTGGGGTCACGAAGATAAGGCCTACTCCCGATTTGATCATTGGCGTACTTTGTTTGTGCTTTTTCATGGAAGATGCTCCATCGAAATAAAGCTCCCAACGGGTATCACCACTGTCGATTGCGTCAAACGCATGTTTGTCTGGCAAATCGCACTTTAGGGGAGAATCGGCAGGTATCGGGTGCTCAGCAAGGAAGTCGGCGATGGCCTGGCCTTTCACTGCCTTGAGAGGTCGGTACGTTATTGAGAACTCCATTAAGAGCAGGGCCCATTTAGCGAGTCGTCCAGTCAATATGGCCTTTGACATTAGATATTTGAAAGGGTCCACCTTTGAAATGAGATGGACTTCATGTGCTAATGCGTAATGTCTAAGCTTTGTTATTGCGAAGATCAACGCTAAGCAGTGTTTTTCAATGGGGGAGTAGTTGCTTTCTGCCCCCAGCAGAACTCGACTTAAGTAGTAGAGTGCTCTTTCTTTTCCCTGGTCATTCTCCTGTGCCCATAACGCGCCTAAAGAACCTTCGAGAGCAGTTGTATAAAGAATGAGAGGCTTTCCCTTAACCGGAGCAGCCAACACCGGCGGGTTCTGCAGGTATTGCTTGATCTCGTCTAGCGCGCTTTGGCATCTTTGATCCCAGACGAATGGGGTTCCCTTCTTCATCAGGTGACTGTAAGGACGGCACTTTCCTGAAAGGTTGGCTATAAATCGCCGTATGTACGCGAGCTTCCCTTGGAGAGACCGCAGCTGTTTGAGAGTTCTCGGCGGAGGCATTTCCATGATCGCTTTAATCTTTGACGGATCTATTTCAATACCTCGGTGTCGAACGATGAATCCCAGGAATTTGCCCGAGGAAACCCCGAATGCACACTTAAGAGGGTTCATCTTCAAATTGTATTGTCGAAGGCGTCGAAATACAGTCTTTAGATGCTCGAGATGTTCCTCGTATGATTTGCTTTTAACAACGAGGTCGTCGATATAGCATTCGACGATCTCGTGTATAAGGTCATCAAAGATCTTCGTTATGGCCCTTTGGTAGGTGGCACCGGCGTTCTTTAAACCGAAGGGCATCACCTTGTAACAGAATATTCCCAAAGAAGTCCGGAAAGCCGTATGTTTCTGGTCTTCAGGATGCATTTTTATTTGATTATACCCTGATGAGCCGTCCATGAATGAGAAAATCTCACGCGTGGACGTATTGTCTATCAGCAGTTCGGTGACTGGTACTGGGAAATCATCCTTCGGGCAGGCTTTGTTGAGATTCCGAAAATCCACGCATATGCGCACCGTTCTATTTTTCTTCATCACTGGGACGATATTAGCAATCCATTCAGGGTATTGAACCTCCTGGATAAAGCCAGAGTCGATCAGCTTCTTGATTTCAGCGTTGATGCTCATCTCGAGCTCAAGTCGCATTCTTCTCGGCGCTTGTTTAACTGGCTTGACACCCGGGGATATCGCCAGTCTATGTACAGCAACTTCTGGATCAAGTCCTGGCATCTCGGAATAGTTCCATGCGAAGCAATCTTTATGTTGTACAAGGACGTCCTTTAACGCAGCCACCTTCTCTTTAGACAACAGCTCGCTGACAAATGTCGGTCGCGGATCGTTTACTGTCCCTAACTCAATCTTCTTAAGGTTATCTGCAGTGGTATGGATTCCATCCTCCAGCTCTTTTGGCGCTGGTGGGAATTCTGAGATTATCTCGTCGCTGTTGTTTTCGAAGCACCAAGGGAGCTCATCTATGTCCTCGGGCTCTTCTTTTAATATTGTAATCATGTGACAGGTGCGAATTCGCTTCCAATCCCAATGTGGAACCGGTTTTTCTTTCGTGGCCTGGGGCTCGTGCTTCTGAGGCGGCGTTACCTTCCAGTTGTCAGACAGAGCGAACTTGCCGAGTTGGTACTGATCTTCGACCTAATTCTTAAAGGTGAAGCAGTCTTCGAGCGGGTGCCCTATTACTCGATGATAAGAGCAATAGTTTGGGTCAGAGACTTCGCCTGCCTGTTCGGGGTTTTTGGACTCCGGCAGTGTAAGTATTTGATGCTTTAGGGCAAGATCAAGTATCTTCTTCGTCTTTTCCCGAGGGAACGAGTACGCTCGACCCATTTTCTTCATGAGGGATGGATCAATAACGCTCGACTCCCGTTTGCGTGGCTTCTTAGCCCTGCTTTGTTGTTGAGCGCCTTTTTGGCCTTTCGACTTATTTCTGCTTTTGCGCCGAGCCTTCTTTATAACAGGTTGACAAGGAGCGGCATTTTCATCCTTTATGGCCTGTTGCAGAAGGCGTTGCGTCTTGGCTTTCTCGTAGATGGCCGTCTCACGGTTGTGATCATCCCGGACTTTTTGACCAGCTTTCTTTATAAGTCTGTCCATTTGTTCCTCGAACGACGGACTGGGTTCCTTTGCATCTGGAACTTTCACTGGCTTAGGATTAGCGTCCTCCCATTGAGTATCCGCTTCTTTATCAAGGTCATACACGACGTAGCAGCTGGGCAGTAACTCTCGTTTCTTTGACCGGATGTATCCAAGCCCTTTTGTTTCCATTCTCCCATTAGGCAGTTTGCGTTGAGTCCCGGGAACGTTCCAGACCCTGTCATAGAATTTGGCCTCTCTAACGGTCTGTTTGAAGGATATCCCCTGGCGTTTCAGCAGCTTCTTCAAACCCTCTGTATAATATCTGGGAAGACGGATAGGCTGAAGCCTATCGAGCGCAGGATCCATGCCATGCCAGATTTCTTTTTTCACCTTAGTTTCTTCAGAGCGGTAAAACAGGATTGCTTTCTCGTTTTCTCACCTGGGAGGGATATAGAATGTCCGCAGCTCTTCTACACTGTAGATATTAAGTGCATCCAGTTCTTTATGATGTTTAGGCGGCACTATGGCGACTTGCAGACTTTGCTCTTCATCAGCGGAAGCTTGTATTGAAGGTCGAGCGGAGAATACGACATGGACCTCATCCTCCGAATCACTACCAAAGACCAATGTAAGAGTGGACGGTCCTGGCTTGTTATGTTGGGGCGGACCCGAATACACTATTTCCTCTTCTTCCTCGGTGTCACTGCCGAAGACAGGGATGGTGGCATTAGTTTTACTCTCCGGCATGTGACACTTCTCCGTGTCTTCGAAATCCGGCAAGAAGTATTTGGCATCTTCGTATTTGCGGACCTCGTTCACAGAGAACGGGTTCAGTTCTCCCGTCACGGTATACTCGAAACCATCCTTAAAATACTTCATACACTGATGTTGTGTAGAAGGGATGATGTTGTACTCGTGTAACCATGGTCGGCCGAGCAAAGCGTTGTAGCATGTCTTGGCGTCTATGATGTGGAACTTAATGTCCGTGACGAGTAGCCCGAAGCGTAGCGTCAGTATCACAGATCCAAGAGTCTTTGACGATTGGGAGTCAAACCCGGAGATGGTGATCTTGTCCCGAGCAAGGTGCTGGACGCTCATGCAGATTTCCTTCAACACCCGCACGTTGAGTAGGTTAACAGACGACCCGTTATCGATCGGGATTTTTTCTATCTTTATATCATGGCAGTATCCCGAGACATAGAGAGGGCGACTGTGTTCGCACGTCCCAAGTAGAAAGTCTTCATCGCCAAAAGTAACATCAGCCGTGTGCACTTCCTCTAATTCATCTTTCATCTTTTCCTCGGCCAGGCATGCTTGGAATTGTTCCAGGTCTTGGAGTGCCTTAATCAACGAATCTCTCACCTCTTTTGATAGCAAAAGGGCGTCAAGAATGCTGAGCTGTAAGGGCAGCTTCCTCAGATGTGCTAAGACGTTGTAATCCACCTTATTCTTCTTTGGTGGGTCTTTGGCAGCTAGCTCTTCCACCACTTGGTCATCTAAGATGATATCTTCAGAGACCTTTTCTTTCCCTTTATCTTTCCTGTTCGAGGGTCCGAGGTTCTTTTCGGGCAGCGTGCGATTACGTAGCCGGATATTTTCGCAAACCTTTGGTTCTTCTTCTGTTCTCGAAGCGGACTCTTTAAAGAGAGGGGCAAGTTCTAGTTCTTCATCAGAATTACTCCCGAATGTAGGCACTTGTGATCCACCGGTGTTAACCACGTGACAATCGCCAGCAGTTCTTTTAAGCCCTTCGGTCGTATTTCTTTGCTCCCGACGAGTTTTAGGCTTCTCCCGCTTAAAGCGTTGTCGATGAGCAACATACCCTTGCCACCATTTATCGAAAGCTTTGCACTCTTGAGTGGGGTGCGAAATCTTTTGATGATACAAGCAATAAGACGGGTGCATTTTCGCTTCACCGGTAATTTCTTCTTCGGAGGATGGTAGCTTCATACTCATTGACATGGCCTTAGCAAACTTCTTTTTTATCTTGAATTGGCTTTTGTTGGTAGCGGAGATGTTCAGCTCCAACGGGATCGTCTCAGCTCTTTCATCAAGTCGCTGGCGCTTGGCCCTTTCAAATATAACCGCCTCGCGCTCCCGATCAGCTTTACTTTTCAACCGAGCCTCATTAAGGAATGCGTTAATTACTTCATCCGATGGCCCCAGAACTTTTGGTTCAGAATCTGCCCCCAGCGTTTCAGTACAAGGAGTCTCCTTATCGTTCGAATGGGAAATCATATGACAGCTCGCCACGCATTCTTCAGCTTCATCTGACGAACTTTCTCCCTCACCTTCCTCTTGAAAGACATGGTTGAGGAATTCTTGGAGCGTAATGGGAGTCCGCGCCTTTTGGTTGTATTCTTCCAACGTGTCAATTTGCTTTTGTAAGTCCGTGTGTTTGCCACCAGGCTTCACGGGCTTCTTAGATTTCTTCTTCTTCTTTTTCGAAGATTTTGACGGCTGGCTGCAAGTGCTTGAACCGCCACCATCGGTCCTTGGAGTTGGACGTGGCTTCAACATCCCTTCAATGACCTGCGGTTCCAACGGATTCTTCCACTTGACCGCTGGACATGTCTGAAGATCGTTTAGCATCCTCTTTGTCTTGGCTGATAATACGACCTCCCAAGGAGCTTCTTCAATGACGGAGCATGTTTCCCCCGGCGTATTCGTCCCCTTAGAGGTGTGGGGCTGCGGGGGATTTACCTTCCATTTGTCAGATAACGCGAACTTGCCCTGTCGGTACAGGTTTTCAAGCCAATTTTTGAAAACGTAGCAATCTTCGATCGGATGGCCTAGTACTCGATGATAAGGACAGTAGTTGGGCTCGTTGACGTCACTTGGTTGCAACGGACGTTTTGGATCCGGCAAATTTATGAGTCTGTTGCGCAACGCCAGCTCGAATAACCTCCTCGTTTTATCACGGGGAAAGGAAAAAGGACGTCCCATCCTATCCTCAAGGGGCACGTACGGTCGCGTATTATTTTGACGAGCAACCGGCTTCGAGTCGCTCAGTTGTTGTTGAGCATTAGCGACGACGATCGCTTTTCCCTTCCCTTTGTCATTTCGGGTGTTTGGCCTTGGAAGAGGGGGTTTATGGCCCATTTGATCCATTTGCGCTAGTTTGTCAATCAAAGCCTGGAAGGTAGTCGGCTTGAAAAACATCATAAACTGCGAGATGGTTGCTTGTGGATCGAGGGTTCCCACAAACATACCCACCGCGGGAGCTTCTTCAATGCGCTGCTCACACTTTGACCATAAGTTCCGCTATCGTATAGCGTACTGAACCCACGTCTCGCCGGGTTTACCCTGGCGTTAATCAGTGCTGTCATCGGGGTACGTTCACTGGCGCTTGCAAAACGCTGAGTAAACAACAGCTCCATCTCCGCGAAGGTTTTAATAGAGTCGTTCGGGAGCTCAGAGTACCATTCAAATGCCGTATCTGATAAGCTTCCAACAAACTGGCGAAGCAACATCTTGTCGTCACCGCCGGTGTTGCCGCAGAGTGCCCTGAACTGGGCAACATGCTGGTGAGGATTGCCCGTCCCTTTGTAGACATGGAGCTTGGGAATTGTGTAACCGGGTGGGTACTTGATTTGATCGTACCAACTCCGATATGGTCTCCCCGTTTTCACGACCTGGCCGGCTGTTTCGGTTGCATGATGAACCCGTATTTGCTGGGCGATGTATTCATCCAAATCAGCTTTGGAGATTGTATCCTCTTTAGCTGCGGACAGAACTGGTGGAGGATTCGACGTCTCTCCCCTATCGTCTTCAAGAATGATTGGGGGATCTTCAGCAGGTGGATCTTGTTGAATCGTCATACCCACCATATCCTGGAATAGGAGGGCCATTTTCTTTATGTTGGCTGCCTGCTCCGCAGTCTCTTTATCCTTCTTCTCTAGTACGCGACGAAGGAATTCAGCGTCCGTTTCTTGTTCTTGACGCTCGTCCGAGGATGTTTCAGGGGTTTCTTTTGGCCCTGTAAGTGCGGCCATAGCGTTCATCATCTCTTGGAGCTTCTGCTGCTGCTCCTGAGCCTTGGTCACTGACCTCGTGTGCGGTCTATGACCTGTTGATATGCGGCTATCTTCTTTTCCCGATACCATATAAACCGTATGAATTGTTATTCCCCCTGACTTGGGGCGTTTAGGTTCACCATTTTTAACTTTTACCACTGACGCGGGAGTTTTCTCTGGCCTCCTTCTTTTGTGGGCCGTTGAAGGAACCGGTGAAGGGGGCAGCCTCGCAGCTGCTGTCCCCTGCTGTTTAATAGGGCAGTCCTTGTCTTTTTCCACCTTCCCCTTTTTCTGGTGACGAAAGTGACCTGGGTCCATCACGGAGTCTTGAACCCTCCGCCAAACTTTATAAATTCTTGAGGACAGCCGTTGAGGGGGCTGTTCTTGCTTCGTTTCCGGAGCTCTCACCTCAGGTGGAGGAGATCTCTTCAGCGTAGCGGTTGGAGAGTTCTTACGCACCCTCCTCAGCAGTTCAAAGCTGTTCCCAGTTGGAACATCAGCGTTGACTTCCACCATTGGAGCAGGTGGAGTTAGCCCTGAGGGGGAGTT
This sequence comes from Agapanthus africanus, assembly GCA_030015575.1. Classification (NCBI taxonomy): domain Eukaryota; kingdom Viridiplantae; phylum Streptophyta; class Magnoliopsida; order Asparagales; family Amaryllidaceae; genus Agapanthus; species Agapanthus africanus. The sequence goes on along the minus strand of CM057349.1, from coordinate 84,523,870 downwards.
GCCCCCTGCCTTCCTCACTCGTTGCCAATGGCGACGTCGAGTGCGGCGAGCCGTTGGGATTGGCTCAGAGATTGAGATAGTTTCTTTCTGCCCCCTGTCTGAATGAGGCGCAGCCGGTGTTAACCTCTTAAAGACTGGGGTTGTCTTTTGAGGCGTGATATTCAACCTGTCGAAGACGGATCCTTGAGCGGGGGCAGGAGCAGGAATCGTCAGTCTTGAAAAGACTGACTCTTTGACAGGGGAAGTCGCCTTTACAACTTTTGAAGCAGCAGCTGTTGCCTTCCTCGGGATAGCCAATTTAGAGTTCTGATTTAGCCTGGTGAAAACAGAGGCTGTTGGTTTGGTAGTGGGCGACCCGTTGACAGGGGTCTTCGTAGCAGTGAGCCGGTCGAAGACCGACTTCTTGTTCACTTCCGGTGCAGGTATTGGCATAGGGGAGCTTGTAGGTGGGATCCTGGTCCCAAAGAACAGACCAGTGGTGGCTTGGGTCACCTGATCTACCGGCAGAGTGAGGAAGGAAGCCGCCTGGGGCCCATATGCTACACCTCCCGAAGAGGTGGAGCGTCCGTTGCAGTGGCATTTTGAGCAGTTGGTGCAGTTAAATGCCATTGAATCTTGAGTTCTGCGCCAGGCAAAAGACCACATCTTAGTAACTTGAAATCCGAAGGCAGCCATTAACAAACTGCGATTGGTTCACGAAGACGACACATGAAGCGTGGAGTGGAAAGAGGAAAAGGTCCTACCGGGCGTGCCAGAATCTGTTCCCCTCCGAACGACGGCGCACGGGACCGCGACGTCCTGACGCTGAGATTCGGGGCAAATGCTAATTGGTGCTATCCGTCCACCTCTCCGAAAATGCTAAGTTGATTTATGACACCGTGTATCGGAGGTTTAAACGGATGCGGCCGATGTAGCAGACTTCGTCAGATTCCCTCTCGCTAGAGGGGTTTTTGATTGTGGGGACGCTCTTCCCTGCAGGCGCAAGCCCCTGCAGTTAATTACGCTACCGCATCGCGGTAGCCACTTTCTCCTTCTCCAGAATTTCACTTCGTGTCGTGTGTGTTTGTTTTGTTTGTGGTTGCCCGTGGATTGTATATAGAGACTGAGTAATGCCGTCGCCCGTAGGACGTGGATTAGTCCAAATCCTTATTTACTTAGATTTGGGTTTGGTGTTTTTTAGTTTAAGGATACGTTAGTCATATTGAGACTAAGATCAACTTAAACGTTCGTCAAGGATACGTTAGTCCTATTTAAGACTAAGATCAACTTAACGTGGTGATCCGTTTAATATATGGCCGTTGGGACTCGTCACCTCTTTAACGTCGTTGAAGGATTACAACGGCGGATGTCAGAGGAGTTCAGAGATGTACCCTTGAACCAAGGTTGATTTGGAATTTTATCGTTCATTTGAGTGTTTAAGGATACATTAGCCATGTTTGGGGCTAAGATCCACTTAAACAGGACCGTTTAAATCCGACAAAAGAGCATTTGGAGGCTCTATTGTTCCAGTTTAGGGACGTGGTGGTCCATCGTTAGTTTAAGGGACGTTTCGGTCCATGTTCCAGTTTAGGGACGTGGTGGTCCATCATTAGTTTAGGGACGTTTCGGTCCGACATTAGTTTAGGGACGTTCCGGTCCAATATTAGTTTAGGGACGTTCCGGTCCGATATTAGTTTAAGGACGTTTCGGTCCATATTGATGTATGGTCGTTGGGACCCGTCACCTTTCTGACGTCGTTGAAGGATTACAACGATGGGTGTCAGAGGAGTTCGGAGATATACCCTCGAACCGGATATTAATTAATTTAAGAGAACAGCTGTGCTCAGTCAATTTAATTTGAGGACTTACGGCCAAAATTGGGCTAAGTCCAGTTGAAAATGTTCAACACCCTTATTTATTTTTGGTCTATTAGACCTGTGATAGGGTTTTGCCCACACTTAAATAATGCATGGCATTACTTCTATTTTCTTGTTTGGGCTCTGCCCATAAAAGATGCAGAGCATCAATTTATTTTGGGCTCTGCAAGGCATCTGCATAGCATTTATTATTTTTGTTTGGGCTTTGCCCATTTATAAATGATGCAGAGCATCAATTTAATTAGGCCTGTTTGGTCTTTTAATTGGGCTTGGCCCTGCATTGCATTTGTTAGGCGCTTTGCGCCACTCACTGAGCACAAGCGATTGTGGTGAAGACACGTGTCATGCTCTGGTGAGCGCAAGCGCAACAGTGCGCTGCGCTGTGCTAGTGCGCTGCGCTGTTGCGCTGCTGACACGTGGCGCGCTCTGGTGAGCGCAAGCGCAACAGTGCAGTGCGCTGCGCTAGTGCGCTGCGCTGTTGCGCTGCTGACACGTGGCGCGCTCTGGTGAGCGCAAGCGCAACAGTGCAGTGCGATGCGCTGTTGCGCTGCTGACACGTGGCGCGCTCCCAAGAGCGCAACAGCGCAGTTTGCAAGTGCAAAGCACTAAGAATCTTTTAGATTCAGGAACAGAAGTGCAAAGCACTATTTAATTTCTTGATCTAAATCAGATCAAAGAAAGAAAAATAATAAATTTTTCTTTTTTGTTTCAAGAACCAGAGGTTCATAAAAGTGCAAAGCACTATATTTTTTTTATGTAAAGATCATTGATCTTGTTTTTAGATCAATGATCTATTAAAAGAAATTTCTTCTATTTCATGAAGGTTCTTTACCTTTTTCTTGAAATTTTCTCAGAGTTCTCTCTGTTTGAAGCTCTTGACTTCTTTTTTTTAAGAAAATTTCTTCTCCTCCTTTTTGATTGAGGCCTAGGGTCCTTTTTATAGTGCCCATAAATTAGTTAAATTTGTTAAAGAGATCCTTCTCTGGGTGATTTGGGAAATTTTCCCTACCGTTGGATCTTTGATCAAAGGGCTTCTGCTTTGCAGAAGAAAATCTTCTTGTTTTAACAAGAACAGAAAATATTTCTTAAAATTTTAATTCTGTTTGGCGCAGATGCCCCAGCGCGTGACACGTGTCGCACAGCGCAGCGCAACTTGCGCTAGCGCATCTGCGCTGACACGTGTCGCGCAGCGCACAGCGCAGCGCAACTGCGCTAGCGCATCTGCGCTGACACGTGTCGCGCAGCGCAGCGCCTGCGCAACTGAAGCGTTGCTTCCTTTAATAGAGTTTTGCTCTGATTGGGTGCGCCTTCTTGGGCGCTGCGCTGACGTATCATCGCCTGACATGTGGCGCGTTGCGTCCGAGACTTGAAGCGTTGCTTCAGAATTTTTGAATTTTGAATTTCGACAGAGCTTTGCTCTGATTGGGCGAAACAGTCGATGTCGCCATTCTCTTCCTCGTCGTTCAAAGTCCACTTGAGGGTACCTACATATATACACATATAGCATCGTAAACAAAAATCATGCACGAAACCAAAACGGCATACGAAACACCCATAGGTTAGAACCTATAGTCTACGCATGCAAAAGAGTCAAATAATCCTCGACATCGATGTACAAACACCAATTGATCGAGATAAAACACAAAATACAAAGTTCACGCTATAAACAACAATGAAACCGAAACAGCATCTTTGACAACTTACTCTAGATTTTACCCTAGGTGAAATTAGCCAATTTTGCATTTGTGGAGGGTCTAATTAAAAGGTATAGGAGCTATGGACCAAGCACGAACAATTTTTGAAGTGCCCAGGCCACAAATTGCGGCCAGGAGGGATTTATTTGCGGCCGAGTGGATGGGTTAGGGTCTCGGGTTTTCATGGTAGCTTCTAGGTTGCATGCATGTCTCACTGTGTCTGCAAAATATTTTTCAGGTACCCCGGGTCACAACAGATCTCTAATTATCACCACAATTCCCACAATCTTCCGATATTGGGGTTTCTAAGTTCGTTTCTTGGGGCTTTAATCTCTGGTTTTGTCCAGAATTCTAACATTAAAGGGGTTTAAGATCACTACCAAATCTTAATTGCACCATCTCAATTCAATTCAAACCCTAACCTCGACTTGGAATTTGCAAAGCACACTAAACCTTACTTAAACACTTCTAACTAAATTAGATGCTAAGGTAAATGAAATACTATACTAATGGTGAAAGAATTACCTCATTTGGCAACTCAAGAAAATTTTTGAGTTGCCCCAAGTGCTCAAAATCCTTGCTTTCTTGGTCCAAAATGCTTGTAGTGAGCTTGTGCACATTTTTAATGAAGAGACTAAGGTGTTTTGGTGTGGGATTGAGGGTGTTTGTGAGGATGAAGATGAGGTGGAGAAGAGAGCAGCCATGAAGGAAGAAGAGAAGGAAAATGATGAAGCAAGAAATGAAGAAGAAAAGACCATGGTCAAATTTTACACCTCACCTCTCTCACTTCTCTCTCATGCCCATACCTCTTTCTTTATTCCTTTTATTTTCTTTTATTTTTCTTTCCCTCTCATCTAAAGCCAAACCATGCTTGAAAAAAAATAAGGAAAAATCCAAGGTGGAAAATGTAAAAAATTTTGTTGCATGTCATGATGCACAATTCAAGCCTAATGCAAGATTAGCGAAAATTAATCGTTTTTAGCATTAACATAGAATATAATTAATTATATAACAATCTATGGATGCTCCAATCTTTTAATCTCTTTCAAATTCAATAAATAACATAATTTCCAAATATTTCCTAATTTATCGGTATATAATTATACCGCATCATTAAAATATTCATAATATTTATTATTTAATTGTATAAATTACCAAAAATAATATTTTATTTTTCTGAAATGTTACAAGTTGAGATCCTGGACCGAAAGGTGAAGACATTGCGGAATAAGGAGGTGAACTTGGTCCGAGTGATGTGGAGAAAGGATTTGCCAGGATAATCGACGTGGAAGCGAGAAGACGATATGCATACACGATACCCTTACCTTTTTGAAAATCAGTCTATATGTAAATTTCAAGGACGAAATTTTTATAAGGAGGGTAGGATGTAACGACTCTGAAATCCATGTGTAGAATTATGTCTTTAAATGTATAGAAAATTTTATTTCATACTGTGTAGGAGTTATAAGTCATTTTTGTTTAATAAAAACAAGAAATAACTTGCAGCTCACTAGTAAAGCCTTTACACTGCTGTGGCATAGCCTGTGTGATCAATTCCCATCAGTCCCAATTATTTTTAAATAATTTTCTTTTTAATTTTTTGGAACCCAAAAGTTGCACATGCAATTCACAGAGAAACGAAAAGTTTCAGAAAAATCAAACAGGCGCAAAGAGGAGTAAACACCAAACTAGACACATGACACGAATCTCGAGGCAAGACATCGAGATCCGACCGCACGTTTTGCCCATACTCCCGCCGCCGACGGTTCGATGTTCTCCAATCATCTCTGTGCTTTGCACACTCGTCCCTTCAGCTCCCCTCTACTTTCCTGCACCGTTTAATATTCCTACAATCAAACAAAGACTCTTCAATTCTCTAATTAACACCATTAAATCTATTTTAATTCATTTTATTTCACACCCTCTCTCATTTTTACCCTATAAATACCACCCCATGCCCTAGCTCTCTTCTATTCTAAAAATTTCCTCAAAATTCTCTAAGTTCAAGAAAGGTTAAGGCTATTCAAGTGGAGCTAAGCTAGCGAAGGGGAGTAGCGATCAAATTCCGACGACCAGAGCATCGCCGATGAGACCAAGACCCCCTCTCTCTTCCTTAACCTCTTCCTGACACTACACAATGAGTAAGTCCCTTTATCTCTCTCTTTTTCCATCTCAAAACAATTTTTTAAAACACATCGAAAAGCTCCGATATAGGTTATTTTTATATTTGTACTCCACTTTATAAGCAAAATAGGTCAAAACTAATATCCTAACACCACTCTTAATATTATGTATAACATTTAGCTTGTAGTTTAACAAAAAATTTCCTTGTGAAATAATCATAAAACGGAGTTTCATAAAAAACCATGAACTAATATAACTGTAATCCCAATAACTAGAGTATATACTTTTAGATCATTCACGGGGCAATGACCTACCCCACACGCACACTATGGTTTCATAGCACGAGGTTCTAAACATAGGGTTTATTTAAAGAATAGGTTTTACATTAAAATACTACATGTTTTCAAAACGGGTTTCTTTTAATCGATATTTTAAATGCTTGGCAATTATGCCTTTATAACCCTCGTTAGGAGACCCGCTAATGGATGGTGCAGATTATCGCATATCCTTGGGACAGTAGAGAGAGATGTAGAACTCTTCAACGGTCTAAAAAGGAAATAAAAATACGGTTTTTAAGAAATACGACTCTTCTAAACAAAACTAAAATATGGAAAAATTATATTAAACTATGAATTTGTATTTTCAATAAAAACATATTTTTAAAATGAAGATTTAAAATTTTAATAAAATACCAACAAGTTTCCAAAAGTAGTAGTTCTCATAAAGGTAATATAAACTTTCAAAAAGTTAGGTTTATCACTAAAATACCACAACAATTAAAATACATATTCATGAAAACCCTAAATATTATAAATCACTCTCGAGGTTTATTTTTAAACCATACTAAAGTATTTTTCATAAACCCCCCTTGAGATATGTGATTGGCACGCTTTTGGCGTGTCGATTTTAAAAGTTCTAAACTTAACCGCAATCAGGACGGTATCGCTTTGCAGCTAGCCGCGATGAGTATGGGTCATCCGCAGGGAGATGAAGCGTTTTAAGTTCTTGTTTTCATGAGTTAATGCGCGAGGCGGAATTGTTCGTATCTAACCTATGTGTATATATGCAAAGTTATAAGCTTGTTAGGATTAGATAAGTTAGTGTAAGTTAGTGAATTCCGTACTCGATCCTTTGAGCCGAACTTGACCAATGAAGCTAGAGCAATCGGTAACAACGTGGATTAGGGTACTTAAGCACGGTATTTATGAAATCCGACTTATTGACCCTTTTTCCGTCCGTTCTTGTCGCTTGCTTTCGCCTCCGGCAAATCCAAACACAACCGGTCACGGTTAGGAATCACCGATACCTTGGTAGGGTAGAGTGCCTAACGGAGCGCTTGCGTAAGTTTGGGCGGAGTTCAATGGAAAATAACGGGAAAAGGAAATGAGAAACGAAATTTTAACTTACAAAACCAATCTTTTTCCTAACAACACCATATTCACAACCAATCATAACAACAAACAAAAAGAGCAAAGAAAAGAGAAAAGAAAAGAAAAGAAAAGCAATACAAGTAGGTAAATGACATGGTAATTAAATTGCAAGTAAGTAAATGGCAAGAATGGAAATGCAAGTAAAACAAGATAGAAATAATACTAAGAACCCAAGAATGAAAGCTTCATTAACTCAAAGTGACAATACAAGCCATGGGTTCAATAACCTAATCTTAAACTTGCAAGCTCAATGAAGAGTTTGCAAGATCAAGAGAAGGCAAAGAACTCAAGGTGAAGTGAAGGTAAAATGAAAGCTTTATTAATCTTCAGGTAATGATACAACCCTTGAGATCAATAACCAAAACTTAAACTTGCAAATTCAATGAAGAGGTTGCAAGATTAAGAGAAGGCAAGGAGCTCAAAGGGACTAGCTATGTACAAGAACAAAACAAAAAGAGAAACAAAAAGAAAACATGAGTGTAACAAAATGTGAGGCAATGTAAGACCCCCATCCCTTGCCCACTCATCTGCCTTATATAGGCACAAAAGAAGAATAAATAAGCAATAAAAATAAGATGACATGGCAGCAGGGGATGGACCACAAAAAATTGGGGATCTTAGGGGATAGTGGGGCCGGCCAGCTCGGAAATTTGGAGAGTGTGGCCGGCCCAAAACCGAGCAAGTAGGCTCGTGTGGAAATGGTGGTCTAGTGTTGTATCCTCAAGTCCACTGGTGCAGCTTGATTTCTCTATAGAGACCTGGGTTGTACTCAGTAGGTTGGAGGGAACTTGATGTTGAAGGGTTACCCTAGCACCCCGGCCAACTCACGTGGCCAAATGCGGAATAAAAATTTTCTTGCGAATAAAACTTGGCACTAGACTAAACCCTAAAACCGGATCTTTCCATAAAACCTACTTAGCAAAAGAAGAAGTGCTATCTACTATGATAGAAATCTCACCAAACGAACCAAGTCCTTCGGTCTTCTTTCTTCATCCTTAGCTCCTAGCAAGCGCCTTGAACATGCTTGAACTCCAAATCCGGCTCCATCGGTCCATCGAGATCGTGCTTGTTCTCCGGCCTCCTTTTGTCATAGATGATCCACCCGGGGAGTTTGATCCATGGCTCTAGCTCTTTGCAATATGTCAAAAGAGCAACTAGAGGACTTGGGATGCTAGTCCAAGTGGTCTAGGATGTAGTTTGGAGTTTTAAGTGTGAAACTATCTCTTTCTTAGCTCTTCACTTGATTCTCAACACATGAGAAGGTAGTGAAGAGGAAGAAGATGAAGGTGGAGGAAGCTAGTGAGGAAGGAGAGGAATGGGAGCTCAAGGAAAAAATGAATGAAGCATGAAAGAGAAAATCACACACCTTGGTTTCTTTCAATAAACAAATGGCAACCATGCTTCAATAGTAACCACAAATGAATTGAAAATTCATTTGTTGATTATTAAAGCATGGTCATGCCCATTCCTCCCATTCCTTACACTTTACACCTCATTTCCATTTATTAGATAAATGGAAAATGCATAATGAGGTGGCCACCTTCTAGAAGGAAATCTTTAGTAAATACAGATTTCAGTCTACTGTACAAATATACCGGCAATCAGATAAAAATCCGAATGCCCAACAGAGATAGAATAACACGAAGAACGTAATACTAGAATATATATATCGAAATACATATACGTAAATTATTAAATCAATACCTGATTTAATAATCCGGCTCAAATCCGAGCCGGCTAGTATTACAAACTGTCCGATCGAAAATCCGAGTACCAAGTACATCAATCGATCGAACCCTGCACGTATCCAATACGACTGGTACAACATTTTGCCTGGATCAGGGAAACCCTCTGTGTGGGACTTTAAAGACTCGACAGTACTCTGGCAGTGGGTTTAACCACAAGCACGTCAGCGGCACTAGCTGTACGTAACGGCTGCCCAGGTACCTGTCGAAAAGGAAGGCCGATGAGCAAGCTCGTCGGAACTCCTATTGAGCCTATCCATGACAATATCCGTACAGTCCGGTCTCTTCGTCAAAGAGTATCGCATACCGGGTCTAAGGGGTCGTGAACGTCAGACCCTAATAACCTGATAAGTCGTGTCGATGTGGCTCAAGACCAATCCGGGAAACTACTGATCAACCTATCAGTAAATCCCAAGTGCCTTGGCCAAGGTCTTATGGTCCTGACCAATCGAATCACAGTGCGATATCGACTCCCTATACCGGGAGAGACGAATCCCCGACAATCGCTCACTGCCTCCATGTGGCTCGGGACTGAACCCAACCAAAACCTGTTTGCATGATTCGGTAGAGCCGTGGTAGGGTAGTGATCAAAGCTCAGTGGGAACTCATACGAGACAAATGCCGATCTCGGGTCCAAAGACTAACCTGTACACATGTCACTTGAGAACTTCCATCTGACGATAGGTATAGTACCATATGGAAGTTCTCGGCGAGTCCGTCCAGTGTACTCACACCCAGTGAGCACCTGTATACGATCTTAGGTACATCAGACCAATGGCTGCGGGACCAACCATCCCCCGACGGGGCTAGAAACGTACACACCAGTCTACTCTGGAGTATCAGTGCCCAGTCTCGATACTCACGCGACCAGGGACCATTTAAGGATGTGCTTATAGACTACCCTGCTCCCACGAGTCTGATCGCCATCACAATGCAGGTAGTCAAGCAAAATCCTAGGGGCTTTATCAACATGTAACCGCAATATGTAATAACGAGTATAACATATGCCATGTTAAGATAAAGAAAAACCACAATAGTATACTACCGTATCGAGTCTTTATCAATATGTGCAAACCAGATATAATAAAAATAAATACACATATCCCGATAAAGACAAGTCAAATAATATACTATAAAACTGAGCAAGATTGTTCTGTACATACATATCCCTAATATCCATAAGTATACATATACAATACTGGCCTCTAGGGCATATACATCAAACAATCTCCCACTTGCACTAAAGGCCAGTGATTGGCGTACCGAATACCCAACGTCTGCTATATGGCCAGCTGTTGGCGTACCGTATACCCAACATCCCAAAAAGTCGCTCGAACTGTGCTTGAAGGAGGGCCTTTGTAAATGGATCCGCCGTGTTGTCTTTCGTATCCACTCTCCGGACCTTGATCTCTTGGCGATCTACGATCTCCCTGATCCGGTGATAACGCCTTAAGATGTGCCTAGATTTCTGATGGGACCATGGTTCCTTCGCTAAAGCTATAGCCCCATTGTTATCACAATACACTGGTATCAGATCAACAATGGATGGAATTACCTGACGTTCAGCTGTGAACTTCTTCATCTAGACCGCCTCTTTTGCGGCATCGCTTGCAGCAATGTATTCAGCCTCCATCGTCGAGTCTGCGACGATATCCTGTTTGGAACTCTTCCAACATATCGCCCCTCCGTTGAGGGTAAACACAAAATCCGAGACAGACTTGCTGTCATCCTTGTCACTCTGGAAGCTTGAGTCGGTAAAGGACTCGACCTTGAGGTCTCCATTACCGTAAATCAGGAACATCTCCTTAGTCTTTCTCAGGTACTTGAGAATGTTCTTTACTGCTGTCTAATGGTTCTCACCTGGGTCTAACTGATACCGGCTCACCACGCTTAGCGTGTAAGCTACATCTGGTCTTGTACATAGGATCGCATACATTATAGATCCTACCGCTAAAGCGTAGGGTATAGTGCTCATGCGAACCCTCTCCTCGTCAGTCTTGGGAGACATCTCCTTGGAGAGGGTGATTCCGTGCAATGCGGGTATATTACTGCGCTTGGAATCTTCCATACTAAATCTATTTAGTACGGTCTCTATGTACCTGGACTGCGAAAGTCCCAGTAATCTCTTGGATCATCTCTGGAGATCTTGATCCCCAGAATGTACGAGGCATCACCTAGGTCTTTCATAGAGAACCTTTGTGATAAGAATAGCTTGACCGATTATAGCATAGGAATGTCATTTCCTATCAAAAGAATGCCGTCCACGTACAAGACTAGGAACACGACAGTTCGTTGATTTGTATCTCAAAAACTATTTCTAAACCGCAATAAAAAACGGCGTCGCATGAAGCTAGCCGGTGAGTACGGGTCGGTCCACAGGGATGTTGTGAATTTCCTAGTCGCTCAAACGAGTTAATTCCGAAGGGTGTTCGGATTGATTATTAAATCTAAAAATCTAATTATTCTACCTAGGGCAATTAATTGAAAGTTATAACTAGGGCAGATAAATAAAATCTATACTAGGGCAGGAATTGAAATTACCTAGGGCAAGAAAGTAAATAAATCTACTTACTTTACAGATGGATCTCTCCAAACATATACGCAGGGTTGTCAGATCTGAATAGATGAATTGAAAAGAGGCACCGATGCTCTCCATAAAGAATTCTGAAATTTATTATTAAAAGAAGGCATAAAGTTTACAATGATTTAGAGTTCTATTTATAGGAAATAGAAACCCTAGGTTACATTTTTGATCCGCATGTCTACAATTACAAATATAGCCCTAAGGTTGACTATTCAGCGCCGCCAAACATTTGGTAAAAATTATTTCCTCTGATCGCTCAAGACCACCGCGGAACCGTGGCCCGAGGCCTGGTTTAGCTACGGTTCCACGGTCAAAAGATGGAATTGGGCTACGAATTTTTCTGGGCTGATTTCTGTTGGCTTGGGCTTCTTAGTTCTATATATCTTTTCTCAATTTAGCTTCTGGTTCTTTTCCAGATTTCCAGTGAACATTGTAGTGGACTTCTACCCGTTCGCTTTGAGTCAATGTCTTAAATCTTGCTTTGTGAATTGTTCCTTATGTAGGCTTGATCAAGATTCTCTGTTTGTCGGTCAAAGTCTCACTTTTACGTCGTCATTTCATCGTTTTCACTGTTTCCTGTCCAAGAACCTGTAACCTGTAACATGTAGCAGACATGCATCAAAAGCACATGTTTATTTATAAAAAGAATAAGAATGGGGAATATAATAATACAATATTATGGTGTGAACAAATACCCCCAAACTTATCTTTTTCTCGTCCTCGAGCAAACATATTTTTATTCACTAAAATCCTAACCACACTTTCGCAGGGAAACGCGATTGCACTGAGCACATGCAACAAGCCGTTAAACCTCTAGGTGTCCCTAGTAGGAGGAGTGTTGTCTCCTGAGGGTTTTCAGCGGATACTACCCACAAAATCCTATCAATTTGGCTTTTCGACTTTAATTCTCCAATTAGGTTTTCTAACAAGGAATTCCATTATCTTTGACTTGCAAATTATCCACCCATATTCTTCACACTTCCTCATCATTTAACTTAAGATTATATATGTTCTATAGACTTACTTAGCTTTCGGCATCTTTTAAGTTTTCCTTCTAGGATTCCATCTCACTTAGGATTTTCTATCAACTCTATTAAAGATACAAGTTCTATTCTTCACTCCTTTCTCTTATCTAAACCCCAATCACATATCCCCACGTGTGTGTATAAATCACCCCTACACTTGGAAATTCAAATCAAGCAATCATACCCTTGTCCGTTGTCCAAAGTACTTCTTAATAGGTGAATTTTTAATTGAATTTTGCTTACACATCCTTCATGCGACCATTAATACATCTTGAGGTACCAACAACCGATTACAAGATGTGTTTGCATATTTAAGCGTAATTCCTAGTCTTGCAACACCCAAGGCTCTTAGCAGTGACTCCCAAACCAGTTGGTCTAAGGCACTAGGTGATGAAGCACCCTCGCTAAATATTTTTCTTATTTTTACAGCCTTAAGTAATCACAAAAACCAGTGTCCATTTTTTTTCTTTATTCACTTGTATTTTTTTATTTTCATTGTACTAAGGACTTTAGACAAGAGCATTTCAAGGTCTCTTCTACTATTCCAAGTTTCAAGGTACGTGTTGGTGCAAATTGTAGGGTATACATTTTCAGAATCTAGATTTAAGTTAGGAATTATTTTTCAAACTTATACTCTAATAAGAATATCAATACTTTTCTTTCGTTTCGACTTAGCCCAAGAAGTGAACCCAAAATTTGCCTATTTCTAAATAAACTACAAAGACATATACTTTCTACCGCTAAACTTTAAGGTTATTTTTAGGGTTTTTAATTTACTAAGTCTAAGATCTAGTTGTTCCTAGCCAGTTAAACTATTTGTCAAACTCTAGTCAAATAAGCCAAAATTGAATACATTAATTTTTATAATTTTTGAAATTTTCAATTTTTATGATTTTTTCAAATAAGTATGCAAATGCAAAAATATGTACAAATGAATGCGAAGGAAGAAGACGTACCGAGCATACCCCCAAACTTAAACTTCACAGTGTCCTCACTGTCATGCTAAACCAAGAGGGTCAAAATACCGGCACTCCCCTGTTTATTTTTTTTTATTTTTTTTATTTTTTTATTTTTTTATATTTTTTTATAGAAAAAGAAAACAAAAAATATATATACATATGTACAACAAGATTCCCCCCAAACTTAAGCTTGGCCTTCCACAAGCCAAAGGTTAGCACCAACCATTCAAAAATCTTATCGTAGTAATGATATAGTTGGTGCAAGAATAGAGTGGAAAGAAGAGAAAAGAGAAGCACACGAGACCGTATGGGAAGAAGAGTGGAATATGGTCTCGGTGAAGGAGAAGAATGGCGGAAAGGAGAATGAAGGGTCGCGCGATCTTGAGGGTGTAAATCGAGTGAATAAATTAGCGTAATTTATGATGACCGATGTGTTAAAAGCGATTGCGTTAACCTATCAACCCGTCGAGAAATGGGGTTAAATCTCTCAAGATTCGCAAGAAAACATGGGTACGCCGAACTTGGTATAGGAGATGAAAGCGTAACGGTCTCTTAGACGGTCGGAACGATAGGACGGACGAAAGGGAGTGAATTAGGGATCGTATCATTCTCACCGTAGAAAACTGTCTCGAACTTAAAAGATTCCATCAATGGTTCGAAACTATTGTAATCAACCGAGTCTGATGGTTCAACTAACTCATCTGAAAATGTAAAGGACTCAAACTCGGGCGGTGAGTCATCAACATCGTCCGGAAAAGTGAAACACTCGCACGTGTTATCGGCTGTGAGAACTGTGTCAAATTCAAAGTAAAAGTTTTCAAGCTCACAGTCGTCAAGCGTAGTCGGAACGATGGAAAGGAAGGAGGGTGATTTAGGTAAAGGTTTAAGAGGATGAGTTGGAAAATCCGACACATCAAACAAGAATGGTTCAACTTCAATATGATCCTCAAAACTCTCCTCAATACTATCCTTATAATTTTCCTCAAAATTCAACTCATCCATGCCATTATCATCAAAATCCAGACACATATGAAGTTCTGGAGAAACATTTAATAACTCGGGATGATGATTTGGACATAAAATATCAATCAAATCTATGGGTTCATCATCCAAAATATTCCCGGCGTCTAAATCCTCAATCAAGTGAAAATCAATATTTTCAGACACCTCATCAAAAGCATAGATATGCATCGATTTAGGTTCTAGAGTGGAGGTGTAAAGGTCAAATGGATTATGTGCGGTTTCACTCGAAAGGGGTTCTTCACAATTTGGCAAATCAAACACTACAAAATCACACAACTCATTTTTATTTTCAACTGGTGAATCATTTGGGACAATCGATGGAAAACCGGAGTTGTGGGCTTCAATTGGGTATGGGTAGGTTTGATTTGGAAATCCTCTCTCATTCTCACTCTGTCCAACTGCCTCCACATACATTGAAAAATTTGGAGCCAGCGGGAAACTAGCTACCGGTTCAGCAGGTTGCATAAGGGCGGCCACGGACGCTTCCACATTCCTAACCATTTTGTTTATTGCTGCGATATACGCCTCCAACGACTCTTCCAAACTAGACTTGGGTGGTAAGGGGGTTTCGGGAAAAGATTCAAAATTGTGTGGATATGCAAAACTCCCTAATGACTGTGTAGAAACAGTGTCTAGTGAGGGTGGTAAGGTCGGGTAGGACTGGTACGAAGTGGGTGATTGGACAGGGGTAGGGTCAACATATGGATTAAAATGTGAATAATCTTGTGGATCCCTAGAACTAGATGTGTGGAGAAGGGTGAAAGATCGGCTGCGAAATTGAGCAATATGCTCAGCAATGGACATCGGTTTAGGAGTTACAGCAGGACTTGAAAAGGTGGTGTCAACGTACGAAGGTGGTGAAGATTGACATGGTTGACACAAATTGGGTTGCAAAGTCAAACTGTTTCTCCTAGACGCTTCTATTTGATCTTTCAAAGATATTTTTGGCATGGAAGGATCTTCTTTAAATCGACCGAAACAATTGACGTATGACGCAAAGTTAAGTTCGGGATACCAAAGTTCGGCAAGAGATTTATGATGTGGGGTACCCATGATAGAAGAAAGAGAAGATGAAGAAGGTAGGTGGTGGGGGGCAAGGATATTACGCGACAAGTTGCAAGTTTTTTATAAAAAAATTTCCTTTTTTTTCTCTTTATTTGAAACCGTTTGCAAAAAAAATTTCGATAAAGGGCTTAGACACAAATGCAATCGACCAGAAATGCACAATCAGACCTAGATCTAGGGTCACCTAGGTCAGCTAGACAGCTCCTAACTGTTCTAAAGGGCTATAAATAGGACCTCAAACCGCCTCTTCACCGCCAATTGCGGCCAGGTAAGTGCCAGGTAAGTGGGAGGCTCCCCGCTACAAGTAGCGGTCCTAATTAAGTAACCACTTGCCTTGACACACTTGCCTAGACACCGCAAAGTCAGGTTAGGATAAACGGCCGATGCCTATAACTAGTCCTCTGTCCTATTGAGCTCGAAGTACTTAGGGCTGAGTCTAGTATTTTTTAATTAATAGATGGTCAATGCATATGCCTTATGTGATTTCTGGGGTCCTGGGAAGGGTGATGAAATCCCCACCCAATCTGAATTGGTCAAAAGCCCCTTAAAGTCCGATTAAAGATATGCAAAATAGAAAAATCACTTGCAATCAAATATTTTTATTTTATGCGCGGCGCAAAGAATCCTGCACAAGATTTGTTATTGGAAGGGGGAAGATTTTTAAAGCGCAAAGAAATCCTGCAGGCAAATTTACAGAAGATATATCAATTTTTGCAGAGGAGAAGAGAGAAAGCTCACAGAGATTTGCAGTGGCGGAACTGATTTTTTTTTTTAACCGCGCTTCTGCCCTTTTCTGGGCAATCGATCCGTCGCTTCCACCGCGGAACCGCCGTGTTTGCCGCCTCCAACCGCGGATCCGCCGCGGGTTGGTGCCTTCAGCAGTTTTTTTTTGAGACCAGATCACTACGATTTACTTGTAGACTCAGTCCTCCAAATTTTTTCTGTTCCTCAGTTGTTGTGATCTTCTGTTGTTCCGATCTGTTTTTTTTTCTGTTTAGCTTTCTGTAGATTTCCAGATCCGAAATTGTGCGTAGGTCCTGCAAAATTCTCACAAAAATACTCTTTCCAAAAATAACAGATGATATATTTTTATATTTTTTAATTATTTTTTCAGATTTTTATGATTTTTTATTTTATTAAGATTAACCCGAAATTGCAAAAAGGAAAGTTCTACGCCATCCCCGGCAACGGCGCCATTTGATTTGTCACAAAAACTATTTCTAAACCGCAATCAAGAACGGCGTCGCATGAAGCCAGCCGGTGAGTACGGGTCGGTCCACAGGGATGTTGTGAATTTCCTAGTCGCTCAAACGAGTTAATTCCGAAGGGTGTTCGGATTGATTATTAAATCTAAAAATCTAATTATTCTACCTAGGGCAATTAATTGAAAGTTATAAGTAGGGCAGATAAATAAAATCTATACTAGGGCAGGAAAACAAATTTAATCTAGGACAGGAATTGAAATTACCTAGGGCAAGAAAATAAATAAATCTACTTACTTTACAGATGGATCTCTCCAAACATGTACGCAGGGTTGTCAGATCTGAATAGATGAATTGAAGAGAGGCACCGATGCTCTCCATAAAGAATTCTGAAATTTATTATTAAAAGAAGGCATAAAGTTTACAATGATTTAGAGTTCTATTTATAGGAAATAGAAACCCTAGGTTACATTTTTGATCCGCATGTCTACAATTACAAATATAGCCCTAAAGTTGACTATTCAGCGCCGCCAAACATTTGGTAAAAATTATTTCCTATGATCGCTCAAGACCGCCGCGGAACCGCGGCCCGAGGCCTGGTTTGGCCGCGGTTCCACGGCCAAAAGATGGAATTGGGCTACGAATTTTCCTGGGCTGATTTCTGTTGGCTTGGGCTTCTTAGTTCTATATATCTTTTCTCAATTTAGCTTCTGGTTCTCTTCCAGATTTCCAGTGAACATTGTAGTGACTTCTACCCGTTCGCTTTGAGTCGATGTCTTGAATCTTGCTTTGTGAATTGTTCCTTATGTAGGCTTGATCAAGATTCTCTGTTTGTCGGTCAAAGTCTCACTTTTACGTCATCTTTTCATCGTTTTCACTGTTTCCTGTCCAAGAACCTGTAACCTGTAACATGTAGCAGACATGCGTCAAAAGCACCTGTTTATTTATAAAAAGAATAAGAATGGGGAATATAATAATACAATATTATGGTGTGAACATTCGTCCTACAATCTTCTTATAAATACAAGGCTCATCCTCGTTCTTGATGAAGTCAAATTCCTTGACTGTCTCATCAAAACAGATGTTCCAGCTCCGCGATGCTTGCTTCAATCCATAAATGGATTTGAGCAGCTTGCACACTATCCCGCTGCTCCCACTGTCTACAAAACCTTTTGGCTGATCCATATAAACGCACTCTTCTAAACTTCCGTTTAGAAAAGCCATTTTTACGTCCATCTGCCAGATCTCATAGTCATGGAAGGCAGCAATGGCAAGCAGGATCCTAATGGATTTGAGCATAGCCACTGGAGAAAAAGTTTCGTCATAGTCCACTCCTGGCCTTTGACGAAAACCTTTTGCAACAAGTCTAGCCTTATAGGTTTCCACCTGCCTATCTACACCAAACTTCTTCTTGTAGATCCATTTGCATCCAACGGGTTTTACCCCAGGTGGAACAACTTCCAGGGTCCACACTTTATTGGTGTACATGGACTCCATTTCAGATTGCATAGCATCCAGCCATTTATTAGAGTCCCTACTGATAATGGCCTGCCTGAAACTAGTAGGATCATCTTCTTCCAAGATGCAATCCTCTCGATCCCCATCTATGAGAAAATCGTAGTATCTCTCGGGCGGATGAGAAATCCTACTAGATCTATGGAGTGGCTGAGGTTCGTCTGATACTGTTGAATCTTGTGGTTCTACTAAATCTTCAGTTATAGTTTGTCCTTCTGGAATTTCTTCCAATTCTACCGTGCCCCCACTTATTTCTTTTTCAAGAAACAACCTTTCAAGAAAGGTGACGTGTTGAGAAACAAAAACCTTTTATTCATCGATATGGTAGAATAGATATCCATTTGAATGCCTGGGATATCCAACAAACTTACATAAAACTGACCGTGCCTTAAATTTGTCCGCTCTGGTTTTTCACATAGGCCGGACAACCCCATATCTTAATCCTTTTAAGACATAGTCTTTTATTACTCCATATTTCATATGGAGTCTTGGGCACAGATTTAGATGGAACCTGAATCAACAGATACGCTGCTGTTTCAAGCGCAAGCCCCCAGAATGAAAGAGGTAATTCTGCATTACTCATCATGGAGCGAACCATATCCAATAGGGTACGGTTTCTCCGCTCTGATACACCGTTGTGCTGTGGTGTATACGGAGGAGTAAGCTGAGAAAGAATACCATTCTCTTTCAAAAAATCCCTAAATTCCATACTTAAGTACTCCCCCCCACTATCAGATCGGAGGATCTTAATACTTTTTCCAATCTGGTTCTTTACTTCCTTTCTGAATTCTTTGAATTTCTCAAAAGCTTCAGATTTGTGTTTCATAAGATACACATATCTGAATCTAGAGAGATCGTCAGTGAATGTGATGAACTACGAGAACCCACCCCTTGCATGTATAGATATCGGACCACATACATCACTGTGTATGAGTCCCAAGAGCTCTGCTGCTCTTTCTCCATGCCCGGTGAACGGAGATTTGGTCATCTTTCCTTTGAGACAAGACTGACAAGTTTCATAAGATGAAAATTCGAACGTATTCAAGAGTCCATCTTTATGTAACTTACTCGGTCTTTTTTCTCCGATATGACCAAGTCTACAATGCCACAAGTAGGATTCGTTCGTGTCTGAACTCTTCCTCTTGCGTGTGTTTTGTATATTGAGAACTGTATTCTGATTTAGAACATAGATACCATTACATAGTGTACCTTCTGCAACCAGTACCTTATCAAGGTAAATGTTCATGATATTTCTATCAAGAACAAAGTTATATCCATTTTTATTAAGTAAAGAAACTGATATTATGTTGCAAAGCATGGAAGGTACATAGTAGCAATTGTTCAAAATCATAGTATTGCCATTTGGCAACACTAGGTGATATTCACCGACAGCCGCAGCATTAACTTGTGCTCCGTTCCCTACTCTGAGGGATATATCACCAGGTTCAACTATCCTACTTTTTCTCAGTCCCTGCAATAAATTACAGATATGGGATCATAATCCAGTATCGAGTACCCAGGAGGTAGAACTGACCGAAAAACAGTTTTCAATAACAAGAACACCTGAAGAAGACGCGACAGTATATTTCTTCTTCGATGGGTTTATCAAGGAATTCAAACTTTCTCTTTCCCTTGCTCATACTTATGACCGTTGTCGTAAGTTAGAGCCGACCGACGTTCCCCAGCCCCGAATAAGAATTCGGATCGGTCAAGCGATACATTTTATTATCTTGATTAGAGTGTGAAATGGTTGCTACCTGGAGAGAGAGAAGGAAAACACTCAGCATGCGCTCTTGCAAGATTAGATTGGTTATTAATTTATCTAACCAGGATGGCTCCCACTGTTTCCTCAAATTCTTCTTCAAACCCTAAAAAAAGAATCAGGATTAATTGCACGTCAAAATACTCGCTTAACCTTTCAGCCAGGCTGGTGTCGGTACTTTGAGGGAGGTTTTCCAACGCTTTCGCGAAGTTCCTTAATTACATAACCTCTTTTCCCTGGACGCGTAGCCCCACTAACACCTTTCTAGACACATAATTAGTTTATAGCATTGATTGTTAAGTGTGATAATCTCCCGAGAGTAATCTTACTCATCAGTGGGATCGGGATCCAACTATCATTGTGTGATGCATTAGATGGAATCCACTCTAGTCACCACACTCCAGAAGGTATGCTAAATCTGCAAGTTTCCTATATATTTGAAACTCCTAATATGGTTTTTGCCCCTAACGACATATGGTCTTGATAGAGACCAACGTACCATAAGTCGCAAGTCAAGTTCAACCCATCATTGTCCTGGATTAACTTAGACCCACCCGCACAAGCCCTTGATAGAGACCAAAGTGGCTATGCGACTATCCTAATTAATCGCATCCTAAGATGCAACAGATAAGCAACACTTAGCTACCGTACACTATGCCTTGATAGAGACCAACGTACATAGCACGAATACTAACTGCTTTTTATCTGAAATGACGGAGAGCTACGGCTGGGTTTTTGGCCAAAAACCCGTTAACGTAATGAACTTGATATCGTTGAAGGAACCTGAGTAGTTTTGTAAATATATAGTGGCGAAAACCTTTGCTAAAGAGGTCACTCCCTGTGAAGAGATCTCGACTCTTTCCTCATCGAATGAGGTGCAGGATATTCCAAAATGAATACCATGATAAAAAGCAAAAAATAATCGACTATAGTGAAGTCATTACCCTGACGCAAACTTTTACTCAAGGGGTCACTCCCGGTGAAGGGATCTCGGCCCTTGCCTCGTCGAATAAGGTGCTGGGTATTCCAAACCACTGTGCAAAGCAAAAGAGAACGTCTGTAATGTCAGTTTTTTAAAGCTTGGTTCCAACAACATCTTTTTAGGTTTATTATCTTGCATTAATAAAAATTAATGCGGTCCCATCAAATTGTAACCTATCACACCAGAAAAGAACGAAAATAAAATGTACGTGTATGCCATCCGCATTCTCTACGAGGCCCCGTCATCACCTGTTAGGTTACTTAACTAACGACAGAGCGGGGGCTGGACTAGCGCGGATGCAAAACATATACAACATCTACTAGTATATATATAAGTATATACAACATTCGTCTCAGGCATGATAATAAACAACATCACAGATAACAATACAGAATGGTGGATAATCTTGGAGCTCCGGGTTTCATTTGAGCCGCAAATAAAACCCGACGTTCCCGGTCATGTGGATAGCCTGTGCAATGAAAACTTTTACCCCCTACGAGTGCGGCGAATAGCCCGCCAGTTCTAGAATGAAGCCCCCTCCGTCTCAGCGCCATAAGATGCGGGCTTGTTGCGTTCTAGAACCCGGCTATTCGTGCACCCCACTATGGGGTAATCCTAATACAGAAAATGAAATATATATATATATATATATATATATATATACAAGCGGTGACATCGACCTCAACCCGGTCGTGCCCCAAAATAATATACAACCCGGCAAAGACGGCAGTCCACATGTCGGACGCTCGCCCCGCAATAACAAATATACAAAAGAATTATAAGCTGTATTTCTAACATTGCACCACATGCTATCCACCACGACAATCCAACCACAATCACAGCACAAGCACACAACATCAACGCGAATGTCACGTTCGCAAAACCCGTCTAAAGGAACATATAGCAATCAGACGAATTTTACCGATCGAGTGACATTCCCGATCGCAGATAAAAGTGAATGTACTGAAAATAAAATACGTATTTTAAAATTACGATCGACTAAACTTTCCAAGTGAGCCCCAAGTATTAAACCAACACTGTAACAAATCTGGGCCCAAAAAGTAATTATTCCAGAAACCACAATTTCCAAAAATAAGAGGCCCAAAAGAAATTTTGTCCGCGTGGATCCCCAAAACGGCCGCGGATCCGCCGCCAATAAGGAGTTTACGCGGCGGTTCCGCGGCGATTTGGAGGGATCGCGTGACTAAATTTCTTCAGGTGTCTTAAAAAAGCCTGCATGATTTTCTGGGACCATAAAATTGATTTTTCGAGCACTTTTAAAAATTGACAGAAACTACATGAATTGAAATGCGGTTTTTGAAATTTTCAGTCGATCGTTATTCTAAACACATTTAAACAAGTTTGTATAGGTTTTATAGGATGGCTCTGATACCATGAAGGGTTACCCTAGTGCCCCGGCCAACTCACGTGGCCAAATACGGAACAAAAATTTTCTTGCGAATAAAACTTGGCGCTAGACTAAACCCTAAAACCGGATCTTTCCATAAAACCTACTTAGCAAAAGAAGAAGTGCTATCTATTATGATAGAAATCTCACCAAACGAACCAAGTCCTTCGGTCTTTTTTCTTCATCCTTAGCTCCTAGCAAGCGCCTTGAACATGCTTGAACTCCAAATCCGGCTCCATCGGTCCATCGGGATCGTGCTTGTTCTCCGGCCTTCTTTTGTCGTAGATGATCCACCCGGGGAGTATGATCCATAGCTCTAGCTCTTTGCAATATGTCAAAAGAGCAACTAGAGGACTTGGGATGCTAGTCCAAGTGGTCTAGGATTTAGTTTGGAGTTTTAAGTGTGAAGCTATCTCTTTCTTACCTCTTCATTTGATTCTCAACACATGAGAAGGTAGTGAAAAGGAAGAAGATGAAGGTGGAGGAAGCTAGTGAGGAAGGAGAGGAATGAGAGCTCAAGAAAAAAATGAATGAAGCATGAAAGAGAAAATCACACACCTTGGTTCTGTGTATGAATTCTTTCAATAAACAAATGGCAACCAAGCTTCAATAGTAACCATAAATGAATTGAAAATTCATTTGTTGATTATTAAAGCATGGTCATGCCCATTCCTCCCATTCCTTACACTTTACACCTCATTTCCATTTATTAGATAAATGGAAAATGCATCAGGTGGCCACCTTATAGAAGGAAATCTATAGTAAATACGGATTTTAGTCTACTGTACAAATATACCGACAATCAGATAAAAATCCGAACGCCTAACAGAGATAGAATAACACGAAGAACGTAATACTAGAATATATATATCGAAATACATATACGTAAATTATTAAATCAATACATGATTTAATAATCCGGCTCAAACCCAAGCTGGCTAGTATTACAATCTGTCCGATCGAAAACCCGAGTACCAAGTACATCAATCGATCGAACCCTGCACGTATCCAATACGGCTGCTATATCGTTTTGCCTGGATCAGGGAAACCCTCTGTATGGGACTATAAAGACTCGACAGTATTCTGGCAGTGGGTTTAACCATAAGCATGTCAGTGGCACTAGCTGTACGTAACGGCTGCTAAGGTACCTGTCGAAAAGGAAGGCCGACGAGCAAGCTCGTCCGAACTCCTACTGAGCCTATCCGTGACAATATACGTACAGTCCGGTCTCTTCGTCAAAGAGTATCGCATACCGGGTCTAGGGGGTGGTGAACGTCAGACCTTAATAACCTGATAAGTCATGTCGATGTGGCTCAGGACCAATCCTGGAAACTACTGATCAACCTATCAGTAAATCCTAAGTGCCTTGGCCAAGGTCTTATGGTCCTGACCAATCGAATCACAGTGCGATATCGACTCCCTCTACCGGGAGAGACGAATCCCCGACAACCGCTCACTGCCTCCATGTGGCTCGGGACTAAACCCAACCAAAACCTGTTTGCACGACTCAGTAGAGCCATGGTAGGGTAGTGATCAAAGCTCAGTGGGAACTCACACGAGACAAATGCCGATCTCGGGTCCAAAGACTAACATATATACATGTCACTTGAGAACTTCCATCTGACGATAGGTATAATACCATATGGAAGTTCTCGGCGAGTCCGTCCAGTGTACTCACACCCAGTGAGCACCTGCATACGATCTTAGGTGCATCAGACCAATGGCTGCGGGACCAACCATCCCCCGACAGGGCTAGAAACGTACACACCAGTCTACTCTGGAGTATCAGTGCCCAGTCTCGATACTTACGCGACCAGGGACCATTTAAGGATGTGCTTATAGACTACCCTGCTCCCACGGATATGATCGCCATCACAACGCAGGTAGTCAAGCAAGATCCTAGGGGCTTTATCAACATGTAACCGCAATATGTAATAACGAGTATAATATATGCCATGTTAAGATAAAGACAAACCACAATAGTATACTACCGTATCGAGTCTTTATCAATATGTGCAAACCAGATATAATAACAATAAATACACATATCCTGATAAAGACAGGTCAAATAATATACTATAAAACTGAGCAAGATTGTTCTGTACATACATATCCCTAGTATCCATATGTATACATATACAATACTGGCCTCTAGGGCATATACATCCAACAGATGCTTTTTAAATCACATCATATCGTTTTGCATTAAACTCTTATCCCTCCACTTGCACAAGCCATCATTTGTGTGTGCCATGGGCAGCCCCCTCTCTAGGTCCATGCATCAAAAAGCTAGTGCACACTTGGTATGTGTTGGACCAAAATGTGTGTACACTTGTTTATTTGCAAAAACACTTTGAATATCGGTCGGTTTCCAGTTTCGGTTGCAGTTTTGGCTCACAAACATTATATCCGTGATTTTAAGTGTATTTCCAGTATTTTGTCACGGATACCTGCAATCTGTATTTACTGAGCAGACACTGTTAATAGTACCGATATATACAAAAAATAGATCATGAATGAATGGTATTAAAATGCAGTTTTTAGTGATGAACAAATACCCCCAAACTTATCTTTTGCTCGTCCCGAGCAAAACAAAATCCTTGCCTTACTTTCGTAGGGAACAGGATTGCACTGAGCTCGTGCAACAAGCCGTTAAACCTCTACGTGTCCCTAGTAGGAGGAGTGTTGTCTCCTGAGGGTTTTCAGAGGATTACACCCACAAAATCCCGTCAGGTTAGTTTTATAAGTTAACATCGATTCTACTCCTACAATTTAGTATCTATGTTAGAAATTCTATTATCCTAAGTTAGAAATATTCAACCCTTATGTTTCACGCCTCTAATTTATTCAACCTCGGATCCAATGCGTTTTACAGTTTATAAAGATCTCAGTATCTCTTGAGTTTTCCTTCTATGTGCAGTCTCCAATCCGGAATTTTTATCAACTTTATGAAAAACATAAGTCTTATTCTTTATTCCTATCTTTCCTCCAAACATCGATCGTATACCCCCACGTGTGTGTAAATTTTCACTCCTACACTCAAGAATTCAATTCAAGCTATAGTACCCTTACCTTATTACCTAATACTACTTCTTTTCGTTAATGATGGACGGTGTTGCTCACACACCTTTCATGCGACTATTAATGCATCTTGATGCACTAACAGCCGATTACTGAATGTGTGAGCTTAAAGCATAAATAGCAGTTTCCAGGTCTTGTAAATTTTTTTCTTTTTCTTTATTTTTCTTTTTCAAGACCGGATATATTTTTCAATGATGCTCTTTTGGTGGTTAGCTTTAAATACCGTTTTTTCTTTCATACTAGGTTTTCAGGCAAGAGTATTTCTAGGTATCCTCTACTATCCCAAATTTCAAGGTGCATGTAAGTGCGATTTGTAGAGTATATACTTTCTGAATTTGGACTTAAGAATATGAACTATTTTTCAGACTTATCCTTCAATAAAACTTTCAATACTTTCCCTTCATCTCGACTTAACTTAAGAACTGAACTCAAGATTACCTACTTCTAAAAAACTGCAAGGATGTATAATTACCAAGGTTAAACAGAATGAGGGTTATTTTTAGGGTTTTCAATTCCTAAGCCTAGAATTTAGTTATTTCTAACGTATCAACTAAACTTTCAGAATCAAAATCTAAGTTACCCTATTAGCTAACTTGACGATAAAGTTTTTATATTTTTGTAAAAAAAAATCGATTTTTAAGGGTTTTTAAATAAGTATGCAAATGCGAAATATACATATGAATGCGAAGGAAGAAGGCTTACCGAGCACACCCCCAAACTTAAACTTGACAGTGCCCTCGCTGTCAGGCTACACCAAGAGGGTCAAAATTGTCGGCGCTCCCCTATTTTTTTTTGTTTTTTATAACAGAAAATGTAAAACAAAATATATATACACAAAAAGATCCCCCCAAACTTAAGTGAAACAGTGTTTCCACTGTTTAAGCGGTGAAGTTCAGGATTAGGGGGGAGAGAACAATATCAATCTATACAAGGCCTTACACAGGCCAAAGGTTAACACCAACCATTCAAAAAAATTATCGAGATAATATGCAAGTTGGTGAAAGAATACGGTGAGTAAAGAAATGGATAATACGCAAGACAGTATGGGGATAGAAGTGGTATACGGTCCCGGTAAATGAGGAGAAGAATGGCGGAGGGGAGAAAGAAGTGGAATACGAACTTGAGGGTGGAAATGGAGAGAATAAATTAGCACAATTTGTAATGACCGATATGAAAAAAGCGATTGTGCTAATCTATCAACCCGTCGAGAGATAGGGTCAAATCCCTCAAGATTCATGAGAAAACATGGGTAGACCAAACTTGGTAAAGCAGACATGGGAAATGAAAGTGATACGGTATCTTGCAAGGTCGGAACGATGGAAAGGATAGAGGCGAGTGATCGAGGAATGGTATCGGTTAATGATTCAGGAGGGTGTACACAGTCAATGAAAAGGACATGATGAATTGGAAAATCCGACTCATCAAGCAAAACTGGTTCATCCTGAAAAGTCTCCTCAAAAGTCTCCTCAAAATTCAGCTTATCCATGCATTTATCATCAAAATCCAGACACATATGGAGTTCGGGAAAAACAGTTAATGACTCGGGATGATGAATTGGAGAGAAAAACTCATCCAATAATGCGAGTTCATCATCCAAAATATTCCCAGCGTCAATATTCTCAATCAAGTGAAAATCAAATTTCTCAGACGCCTCATCAAAAGCATGGATTTCGATCAGTTGCGGTTCTAAGATGGAGGTGCGGAGGTCAAAAGGATTTGGTGTGGTTTCACTCGACAGGGTCCCTTCATAATCTGGTAAATCAAACACTACAAAGTCACGCAACTCATTAATCCTTCTATCTTCAATTGGTGAATCATTTGGGACACTCGATAGATTTTCAAAATCGGAGCTGTGGAATTCAATTTGCAACAGGTAGGTTTGATTTGGAAGGGTGTACTGCTCACTCTCACCACTCAAATACTCAAACTGTCCTATCGCCTCATCATACATTGGAAAATGTGGAGCTAATTGGAAACTAGCTACCGGGTCACTAGGTTGAGAGTGGCCATAAACGCATTCAAATCCAGCATCTGTTGGCATGACGCTACCCGAAAGTCTTCCAATGACTGTTCCAGACTAGACATAGGTTGTGAAGGGGTTTCAGTAAAAGATCCAAATTTGTTTGGATACTGGAAACTCCCAAATGGCTGTGTAGAAGCAATGTCTAGGGAAGATGTAAAAGTTGGGTACGACTGGTAGGAATCGAATGGTTGGACAGGAGTAGGATCAACATTCGGATAAGAAGGTGATTGGAATTGTTGATCAAAAGAAGTTGCAGTGGTGAAAGGATTGAAAAATCGGCTACGAGATTGTTCAATACGTTCAGCAATAGAGATATGTCTTGGAGTGACAACAGGACTCTCAAAAGGGGTATCAATATAAGAAGGTGGAGAAGGTTGAAATGGTTAATACAAGGTGGATTGCGGAGTCCAGTTGATTGTCCTAGACACGTCTATCCGATCTTTCAAAGAAAGTTTAGGCATAGAGGGATCGTTCGAAATTCGACCAAAGCAAGAACCGTAAGAAGTAATGTTTGGTTGTGGGTACCAAAGTTCGGCAAGAGTTTTTCTAGGTGGGGTACCCATGATATGAAAAGAAGGAGAGGAAGAAGAATATGAATTTTTTTTTTAAGTTAGTTATTAACAGAAGAATGAAATATACATACAAAAAGAATCTGGACAAAAATTAATCACGACACAATACCATACACTTAATCGGTCTACGGTTCACCTAGGTCAACTAGACCTGCTCAAGAACTTGATTATCGAAGTAAAATTGTGTCGAGAAACGGGCTCAAGATATACTGACCACGAGGCCAGGTAAGTGCAGAGATAAAGAGATGTGTTCCAATGCTTTCGCGAAGGTCCTTAATTAGATAACCCTTTCTCTTTTGGTGGTTTCGCCGTGAACACTTTTCTAGACACCCCGTAAACGATATACCGTTAAGCGGTATTCTAAACACAGTTAACTTCTCCTAATGAGCGCGAAGTCCTTAAAGGCTTAAAGTCTAGTTTCTTTTAAAATTTGTGCGTGTAAACGTTATGCTCAATTTCATGATTTGTGGGCCACAGAAGAGGTGATGAAATCCTTTACCGTATGTTGTGGGGTTTGCTTGCCCTTAAGTCCGTATTAATTGATGTAATGCGCAATTCAATAAAAAATTATTCAAAGAATCAAACAATCGTTTTTACGTTTAAGCTCGGCACTGCAACAAATACGGGTTAGTCAATTTTGGCATTTGAAAGCGAATTTGCAAAGAATCCTGCAAAGATATTATATTGGATGCGTCGGATTTGAGAAGAAGGTTTTAGTAAAGTACGTACTGATAAATTTTTGGGTTAAGAAACCCTCGTTGAATTAAATCCGGTTAGCTTGAAAAGTTCGCTTGCGTGGGTCAAACTACCCGGATCTTTGGTACTGTACTTCGCAATCACCTTAACTTTGAATGCATACTTTGCTCCCTACGATCGCAATTCAAAAATCCGCAAAAATCTGAAAATGTCGGAAAAAACGGATTTTAGTGCGAAAAAGCGATATGAATGCCCAAATACCTGCACACTAAAAATTTAAAAAAACAAGCAATAAAATTGGGACAATATCAGAACACTGGAGTACAGAGAAAAAATTGGGAGCAGAAGGAGGAGCTTGGGCCGGCGAGACTGGATTATTTAGGGAAGTCGCCGGTTTTATTTTAGACTTTGGGCTCCAAATTTCTTCAGGTGTCTCAGTATTCTACTAGTATTTCAATGTTCTTACTTATTTTTTCTGTTGAGATCCAGAGTGCTAGCAGGTCAAAAATCCAGACAACAAAAATAGAGTTAGCAATGTTAGTTTTTGTTTTGGTTTTTGAAATTTTGAAATTTTTAGTATTTTTTTAAGAATGGTGTTAAATGATATGGACAAGATTAACCCGAAATACCAAGAATACAAACGTTACCGTCTCCCCGGCAACGGCGCCATTTGATTGACACGCTTTTGGCGCGTCGAGTTTTAAAAGTTCTAAAGTTAACCGCAATCAGGATGATATCGCTTTACAGCTAGCCGCGATGAGTACAAGTCGTCCGCAGGGAGACGGGGCGTTTTAAGTTCTTGTTTTCACGAGTTAATGCGCGAGGCAGAATTGTTCATATCTAACCTATGTGTATATATACAAAGTTATAAGCTTGTTAAGATTAGATAGGTTAGTGTAAGTTAGTGAATTCCGTACTCAATCCTTTGAGCCGAACTTGACCAATGAAGCTAGAGCAATCGGCAACAGCGTAGATTAGGGTACTTAGCACGGTATTTGTGAAATCCGTCTTATTGACTCTTGTCCGTCCGTTCTTGTCGCTTGCTTTCGTCTCCGGTCAATCCGAACGCAACCGGTCACAGTTAGGAATCAACGATACCTTGGTAGGGTAGGGTGCCTAACGGAGCGCTTGTGTAAGGTTTAGGCGGAGTTCAATGGAAAATAACGAGAAAAGAAAATGAGACACGAAACCTTAACTTACAAAACCAATCTTTTTCCTAACAACACTATATTCACAACCAATCACAACAACAAACAAAAAGAGGAAAGAAAAGAGTAAAGAAAAGAAAAGAAAAGCAATACAAGTAAGTAAATGACAGGTGATTAAATTGCAAGTAATTAAATGGAAAGAATGGAAATGCAAGTAAGTAAAACAAGATAGAAATAATACTAAGAACCCAAGAATGAAAGCTTCATTAACTCAAAGTTATAATACAAGCCATGGGTTCAATAACCTAATCTTAAACTTCAAACTCAATAAAGAGGTTGGAAGATCAAGAGAAGGCAAAGAAATCAAGGTGAAGTGAAGGTAAAATGAAAGCTTTATTAATCTTCAAGTAATGATACAACCCTTGAGATCAATAACTAAAACTTAAACTTGCAAGCTTAATGAAGAGATTGCAAGATCAAGAGAAGGCAAGGAGCTCAAAGGGACTAGCTATGTACAAGAACAAAACAAAAAGAGAAACAAAAAGAAAACTTGAGTGTAACAAAATGTGAGGCAATGTAAGACCCCCATCCCTTGTTCACTCATCTGCCTTATATAGGCACAAAAGAAGAATAACCAAGTAATAAAAATAAGATGACGTAGCAGCAAGGGCTGGACCACAGAAAATTGGGGATCTTAGGGGCTAGGGGGCCGGCCATCTCGGAAATTTGGAGGGTGTGGCCAGCCCAAAACCGAGCAAGTAGGCTCTTATGGAAATGGTGGTCTAGTGTTGTCTCCTCAAGTCTACTGGTGCTGCTTGATTTCTCTATAGAGACCTGGGTTGTACTCAGTAGCTTGGAGGGAACTTGATGCTTTTTAAATCACATCATATCTTTTTGCATTAAACTCTTGTCCCCCCACTTGCACAAGCCATCAATTGTGTGTGCAATGGGAAGCCCGGTCTCTAGGTCCATGCATCAAAGAGCTAGTGCACACTTGCTATGTGTTGGACCAAAATGTGTGTACACTTGTTTATTTGCAAAAACTCTTTGAATATCGGTCGTTTTCCAGTTCCTACAGTGTCGGCTCACAAACGTTATATCCGTGATTTTAAGTGTATTTCCAGTATTTTGTCACAGATACCTGTAATCTGTAATTACTGAGCAGACACTGTTAATAGTACCGATATATACAAAAAATAGATAATGAATGAGTGGTATTAAAATGCAATTTTCAGTGATGAACAATATGCAAACAATAATTAAGGACTCTACATTAATATTGGTTTAAGCGGGATCAATTCTCTTGAGCCCCACGGAGCCAGAGAAAGTGAGTGCTTGCCTATTTAGGTTAGACAACTTAATGGAGTTATCAACGACAATTGTTTTGTAAAAATATACAAATCCTGCCGTACATGTACAGCAGTTGTCTTATTTCTCCCGAACATAAGATCTTTAACAGTTAAACCAATCTATATGGAAAAGATATGAACTCGAATCCAAACTCAAATCTAAACTCGAACTCAAACCCCAAACTCAAAATTCGAATCTAAACTTAAACTTGAACTCAAATCTAAACTCGAAAATGAACTCGAACCCAATCTACTTGAACAAACTTGACTCGAACCAAAATTTGCAATTGACACGACTCGCATTTTACTAGACTCGCTCGATTCATTCTACACCTTTTGCAATCTATGGTTTTGATCAAGTCATGTTATAATCAACCAATCAAATCAACTAAGTCTATCTTACAATTATAATATATATTATACTCGAGATGCTTGGGATAGTTTCTTTAGTGAATCCAACGGACCTTTAGGAGTCCCGTATTAATCTTTTTTTTATTTTACTCGAATATCAATCGGATCGACTCATCCACAGCGTAGAGCCCCAATACTAACACATGAAATGGGCCCGTATTTCCTTGCTCCTGGGGCCCCACTCTTGAGCTCGTAAATACTTCTACGGCTGCGTTGACTTCATACTTGGAACTTAACATTAACATAATGATCATATAGAGACCTATAATATATACTTACCCATGAACATATACTCTTGCTCGTCATATATATTCTATAATTGCCATTTTCTTTATTCTTACTCTATCCTTAGGACTTACCGAGCACTAGTTCGCTGACGGGCATTCCACCCACTTTTCTTCTCTTAGAATGTTTGTCAGATACGGTCGAGACGGAGAAAGTGGAGGCCACAGAGGAGGACTACAACCGGATCGGTACTCAGGACTATCTCAGCTTCATTTTTCTTCAGTTTATGTATGCCACATGTTTAGGAATTTTATTTTATTGTATTTACTTTCCAGCTGAAACTCGTGTACTTATAAATATTGGAAGTTGAATGTAAATAAAGATGTTTGTTGGAAAAAAATTTACAGTCTCATTCATTCTTGCATTGTGTATTATTGTTTTAATACACTTAGTATATTTATTTAGAGAATGACCTTCTCTGGATAAATATGACACAGGCTTGCCACGTCACTGTTTCCATCTACTGCGAAGCGGGGCGTGACAGTTGTTGTGTTGTTTGTGTAACTCTTTGGTTGTAGTGATGGTGAGGATATGAGATGGTTGGCTTTGTCTTCCTCCTCCTCTTATGATGATTAATGTGCTTAAACTTAACTATAAGGTCAAGATTGATTAATGGTAAATGTTTGATATGGTATTTAGTTTAAAGGGTACTTGGTAACCTACAACTTATACCCTATACTCACAATTGATCCCTTCTGCAATATTAAGCTTAGAATCAATTATTGTTAAGGTTGCTAAGTGTTTAGATAGGGTATGTTGCTTAATATTGCTCGACACCCTTCATTTAGCATATATCCTATACTATCACCCCACAATTAGCAAGCTTAATCCTAACTCTACTTCTTATGAGCTAATTTGTTTATGTATGATGTTGTATGCTTGCTAACCCTTATGCTTAGTATTGATACACCATGCTCGGACATACAAATGGTAAGTGGGAATGTAACAGACTAGTTTCATTCCACACGTTGCAACTTCGATATCTTAATGTTTGTGCTTCGCCACCGCCTTAACAAGCCATGCTTCATTTCGGAACCAACTCAAGGAGGGAACACTCATGATCAAGATGGTGTCAAAGAATTCGCCATGATTCAACCATCTGAACCGGAGCCATGGCCCGCCTTTTTTTACCTTTGTTTCTATAATCTCGTGTTTTCTCAATTTTGTGACAAAACTCAATTTTTTCTTTTTGAACCTTTAACAACAACTCCTAATAACAAATTCCTTGTGATCGGCCCGTACTTGCCAGCTCGCTATAACGCGTCGTGCACTTACGGTTTATAAATTTTAAAATGAGACCGAGCTCGCGTGCGCCGCATTTTCAAAACCTTTCTTTCAAAACCACAAAAGCGCGCATGGGTGAAGTCCTAACATAGTGTATCCACTTTCTAGTAGAAGACCCAAGGTAGACTTCGTAGTGTTAGGGTCGAGCTTGATCACCGACCGCCTCACCGAACATGATCCACATTGAAAACAACTCACCCAAGCTCTAACTTCATACTAGAACGCTTCTATGTAAAGCAACTAGCTCTCACATATTGCCAATGAGTAAGAGATAAAAGATGGTGTGAAGAACCTCTCTCATTTCTTCCTTTCTCTTTTCTTTTTCTTCTTTTGAAAATATTAAGAAGAAGAAGAAGATGAAGTCTCTCTCTTGAATTTTTCCTTACGAGAAAAATTATAAAGAGAATGAGAATAAATCTCATTCTCATTTCCCTTCCTTTTCTCTGTTTTCCACTTGTCGTTACAAAGAGGGTAAGTATTCATCTGACCCCCACCTCTTCCCATGCATGCTTGTCACTAAAGACAAGCAAGTATATGTATCATTTACATATATATTTACAAGTGTAGTATTTGTATCATATACAAATAAATTGTATGTATCATATACATACAAATGAGAAAGAGTGGGTGTGAATATGTATCATATACATAAAAAATATATGTATCATATACATATATTTAAAGAGAGAATGTATATGTATCATATACATACACATATTATGTATCGAATACATAATGATACATTAGTATCATATGCTAATGTGAGTGAGAGAGAGTATCATATACACAATATTAGCAACCATATCACATATATGGATATTAAGTCAACACTTGACTTAATAATCTGGCTTATAAATAAACCGGCTAGTATTATCAAACATCCGATGAATATATGTGTATTATATACACGTGTTTAATCGAACTCCCGTACGTATCCCATACCTTCATGGGTTAACCCACAAGCATGTCAGCGGTACTAGATGTACGTAACGGCTACCCAGGTATTGATCAAGAGGTAGGTCGACAAATAAACTCATTCAAACCCAACAAAGCTTATCAGTGACAATTACCGTACAGTCCGGTCTCTTCGTCAAAGAGTATCGCATACCGGGTCTGGGGGTGGAAACATTCAGACCCCTAATAACCCAATAAGTCATGCAGACATCGAATTCATAACCATCCAAGATACAACTGATAACACTTATCAGTTTATCTTAACCACCCTGACCAGGGATTTTTGGTTATAGTAATGTCATGGACAGCGCAATATCGACTCCATATACCGGGAGAGAAGAATCCTCTCGACCGCTCACTGTCTCCATGTGTTTCGGGACTATACCCAAATAAAACCTATATCACAGCCCTTAAAAATCGTGGTTGGGTAGTAATCAAATTATAGTAAGAACACACCCAAGACACTATGGAGATGTCAGGTCAAAAGACTACTCTGTACAATCGTGACCAGAGAACTGCTATCTGACAATAGGTATAATACCATCTAGGAGTTTTCGGCGAGTCCATTCGGTGTACTCATTCTCCAATGAGCACTTGTATACAATCTTTGGTGTCAAACACCAATACCTGTGGGACCAATCTTCGCCCCAGTCAGGGTCAAGAAATGTATATACTAGTCTACTCTGAAGTATTGATGCCCTGTCTCGATACTTCGACGACTAGGAGCATTTAAGGATGTGCTTATGGACTACCCATGCCCTACTAGTATGATCGCATCATAATCCTGGTAGTCAAGCAAAGATCCTAAGGGCTTTATCAACATATATTAGCAATACGTAGTAGCAAATAAAACATATACACATGAATGATAAAGTAAAACCAGATAGCATATTATCGTGTCGAGCAAGAATGTTCTATCCATATAGATCCATGTACAATTACAATAACTGTCTTCAGGGAACCTATATCTAACACTAAATGTATGCCCTGTACTTCCTGACAATGCAGAGGCGTTGGAAAAAGCTTTACACATGCAAGACAATGAAGAAACCGTAGAGAATTTGAATTGGTGACAACCATTTCTTGACTTCTTTTGCAACGATATATTACCTGATGACAAATCAGCTCGATTTGCTTTAAGGAAACAAGAATTATGATATGTGTACTTTGATGGTATACTATATCGTCGAACTTTTGATAAACTTCTCTTACGATGTCTATCTTCGGATGAGGCGAAAGAAGTAATGGAAGAAATTCACTCAGGGTATGTGGGCCCATCAAGTTGGACCCAAAATGAAAATTAAAATCAAAAGAATGGATTATTATTGGCCAAACATGACATAGGATTGCATTCAACCTGCAAAGAAATGTCATATGTGCCAAATACATGATAATTTCATTCATATGTATCTAAATCCACTACATCCTACTGTGTCATGTGGGCCTTTTGAAATGTGGGGAACCAATATTATTAGTCCAATTGAACCTACATCGTCCTATGGACACAGGTTCATTTTGGCTGTCAATGATTATTTCTCCTGATGGTCTAAAGACATAAGTTTCAAAGAAATCGCGGCTGATACTGTCATTAATTTCTTTAGGAACAATGTTGTTTATAGGTTTGGTATCCCGAGACGTATACTATCGGATAACGGCCCGGCCTATAAAAGCAGAAAAGTTGTAAAGTTCGCCGCAGATAATCAAATCGACTGGCGATACTCTTCTATTTATAATCCCAAGGCTATCGTTTTAGCAGAGTCTTTCAATAAGACCCTAACCAAATTGCTCAAGAAGATAACCCTTAAAAATAAAATGGATTAGCACAATAAACTCACAGAAACGTTGTGGGCATATAGAACCACGTATAAGACTCCTACTAAGACTACTCCATAACAGTTGGTATTCGGGACCAAAGCGGTACTTCCTCGCTAAATCGAAATACCATCTCTAAGAGTTGCGATTCATGAAGGATTAACAACTGAAGAAAATGCAACATTAAGACTTGAATAACTTGAAGCTCTAGATGATACACGACTTAAAGCCCAACAGAATCTAGAACTCTATTGAGCAAGAATGATATGCTCTTAAAATAAATTAGTTAGAGAAAGGTCTTTTACTCAAGGCGAACTAGTCCTTGTACTACGAATCCAAAACATTATGAATCATAAGGCCGGAGGAAAGTTCGAGATGAATTGGGAAGTCCCATATATTATAGAAATTGTCTAGGGGTGGTTACTATCAACTCATCGATATCTTCGAAAATAGACCAATGCCATCTATCAACGGTTGACATCTGAAAAAATGTTATTCTTAGAATCATAGTTGGTGACATAATTATGATTCAAAAGGACCTCTCTTTAAGCTTCTTATCAATATATCAACGGTAAGAGCTTTCTTAGTCACAAAGTTACTGACCCAACACGGTTGCTACTCATCGGGCTCAATGTTTTAGCATTGTTGTAGCTCATCATTTACCTGGAATTTTGGGTTGATAACGCTTGAGCCACGAAATACTCAAGCATAACCAACATTGATACATAAGTCAAAGCGGTTTAATATATAAACTTAGAGATCGGTTCATATAAAAGGGCCGTCGGAGTTCCCCAAAGTTGACTTTACCGGACCCTATATTCATATACACACAAATATGACTAAAATCAAGGGTTTTACGAATAACAACCTTCGGTTTCATATTCTTCGGATTTTGGATCTGACTTGTGATAAATCAGACACGTTCTAACAAGGTGTCTCATTATGGTCTATCATTAGTTGTCGCGGATATACTTACAAAGTAAGCAAGACCTAGCATGAGGCTTGAGATTGATCCCAAAAGGAAATTCATAAGAAAGTATTGTCAATCAAATCCCACAGTAATATATCCACATTGTGTAAACACCGAGATAAGGCTAAGATTGATCCCAAAAGTAAACTCACCAAGGTTATACCTCAATGGTCCCGCAATGGTATCCACACTATGAATAAAGCATAAACAGCGGTACTTGAAGATATCTGAGTTTTTTCCTAATAACACTCACCAAATATTTTCATTCAGGTCTCGTAGTGATATAAATCTATCACGGATAAGCCAGAGAATGTAGTACAGGGAATGAACCCAAATATATTATAAAAATACTAGTTCAGAATCATCCTGTTGGATATATGTATGCCCTAGAGGCCATTATGTGATAGTGGATGTATCTATACATGTATATATATATATTCAGTTTGCATTCTTGCTCGACATGATAGTATGCTATCTGGTTCTTCTTTATCTGACATGTTTATTTGATCATGCTTTTATTCATTCATACATGCTGATAAAGCCCTGAGGATATCAGCTTGACTACTCTGATTATGATGGAGATCATACCAGTGGGACATCTGTAGTCTATAAGCATATCCTGGAACGTCCCTAGTCGTAGGTATATCGAGATGGGGCATCGATATACCAGAGTAGACTAGCGTATATGATACTAGACCCATACGATGGGCGATGGATGTTCCCACGTTCATCGATGTTTGACATCAAGATCATACACGGGTGCTCAGTGGTGACTGGGTACACTGGACGGACTCGCCGAGAACTCCTATATGGAATTATATCTATCGTCGGATAGCAGTTCTCAGGTGACACTGGTACAGGTTAGTCTGTAGACCCGAGATCGTCATGGAGTCTTGTGTGTTCTCCCACTGCACTTTGATTGCCACCCTACCACGGCTCTACTGAGTCGTGCAAACAGGTGGCCGTTGGGTACAGTCCCGAGACACACGAAGACGATGAGCGATAGGAGGGGTTTCGTCTCTCCCGGTATTGGGAGTTGATGCTGTGCTGTGCTCGACTGGTTATAACAGCAAGTCCCTGGCTAGGGCTGCTGAGATTTGCTGATAAGTGTTATCAGTAGTTTCTCGATCTGTTATAGACCATTCACCGACACGACTTATTGAGTTATTGGGGTCGACGTGACCATCCCTAGGCTCGATATGCAGCATATCTGACGAAGAGACCGGACTGTACGGTAGTGTTGCCGGATGGCTCGACGGGAGTTGTAGCAGGTTCGCTTGTTGTCTTCTGATCGTTCAATACCCGGGTGGCCGTTACGTTTAGCTGACCTCTTGCGGCTTGAGGGCACTTGATATGATCATTACCCTCTGCCGGCGTATTGACGAGTCTTAGAGTCCCACAGAGGAGTTACCCAGTCCAGGCGAAACGTTGTGGTGCGCATATGCGATATGCGCATACACCCGATTGAAATGTGCGTATATGATACCGAACATTGATCGGGTGAACTGCTTTTGGTGGGGTCATATGAGATATGACCGGATTGATAAATCAAGTGTTGATTTATCATTTAACCATTAGTTTTCTCACTCAAAACCTTTCTAGGGTTTGATGGATGTATGCATGCATGCATGTGTTTCTATTTTTCTTTTCTAGTTTCATGCACATGAAGATGTGCATACATGTACACATACATACATCAAACCATCATGGTTGATTATATATGGAAATGGTGGCAATATAAGCTTCACACCATAGATTAAACAATGGATAATTATTTGATTTTGGTTTTTAAAAAGAAAATGAAAAGGAAAGGATAATTATGCTAGTTTCCACATGCTTCTTTTAACCTAACCATTCTCACCCACCACTAAACCATGGTTATCTTTTCCTTTATCATTCTAAACCCAAGTTAAATTAATCATCCATCATTTAATCATGGTTGGAGTCAAGAAAGAATAAATATATATAGTGATATTTATTTTCTTTTGCAAGTTAACCTTATGGTTATCTTTTTATCTCTTGAAGAAAATTAGCCACCATTTTCATCCTTCTTCATCTTCTCCTCTCTAGTTTTTTCTAGTGAGAAAAACACAATCAAAGAAAGGTTTTTGAAGTGAGATCCAAAGCCACAACAACATTCTACACAAGCTTAGCCGTTTCGTTTAGAGTGTTATCTTCGGTTTGACGAAGTAGCGAGCTTGGACGGATATCTCCGCGGTGGATCATCGTGGACACAAGGGGAGTTCAAGAGGACCTCGTTTCAACACTAAAGAGCCTAAGGAGCGAAGCAAAAACGGGAGCTACAAAGGTTGTAGCCTTCAAACCCTAACTTTTGTTAGCTTTAAGTTTAGTAAACCCTAATTTTCTAGGATCTATCCTTTGCATGTTAGTTTAGCACCTTAAAAATTAAAACTTTGGGTCATGTGATGCTTCAAAACTCTTCATTGGGTGCTATACTAACCTTACATTGGTATCAGAGCCGACCTAGAACATTAGGCGACGTTTTTACGAAGTGAAAACCCCGATCGAACAAAAATACCGTATTTTTTGGTGCTCTCTGGAAATTTTCTAAAAATTGACATTTTGCAGAATTAAAAATATCTAAAAATCACAGCAGGAAAATATAAGAATTACGGCAGAAAAATATTTCAATGAACAGTAGTTGTAGCCGCGGAAACGCGGCCTAAGCTTGCTTAGGCCGCTGTTCCGCGGCCGTACAAATGAATTAGGGTTTTCTGTTTCTGCAGTAATTCTATTTTCTGCATGTATAATGTTTTGGGTATTTTTATACTGAATAATATTTTGAAAAATTCTGGAGATGTTTTTGGATTCATCGATTCGATTGGGACTTTCATTTCGTAGCTTTTCCGGGTAAACTAGAAAGTATTGAAGTGTTTGAACGAATATCATTTACTCAATATTCACGGGGTTTAAATAATTTGGAAATACGTGCAAGTCTTTTTGCGGTGGTCCCTCTAGAAGACAACAAACCTTAACTCGATTATGTGACCGTCTCGAACTACCCTTTGAACCCTCGGGTTTGGGGCAGTACGGCGTGCCACATGTGAGGCGTTGGCTTGACCCTTCTACGGCTGGACCGCCGCTACTGTGTCACACTCCAAATTTTTTGAACCCTGCTCAAGTGTTGAGCTTTAGTGAATCTTGGGTGCTTGATTGTTCGTTCAAAAACTTTAATACTGTCTGTTTGTCTGGAATGTGATACAATATGTGAAATTCATATGGTTTAGGTATGAAATACGGAATATGTGATATTTCGCATTTATGATGTCTAAAGAGAATCTGGATTCCAAATATTGTAGTTTTACACTTTCTTTTCTGTGACCGTAAGTGTAGTATGTTAGATATCGCCGGTTTCGTTGCTATACATCAACGACAATCGGGGTACGCATACTTACTTACGTTGATGATATGTGATATTATGTGTTGCTGAGATATGATGTGCAGGATTGTCGCGATCGAATAGCCGGGGGGTTTTTGTGAGATGAGAGTTTTGTATTTTCATTCATGTAAATTCAAATGTAATGTAATATTCTTTTATTTGGGACACTTCCAGGTTGCGGTTGTGTCACCAGTGTTGTATATTATTTACTTTTCCGTATTAGGATGGACCCAAGGAGGGGAGCACAGGTGACCGGGTTCTGGGGTTCAGTGGGAGGCCATCTCGAGAGTCGAGACCGGGTCTCCTAAACTCCAGGATTGGTAGGGTCACTTGCCGCTCTCGTAGGGGTCCAGGGTGTGGGCTTGGCTATTCATCGCGACTGTGGAATCCGTATTTTCTATTCTGGCTAAATACTAAATACGGACGTCCTAGTATATCCCATGTTATATCTATATTTCTGCTGCCTGTGTTCTGTGATATCTGAGACGAATGGCTTATTATATATATATGATATATAGTAGACGTTGCTTATGTTTTACACCCGCGCTAGTCCCGTCCCGGTATGCCGTTAGTTAAGTAACCTAACGGTGCATAACGGAACATTGCGGCGAATGCGGATGGCATAAGCGTACGTGTTATTTTCGTTTTTTTCTGTGATTGGCTTTAGGACTTAAATGATGGGATTACATTAATGTGATTAATGTAAAGAAAATAAACCTAAAAAGATGTTGTAGAATCGGATTTAAAAACTACTCGGCTATTTATGAAAAAGCTACATTTCAAAACTGCGGAGCTTAAACCACTCCTTTTGAAAAACTGTTTGATTCTACAACGATATCAAGTTCAAAGCGTTAAAGATTTTCTTAAAAATCATTCGCAACCCTCCGTCATTTTAGGAAGTAGAGTACTTAGTATTCGTGCTACGTTTGTTGACTTTAGTTAAGGCGTAGTGAACGGTAGCTAAGTGATGTCTTCCTACACTGCATATGATGCAGATTAATTAGGACATTCATGCGACTTTGTTGACCATAGTTAAGGGTCATATGGGTGGGTCTAATTAATCAAGAAATGACGGGTAGAACTTGACTGGTACTTATGATTTGTTGACCATAGTTAAGGTCATAAGTGCTAAGGGTAAAAATTACATCGGGAATTTCAAGTGTTGAAATTTGCAATGAGATTGCATACCTTCCATATGATGGTTGGATCCCGATCCCACTGTGGGCAATAGTTGCTCCTAGGAGAGTTTTGCAGTTTACAATTAGCTAACTCATTAGGTGTCTAGAAAGGTGTTAACGGGGCTCCGCCTCTGGGAAAACGAGGTTTACTCTAATTAGGTCCGTGCGAAAGCACGGGGAACCTCCCTCAAAGTACCGACACTGGCCTGGCTGAAAGGTTAGCGAAGTTGTAGACTGTAATTAATCCTGGCTAGTTTTTCTTTTTAAGGTTTGAAAGAAAAACTTGATAAAAAGCAGTGGGAAACATCGATTAGACAAGATAATAAACCAATCTAATCTATGCAAGAGCTTTC
This sequence comes from Agapanthus africanus, assembly GCA_030015575.1. Lineage (NCBI taxonomy): Eukaryota > Viridiplantae > Streptophyta > Magnoliopsida > Asparagales > Amaryllidaceae > Agapanthus > Agapanthus africanus. Next base: position 84,481,980 of record CM057349.1, on the reverse strand, counting down.
GCTGAGTGTATTCTTTTCTCTCTCTTAATGGCAGATACCAATGACTGGACTTAAGCTTCTACTAGATAAAAACAAACTGAACGGGACCAACTATAAAGACTGGCTAAGGAATCTGAAGATCGCCTTGACTTATGATAAAGTATCATATGTCCTCACGGCTTCAGCCCCGCCCGTCCCAGGCCCAAAATCCTCAGTTGCGGACATAGAAGTCCGCAAGACATGGGACGCTGACTGTGCCACGGCCACATGCCTCGCGCTTGCATCGATGGATAACACACATCAAAAGCAGCACGAAGACATGGACATTCACGGGATACTGCTCCATACAAAGGAGTTGTATGGGGAGCAGTCCCGCGTATTACGATACGAGGCATCAAAGAAACTGTTTCACATGCGGATGGCCCCTGGCACACCAGTAGCAGACCATGTTTTGAAGATGATAGCTCTTATAGAAGAGCTTGAGGACCTCGGATGGACTATGGACAATGAACAATATATAGATATTATTCTGCAGTCCCTCCCCTCCACCTTTGCTCAGTTCATAGTGAACTTCAACATGCATGGCATGGAGAAGGACCTCCCTGAACTCCTTAATATGTTAAGGAGTGCAGAGAGCACTATGAAGTCAGCAAAGACTCCCGTTATGACGATTGGACAGTCTTCTTCTTCTCGCCCGAAAGCTAAGGCCAAGGGAAAGAAAAAGAAGAAACCCAATAATCCTAAGGGCGGAGTCAAAAAGGTGAAGGGAAAGGGAAAGTCCACGGCTGGAGACCCAGGGAAAGGCGAGTGTTTTCATTGCCACAAGACAGGACATTGGAAGCGCAACTGCACGGAGTACCTAAGTCTTAAGAAGAAGCATGGTGATGCTTCTGCTTCAGGTGCGTTTGTGACTGAAAACTGTTTTTCTATAAACTCTGCTTCCTGGGTATTGGATACCGGTTCAGGTTCTCACATTTGCAATTCTATGCAGGGGCTGAGAAATAGCAAGGTTTTGAAGACAGGTGACCATACTCTCCGCGTTGGAAATGGTTCCAATGTACATACAGTCGCAGTGGGAGAGTATCACTTGGGGTTGCCGTCTGGATGTATTTTGATTTTGAATCCATGTTATTTTGTACCTGATATGCTATGTAATATAATATCCGTATCTTTGTTGGACAATGAAGGATATAATTTTGTGTTGCAGAACAATGTTATGAACATTCACCTAAATCAAATGTTGGTTGGGTATGGTACACTTAATAACGGAATATATGTCCTAAATCAACACACAGTTTTCAGTATACAACACACTAATAAAAGAAAACTTCCAGAATTAAATGAAGCTTTTCTTTGGCACTGTAGACTTGGTCATATTAACGAAACAAGACTAAACAAGTTACACAAAGATGGATATTTAAATCATTTTGAATATAAATCTTATGCGACTTGCCAGTCTTGTATCAAGGGTAAAATGACCAAAACTCCGTTTACTGGACACGGAGAAAGAGCTACTCAGCTCCTGGGCCTCATACATAGTGATGTATGTGGGCCAATGTCTACACAAGCTAGAGGCGGTTTTTCATACTTCATTACATTCACCGACGATTTCTCAAGATTCGGTCATGTATTTTTATTAAAGCACAAGTCCGAAGCTTTCGAGAAATTCATTGAATATAAACAAGAAGTAGAAAAAAAAACCGGCTTGAGTATTAAGATGCTTCGATCAGATCGAGGTGGTGAGTATCTCAGTACAGAATTTGCAAACTTCCTAAAAGAGAATGGGATTCTCTCTCAGCTCACTCCTCCTTACACACCACAGCACAACGGTGTGTCAGAACGACGGAATAGGACCCTATTAGATATGGTCCGGTCCATGATGAGTGATGCTGAGTTACCAGTCTCGTTTTGGGGGCATGCGTTGGAGACTGCAGCGTTTCTGCTAAACAGGGTTCCGACCAAAGCCGTGTCTACCACGCCATATGAGATATGGAATGGGAAGAGACCATCTCTTAAGAGAATTAAGATTTGGGGTTGCCCGGCCTATGTTAAAAAGCAGAATCCGGACAAACTCGAGACACGGTCAGTCATGTGTAACTTTGTGGGATATCCAAAGAATTTTATGGATATCTGTTCTACCACAAAGAGGAACAAAAGGTGTTTGTTTCTCAGTATGCCACATTCTTGGAAAAAGAGTTTTTCACAGATACAGATGATGGCAAGGTAGTAGATCTGGAAGAGGTTCTGGAGACACAAACTACAAATGACGATTTGGTTGAACCGGCTGTTGCAACAGAAACTGAAGAACCTCGGCCACTCCGTAGGTCTGGTAGGACTTCTCGCCCACCGGAGAGGTACTACGGTTTCCTCATTGATGGTGACAGAGAAGACTGTATCATGGAAGATGATGATCCTACCAGTTTTCAGCAAGCTATCACGAGTGGTGACTCTGTGAAGTGGCTGGATGCCATGAGATCCGAAATGGAGTCTATGTACACCAACAAAGTATGGACTTTGGACGTTGTACCCCCTGAGGTAAAACCTGTAGGGTGCAAATGGATCTTTAAAAGAAAGATTGGTGTGGATGGGCAGGTAGAGACCTATAAGGCAAGACTTGTGGCGAAAGGTTTTCGTCAAAGACCAGGTTTGGACTATGACGAAACTTTTTCGCCCGTAGCCATGCTTAAATCTATTAGGATCCTACTTGCTATTGCTGCTCACTACGACTATGAAATCTGGCAGATGGACGTTAAAACAGCATTCCTAAATGGAGATTTAGAAGAATGTGTTTATATGGATCAGCCGGAGGGCTTCATTGATAGTGGGAGCAGCGAGAAAGCATGTAGATTGCTTAAATCCATATATGGGTTAAAGCAGGCATCTCGGAGTTGGAACATCTGTTTCGATGATGTTATCAAAGAGTTTGATTTCATCAAAAATCCAGATGAACCTTGTGTTTATAGGAAGGCTATAGGAAGAGCTGTCACATTCCTCGTATTGTACGTGGATGACATTCTTCTGATAGGAAATGATATTCCTATGCTACAGTCGGTCAAATCATTCTTATCACTAAGGTTCTCCATGAAGGACCTGGGTGATGCCACATACATCCTGGGCATAAGGATCTATAGGGATAGATCCAAAAAGTTATTGGGACTGTCCCAAACCAGGTACATCAACACCATCCTAAAGAGGTTTAGTATGGAAGACTCCAAGCGGGGTGCCTTACCCGCTTGCCATGGAGTCACTCTCTCCAAGGATTCTTGTCCAAAGACCGATGAAGAGAGAGCTCGCATGAGCATTATACCTTATGCTTCGGCAGTAGGATCTATAATGTATGCGATGTTATGTACACGCCCAGATGTAGCTTATGCACTTAGTGTTGTAAGCAGGTATCAATCCAACCCAGGGGAGAACCACTGGACAGCTGTGAAGAACATTCTTAAGTACTTACGAAGGACTAAAGAATTGTTCTTGGTGTATGGTAATAAAGATCTCCAAATGGAGGCCTTTACCGATTCGAGCTTCCAGAGCGATAAGGATGACAGCAAATCTATCTCAGGGTTTGTATTTACCCTCAATGGAGGGGCGGTAAGTTGGAAGAGTTCCAAACAAGATACCGTTGCAGACTCTACGATGGAAGCTGAGTACATTGCTGCAAATGATGCCGCCAAGGAAGCTGTCTGGATGAAAAAGTTCGTCTCGGAGCTAGGAGTAGTTCCAACTATTATTGATCCTATACCTTTGTATTGTGACAATAATGGGGCAATGGCGTTAGCCAAGGAGCCCAGATCCCATCAGCGGTCCAGACATATCCTGAGGCGCTTTCATTTGATCCGGGAGATTGTAGATCGCCGCGAGATCGAGATTAAGAGAGTAGACACAAAGAACAACGCCGCGGATCCATTCACCAAGGCTCTCCCTCAGCCGCAGCATGAGCGACTTTTTGAGATGTTGGGTATGAGATACGCCAATAACTGGCCTTAGTGCAAGTGGGAGATTGTTGGATATATGTATGCCCTAGAGGCCATTATGTGATAGTGGATGTATCTATACATGTATATATATATTCAGTTTGCATTCTTGCTCGACATGATAGTATGCTATCTGGTTCTTCTTTATCTGACATGTTTATTTGATCATGCTTTTATTCATTCATACATGCTGATAAAGCCCTGAGGATATCGGCTTGACTACTCTGATTATGATGGAGATCATACCAGTGGGACATCTGTAGTCTATAAGCATATCCTGGAACGTCCCTAGTCGTAGGTATATCGAGATGGGGCATCGATATACCAGAGTAGACTAGCATATATGATACTAGACCCATACGATGGGCGATGGATGTTCCCACGTTCATCGATGTTTGACATCAAGATCATACACGGGTGCTCAGTGGTGACTGGGTACACTAGACGGACTCGCCGAGAACTCCTATATGGAATTATATCTATCGTCGGATAGCAGTTCTCAGGTGACACTGGTACAGGTTAGTCTGTAAACCCGAGATCGTCATGGAGTCTTGTGTGTTCTCCCACTGCACTTTGATTGCCACCCTACCACGGCTCTACTGAGTCGTGCAAACAGGTGGCCGTTGGGTACAGTCCCGAGACACACGAAGACGATGAGCGATAGGAGGGGTTTCGTCTCTCCCGGTATTGGGAGTTGATGCTGTGCTGTGCTCGACTGGTTATAACAGCAAGTCCCTGGCCAGGGCTGCTGAGATTTGCTGATAAGTGTTATCAGTAGTTTCTCGATCTGTTATAGACCATTCACCGACACGACTTATTGAGTTATTGGGGTCGACGTGACCATCCCTAGGCTCGATATGCAGCATATCTGACGAAGAGACCGGACTGTACGGTAGTGTTGCCGGATGGCTCGACGGGAGTTGTAGCAGGTTCGCTTGTTGTCTTCTGATCGTTCAATACCCGGGTGGCCGTTACGTTTAGCTGACCTCTTGCGGCTTGAGGGCACTTGATATGATCATTACCCTCTGCCGGCGTATTGACGAGTCTTAGAGTCCCACAGAGGAGTTACCCAGTCCAGGCGAAACGTTGTGGTGCGCATATGCGATATGCGCATACACCCGATTGAAATGTGCGTATATGATACCGAACATTGATCGGGTGAACTGCTTTTGGTGGGGTCATATGAGATATGACCGGATTGATAAATCAAGTGTTGATTTATCATTTAACCATTAGTTTTCTCACTCAAAACCTTTCTAGGGTTTGATGGATGTATGCATGCATGCATGTGTTTCTATTTTTCTTTTCTAGTTTCATGCACATGAAGATGTGCATACATGTACACATACATACATCAAACCATCATGGTTGATTATATATGGAAATGGTGGCAATATAAGCTTCACACCATAGATTAAACAATGGATAATTATTTGATTTTGGTTTTAAAAAGAAAATGAAAAGGAAAGGATAATTATGCTAGTTTCTACATGCTTCTTTTAACCTAACCATTCTCACCCACCACTAAACCATGGTTATCTTTTCCTTTATCATTCTAAACCCAAGTTAAATTAATCATCCATCATTTAATCATGGTTGGAGTCAAGAAAGAATAAATATATATAGTGATATTTATTTTCTTTTGCAAGTTAACCTTATGGTTATCTTTTTATCTCTTGAAGAAAATTAGCCACCATTTTCATCCTTCTTCATCTTCTCCTCTCTAGTTTTTTCTAGTGAGAAAAACACAATCAAAGAAAGGTTTTTGAAGTGAGATCCAAAGCCACAACAACATTCTACACAAGCTTAGCCGTTTCGTTTAGAGTGTTATCTTCGGTTTGACGAAGTAGCGAGCTTGGACGGATATCTCCGCGGTGGATCATCGTGGACACAAGGGGAGTTCAAGAGGACCTCGTTTCAACACTAAAGAGCCTAAGGAGCGAAGCAAAAACGGGAGCTACAAAGGTTGTAGCCTTCAAACCCTAACTTTTGTTAGCTTTAAGTTTAGTAAACCCTAATTTTCTAGGATCTATCCTTTGCATGTTAGTTTAGCACCTTAAAAATTAAAACTTTGGGTCATGTGATGCTTCAAAACTCTTCATTGGGTGCTATACTAACCTTACACATCCCACGGGTCCCATGATAATATAAAACAGACGGATTGGACAAACTTTTGTTGGTATCTTTAAAAAATATAGATACAACAAGATTCCTCGTTTTATGTACATAGTTAGGCTAAAACCGATATATTAACGGTATTAGCTTGACTTTGCAATTTTTGGAAAATGATAAATTAGAAAATACAAAAGAGCATTCATTCGAAATTTGCCTAAATATCTACATCTGAAATAACTCTAAATTAACTGTGCATGCGTCGAAAAGGCATTCATTAAAACGTTCGATATGACTATAGACTAACATCTGGATCCAATACATTATTAAGCTAACAAGTTTGGGGTGATAAGTTGACTATGTTTTAAAGAAGTACTCAGAGACATTAGCCTAATAAAACAGTATTTAGCTTGTGTGGTCTTATTCAACAAATGCTTAATAAGCAAATCGACAAAGGAAAATAAACAAACTTTTATTTCCTTTCATTTCAAAAGAAAAAGATACAAAAGCTAATAGCATATTACAGGATCAAGTTCGATTCTGAATAAAACACACAAATATATAAATATACATAACGATACAACAAATTAGATGAAAGTGACTCTGAGCAGGGTCTCGAAAAGCTTGGGTCCGCTCTCGGATGGCCTCCTTTAATGCTGTAAGTGTCAGCCTATGATACATTATATGATGAGTGGTGTGGTTGTGTTCTATATCCACATCCGTGAGCCTCGGCTTGACCTGATACACCTGAGCTTGAAGACCTCGCCGGGTCTACAGAGATTCATCCAAAAGGTGCTTAGAACTAGCAAGTCTCTCTTCGGTCGCAGCGAGCTAAGTTTTAAGCCCATCAATAATCTTTCACTCTTTTTGAATTATGCGTCTGACATGCACTTGATGAGTAGATGCTTCGGAAAGTTTATTTATGATGTCTTCTCGGAGTTTACATGTAGCTTGTCTTTTAGATTCCAAGCAATCAAAGATGGCATGGTCATTGGTGGAATCATGGCATGCATAGGTTTTCTGTGCTTGACGTAACCAGCAAAGATCCTTGCAGGCCTCTTTTATTTGCCCTAAAAAAGAATTCGGGTCAATCCCACAATGAGCGAAGGCCAAGATCAAAGGATTGACATACTCTATAAAAATTTCAGGAGTAGGTAGACGCGATTGTTGTAAACACGCATTTACACCATCATAAATACTAGAAATCATACCCGTATGATGAGTTTTCAGCATGAAGATTGCACAAGGAGGAATTGTTGGTCAGTTGAATAGCATCATCAGTTGTTCGACCCTGGCTCCCACACCTTCATCCACTTCACTTATTAAGTTCACTTCAATAGGGGGTTGAAAAAGGGTGAAATATGACTAATATTATTACATTACAAACAAGTGCATGAACAAGAGAAAAATTCTATAAAATAATAATAATTTACCTTCATGCTCGATCAACGTCAGAGGATGGTAGTGAAAAGAGGAGCTGTAGTTAGGATTGTCGCAGGGCCCGTATCCATTTCTGTTGGCTCATATGCTTCCTTAATAGTCTCCTCGATGCCAGGGTCTCCTCAGTTTCCTGTTGTAGAGCCAAGGCTAATAAGGTTTCCATGGGAACTACAGATGGAACTGGTTTGGCCATAACTGTTGAAGCTGTTGTGGTTGGTCTAGAAGTGTTAGATGGCCTTTCTTCTATAATTGGTTCAGGTGGACATGAACTAGACCCAACACTACTTGAACTCGATACAGCCCCGGTTAAAATGATGCCGATAACTTCCGAGTTAACTCTCAACTCAGTATCAAAAGATAATGCCTCAACAGGTAGGTCTAACTCAACAATAGCTATGAACTTGGACTGTTCGATGGCCTCAGCTGTCTCCCGATCTTCTTGTGCTTTCTGAGTTATTGAAGGAGTGGAGGATATGTCACCTCTATGTTTTTTCCTGACCTTCTCTTCAAAAAAGAGTATGGCACGCTTTGTGTCAGCTTCCAACTCAAAGTCATCGAGGTGTGAAGATTTTTCATTTTTCTTCTTGGTCCTAGCTTCAACTTGGGACTTGAGTAAAGCGCATTGTGTATCTGCTTTAAATTGAGGATCATCAACCTTTGGACGTTGATGGACTCCTTAGTGACCAAGTGAAAGTCATTCTGATGAAATTACAGCTGTTGTGGTTGCTTACGCCCTTGTAGGTTTTTCGGATACCTTCTTCTTCTTGGGCTAGACAGTAGCCAAGTCTTCCCTTTATCAGTCTTCTTGGGGGTAAGGCAATGGGAATCTCGACTTGTCTATTTTCCCCTCCAGTTGGTTTGGCTATCATAGAGGATGGGACGTAAACTTCATCGTCAGGGATGTATTCATTCTCAAAGTAGTCCTCATGAGCTTCTTTTGCAGTTGAGAGAATTTGAGCTTTAAGTCAAGGCAATGTCTTATGGGCTGCAAAGCATAAAATAGCAACAATTATATATATATATATATAAGGACCGGTAGAATGTGATAGGAGTCTATAATACTTACAGCTGACGGGCAATTTGGAAGCTGGTGGGGTCGAAGGTGTAGACCCACGTAAGGGTTCTAAAGTCTTTGAATGTGCCTTTTTGGTTAGAGCTGATGGTATGTCTCCTCTAGCCACAGGCTTATCCTTACCAGAAGTCTTCTTTGACGAATCGGGCCCTTGTTTCTTCGAACTGGGGTGATAAGACGGTTCTTTAGCCTTGGGAGAGTCCCCTTTCTTCGAAGTGCATGGCTTAGAAACCATCACCTTCTGCCTCATGCGACCAACCTCCGAATCAACGAAAGTCGATGGGGATGCCTGTGCAGGAATATCTTGTCTAACATGTTCCATCGCCATGTCACCTGAGGGTAAATGTATATTAGTCAACTTAAATAACAAAAGAAAATGCAAAAGAATATATATATATATATATATATATATATTGAGGCATCAATACCTGTTTCAATTGGAACATCGTCTTTCCCCACCACAGGTTTCGCCCTGAGAACATCATTGGAATTCCACCATCGCTCCGCATCTTGAATCCCTTGGTATAGGACAGACATAGCGCCACTACTATCAAGATTTCTCTAATGTCGCCGATAGTCATCTAGCTCGAGTTTTACTTTAGCTTGAAAAGCCTGATTCTGAGCCGACATTCTATCGTATATTCTCAATATATTTATAGATTGTGTAAATTCTCCCTTTATTTGTTCATTTGAAATCTCGGGATATTGTAATCATCGCCGAACTACAAAATTTTGAAAGCGTTTAGATAAAGCCTCAGTCATCCCGACGAGATTAACATTCGGATCAGCACGCCTGAGGACTTCTACTATTTTCGGATCATCAACAAGACGTCTAAGATTGGCCATAGAAAAAACAACTGTTGGATTTAGTTGGCCTTGAGAAGCTTGGCCCGTCCAAGGAATAGACTTAAGTGTAGCAGCCATTGGACGCCTCAGAAAAGATCTAGCAGAAGCAGGAACCACGATTGGTCGGTGCCCTGAACTCTCTATATATCGCGTGAGTGCCGAACGGACACGAAAGAAATAAACCTGATAGTAATCTAACAAAGGCTGTAAATATCCATAAGTGACCATTGGCACACGCGGGATTGTTAGTTATATGTATGCCCTAGAGGCCATTACTGTACATAGGATGTATATTGTAGTGGATGCTGGGACATATATAGGGAGGACTTTTTTGCTCGACATGATAGTATGCTATCTGGTTGCTCTTTATCTTAACGTGTACACTGATTGTCTCTCTATTACATGTTGGTAAAGCCCTTAGGATGTGTACTTGACTACCTGGACTATGATGCGGATCATACTTGTTAGTGTATATTCCCTAGAGGCCATTACTGTATCATACTAGTATGTATATTACTTAATGGAAGCTTGGGATATTCACCTTGTATTGACAATCTTGCTCAAAATAGTAGTATGCTACTTGGTTTGTTTCTACTTCAATGTGTACTTGTGTTTATTTCAGTATATCACTTATACGCATTAGTGGAGCCCTTAGGATCTTTGCTTGATTACCAGCGTTGTGATGGCAGTCACACTAGTGGGGGCTGGGTAATCTATAAGCACATCCTTATTCAGGTCCCTGGTCGCAGGACTATCGAGACAGGGCATCGATACTCCGGAGTAGACCAGCGCATGCGCTTCTCATCCCAGTGTGGGAGACGGTCTGTCCCACAGCCGTCAGTACGTCGTACTTGAGATAGTATGCGGGTGCTCGTTAGGTTACGGGTACACTGGACAGGACTCGTCGGGAACTGACTAGTTGGTATTATACCCATCGTCAGTTATCAGTTCCCAGGTGACATGAGTACAGCTTAGTCCGCTGACTTGACACTGTCACTCCGCCTCGAGTGTGTTCCCACTGTACTTTGATCACTACCCTACCACGGCTCAAAGGAGTCGTGCAAACAGGTGGTGGTTGGGTGCAGTCCCGAAGCACTTGGAGGCAGTGACGGTTAGACAGGATTCGTCTCTCCCGGTATTGGGGGTTGACATCGCGCTGTGTCTAGGAGAGCCATTACACGAGTAGTCCCTGGCCAGGGCAAACGAGATATACTGGTAGGTTTCCAGTGTTATCTCAGGGTGTATTGGGCTTCACTCCGGCACGACTTGTACCGCTATTGGGGGACTGACGTTTACCGCCCCCTAGGCCCGCCATGCGATGTATCAGACGAACAGACCGGACTGTACGGAGAATGTCACACTCAGGCTCAGTAGGAGTTCAGATGGGTTTCGCCTCGTCCGTCTTCTTGTCGGCATTACCTGGGGACCGTTACGCACAGCTAGTGCCGCTTGCGGTCTGTGGTTAAACCCACTGCCAGCGTAGTGTCGAGTCTTTAGAGTCCCACACAGAAAGCTTTTCGCCTTTAGGCAAAAGAGTAGAGGTCGCATGGTATTGCGACAGGTCGCATGGTTTTGCGACAGGGTTCGGTCACATCCGTGCACTTGTGCACGTACAGTGTCCGGACTGTTTACACTAGCGGGCTTTGGTTTAAGCCAGATCCTAGTGTGCCTTATGGGATTGGATTTATCCAGTTTGCATTCGTGTTCCTCGGAACGCGGATGCGGGTGTGTATGCACAGTTGACAGGGAGGCAGAGGCTGCGGATTCTCATTAGGGTTGTTGACAGTTGACCGTTGACTATTTGACATTATGCTCAACCCTAATGAGAATATGATATGTGATTAACTATTATATTAATTAAGTATTATGGTGATATGGTTGTTGACTTGTTGACTTTTGTTGACTTGTTGACTTTGGTGACTTGTTGACTTTTGTTGACTTGTTGACCGGTTGACTAGGCTTGACTAGTTGACCATCATGATAACCATGGTTATCATTTCATGCCAAAGACTTTTTCTTGCTTGCTCATTTGGGTAAAATGAGTGCATGACATGATAAGCATATGGTTGCTTCAAACCATCACATAAGACTTTTTTGATATGATGAGTGATGATCACTTTTGGATTATGAGAGGGTGAAAGACAAAAGAGTTGCTCAATTCTTTTCTTGCTCATTCTCTCTCTTGTTCTTGAGCTCTCCTCTTGCTCTCACCCTCAACCTCTTGCTCCCTCTCTTGATCTATGGTTCTCTTGTCTCATGAGTTGAGAATCAAGAACCATAGATAAAATCCCATTCTATTTCTTCTCTACTCATTCTAGTTCACTAGGTTTAGCAAACCAAGTGAACTAGTTTCTTCAAAGAACGAAGAAGGAGCTAAAGGTTGGAGCTTTCAAGTGGATCTATCTTCGGCGTACGGAGACGACGAGAAGGAGCCATCGGACCACCACCGGAGCTTGAAGACGAAGGAGTTCAAGACAAGCTAGGTATAACCCCCTAACCGAGTAGCTAGAAACTCTTAGTTAGGATGTTAGATAGAAGTTTAACCAAGATCCGGGTTTTAGGTCCATGTTACCATCTTTAAGAAAATCGTTTTTTACCAAATTCCGCATTCCCGAAAGTACCGGGAGAGGTAGCATGGACTTACAGTGGTATCAGAACCTAGTTAAACTCTATCTAACATATTAGCAAGTAACTAGAAGATCGATCAACGAAAAAGTCCCGAAACGAACCCCGGAATTTTAAACTTTCTGTCGATTTTAAAAGTGCTGGAAAACTTTTTTAATATACACCAAAAATCGACTCAGGCTTTTTTAAAGAAACTGCAAAAATTTGGGCCCATGACTCGATCAAAGCGCCGCGGTTCCGCGGCGGGAGCACTCTCCCGCCGCGGAACCGCGGCCGAGTTGACTCGGTCATGGGTTTTATTTTTGCAGTTTGCTAATTGGGGTATTTTGGGATTTTTAGTATATGTATTTTCAACCCAGATTTTCCAGAACGAAAATTTTATTTTGGGGTCCCGAAAATCCGTATTTTTGATCGAACTTCTAAAAGACTTGAGCTAACGGGTTTTTCTGTAATGTGATATTTGTATTGAACGTCTACTAATCGCTATATGTCGATTAGTGGGGGTTATACAAATCTGTGATCTGTAATGTGCTGGAATGTGTATATAAATATGTTGGATTGTCGCGGGTGAATAGCCGGGGGTTGTGAGACGAGAGTTTTCTTTTCTTGCAATTCATGTAAATTTGTAAATTGATGTAATAATTATTTGTATGGCCGCACAACCGGGTCGGGGTTGTAGCCGTCATTGTATAATTTCTTTTTACTGTTTTTGCTCCTAGGATAGACCCATGGAGGGGGTGCACAAACTACCGGGTATGCCGAAGTGTCGAGTGGCCTACTCATGGAGATGAGGGAGGTTGCTACGCTTCGAGTACTTGGCGGGTAGTTTGCCGCACCCGTAGGGGTCTTGGGTGGGGTGTTGGCTATTCACCGCGACCGTGTAATCTGTTTTTGTTACAGGCTCGTACAAATTACAGATTCCTAGTATATCCAATGCATTTATCTGTGATCTGAAATGTTTATCATTGCAGTATATCTATATATGATAATATTTAGGCGTTGCTTATGTTTTACAGACGCGCTAGCCCAGCCCCTGCTCTGTCGTTAGTTAAGTAACCTAACGGGTAATGACGGGGCCCCGTGGCGAATGCGAATGGCATAAGCGTACGTCATATTTTGGTTGTTTTCTGCAATGGTAGGATTAAATGATGGGACGCATTAAAAGAACTAATGCAAGAAAATAAACCAAGTATAAGTCGTTGGAACATTTTCGAAAAACCACTCGGTTCTTTTCAAAACAAACTTTTAAAATGCGGAGTTTGAGCCACTCTATTTAAAAGCTATCTCGTTCCATCGACTAAATCAAGTTCACTACGTTCACGGTTTCGCCAAAACCATTCGTAGCCCTCCGTCGTTTCATATGAATATTCAACAGTATTCAAGCTGTGTTTGTTGGCCTTAGTCAAGGCACAGTGTTTGGTAGATGGTGGGTATTCATATGTTGCATAGATAGAATGCGTTGGTTTGGGACAGTCGTATTACCTTGTTGGCCTTAGTCAAGGGTATATACGGGTGGATTCAAATTAACCTGGACAACGACGGGTAGAACTTGACATGTGACTTATGATTTGTTGGCCTTAGTCAAGGTCATAAGAGCATGGGGCAAAAATATACATCGGGAGTTTCATAAGCACTGAAACTTGCTAGATTTGCATACCATTTGGAGTGTGATGATTCTGGTAGGATTCCTTCAGTTTCTTCACGCGATGATATTTGGATCCCGATCCTACTGTGAGTATATGCTACTCCTCGGGAAATTTCTCACTAAACGATCAATGCTATAAACCTAGTAGGTGCCTAGAAAGGTGTTAGCGGGGCTACGCCCCCAGGGAAAAGAGGTTCTTTAATTAAGGAACTTCGCGAAAGCGTTGGAAAACCTCCCTCGAAGTACCGACACCGGCCTGGCTGAACGGTTAAGCAAGTATTGTGCAGTGGGATTGATCCCGACTAATTCTTCCTTTATGGTTTGAGGAGGGATTCGAGAAACAGTGGGAGCCATCCTGTTTAGACAAACTAAAAACCACTCTAAACTTGCAAGAGCATCATGCTGAGTGTTTCTTCTTCTCTCTCTTAATTGCAGCGACCCTGTGACCGCACCTAGGTTACATCTAGATAAAAATATGACTGAACCTGACTGTTATGACTGGCAAAGGTCTGTCCAGATGTCCATTGCCCATGACAAGCTGGGACACCTCTTAACTAATCAAATCCCTGCTGTCTCAGGTCCATTTTCCCCTGTCACGGATGTTCACATCCGCAGGACACCGGAAAAGGATTGTGCGAAAGCCAAGTGCCTCGTGTCAGCCTCAGTTAATGGTGCAAACCAGAGGCAGCACGAGAAGATGGACTCAGTTTCTATCTTCCTCCATAACAAAGTTTTATATGGAGAGCAATCTCGTATCGCAAGATATGAGACCTCGAACGAATTGCTTCAAGCGAGGTTGGCTGTCGGGTCATCTGTAGGGGGCAACGTCCTTACAGAGACCAGCTATTTTAAGCTCACGGACCTGGAGACCACGTTGGAGAATGGGTCAAGTACTGACCTAATTCTACAGTCCCTGCCCTCTGCTTATACCCTGAAAGAAACCAGGGAAGAAAAAGGAAAAACAAGGGCAAAAGTTTCGGGACTGGATATGATTAAAGAGGGACGTTCCTATTGTAACGGGAATGAACTATGGCAGAGAGATTGCAGGGCTTGTAAAGCCAGTAGCCAGAATTCGAAGCATGTTGTGGCTTCGGCTTCGAGTGTGTTTGTAATTGAGAACTGTTTGTCAGTTAACCCTACTTCCTGGGTATTGGATACCGGATCAGGATCTCACATCTGTAATTCGTTACAGGGTCTGAGAAACCGTAGGGTTATCAGGAAAGGTGATATGACTCTCAGGGTTGCTAACGGAATGAGCATGGATGCTGTATCCGTAGGGGAATATCACCTAGGACTGACAACTGGGCAGATATTGATTCTGCGTGACTGTTTGTATGTACCAGGTGCGACTTGCAATATCATATCTGTATCCTTACTTTCTAAGGAAGGATATGATTTTGCTTTTGTAAGCGATGTAGTAAACATCCACCTAAATCAAGCACTGATTGGGTCAGGTACATTAAATAACGGTATATACGTATTGAATCAAGCTCAGATATTCAGTGTCCAGAACACACTTAAAAGAAAGTCTCCAGAATTAAATCAGGCTTTCTTATGGCATTGTAGACTGGGTCACATCAATGAGACACGGTTGACTAAGTTACATAAAGAAGGATACTTGGATCCGTTCGAGTACCAGTCTTATGCCACTTGTGAATCTTGTCTCATAGGAAAGATGACAAAGACTCCGTTCACTGGACACGGAGTAAGAGCGAGCGAGCTCTTGGGACTTATACACAGTGACGTGTGTGGTCCAATGTCTACACATGCACGAAGCGGTTATTCATACTTCATTACTTTCACAGATGATTTCTCTAGGTTTGGACATGTCTTCTTAATGAAGCACAAATCCGAGGCCTTTGAGAAATTTCGAGAATATAAGAATGAAATAGAAAAACAAACAGGCAAAAGTATCAAGATCCTAAGATCGGATCGAGGTGGTGAATACTTGAGTGCCGAGTTTCTGGACTACTTAAAAGAGAATGGAATTCTCTCTCAGCGTACTCCTCCATACACACCACAACACAACGGTGTATCGGAAAGAAGGAATCGAACCCTACTAGATATGGTTCGTTCCATGATGAGTAAGGCTGAGTTACCGCGATCTTTCTGGGGTTATGCACTGGAAACAGCTGCACATCTCTTGAACCAAGTTCCTACTAAGACAGTGCCTACCACACCATACCAGATGTGGAGTGGGAAGAAACCCTGTCTTAAATCCTTTAAGACATGGGGATGTCCGGCTTTTGTAAAAAAGCAGCATGCGGACAAGCTCGAGGCACGCTCAGTACAGTGCAAGTTTGTGGGATACCCAAAGAACTCCAAGGGGTATCTTTTCTATTACGCAGAGGAGCAAAAAGTCCTTGTTTCTCGTCATGCCCGCTTCTTGGAAACTGAGTTTTTAGAAAATCAGATAAGTGGGAGCGCAATAGAACTGGAAGAAATTCCAGAACCACAAGCTATTACTGAAACCTTAGTAGAACCAGAAGGTTCAGGGGAACCGGACATTCCTACGCCGCTCCGCAGGAGTTGTAGGAAGTCTCATCCGCCCGAGTGATACTACGGTTTTCTCGTAGACGGGGATAGAGAGGATTGCATCATAGATTATGATGAGCCTACTAGCTTCCAGCAAGCCATTCAGAGCGGTGACTCGGTAAAATGGCTGGATGCAATGCGGACCGAGATGGAGTCCATGTACACCAACAAAGTTTGGACTTTGGACTTTGCTCCAGAAGGGGTAAAACCCGTAGGCTGCAAATGGATCTTCAGAAAGAAGATTGGTGTAGATGGGCAGGTTGAAACCTATAAGGCTAGGCTCGTTGCAAAGGGTTTTCGTCAAAGACCTGGTTTGGACTATGACGAGACTTTTTCTCCGGTAGCCATGCTTAAATCCATTCGGATCCTTCTTGCCATTGCTGCCTTCCACGATTATGAGATCTGGCAGATGGACGTTAAGACGGCTTTCCTAAATGGAAATTTAGAAGAGTGCGTCTATATGGATCAGCCAGAGGGATTCAATCAGAGTGGGAGCAGCGGTAAAGTGTGCAAGTTGCTCAAGTCCATCTATGGACTTAAGCAGGCATCGCGGAGTTGGAACATCTGCTTTGATGATACTGTCAAAGAATTCGACTTTGTCAAAAACCCAGATGAACCATGCATTTACAGTAAGATTGTAGGGAGAAATGTGGTATTCCTCGTCTTGTACGTCGATGACATTCTCCTAATAGGAAATGATATTCCTATGCTACAGTCAGTCAAAGGATTCTTGTCACAGAGGTTCTCCATGAAGGACCTGGGCGATGCCAACTACATTCTGGGGATCCAGATCTATCGTGATAGATCTAAAAGGATGTTGGGACTTTCACAGTCAAGGTACATCGACACCATACTGAAACGATTCAGTATGGAAGATTCCAAGCGCGGTAATCTACCGGCTTGTCACGGAATCACCCTCTCCAAAGAGATGTCTCCCAAGACTGATTTGGAAAGGGCTCGCATGTCATCAATACCCTACGCATCTGCGGTAGGCTCTATTATGTATGCGATGTTATGTACCAGACCAGATGTAGCATACGCATTGAGCGTTGTAAGCCGGTATCAGTCAGACCCAGGGGAGAAACACTGGATAGCAGTAAAGAACATTCTCAAGTACCTGAGAAGGACTAAGGAGATGTTCTTGGTGTATGGCGGAAAAGACCTCCAGATTGAGGCCTTTGCTGACTCCAGCTTCCAGAATGACAAGGATGACTCCAAGTCCATGTCGGGTTATGTCTTTACCCTCAATGGAGGGGCGGTTTGCTGGAAGAGTTCCAAGCAGGAAACCGTTGCTGACTCAACCATGGAAGCGGAGTACATAGCTGCTTGCGATGCCGCAAAGGAAGCTGTCTGGATGAAGAAGTTCCTCACGGAACTTCAGGTGGTTCCTACCAGTGTTGATCCAATACCGCTGTATTGTGACAACAACGGCGCTATAGCTTTAGCGAAGGAACCAAGGTCCCATCAGAAGTCCAGGCACATTTTGAGGCGGTTCCACCTGATCAGGGAGATCATTGATCGCCAGGAGATCGAGGTAAAGAGAGTAAAATCAGAAGATAACACTGCAGATCCATTCACCAAGGCCTTGCCCCAAACTCAGTTCGAGCGGCTGATCGAGATGATAGGTCTTCGATACGCCAGTACATGGCCTTAGTGCAAGTGGGAGATTGTTAGTGTATATGCCCTAGAGGCCATTACTGTATCATACTAGTATGTATATTACTTAATGGAAGCTTGGGATATTCACCTTGTATTGACAATCTTGCTCAAAATAGTAGTATGCTACTTGGTTTGTTTCTACTTCAATGTGTACTTGTGTTTATTTCAGTATATCACTTATACGCATTAGTGGAGCCCTTAGGATCTTTGCTTGATTACCAGCGTTGTGATGGCAGTCACACTAGTGGGGGCTGGGTAATCTATAAGCACATCCTTATTCAGGTCCCTGGTCGCAGGACTATCGAGACAGGGCATCGATACTCCGGAGTAGACCAGCGCATGCGCTTCTCATCCCAGTGTGGGAGACGGTCTGTCCCACAGCCGTCAGTACGTCGTACTTGAGATAGTATGCGGGTGCTCGTTAGGTTACGGGTACACTGGACAGGACTCGTCGGGAACTGACTAGTTGGTATTATACCCATCGTCAGTTATCAGTTCCCAGGTGACATGAGTACAGCTTAGTCCGCTGACTTGACACTGTCACTCCGCCTCGAGTGTGTTCCCACTGTACTTTGATCACTACCCTACCACGTCTCAAAGGAGTCGTGCAAACAGGTGGTGGTTGGGTGCAGTCCCGAAGCACTTGGAGGCAGTGACGGTTAGACAGGATTCGTCTCTCCCGGTATTGGGGGTTGACATCGCGCTGTGTCTAGGAGAGCCATTACACGAGTAGTCCCTGGCCAGGGCAAACGAGATATACTGGTAGGTTTCCAGTGTTATCTCAGGGTGTATTGGGCTTCACTCCGGCACGACTTGTACCGCTATTGGGGGACTGACGTTTACCGCCCCCTAGGCCCGCCATGCGATGTATCAGACGAACAGACCGGACTGTATGGAGAATGTCACACTCAGGCTCAGTAGGAGTTCAGATGGGTTTCGCCTCGTCCGTCTTCTTGTCGGCATTACCTGGGGACCGTTACGCACAGCTAGTGCCGCTTGCGGTCTGTGGTTAAACCCACTGCCAGCGTAGTGTCGAGTCTTTAGAGTCCCACACAGAAAGCTTTTCGCCTTTAGGCAAAAGAGTAGAGGTCGCATGGTATTGCGACAGGTCGCATGGTTTTGCGACAGGGTTCGGTCACATCCATGCACTTGTGCACGTACAGTGTCCGGACAGTTTACACTAGCGGGCTTTGGTTTAAGCCAGATCCTAGTGTGCCTTATGGGATTGGATTTATCCAGTTTGCATTCGTGTTCCTCGGAACGCGGATGCGGGTGTGTATGCACAGTTGACAGGGAGGCAGAGGCTGCGGATTCTCATTAGGGTTGTTGACAGTTGACCGTTGACTATTTGACATTATGCTCAACCCTAATGAGAATATGATATGTGATTAACTATTATATTAATTAAGTATTATGGTGATATGGTTGTTGACTTGTTGACTTTTGTTGACTTGTTGACTTTGGTGACTTGTTGACTTTTGTTGACTTGTTGACCGGTTGACTAGGCTTGACTAGTTGACCATCATGATAACCATGGTTATCATTTCATGCCAAAGACTTTTTCTTGCTTGCTCATTTGGGTAAAATGAGTGCATGACATGATAAGCATATGGTTGCTTCAAACCATCACATAAGACTTTTTTGATATGATGAGTGATGATCACTTTTGGATTATGAGAGGGTGAAAGACAAAAGAGTTGCTCAATTCTTTTCTTGCTCATTCTCTCTCTTGTTCTTGAGCTCTCCTCTTGCTCTCACCCTCAACCTCTTGCTCCCTCTCTTGATCTATGGTTCTCTTGTCTCATGAGTTGAGAATCAAGAACCATAGATAAAATCCCATTCTATTTCTTCTCTACTCATTCTAGTTCACTAGGTTTAGCAAACCAAGTGAACTAGTTTCTTCAAAGAACGAAGAAGGAGCTAAAGGTTGGAGCTTTCAAGTGGATCTATCTTCGGCGTACGGAGACGACGAGAAGGAGCCATCGGACCACCACCGGAGCTTGAAGACGAAGGAGTTCAAGACAAGCTAGGTATAACCCCCTAACCGAGTAGCTAGAAACTCTTAGTTAGGATGTTAGATAGAAGTTTAACCAAGATCCGGGTTTTAGGTCCATGTTACCATCTTTAAGAAAATCGTTTTTTACCAAATTCCGCATTCCCGAAAGTACCGGGAGAGGTAGCATGGACTTACAGTACTAGTGGGGACATGGTAGTCCATAAGTACATCCTTCAAGGTCCCTAGTCATGGGTGTATCGAGACGGGGCATCGATATACCAGAGTAGACTAGCGTATACCTTATCGACCCATACAGATGGGCGATGGATGATCCCATATCCATTGGTGTTTGACATCAAAGATGATATACGGGTGCTCAGTGGAGACTGGGTACATTGGACGGACTCGCCGAGAACTCCCAGATGGTATTATACCTTACGTCAGATGGCAGTTCTCTGGTGACACCGGTAGGTTAGTCTGTAGACCCGAGATCGTCATAGAGTCTTGTGTGATTCCCACTGTGCTTTGATTCTACCTTACCACGTCCAAGAGGGCGTGCAAAATGGTGGTTTTTGGGTACAGTCCCGAATCACATGGGGGCAATGAGCGATAAGAGGGGATTCATCTCTCCCGGTATAGGGAGTTGATGTAGCGCTGTGTTCGATTGGCTATAACCGGAAATCCCTGGCCAGGGTTGCTGAGATTTACTGGTAAGTGTTACCAGTAGTTTCTCGAACTGTTATAGACCTCATATCGACACGACTTATCGAGCTATTGGGGTCTGACGTTTACCACCCCTAGGCGAGATATGCGACATATCAGACGACGAGACCGGACTGTACGGTAAGTGTTACTGGTTGGATTCATAGGAGTGTGAGCGGGCTTGCTCGTTGATCTTCTGATCGCTCAATACCCGGGTGGCCGTTACGTTTAGCAGACCGCTTGCGGCTTGTGGGTGTTTGATATGATCATCACCTGCTGCCGGCGTATTGACGAGTCTTTAGAGTCCTACACAGAGGTTTCCTGACTCAAGCGAAACGAAATAGGAGCGCATATGAGATATGTGCGGGAACGAGAATAACACCAGTATGTGATACTGAATTCTATTCTCGCGATTAGTGACATTGATCGGTTATATGCGATATAGCCGGGTTATCGGATCAAGTGTTGATTCGATAAGTTGTTACTATTGATATTAGTCGGTTATATGCAATATGACCGGATTATTAAATCAAGTGTTGATTTAATGATTTAATGTATAATTATATATTTGATATATTACTTTACATTAACTAGTATTTGTTCACTTAAGATTGATTTTCATCACTTGATGTGCACAAGTAGTATATGTGATTTATTTTTGTGCACTTGATTTTATCATGTTTGATGATACATGCAAACTTGGGTGTATGTTTGCTTTAAACTATGATTAGGTTAATGGTTAGTGTTTGATTTATTTGTTTTATTTATTTTCTTTATTCATTTTGGTAAAAATAAAATGGAGGCTTGTTTTGTTTTACCCTTGAAGCTTCATGAAGCTTTGAAAGTCTACCATATTGTTTTTATCCTAAACCTAACCATTACCTAAACCCTAGTTTATTCTCTACATAAGTTTACTAACCCATGGTTGCTAAATGATAACCATCACTTGATTTTCTTTTTGAGATAATTGATAATTCCTTTTCTTTCTTCTTCTTCATCTTCTTCATGAAGAAAAAGCAAAGCTCTCTTGAAAATTGTCAAGTGATGAAATCAAGTGAGAAACCCAAATCCAAAGTGAACCCACTTCCTATTTCTTCATCCTCTACCACTTGCCATATTGTATAGGGTGTTTTCTTCACAAGGTTCATGACCAAGTGAAGATGGAGCTTGAGTTAGAGTCGCCTCGACGTAGATCATCTTCGGCACCGAAGTCAATGACCTAGCCCGATCATTTCTCCGACGAAACCATCGCTAGTGTCCTGGATTCCGATGATCGCAGCGGAGGGACGTCTTCATGGAGCTTTGGAAGTGGAGGACCAGATCTACAAAGGTTGTATTTCCATTCATTTTAGAGTAAAGTTGTTTGCTTGCATTTGTTTTCGCCTTACCTCTAGTAATCGATCTAGTTTAGGGTTTCTTGGCACATAAAATTTTGAATTCGGCATGGATGATGCCTTGTGGAACCTCTTGAGTGTACCCAGGAACCCTATAGTGGTATCAGAGCGTAGCTAGAGCCTTAGGCGAAGCGTAGACGAAGTTAGAAATCCGATCGAACCCCGAAACCCTAACTCAAACCCTTCTCTGTACATTTTCTGAAAATGTGGATTTTTCGAAATTAAAAATGCTTAAAAAATTCAGCAGGCAATTATAAGAAATACAGTGCAAAACGACAAAAAGTAGCGCCCAAACCGCCATGGAACCGCGGCAGAAGCTTGGCTTCTGCGGCGGTTCCACCGCCATATGATGACGTAATCCTTCACTTTTTGCACAGTAATTTCTTTCTATAGGTGCTGTATTTTCTGGGAATTTTTAATATTTACTCAAGGGTTGAGTTTTCTGGGTTGTATTGGGAGTTCGGAAATTTGATCGGATATTCTAACCTCGTTTGTGTTTTTCCCGATATTTTAGAACATGTTAAAAAGTTCGACCGGATAAAAATACCCACTTTTTCCCCCGCCGGGAAGTTTCCAAATGTTGGATTTTTCCGTAGTTTAATAACGTTCTAAGTAGTGCAAGTAACGCGATGGACCCTCTAGAAGACAACAAACCTTAACTCGATTATGTGACCGTCTTGAACTGCCCTTTAAATCTTAGGGTTTGGGGCAGTACGGCGTGCCACATGTGAGGCGTTGGCTTGACCCTTCTACGGCTGGACCGTTGGTACTGAGGCATGAAGTGAATGTTTTTAAACTTATTTCATGTGTTGAGCTGTTTCGGGAAAACTTGGGTGTTTGAATGTTCGATCGGAAAGTTTAACATTTTCTATTTATCTGGAATGTGATACAATATTTGGAGTCCACAAGTAGCTATGAGATAACTAATATGAATGTTATAAACATAGCAGTTTAGTCTCACTTGATCGGTTGCCACGAAATTTTGATGTGATCAAAAGTCCGTCGCAATCACGTTGATTACACGGATACTCGCCAGTAAACTTAATAGACAGCTACACCCCATAGCCCCGACCAAGTGACTGTAGGAGAACCCCGTCGCCAAAAAGCATCCGTTCGGATGCTCGCGGCAGCGGTGTTCCGCCTTAGTGCACTTCGTCGACGGTATCGGAGGTGCGGCCGTCCACTAAAGTTTGCGACGAGGATTCGTTCTGGATGTCAGGAATCTTGTTGAATTACCCGACTTTATATTGAAAAGTGTTTTCGATATTGAGACTAAAATGCGAGGTTTATAACTGTTGAAGTCCCATAACGGGACTTCTAGCTTCATGGAGCCCGGTGAGCTCGGGAGGCATGCGATGTGTAAGGGATTCATTTGATTAGGCATGCGATGTCTAAAGAGTTTGCGGATTCCAACTGTTGTAGTTTTACACTTTTTTTCTGCGACCGTAAGTATAATATGTGATATCACCGGTTTTGTTGCTATATGTCAACGACAATTGGGATGGGCATATTTACCTACGTTGATGACATGTGATGTTATGTGTTGCTGGATATGTTATATTGGATCGTCGTGTTTGAATAGCCGGGGGGGTTTTATGTGAGACGAGTGTTTTTCATTATCATTCATGTAAAAAACTTGTATGTAATATTCTTTTATTGGGGCACTTCCAGGTTGCGGATGATGTCACCATTTGTATATTATTTACTTTTCCGCATTAGGATAAACCCAAGGAGGGGAGCACAAGTAACCGGGTTCTAGGGTCCAGTGGGAGACCAACTCGAGGAGTCGAGTCCGGGTCTCCTAACCCTAGAATTGGTAGGGTTGCTTGCCACTCTCGTAGGGGTCTAGGGGTGTCGGATTGGCTATTCATCACGACCGTGGAATCCGTGTTTTATACTGGCTCGTATTGAAAACACGGACGTCCTAGTATATCCAATATTTCATATATGTTTCTTCTGCTGCGATATCTGTGATGTGATCATTTGATATGTTGTGATAGATACTGTATATAGTATATATGATATATTATATAGACGTTACTTATGTTTTACACCCGCACTAGCCCTGCCCCGCTCTGCCGTTAGTTACCTAACCTAACGGTGCACGAAGGGACATCGAGGCGAATGCGGATGGCATAAGTGAACGTCGTATTTAT
This sequence comes from Agapanthus africanus, assembly GCA_030015575.1. Classification (NCBI taxonomy): domain Eukaryota; kingdom Viridiplantae; phylum Streptophyta; class Magnoliopsida; order Asparagales; family Amaryllidaceae; genus Agapanthus; species Agapanthus africanus. The sequence continues at coordinate 84,457,845 of CM057349.1, read as the reverse complement.
CTGTGATGTTTAGGTAACTTAAATGATGGGACTTCATTAATGTGATTAATGAAAGAAAAGAAACCTAAGATGTTGTGGAATCGAATTTTCAAAAACAGGTAACTACAGTTCTTGCTTTGCATCGTGGTGTTCCTTGTAGAACATCCTGCACCTTATTCGATAAGGAAAGGGCCGAGATCCCTTCACCGGGAGTGACCCCTTTAGCAATAACTGGCAGATGCTACACCCCTCGGTTTGTCTTTTGATTGCTTCTATAGTTTTTTCTTTGCACAGCGGTATATATGATATATCCTGCACCTTATTCGATGAGGAAAGGGCCGACGATCCCTTCACCGGGAGTGACCCCTTTAGCAAAACTAGAAAAGCCTCAAGAGCACTCCATTTTAAAATCATTTGATTCTACAACGATATCAAGTTCATTACGCAATAGGTTTTCAAAAAAACCTGTCGTAACCCTCCGTCATTTCAGATAAGTCCTACTTAGTATTCGTGCTACGTTTGTCTACCTCCGTCAAGGCGTAGTGTGCGGTAGCTAACTAGTATTTATCTGCTTATGCATATGATGCAGATTGGATTAGGGTAGTCGTACGGCCTTGTTGACCTCCGTCAAGGATCGTGCGGGTGGGTTTGATTCAATCAAGAAATGACGGGTTGAACTTGACTAGGAGCCTATGGTTTGTTGACCTCCGTCAAGGTCATAGGGTGCTAGGGGAAAAATTATCGGGAATTTCAAGTGTTGAAATTTGCAATGAGATTGCATACCTTCTATGAGATAGTTGGATCCCGATACCCGCTGCGAGTAATTGTTACTCCTGAGAGAGTTTTACACATTACAATTAGCCGATCAAGTAGGTATCTAGAAAGGTGTCAACGGGGTTACGCCTCTGGGAAAACGAGGTTTACTTTAATTAGATCCGTGGGAAAGCACGGGGAACCTCCCTCAAAGTACCGACACTGGCCTGGCTGAAGAATTGGCGAACTTGTAGCGTGTAATTAATCCTGGCTAGTCTTTCCTTTTCGGGTTTGAAGGAAGATTTGATAAAAACAGTGGGAGCCATCCTGATTAGATAAAATAATAACCAATCTGATCTTGCAAGAGTATACGCTGAGTGTTTTCTTCTCTCTCCCTCCAGGTAGCGACCATATCACGCATTAATCAAGATAATAATTTGGATGTATTGACCGAACCCGCTTGTTATATTGAGCTGGGAACGTTGGTCCCGCTCCAACTTATAATTGTTATAAGACAGAGCAGGAAATAGGGGAATACCAGGATTCCCATACTGCCCAAACGAAGAAAGTACATATGATGCATCTCCTTCGGGTGTGTTCATTACAAAGAATTGTTTCTCTATATCCACTACGTCCTGGGTATTTGATACCGGATCAGGATCCCAGATATGTAATCTGTTACATAGGGCTACAGAAAGGTAGAGAACTGAGAACGGGTGATAAGTTTCATAAGACAGAAAACGGTGCAAGTGTTGCAGCCAAGTCTGTTGGTCACTGTCATCCTTTATTCCAAATACATTGATTCTGAATGAATGGTATTAGATACCGAACCTGATATACAAAATCATATCACTCTCTTTATTAGTAAAGAAATGATAAAATTTTGTATTGTTGGATAATGTTTTGAATATTTCCTATATCAAAAGTTGATCGGTTCAGGAACGTTATCTAAAAGCATTGATGTTCTAAATCAAACTACAGTTCTTAGTATACGGAACACACACAAGAGGAAGAGTTCAGATATGAATGAATCCTTCTTGAGGTATTGTAGACTAGGGCATATCAATGCGACCCGACTGGCTGAAGTTACTTTTAGATACATATTTAAATCAGTTTGAATTTACATCTTGTGAAACTTACCAGTCATGTCACAAAGATAAGATGACCATAGCTCCGTTTACTGGAAACAGAGAAAGAGTTAGTAAACTCTTGGGACTGATACATGATGATGTATGTAAGGTCCCCTGTTTACATATGCCAGGACCGGCTCTTTATACTTCATTACATTCTCTGATGATCTCTCAAGATTCAGTCATATGTTCCTGTTGAAATATAAGTCCGAACCTTTTGAGATATTCACAGAATATAAGTTAGAAGTAGAGAACCAAAATATGGGTATAAGTATTATATCCTTTGATGTGATCGAGGAGGAGAATACTTGAGCACGGAAATCATGGACTATTCTAAAGGAGAATGAGATTCTCTCTCAGCATTACTCCTCCGTATACACCATAGCATGATGGTATATCGGGGCGGAGCAATAGCACCCTATGTGATATGGTGTGCTCTATGATGAGTACTACTGAGTTTCCTATTTCCTTTTGGGAGTTATGCGCTTGAGAAGCTGCATACCTATTGAATAGGGTTCAAATCAAAACAATTGCCTACCGCTTCATATGTGATATGGAAAGGGAAGAGCCCATATCTTAAGTTTGTTAAGATTTGGGGTTGTCTAGCCTATGTCTAAAAAGCAAAATCCGGACAAGCTCGAGATAAGATCTGTTATGTAGAACTGGAAATGTTCCAGCTATACAAACTGCAGCTGATGATTTGGAAGAACCAAAGGATTCAATAGTTACCAACGAACCTCAGCCTCTCCGCCGATCTAGTAGGGTTCCTCACCCACCTGAGAGATACTTCTGTTTCTCTATGACAGTGGGAGCGAGGAATGCATCATGAGATGATGACCCAACTAGTTTCGAGCTGGCCATCAGGAGTGGGACTCTGTAAAAATGGTTGGATGCTTAGCGATCTGAGATGGAATCCTTATACACCAACAAAGTATGGACTTTAGTTGCTTTATCTGAAGGGTTAAATCCCCATCAGGAGCAACTATATCTTGAGAAGATTACTAGGTGTAGATGGAAAAGTTGAGACTTTCAAAGCTAGACTTGATAAAGGTTTTCGTCATCAACCAGGCGTGGATAATGATGAAACCTTTTCAAGTAGCTATGCTTAAGTCCATCCAGATCCTACTTGCCACGGCTACATACCATGACTACGATATCTGGCGGTTGGGTGTCATGACTGCTTTTCTAAAATGATGTTTTAGAAGAGAGCATCTGTAAGTACACAGCCAGAGGGCCTCGTAGACAGTGGGAGCAGCGGAAACGTGTGCAAGATGTTTTATGTGATAAAGCAGGCATCGCGGAGTTGGAACGTCTGTTTTGATGTGTTAGTCATGTAGGGTTCCTAGGCACACTAATGAGGTTCTACAACTGATCAAATATGTCCAATTCAAAATTTTCATGTGCCAAAGAAACCCTATGCAAGATTGATAACTAGAGGTAAGGCGAAACATGCAAGTAAACAACTTTATTGCTAAGTGAAAGGGACTACAACCTTTGTAGATCTGGTCCTCCACTTCTCTAGCTCCGTGTTGACGTCCCTCCGCTGCAATCATCGGAATCCCGGATTCTAGCGTCGGTTTCATCGGAAAAATGGGCGGGCTAGGTCGTTGACTTCGATGCCGTAAATGATCTACGTCAAGGTGACTCAAACTCAAGCTCCACCTTCACTAGGTCATGGAACTTGTGAAGATAACACACTCTACTACATGGCAAGTGGTAAAGGATGAAGAAATAGGAAGTGGGTTCACTTTAGAATTGGATTTCTCACTTGATTTCATCACTTGGAATTTTCAAGAAAGCTTTTCTTTTCTTGAAGAAGAAGATGAAGAAGAAGAAAGAAAAAATGAATTATCTTTTTTAAAATAATAATCCAAGTGATTCTTATCATATTAGCAACCATGGGTGAGGGTAACTAGTGTAGAGACTAAACTAGGGTTTAGGTGAATGGTTAGCTTAAGGAAAAAACAAAATGGTAGATAAAGCTAAAAAGCTTCATGAAGCTTAAGAAAGAAAACAAAGTTAGCCACCATTTCATTTTTGCCAAAAATGAATAAAGAAAATAAGTAAAGATAACAAAACCCTAACCATTAACCTAAACATGGTTTAAATCAAACATACACCCAAGTTTGCATGTATCATCAAACATTATACAATCAAGTGCACAAAAATATACCACATATACAATGTGCACATCAAGTGAGAAAATCCATCTTAAGTGAACAAAATAAAATAATATATTAAATATATAATTATACATTAAATCATTAAATCAACACTTGATTTAATGATCCGGTCATATCGCATATAACCGACTAATATCAAGTGTATCAATGTATCGAATCAACACTTGATTCGGTAACCCGGCTATATCATATATAACCGTCCAATGATACAAATCGCGAGAATAGAATACAGTATCACATACTGGTATTATTCTCGGTCCTGCACATATCTCATATGCGCTCCTATTTCGTTTCGCTTGAGCCAGGAAACCTCTGTGTAGGACTCTAAAGACTTGTCAATACGCCGGCGGCAGGTGATGATCATATCAAACACCCACAAGCCGCAAGCGGTCTGCTAAACGTAACGGCCACCCGGGTATTGAGTGATCAGAAGATCAACGAGCAAGCCCGCTCACACTCCTGTGAATCCAACCAGTAACACTTACCGTACAGTCCGGTCTGTTCGTCTGATATGTCGCATATCTCGCATAGGGGTGGTAAACGTCAGACCCCGGTAGCTCGATAAGTCATGCCGATGTAAGGTCCATAACAAGCGTGAAACTACTGATAACTCTTACCAGTAAATCACTGCAACCCTGGCCAGGGATTTCCGATTATGGCCAGTCAAGCATAGCGCAACATCAACCCCCAATACCGGGAGAGACGAATCCCCTCCTATCGCTCATTGCCTCCATGTGAATCGGGACTGTACCCAAAAATCACCTGTTTGCACGACTCAGTAGAGCCGTGGTAGGGTGGAAATCAAAGCACAGTGGGAGACACACAAGACTCTATCACGATCTCGGGTCAACAGAGTAAGCTGTACCAGTGTCACCAGAGAACTGCCATCTGACGTGAGGTATAATACCATCTGGGAGTTCTCGGCGAATCCGTTCAGTGTACCCAGTCTCCACCGAGCACCCGCATACCATCTCCGATGTCAAACACCAATGGATATGGGACCATCCATCGCCCATCTCATGGGTCGAGAAGATATACGCTAGTCTACTCTGTAATATCGATGCCCCGTCTCGATATTCCCACGACTAGGAACATTAAAGGATGTACTCATGGACTACCCAGGCCCCACTAGTATGATCTACATCACGGTCCTGGAAGTCGAGTACACATCCTAAGGGCTTTATCAACATGTAACAGAGAGACAGAAAGTATGCATGTTAAGATAAAGAGGAACCAGACAGCGTACTATCATGTCGAGCAAGAAAGTCCTACCTATATATGTCCCAACATCCGCTACAATATACATCCAATGTACAGTAATAGCCTCTAGGGCATACATATAACTAACAAGTTAAAGAGTTTGACATCATCAAAATGGTAGATGAACTTTATATAAACAAAAAGGGAGTAGGGAGTATGGTAATGATCCTCGTAGAATACGTGGATGACATACTCTTGATAGGGAAGGAGTTTCCTATGCTACGCTCGGTCAATCTCCGCTTATCACAAGGATTCTCCATAAATGATCAAAATGATACCTCCTAAATCCTGAGTTTTGATCTATGAGATAGATCTAATTGGATGTTAGGATTCTCACTAGTTGTAGTGAGATAGTATCAATTGATCCTGGGGAGAATCACTGGAAAGGTTCCAGAGTGATAAGGACGACTGAAAATCAGTCACAGGCATTGTCTTTACCCTCAGTGAAGGGACGGTATGTTGGAAGAGTTCCAAGCTAGATACCGTGGCATACTAGACGATAAAGGAAGGATACATCGCTGCTTAAGATGCTACCAAAGAGGCTGTTTGGGTGTATATTGGTTCATGAGATGAACTAGGTTCCTACCATTGTGTGACAATGGAAGTGTGGCTTTGGCCCGGAAACCCCGGTCCCATCAGTGACCCAGACGTATTCTAAGGCAGCATCACCTTATCATGGAGATGGTTGATCTCCAAGGATATCAAGGTTAGGAGAGTAGATTCAGAGGACAACACGGCGGATCCACTCACAAAGGCCTTTTCCCAGAGAGAGACTTTTATGGAATGGTTGAGTATGAGATACTGCAACCACTGCTATAGATGGCCCTAGTGCAAGTGGGAGATTGTTAGTTATATGTATGCCCTAGAGGCCATTACTGTACATAGGATGTATATTGTAGTGGATGCTGGGACATATATAGGGAGGACTTTCTTGCTCGACATGATAGTATACTATCTGGTTGCTCTTTATCTTAACGTGTACACTGATTGTCTCTCTGTTACATGTTGGTAAAGCCCTTAGGATGTGTACTTGACTACCTAGACTATGATGCGGATCATACTAGTGGGGACATGGTAGTCCATAAGTACATCCTTCAAGGTCCCTAGTCGTGGGTGTATCGAGACGGGGCATCGATATACCAGAGTAGACTAGCGTATACCTTCTCGACCCATACAGATGGGCGATGGATGATCCCATATCCATTGGTGTTTGACATCAAAGATGATATACGGGTGCTCAGTGGAGACTGGGTACACTGGACGAACTCGCCGAGAACTCCCAGATGGTATTATACCTTACGTCAGATGGCAGTTCTCTGGTGACACTGGTACAGGTTAGTCTGTAGACCCGAGATCGTCATAGAGTCTTGTGTGATTCCCACTGTGCTTTGATTTCCACCTTACCACGTCCAAGAGGGCGTGCAAAACGGTGGTTTTTGGGTACAGTCCCGAATCACATGGAGGCAATGAGCGATAGGAGGGGATTCGTCTCTCCCGGTATAGGGAGTTGATGTTGCGCTGTGTTCGATTGGCTATAACCGGAAATCCCTGACCAGGGTTGCTGAGATTTACTGGTAAGTGTTACCAGTAGTTTCTCGAACTGTTATAGACATCATATCGATACGACTTATCGAGCTATTGGGGTCTGACGTTTACCACCCCTAGGCGAGATATGCGACATATCAGACGACGAGACCAGACTGTACGGTAAGTGTTACTGGTTGGATTCACAGGAGTGTGAGCGGGCTTGCTCGTTGATCTTCTGATCTCTCAATACCCAGGTGGCCGTTACGTTTAGCAGATCGCTTGCGGCTTGTGGGTGTTTGATATGATCATCACCTGCTGCCGCCGTATTGACGAGTCTTTAGAGTCCTACACAGAGGTTTCCTGGCTCAAGCGAAACGAAATAGGAGCGCATATGAGATATGTGCGGGACCGAGAATAATACCAGTATGTGATACTGAATTCTATTCTCGCGATTAGTGACATTGATCGGTTATATGCGATATAGCCGGGTTATCGGATCAAGTGTTGATTCGATAAGTTGTTACTATTGATATTAGTCGGTTATATGCAATATGACCGGATCATTAAATCAAGTGTTGATTTAATAATTTAATGTATAATTATATATTTGATATATTACTTTACATTAACTAGTATTTTTTCACTTAAGATTGATTTTCATCACTTGATGTGCACAAATAGTATATGTGATATATTTTTGTGCACTTGATTGTATCATGTTTGATGATACTTGCAAACTTGGGTGTATGTTTGATTTAAACTATGATTAGGTTAATGGTTAGGGTTTGATTTATTTGTTTTATTTATTTTCTTTATTCATTTTGGCAAAAATAAAATGGAGGCTTGTTTTGTTTTACCCTTGAAGCTTCATGAAGCTTTGAAAGTCTACCATTTTGTTTTTATCCTAAACCTAACCATTACCTAAACCCTAGTTTATTCTCTACCTGAGTTTACTAACCCATGGTTTCTAAATGATAACCATCACTTGATTTTCTTTTTGAGATAATTGATAATTCCTTTTCTTTCTTCTTCTTCATCTTCTTCATGAAGAAAAAGCAAAGCTTTCTTGAAAATTGTCAAGTGATGAAATCAAGTGAGAAACCCAAATCCAAAGTGAACCCACTTCCTATTTCTTCATTCTCTACCACTTGCCATGTTGTATAGGGTGTTTTCTTCACAAGGTTCATGACCAAGTGAAGATGGAGCTTGAGTTAGAGTCGCCTCGACGTAGATCATCTTCGGCACCGAAGTCAACGACCTAGCCCGATCATTTCTCCGACGAAACCATCGCTAGAGTCCGGGATTCCGATGATCGCAGCGGAGGGACGTCTTCACGGAGCTTTGGAAGTGGAGGACCAGATCTACAAAGGTTGTATTTCCATTCACTTTAGAGTTAAGTTGTTTGCTTGCATTTGTTTTCGCCTTACCTCTAGTAATCGATCTAGTTTAGGGTTTCTCGGCACATAAAATTTTGAATTTGGCATGGATGATGCCTTGTGGAACCTCTTGAGTGTACCCAGGAACCCTACAGAGATTGCAGGAATAGAAAATTTAATCCCCGGGCAATAATGTCGGGGTTCATTCCAACACTGTCTTAGGAGCTCCAGAGTTACTTGCCTCTACAATAGAGGAAAGTCATGAGGAAAATGCTAGTCCTGGGTTAATTGACGTCCGAGTCGATTCAGATAATAGGGTTCGAGATTTAAGAGGTTTTTCTTCTTGTAGGGGATCATCCTACACCTAATTGACATCAGAAATTCATAATAGCGCACGACCACAGGAGCTTTTATCTTCTTGAAGGATTCGGAGTCCATTGAGCAGTCCACATCCATAGAAAAATCACTTCCGATTAATATTTGTCCAAAGAGATGTTTGGAACAGGAAAAGCAAAATGCCCTTCTAGCATCCTTACGAACCTCATCAGATGTGTTGGGCATCGCAGAAGATATGGTTAACATCAAAGGCCAAGGTTGTGTATAGAATTCTTAAGAATGCATAGATATACTACATTGGAGCATAAACAGCAGTATGGCCTGGAAGGTTGGCACCTAGGAACGTGTGTATGCTCCTGTGAATGTGGGCGTACACATGTAACCCCACTGCATGCTTGAGCCCCTAAGCCATTTGTGAGGCCATCAGGAATACCTCTGACCTAATAGCATTCTCAGCAGGAGAGGCGAAGTAGCACAGCCAGAGTGTTATAAAAGCACCGAAGAAAGTTTCTTTATTAATTAATTCATTAATACAGAGTAAACGAAACTTTGTATATGAGAATTGGGAGGCTTTTGGTCTGTAGTCGCTGTCAGGGAGGGGATCCCTGCTCGCCTTTTCTGTCCGAGATACCATTTTTGATCGCTGCTTTCCTTTTGGTGGGGGAATTTCACCACCAGGAAATGGACGCTTGATGCTGAGGAGACGATCTGTGAACTTCAAATTCTCCGTGTCTAAGAAGTACTATATCCAGAGTTTAAAGGATATGGGACTGTAAGGGAATTGGGACTCCTCGCATGCGATCATATAATAAATGTTATATAAGTTCACGCATGACGGGTAGACGTAACGTCGATAAGTTGGGTCATGTCTGAAAAGGAACTCCTCCGGTGGATTACATTCGTCATAGATATCACCCGTTATTGGAAGCCCAAAACAATCACGAACATCTAATAGAGTTATTCCAATATCTCCCATCATCGAGTACGTCGTGTTGGTTTAGGAGTCTAAATTCTCAAGGATACCCCCTAAATAGTCCGCCACAAGCGCGTACGTGAAGAAAGAACAGTATACACCTTCGTATATACCGACCAAGCGAAGCTTCTCATATTCGAAATGAAGTATATGCTTGGTCCACTCTATATATCTGGTAAGGAAGTTAGGGAATCTGTAGAATTTGAAGGCAGTAGACCAACACTCTTGCAATTCGCTTGCAATAAGACTACCCAATAAATCGGGAGACTTGAGAGGTTTGCGCATCGAATGGGGAACTATCACAGCGAAATGTTCGACACAGTTTCGGATCTGCAATAAATTACCAGATTTTTCAATCTCGGCCTTAGAAAGCTGTAAATTAGTGCACAAATTCAACTGGTCAGGAAAGAGACGGTCTTTGTCGGCTACTGGTGCTTCATATGGCTTTAAAATAGGGTGGTGTTCAAAATATCCACCCTAAGTCAAGCGCCCCACCAATAGAAAATTATGATATTGCCCTCTCCTTCATATTATTGGGCTCCGCCGTGGAACAAATCTCCACCAAAAGAGTCTTGTGAGGCTCGTGAAGAGGAATTACATCAGTACAGAACCAAAGATAAGGATTCTCGAGGCAATAAAGTCCCATTGTTGCCGCATATCCTAAGTCAATCGCTGCTGCAGGTGCTTGTTCTTCCTCGCCTATTTGAGATGTAGGGCTGCAGGAGTTAGTTCTATCTCTTCATGAACTGCAACATTTTCGGGTGCGGGTTAAGACTCCTTGGTATCCGAAGCCTCGAAATCCACTTATTCCTCTTCTACTATATACATGGGAAAGGGACTCCTCATTTGAATGATGGTCATATCTTGTTTCTGGGGTGTAGGACTGGGGAAATTTTGACTCTGAACAGTCATTTGTTGATCTGTTGCTTCAGCCTAAACTGAAGAAGATTGATTGCTCTCAGGAGCGATGTTAGTGTTTTCAGTTGCGTCGCAGACGACATTTTAAACTATGAAAGTGCAAACACATGTGTTAAAATTTAGCACCTGTAATGCATATATATATATATATATATGTGTGTGTGTGTGTGTGTGTGTGTGTGTGTGTGTGGAAAAGACTTCAAAATAAATTTGAAGGTTTGTATCTTTTGATTATACTTAAAAGGCTTTAAAAGTCTAACGAACCCCTAAAAGGAGAACGGTTTGTTTAAAATACTTCATTCTTTATCCATTTATTTTATGGAATGCAAGTTTGAAAAGATTATGAAATAATCTTTATACTAAGCTAAAATTTGGCTAAGTATAGAACAAGGACCCAGACCAAGTAAAACTTGATCAGATTGAAGTTTGACCTAGTAAAATTTGGTCAAAACAGAGAGGCCCCAACCAAAATATAACATGGTAGGGACCCCCCTAAATAACCATCAGGAAACTTCCCGGAGGCGTCGGGAAGTCTCCTGAGGGAGTGATCCATGGAAATTTTTCCCTAGAGAATTTTTTTCAAGAATTCCAAGAAAATTTGATAGAATTCCTCGGATTTGTCAATTTTCGAGAATTTGGGAACTAAGGAAAGCCCTAGTTCCAAATGAGAATTAAGAAAATTCTTAACTCTGTAAAGGAAATAGCCAAAGACTATTTCCATCAAGTAAAAGAACAAGAATTTCTTCTTGTTCTTGGTGGCTAGATGAACCCATGAGGGTTCATCACCCTCAGATCTCAATCTCCAATGAAGATTGAGTCGGAGTTTCTGAAGAAGTCTAAAGACTTCTCCTTGTCCAATGTGAAGGCCATGGCGATGAAGATCATCATGGTTCATCTTGATGATGATAACAATAGTTCAAAGAAGATGAAGAAAGAAGGGGAGCCCTAGAATTCTTATTTGAATTCTTCTTTCTTTCCAAAAAATAAAGAAACCGATGGGTTTCTCTCTTCTCCTCTGTTTAATAAGAGGACGCAAAGAAGCGATCCAACAACCGCTGGATCACGGCCACGTGGCTTTCACTTGGCCCAATAAAAATTGGGCCAGTGGGCTTTTTATTCAAGTCTGATGACTTAAATGTATGCACATGATACAAATGCACATATATACACATATATACATATATGTACTCATGCAACAAAACATATGCACAAAAGTGTTCATATCCATTTGTTGGAGTTAAAAAAATTTAACTCTAGAAAGATAAATATATAAATATTTATAATAAATACTCATATAGTATTTAATTGAAAGAAAATAGGTCAATGATCAAGAATTTGATCAAGTTGGATCTAAAAATTGATATAAACATACATCATGAACAAGTTCAAGACTTATTCTATGGAGGAGGGAACCCATATGCAAAGTTCCCCCTCAAAACAAATCGGTTTGAGTTGTTTTTGAGGGGTCCCGAGCTATCGGGACCCCTCTCGATCCATCGGGACCACCCTCTCGCTATTAGGAGGTATAATTTTGGGCGTCCCGAACTCATTAACAAAAGGTATCAGGACCCCTCTAAAAATAGCCGGCTTGGCATATTTTTAAGGAGAAGCAGGGAGGTTATTTCATCCTCACTCACCCTAAGAACGTGGGGAGTGTTTAACCAATCCAACTCTTAGAGAAGTATATATACTTCTCATTCAACAGAACCAGGGGAGAATTGATTTGAGAGAGAGAATTTGGATAGAACAACTAAGTGTTTTCAACATTTAAAAGAGGGAGAAGAAGAAGAAGACGACGAAAAGATAAGAATCAGAGGAATGGAGTTCCATTCCTCCTTCTATTGCATGTTCTTTTCTCTCTCTCTCTCCATCGTTTGATGAGTTTGTTCAAGGATCTATAAAAGCTCCATGGAAACTTTATAAGTTTCCTCTCTAAAGGAGAAGATGGTCATAGTCATGAGTTTTTGGAGCTTTTCTGATGAAGAAGATAAAGATGAAGGACTTTTAGAACATGAATCTACATGTTCTTAACAAATTTGGACAGAACCTGGGACAAGAGCCATCTCTTGTCCTGCATAAAGAGAAATAGGCCACCCTATTTCTATTACATATTTATAAGAAATGAGAATAAGCTCATTTCTATTCATAGGCAAAATAGAAATCATAGATTGAAATCCCCATGATTTTCTTATAAATTCATATATAAATGATTAGAAAATCCTATTCTTCTCATAGAGATATGAAAATTATCTTTTTAATGGAATCCAGTGTATTCAAACACACTGTATTCTTTCTTAAAACATGTTATCTGCATGTTCTTCTTTGAACAAAAAAACATGTGTTTATATTGCACATCAAATTATAAAAATGATGAGAATACATCATTTTTATGTGGTGCATAGAATTCAATATATGAATTTTCATATTGGGTGAATTTTCTTAAAAGAAATTTATTCCTTTCGGCTAAAGAACAAGCCAAGAGAGCCAAATTTGGCTCTCTATGAACCATCAAGACCCCTCCCAATAGGGTCGGGACCTCCTCCCGAGCTCAAGAGGTCCCATTTTCGTGTACAAACATGCATGTGTAGGGTTCCTAGGCATACTCATGAGGTTCCACAAGGCATTAACCATGCTAAAATCAAATTTTTATGTGCCGAGAAACCCTATGCAAGATCGTTAACTAGAGGTAAGGCGAAAAACATGCAAGCTAACAACTTTAACTACAAGTGAAAGGGATTACAACCTTTGTAGATCCGGTCCTCCACTTCTAAAGCTCCGTGATGACGTCCCTCCACTGCGATCATCGGGATCCCGGACTCTAGCGATGGTTTCATCGAAGAAATGAGTGGGCTAGGTCATTGACTTCGATGCCGAAGATGATCTACGTCGAGGCGACTCAAACTCAAGCTCCATCTTCATTAGGTCATGAACTTTGTGAAGAGAACACACTCTACTATATGGCAAGTGGTAGAGGATGAAGAAATAGGAAGTGGGTTCACTTAGGATTTGGATTTCTCACTTGATTTCTTCACTTGAAATTTTCTAGCAAGCTTTCTTCACTTCATGAAGAAGAAGAAGAAGAAGAAAGAAGTGAAAAAAAATTAAACAAAATAATAAATCAAGTGAAGTCTATCATCTTGCAACCATAGGTGAGTTTTCTTTTGTAGAGAGTAAACTAGGGTTTAGGTAATGGTTAGGTTAAAGAACAAAACAAAATGGTTAGACTTTTTCAAAGATGCTAAAAAGCTTCATGAAGCTTCAAGCATAAAACAAAGAAAGCCACCATTTTATTTTTGCCAAAAATAAATAAATAAAATAAATAAAACCTAACCATTAACCTAAACATGGTGTAAGTCATACACACACCCAAGTTTGCATGTATCATCAATCATGATACAAACTAGCGCACAAACATATATCACATATACAACTTGTGCACATCAAGTGAGAAAATCAATCTTAAGTGAACAAATACTAGTTAATGTAAAGTAATATATCATATATATAATTATACATTAAATCATTAAATCAACACTTGATTTAATGATCCGGTCATACTGCATATAACCGACTAATATCAAGTGTATCAATATATCGAATCAACATTTGATTCGGTAACCCGGCTATATCTTATATAACCGTCCGATGATACAAATCGCGAGAATAGAATTCAGTATCACATACTGGTATTATTCTCGGTCCCACACATATCTCATATGCGCTTCTATTTCGTTTCGCTTGAGCCAGGAAATCTCTGTGTAGGACTCTAAAGACTCGTCAATACGCCGGCAGTAGGTGATGATCATATCAAATACCCACAAGCCGCAAGCGGTCTGCTAAACATAACGGCCACCCAGTTATTGAGCGATCAGAAGATCAACGAGCAAGCCTGCTCACACTCCTGTGAATCCAACCAGTAACACTTACCGCACAGTCTGGTCTGTTCGTCTGATATGTCGCATATCACGCCTAGGGGTGGTAAACGTCAGACCCCAATAGCTTGATAAGTCATGCCGATGTAAGGTCCATAACAAGCACGAAACTACTGATAACACTTACTAGTAAATCAGTGCAACCCTGGCCAGGGATTTCCAGTTATGGCCAGTCGAGCATAGCGCAACATCAACCCCCAATACCGGGAGAGACGAATCCCCTCCTATCGCTCATTGCCTCCATGTGAATCGGGACTGTACCCATAAACCACCTGTTTGCATGACTCAGTAGAGCCGTGGTAGGGTGGAAATCAAAGCACAGCGGGAGACACACAAGACTCTATGACGATCTCGGGTCAACAGACTAAGTTGTACCAGTGTCACCAGAGAACTGCCATCTGACGTGAGGTATAATACCATCTGAGAGTTCTCGGCGAGTCTGTTCAGTGTACCCAGTCACCACTGAGCACCCGCATACCATCTCTGATGTCAAACACCAATGGATATGGGATCATCCATCGCCCATCACATGGGTCGAGAAGATATACGCTAGTCTACTCTGGAATATCGATGCCCCGTCTCGATATTCCCACGACTAGGAACATTGAAGGATGTACTCATAGACTACCCAGGCCCTACTAGTATGATCTATATCATAGTCCAGGAAGTCGAGTACAAATCCTAAGGGCTTTATCAACATGTAATAGAGAGACTGAAAGTATACATGTTAAAATAAAGAGCAACCAGATAGCGTACTATCATGTCGAGCAAGAAAGTCCTACCTATATATGTCCCAGCATCCACTACAATATACATCTCATGTAGAGTAATGGCCTCTAGGGCATACATATAACTAACAATCTCCCACTTGCACTAGGGTCATCTGTAGCAGTGGTTGTAGTATCTCATACTCAACCATCCCATAAAAGTCTCTCTCTGGGAAAAGGCCTTTGTGAGTGGATCCGCCGTGTTGTCCTCTGAGTCTACTCTCCTAACCTTGATCTCCCTGGAGATCAACTATCTCTTTGATCAGGTGATGCTGCCTCAGAATAAGTCTGGGTCACTGATGGGACCGGGGTTCCTGGGCCAAAGCCACACTTCCATTGTCAAACAATGGTAGGAACCTAGTTCATCTTATGAACCAATATACACCCAAACTGCCTCTTTGGTAGTATCTTTGATAGCGATGTCACCAGCCTTTATCATCTAGTTTGCCACGGTATCTAGCTTGGAACTCTTCCAACATACTGTCCCTCCACTGAGGGTAAAAACAATACCTGTGACTGACATTCAGTCGTCCTTATCACCTTGAAACCTTTCCAGTGATTCTCCCCAGGATCTATTGATACTTTCTTACTACACCTAGTGAGAATCCTAACATCCATTTAGATCTATCTTATAGATCCAAAACCCAGGATTTAGGAGGTATCAGTTTGATCCTATATGGAGAATCCTTGTGATAAGAGGAGATTGACCGTGCGTAGTATAGGAAACTCTTTTCCTATCAAGAGTATATTGTCCACGTACAATACGAGGATGACCACTTACTCTCTACTACCCTTTTGTATATACAAGGTTCATCTACCATTTTGATGAAGTCAAACTCTTTGACTACCACATCAAAACAGACGTTCCAACTCCGCGATGCCTGTTTTAATCTGTAAAGCAACTTGCACACGTTTCCGCTGCTCCCACTGTTTACGAAGCCCTCTGGCTGTGTACTTACAGACGTTCTCTTCTAAATCAGTATTTAGAAAAATAGTCATGACACCCAACCACCAGATATCGCAATCATGGTATGTAGCAATGGCAAGTAGGATCCGGATGGACTTAAGCACAGCTACTAGAAAAGGTTTCATCATTATCCACGCCTGGTCGATGACGAAAACCTTTTAAGAAGTCTAGTTTCGAAAGTCTCAACTTTTCCATCTACACCAAGTAATCTTCTCAAGATATACTTGCTCCTGATGGGGATTTAACCCTTCAGATATAGCATCCAAAGTCCATACTTTGTTGGTGTACATGGATTCCATCTTAGATCGCTAAGCATCCAGCCATTCTTACAGAGTCCCTACTCTTGATGGCCTGCTTGAAACTAGTTGGGTCACCATCTCATGATGCAATCCTCGCTCCTACTGTCATCGAGAAACCGAAGTATCTCTCAGGCGGATGAGGAACCCTGCTAGATCGGCGGAGAGGCTGAGGTTCGTCGGGGACCATTGAATCCTTTGGTTCTATCAAATCATCAGCTGTAGTTTGTATAGCTGGAACTTCTTCCAGTTCTACAGAACTGACCTTGCCTCGATCTTGTCCAGATTTTGCTTTTGACATAGGCCGGACAATCCCAAATCTTAACTTACTTAAGAGATTTGCTCTTCCCATACCATATCTCATATGGAGTGGTAGGCAGTGATCTGATTCGAACCTAATTCAATAGGTATGCAGCTTCTCAAGTGCACAACCCCCAAAAGGAAATAGGTAACTCAGTAATACTCATCATAGAGCGCACCATATCTAATATGGTGCGATTGCACCTCCCCGATACGCCTACGTGCTGTGGTGTATACAGAGGAGTAATGCTGAGAGAGAATAGTCCAAGAATTCCATGCACAAGTATTCTCCTCCCTGATCTCATCATAGGACATAATACTTATACCTTTGTTCTTGGTTCTCTGCTTCTAACTTATATTCATTGAATTTCTCAAAAGCTTCAGACATGTGTTTCAACAGGAACATGTGTCCGAATCTTGAAAGATTATCAGTGAATGTAAGGAAGTACAAAGAACCAGTCCTGGTATATGCAGACTGGGGACCTTTATACATCACTATGTATCAGTCCCAAGAGTTCACTAACTCTTTCTCTGTTTCGAGTAAACAGAGCTATGGTCATCTTATCTTTGTGACATGACTGGCAAGTTTCACAAGATGTAAATTCAAACTGATTTAAATATGCATCTAAATGTAACTTTAGCTAGTCTGGTCACATTGATATGACCTAGTCTACAATACCTCAAGAAGAATTCGTTCATTTCTGAACTCTTCCTCTTGTGTGTGTTCTGTATGTAAGGAACTGTAGTTTGATTTAGAATGTATATGCTTTTAGATAACGTGCCTGAACCGATCAACTATTGATATAGGAAATGTTCAAAACATTATCCAACAATACAAAATTATATCCTTCTTTAGTAAATAAAGACACTGATATGATGTTGTATATCAGGTTCGGTATCTAATAACATTTGTTCAGAATCAATGTATTTGGAAATACAGGGTGATAGTGACCAACAGACTTGGCTGCAACACTTGCACCGTTTTCTGTCTCATGAAACTTATCACCCGTTCTCAGTTCTCTACCTTTCTGTAGCCCTATATAACAGATTACATATCTGGGATCCTGATCCGGTATCAAATATCCAGGACATAGAGGATACAGAGAAACAGTTCTTTGTAATGAACACACCCGAAGAAGATGCATCATTATGCACTTTCTTCGTTTGGGCGGCATGGGAATCCTGGTATTCCCCTATTTCCTGCTCGGTCTTATAACAATTATAAGTTGGAGCGGGACCAACGTTCCCCAGCTCAGTATAACAAGCGGGTTCGGTCAATACATCCATATTATTATCTTGATTAAGGCATGACATGGTCGCTACCTGGAGAGAGAGAGAGAAGAAAACACTCTGCGTGCGCTCTTGCAAGATTAGATTAGTTATATATTTTATCTAATCAGGATGGCTCCCACTGTTTTTATCAAATCTTCCTTCAAACCCTAAAAGGAAAGACTAGCCGGGATTAATTACACTCTACAAGTTCGCCAATCTTTCAGCCAGGCCAGTGCCGGTACTTTGAGGGAGATTCCCCGTGCTTTCGCACGGACCTAATTAAAATAAACCTTGTTTTCCCAGGGGCGTAACCCCGTTGACACCTTTCTAGACACCTACTTGATCGGCTAATTGTAAAGTGCAAAACTCTCCCAAGAGTAACAATTACTCGCAGTGGGTATCGGGATCCAACTATCACATATAAGGTATGCAATCTCATTGCAAATTTCAACACTTGAAACTGCCGATAATGGTTTTTACCCCTAGCACCTATGACCTTGGCTAAAGTCAACAAATCATAAGCACTAGTCAAGTTCTACCCGTCATTTCGTGATTAATTAGACCCACCCACATGACCCTTGGCTAAGGTCAACAAAGCCACATGACTGTCCTAACTAATCACATCATATGCGGTGTAGGAAGACATCACTTAGCTACCGTACACTGTGCCTTGACTATGGTCAACAAACACAGCATGAATACTAAGTACTCTACTTCCTAAAATGGCGGAGGGTTGCGGATGGTTTTTAAGAAAACCTTTAACTCTTTGAACTTGATCTCGTTGCGGAATCAAATGGTTTTTAAATGGAGTGTTTTTAGGCTTTTCTAGTTTTGCTAAAGGGGTCACTCCCGGTGAAGAGATCGTCAGCCCTTTTCTCATCGAATAAGGTGCAGAATATATCATATATACCGCTGTGCAAAGCAAAAAACTATAGAAGCAATCAAAAGACAAACTGAGGGTTGTAGCTGTTGGAGATAGTGCCCTCAAAGTCAATTATTGGATCGCAGGTACGTGATTGGAATGATTGAGGCAGAACCTATACCGATATGACAGTCTTGCTCAAGATGATAGTATGCTATCTGGTTTGTCTTTATCATCGTATACATGCTATTGCATGATTGATAGAGCCCATAGGATTCTGCTTGACAGCCAGCAGTATGATGGTGATCATATACGTGGGAGTTGGGGTCTATAAGCACATCCTTAAAGTGTCCCTAGTCGTGGGAGTTTTCGAGACAGGGCATCGATACTCCAGAGTAGACTAGTGTATACAGTCGAGACCCCGACGAGGGGCAATGGCCGGTCTCACAAGCCATTGGTGTCAGTAGGATCACCTAAGATGTATACAGGTGCTCATTGAGTTATGAGTACACCGGACAAGACTCGCCGGGAATCTGCTAGTTGGTATTATACATATCGTCAGATAGCAATTCCCTGGTGACATGTGTACAGGTTAGTTCATCGACCTGAGATCGTTATTTGTCTCATGTGAGTTCCCACTGTGCTTAGATTACTACCCTACCACGCTCAAAGGAGTTGTGCAAACAGGTTTTAGTTGGGTACAGTCCCGAGCCACATTGGAGGGAAGTGGGCGGATCTCGGGGATTCGTCTCTCCCGGTATTGGGGGTTGATGTCGCACAGTGCACGGGTGGCCATCACTAGGAATCCTCGGCCGAGGTAGTGGAGAATTACTGATTTGGATCAGTAGTTTCTCAGGAGGTGATGGGCTTCATGCCGACACGATTTATCGCGTTATTAGGGGTCTGACTTTATCCACCCTCCTAGACTCGATATGTGATACTCTTTAGACGAATGGACCGGACTGTATATACATTGTCACTGTCAGGCTTAGTAGGGTTTATAGATGAGTTCGCTCGTCAGCTTCCCTTCCAATCAATACATAGGAAAACCGTTACGTACAGCTTGTATCTCTGACGTGCTAGTGGTTATACCCAGTACCAATGTGTTGATGAGTCATTAGAGTCCCCCACAGACACTTTCCCAAGTTCGGGCGAAACGTTGTAGAGGCCGTATGGTGATATGGCAAGGTTCGGAAAAAGCACGTGCGTTTTCGCACGTGTCGTTTTTCGGACAGATAATGCTGGTAGACTTTGGTTTAAGCCGGAACCCAGTATTATACTGTGTAGATATAATATCTTTGTCTCGGTTGCATTTGTATTCGGTCGTAATATAAATGCCGGTATGTTTATACTGATACGGGGTTATCCTGAAATTCGTTTCAGGATCACTTTTGGAAGTTGCCAGTTTCCAGTTTTCTATCAGCCGTATTTTGACATTCGATTAAATACGGATTTATCTTTTCTTCTGGAGGGTGAGTCATGAGGTGAGTCAGTGTTCTAGAAGGTTCTAGAGAGGGTGACTAGGCTTGTGAGTCATTAGGTCATTAATGGTGTAATTAATGACATGGTGACTAAGTTAATTTTGATTGGTTTGCTTTTAATGCATTCATACTTTGTGTTCACACTAGATATTTTGCTTATTGTCACCTACTAGCTCCTACACTCACCTCCCTCCTCTCCTATAAATGGCCGGCCTTCCCCCCTCTCTTGGATTATGGTTATTGTTCACTAGAAAAAGATTATGATAGACTCGGGTTCACGAAAAATAGATAGCCTCTTTCTCATTTCACCCGATCCAAAAGGCAACTTCCATAACCGTTCGTCCGTGACCTCGGACGTAACGAGACAAAGTGTTCTACTCATTCTCTACTTCATCTTGGTCGTCTCTTTTAGC
Organism: Agapanthus africanus; assembly: GCA_030015575.1. Classification (NCBI taxonomy): domain Eukaryota; kingdom Viridiplantae; phylum Streptophyta; class Magnoliopsida; order Asparagales; family Amaryllidaceae; genus Agapanthus; species Agapanthus africanus. Next base: position 84,437,120 of record CM057349.1, on the reverse strand, counting down.
AAACTTGACGATCGAGTTGCGTCGATTCAGAGGCGGGAGCCCGTTTAAAGATCCGTCGACGTGGTGCCACCTAGACGACAAGATTGGAGATCGAGGAGATCGGAGCAGCCGCAACAAAGCGTGGGATGATGGTTAAAAACCGAAAGATTCGGATCATTCGGTATAACGTTTCTACTTATTTATAGTTTGTTAGTTTAGCTTTAATGGCATATCCGGGTTACGGTACACGATAGCGCCAGTTTCGTTAAAAGTTTTTGTTCCGCATTTGGCGTCTGTTAGACGGCCGGGGCATTACCGTGGACTTACAGTGGTATCAGAGACTCACCATTAAGCTATACTAATTTGCGCTAACACGTTTAAAATATCGATCGAACGGATTTCGCAAAAACTACATTTTCAAGCATCTGAGTTTCTGTCGATTTTAAACAGTGTCCTAAAATTATTTTACATATCACAGAATATTCAGCAGGGTTTTCTAAGAATACTGAGAAAAATTGGGCACGTGATCCCACAAGAAGCTGCGGTTCCGCGGTCAAACCCTAGGTTTGACCGCGGAACGCGGCTCTTTAGTGGGAACCGTGCATCAATTTTTCACAGTGAGCTTCTATGAGGAAATTGTGGCTTTTGGGAATATTTGTTTGGGCCCAGATTTTATTACTGTACAGCAGTTGTTCGTGGGGCCCACTTCGGAAAATTTAGTCGATCGAAATTTTAAATTTGTTATAATGCAGTATTTACATTATATCTCCGACCGGGAATGTCATTCGATCAGTAAACCGCGTTTGATTGCTATAGTTCTTTTAGACGGGTTTGCGAACGTGACATTCGCGTTGATGTTCTGTGTTGTGCTGTAATGTTGCGGATTTGTCGTGGTGGATAGCAGGGTGCAATGATAGTGCAGTTTGGATTTATTTGTACATTTGATATTGCGGGGCGAGCATCCAACATGTGGACTGCCGTCACTGCCTGTTTGTATAATATTCTTTTGGGGCACGACCGGGTCGAGGTCGATGTACCCGTTGTACATATTTTTATTTCTGTACTAGGTTTATCCCGCGAAGGAGTGCACGGATAGCCTGGTTCTAGAGGGCAACGGGTCCGTATCTCATGGCATTGAGAGGCAAAGGGGCCTCACTCTAGAATTGGCAGACTGTTCGCCGCACTCGTAGGGGGTACAGGTTGACCCAAGAAGGGGTGCTCAATTTACCGGATTCCGTGAAGTGCCGGGTGTTCCATTCACTATGCTGTGGGGACCACCTCGCTTCAGGTTTTGGCGGGTAACTTGCCGCACCCGTAGGGGTCTAGGTTTCATTGCATAGGCTATCCACACGACCAGAGGAACGTCGGTTTTCAGCAGCGGCTCTGTGAAACCCGGGGATCCCAGATTATCTGTATTGTTCTGTGATGCTTATTACTTTTCTGTAATGTTGCATATTTTCACGCCTGGAGCGATTATTGTATATTGGTATATATACTATTAGATGTTGTATATGTTTTACACCTGCGCTAGTCCAGCCCCCGCTCTGTCGTTAGTTAAGTAACCTAACGGGTGATGACGGGACCCAGTGGAGAATGCGGATGGCATATACGTACATTATATTTTCGTTCTTTTCTGGTGTGATTGATTGATGGGACTGCGTTGATTCTTATCAATGCAAGATAAAACAAACCTATATTTGATGTTGTTGGAACAAATTTTAAAAAGGTGTTATTACAAAGATGTTTCCTTTTGCTTTGCATAGTGATATTCAGTTGGAATATCATGCACCTCATTCGACGAGGCAAGGGCTGATATCCCTTCATCGGGAAAAACCCCTTGGGCAGAAGTTTACGTTAGGGTAGTAACTTTAATATAGTCGATTACAAGTTGCTTTGCATCACGGTATTCAGTTGGAATATTCTGCACCTCATTCCACGAGGAAAGAGCCGAGATCTCTTCACCAGGAGTGACCTCTTTAGCAAAACATTTTCGTCACTATATTTTATAAAAAGCTATTAGTTTCCTTCAACGAGATCAAGTTCATTATGTTAAAGGTTTTTCGCCAATAACCAGCCGTAGCCCTCTATCATTTCTTATGGATAGTCAGTAGTATTCAAGCTATGCATTTGACCAACGCCAGGGCATAGTGTTTGGTAGCTGCTGGGGTATTTCATATGTTGCATAGATAGATGTGTTGGTTTGGGACAGTCGTTCTGCCATTTGGCCAACGTCAGGGGCATGTGCGGGTGGGTTCAAATTAACCTGGACAATGACAGGTAGAACTTGGCATGTGACTTATGACATTTTGACCAACGCCAAGGTTATAAGAGCATGTGGCAAAAATCATATCGGGAGTTTCAAATATACAGGAAACTTTCCAGGCATGCGCATACCTTCTGGAGTGTGATAACTTGAGTGGCTTCCATCAAGTTATCATGCGATGATAGTTGGATCCCGATTCTCACTGATGAGTTAGTTTACTCTTCGGGTGATCCCGACTAATTCTTCTTTCAGGCTTGGAGGAGAATTTGAGTTACAGTGGGAGGTTTCCTAATTAGATAAAGTGATAACCATTCTGATTTAGGTTAGAGTGCACGCAGAGTGTTTCTTTTCTCTCTCTCTTTTTGGCAGCAACCTTTTGACCGACCCTAGACTATGACTCAGTGACCAAGTTGACCGAACCTTCTTGAAATACTGGCTTTTGAATTGTCTAAAATTGCATAAGTTATTGCCGCTCTTTCCTTTACCCTTTGTATTTCTCAGAACACCCCGTATTACTACGGATATCCACTTCCATTGGATAGATCCATCGTATGGTTATATACGAACTCGAAGGGACTTCTTCGAGATGGATCTAGGTTCAGGAGAAATAGAATTGGTTTATTCAGTTGTCTTTTATTATCACCTTCTCTCAGGTTGTGAGGGCTCCTTCGTTTAGGAGAGTACACCTATTACGCTTATTGGATAGTCTTCTTCCAAACCATAGGCTGGTGCCGAAAGGTAGGGAATGAAAAAAACCAATTAGCCTAAGTAGGGTGTACAGAAGGTAATAACTAAAGACAAAATAAAGGGATTAGAAAGAGGACAAAATAAATTGCGGATGTTATCATTCACGACCAAACCGCGTACTTCATCGCTACTCCTATTTCACCTTTGCTTTTTCCCTAGTTCGGGAGAAATAGAATAAGAAATTATTCAGATTGTTTTTTATCATCAACTTCTCTCATATTGCGAGTACTCCTAGGATTAGGAGGGTACACCTATTATGCTTACTGGATAGTCTTCTTCCAAACCATAGGCTGGTGCCGAACGGTAGGGAAGGAAGAAAACTACTTAGCCTAACGATAGTGTACAGAAGGAAATGACTAAAGACAAATAAAGGGATTTGGAGAGATGGCAAAGAAATATACGGTTACAGTCATGAATTGGATTATGGAAGAGGCATTACTAAGAATACCAGAATAACCCTACGAAACATTTTCATGTTTCAGTTTCACTGTGCATTGTTAATTGTAAACTGATTTCCCGATTACATACTTACTTCAGGGTATGTATTTCCCAGGTTTCATTCTCATATCTGTACAGTTTTACAGATAATGAGTGGGAGTAAGTTATTGGGAATTAGGAGATCATCCTCATTATATCGGAATTCGTTGTAATTGGTGATATTTGAGGAAATCACCTGGGTACAGTTTTCAACCTACGATGCACAGGTTTTGAGTTATTCAACTCAGCGGACTTATACAGAGTATTGTATGTTGTCCAGTGTCCGTTAGGACAAAGGGGTTGGTCCTCGTACTCTGTTCTGTTTACTTGTAATTTCTCTAGTTTTTAGACAAGTGTTTCGCTGAAATACAATGTCTAAGTTTTAAGAAGTTGTGGGTATAAGAATAAAGTAGAGAACCAGGTGTCGCATGTATCGGGATTCTTCAAAGAGATTGAGGATGTGGATTCTTGTGATTGGTATTCAGTTGATAGTAATGGTTTTGAGAAACTTGTTTCTCTTTCAGGTTACTCATAATTGGGTGGATTCCTAAGTTGAGTAATGCTGAGTAGCCACTTTCCATTAAGTTGATATGCACTGGAGACAGCGGCATGATTTGAATCTGGTTCCAATTAAATTAGTGCCTCTATTTCTATATTGGATATAGAATGGTTCATATCTTAACGTTGTTAAGATACGGGGAGTTGTCCAACTTATGCTTAAAACCAGACACTGGATAACTCAAGGCACGTTTCTGTAATGGCTGTTTGTGGGTTGACCCTGGCGAGGGTTTCCATTTCTACCATCTGGAAGATCAATAGATATATTGTTCTTGACTCGCCACAGTTTTAGTAAAATGGACTTTTTTTAGAAAACAGTAGTGGGAGTATGGTAGAACTGGAAGTGATTCCAGAACCGCAAACGATTACAGAAAATTTAATAGGATCTATATATTCAAATCAGGTTTGACATTCCATTAGCCACTCCGCAGATATGGTGGTTAATCTCAGACACCCGAGAGGTACTCCGGTAGCCTCAAGGACGGTGACAGGGAGGTTCTTGTTTACCCAGACTTGACAGTACTGTTGTTCCAGACTATGAGACCCGGTAAAAGGATAAGTATAACGTCGTTCTAAACTAGCTTTAGAAGTGTACGAAGATATTATTCTGCCAGAGGGTTGTCGTAGTCAGTGGGAGCAGCGGAAGCATAGTGGGAAAGTAGCTTATGTCTTTTTATAGACTTGAGCAAATATTGCAGAGATTAGATCATCTAATTTGATGAGATAGTTATGGTTTTGACTTCATCAGAATAGGGGATGGATCTGTTGAGAAGGTAGTAGGGTGTGATGTCCTGGTATTTGGATGACATACACAGAGTAGGAAGTAAAATTCCTATACTTCAATACGTCGTACTTTGGTCGTCACACAGTTGTTTCTCCAGAAAGGATATGGATATAATATCAGACATTCTGGTTACTAGATCTATGGTTTTAGATCTAGATTTGGGTAGTTTCCCAATGTGGGTACTTTAACAGTATTCTAATAGTTTTTAGAATAGATGACTCCTGGCATGGTGGTGTACCTGCAGGTGATGGAGTCACCCTCTCTTAAGGTGTCTTACAGACTAAAGGGGAGAAGGATGCGCATGATTGGCAGATCACTTGCTTAGGCAATTGAGTCAATCATGAGATGTCAAGTACCACACCAGATGTTGTTTTTGCACTAGATGCAATAAGTTTATATTAATCCAATTCTGAAGAAACATAAGGAAGCAGATTTAGAACATAAGTGCATGTTCTACGGATTTGATGACGGCAGCCTCCTTCGGGAGACGGTTATCATTCCAGGCTTCAGAGGTGACATGGATGACAAAGGGGTTGTCACAGTTATAGTTTTCCCTCTGACGAGGGACAGTATTATGGACAGGTGGTCCAAGAGGATACTGTGGGAGGCATGGTGCTGGAAACTGATTAGGTTCAGTTATCGATACAGTCTAAGAAGTTTGAATTTGGAGTTCATTTATGAACTAGGCCCCATCAGATATTCAGACATATTCTAAGACAGGTATTACTCGATTCGGGAGATGTATTTCTCCGCGAAGTTGAGATTAAGAGAGACATAGAAAGAAACATCAGGGCGGATCCACTCACTGAGGCTATTTCTCGAACACAAGAGTTTTACAAACTAGCTTTGTGAAACTGATTAGTAGAGGAGTTGGATGTTCGGTATCACACGGGCTGTGAGTATGCGACATCGCAATAATTAGCCTTGAGTGCAAGTGGGAGATTGTTGGAGATAGTGCCCTCAAAGTCAATTATTGGATCGCAGGTACGTGATTGGAATGATTGAGACCTATACCGATATGACAGTCTTGCTCAAGATGATAGTATGCTATCTGGTTTGTCTTTATCATCGTATACATGCTATTGCATGATTGATAGAGCCCATAGGATCCTGCTTGACAGCCAGCAGTATGATAGTGATCATATACGTGGGAGTTGGGGTCTATAAGCACATCCTTAAAGTGTCCCTAGTCGTGGGAGTTTTCGAGACAGGGCATCGATACTCCAGAGTAGACTAGTGTATACAGTCGAGACCCCGACGAGGGGCAATGGCCGGTCTCACAAGCCATAGGTGTCAGTAGGATCACCTAAGAAGTATGCAGGTGCTCATTGAGTTATGAGTACACCGGATAAGACTCGCCGGGAATCTGCTAGTTGGTATTATACATATCGTCAGATAGCAATTCCCTGGTGACATGTGTACAGGTTAGTTCATCGACCTGAGATCGTTATTTGTATCATGTGAGTTCCCACTGTGCTTAGATTACTACCCTACCACGCTCAAAGGAGTTGTGCAAACAGGTTTTAGTTGGGTACAGTCCCGAGCCACATTGGAGGCAAGTAGGCGGATCTCGGGGATTCGTCTCTCCCGGTATTGGGGGTTGATGTCGCACAGTGCACGGGTGGCCATCACTAGGAATCCTCGGCCGAGGTAGTGGAGAATTACTGATTTGGATCAGTAGTTTCTCAGGAGGTGATGGGCTTCATGCCGACACGATTTATCGCGTTATTAGGGGTCTGACTTTATCCACCCCCCTAGCCTCGATATGCGATACTCTTTAGACGAATGGACCGGACTGTATATACATCGTCACTGTCAGGCTTAGTAGGGTTTATAGATGAGTTCGCTTGTCAGCTTCCCTTCCAATCAATACATAGGCAAACCATTACGTACAGCTTGTACCTCTGACGTGCTAGTGGTTATACCCAGTGCCAGTATGTTGATGAGTCATTAGAGTCCCCCACAGACACTTTCCCAAGTTCGGGCGAAACGTTGTAGAGGCCGTATGGTGATATGGCAAGGTTCGGAAAAAGCACGTGCGTTTTCGCACGTGTCGTTTTTCGGACAGATAATACTGGTAGGCTTTGGTTTAAGCCGGAACCCAGTATTATACTGTGTAGATATAATATCTTTGTCTCGGTTGCATTTGTATTCGGTCGTAATACAAATGCGGGTATGTTTATACTGATACGGGGTTATCCTGAAATTCGTTTCAGGATCACTTTTGGAAGTTGCCAGTTTCCAGTTTTCTATCAGCCGTATTTTGACATTCGGTTAAATACAGATTTATCTTTTCTTCTGGAGGGTGAGTCATGAGGTGAGTCAGTGTTCTAGAAGGTTCTAGAGAGGGTGACTAGGCTTGTGAGTCATTAGGTCATTAATGGTGTAATTAATGACATGGTGACTAAGTTAATTTTGATTGGTTTGCTTTTAATGCATTCATACTTTGTGTTCACACTAGATATTTTGCTTATTGTCACCTCCTAGCTCCTACACTCACCTCCCTCCTCTCCTATAAATGGCCGGCCTTCCCCCCTCTCTTGGATTATGGTTATTGTTCACTAGAAAAAGATTATGATAGATTCAGGTTCACGAAAAATAGATAGCCTCTTTCTCATTTCACCCGATCCAAAAGGAAACTTCCATAACCGTTCGTCCGTGACCTCGGACGTAACGAGACAAAGTGTTCTACTCATTCTCTACTTCATCTTGGTCGTCTCTTTTAGCAAACTTGACGATCGAGTTGCCTCGGTTCAGAGGCGGGAGCCCGTTTAAAGATCCGTTGACGTGGTGCCACCTAGACGACAAGATTGGAGATCGAGGAGATCGGAGCAGCCGCAACAAAGCGTGGGATGATGGTTAAAAACCGAAGGACTCGGATCATTCGGTATAACGTTTCTACCCCTTTGTAGTTTGTTAGTTTAGCTTTAATGGCAGATCTGGGTTACGGTACACGATAGCGTCAGTTTCGTTAAAAGTTTTTGTTCCGCATTTGGTGTCTGTTAGACGGCCGGGGCGCTACCGTGGACTTACAGTAGCATCTGCCAGTTACTGCTAAAGGGGTCACTCCCGGTGAAGGGATCTCGGCCCTTTCCTTATCGAATAAGGTGCAGGATGTTCTATAAGGAACACCACGATGCAAAGCAAGTACTGTAGCTGCCTGTTTTTGAAAATTCGATTCCACAACATCTTTTAGGTTTATTTTCTTTCATTAATCTCATTAATGAATGTCCCATCATTTAAGTCCACCTAAACATCACAGATAAATATAACGTACGCTTATGCCATCCGCATTCGCCTCGATGTCCCGTCTGCACCGTTAGGTTAGGTAACTAACGGCAGAGCGAGGCAGGGCTAGCGCGGGTGTAAAAGATAAGCAACGTTTATATAATATATCATATATACTATATACAATATCTATCTGAACAAATCACATGATCATATCACAGATAACGCAGCAGAAAATATCATATAAAATATTGGATATACTAAGACGTCCGTGTTTTATTTTGAGCCTGTATAAAACACGGATTCCACGGTCGTGATAAATAGCCAATCCCACACCCCTAGACCCCTACGAGAGCGGCAAGCAACCCTACCAATTCTAGAGTTAGGAGACCCGGACTCGACTCCTCGAGATGGTCTCCCACTGGACCCTAGAACCCGGTTACTTGTGCTCCCCTCCTTAGGTCTATCCTAATGCGGAAAAGTAAATAATATACAATGGTGACATCATCCTCAACCCGGAAGTGCCTCAATAAAAGAATATTACATACAAGTTTTTTACATGAATGAAAAAGAAAAACACTCATCTCACATAAAAACCCCCGGCTATTCAAACACGACGATCCAATATAACATATCCAGCAACACATAACATCACATGTCATCAACGTAAGTAAATATGCCCATCCCAATTGTCGTTGACATATAGCAACGAAACCGGCGATATCACATATTACACTTACAGTCGCAGAAAAGAAAGTGTAAAACTACAACAGTTGGAATCCGCAACCTCTTCAGACATCGCATGCCTAACCAAATGAATTCCTTAGACATCGCATGCTTAACAATTATAAACCCCGCATTTTAGTCTCATTATCGAAAACACTTTTCAATATAAAGTCGGGCAATTCAACAAGATTCTCGACATCCTGAACGAATGCTCGTCGCAAACTTTAGTAGACGGCCGCACCCCCGATACCGTCGACGAAGTGCACTAAGACGGAACACCGCTGCCGCGAGCACCCGAACGGATGCTTTTGGCGACGGGGTTCTCCTACAGTCACTTAGTCGGGACTATGGGGTGTAGCTGTCTATTAAGTTTACCCGGCGAGTATCCGCGTACGCAACGTGATTACGACGGACTTTTGATCACATCAAAATCCCATGGCAACTGATCAAGTGAGACTAAACTGCTAGATTTATAATATTCAAATCAGTTATCTCATAACTATTTGTAGATTCCAAATATTGTATCACATTCCAGATAAATAGACAATGTTAAACTTTCCGATCGAACAATCAAACACCCAAGTTTTCCCGAAAAGCTCAACACATGAAATAAGTTTAAAAACATCCACTTCATGCCACAGTACCAACGGTCCAGCCGTATAAGGGTCAAGCCAACGCCTCACATGTGGCACGCCGTACTGCCCCAAACCCTAAGGTTCAAAAGGCAGTTCAAGACGGTCACATAATCGAGTTAAGGTTTGTTGTCTTCTAGAGGGTCCATCGCGTTACGTGCACTACTTAGACGTTCTTAAACTACGGAAAAATCCAACACTTGGAAATTTTCCGGCAGGGGAAAAAGTGGGTTATTTATATTCGGTCGAACTTTTTAACACGTTCTAAAATTACCCGAAAAAACATAAACAAAGTTAAACAATCCGATCGAAACATCGAGTCCCCAAAACAACCCAGAAAACTCAACTATTGAGTAAAAATTAAAAATTCCCATAAAATACAGGCATTACAGACGGGGATTACTGTGCAAAGCACGTGCCTTAATTTAACATTATGGCCGCGGAACCGCCGCTAAAGCCAGGGTGGCGCCGCGGTTCCGCGGCTCATTTATTGATTTAGGGTCACGTGCTTCACAATAACTTCTAGAAAACCTTGCTGAATTTTTTGGATATTTTTAATTTGGAAAATTCCACAGTTTCAAAAATTGTACAAAGAAGGGTATCGATTAGGGTTTCGGGGTTCGATCGGGTTTCTAACTTCGTCTCCACTTCGCCTAAAGCTCTAGCTAGGCTCTGATACCACTGTAGGATTCCTAGGCACACTCATGAGGTTCCACAAGGCATCAACCATGCCAAAATCAAATTTTTATGTGCCGAGAAACCCTATGCAAGATCGTTAACTAGAGGTAAGGCGAAAAACATGCAAGCTAACAACTTTAACTACAAGTGAAAGGGATTACAACCTTTGTAGATCCGGTCATCCACTTCTAAAGCTCCGTGATGACGTCCCTCCACTGCGATCATCGGGATCCCGGACTCTAGCGATGGTTTCATCGAAGAAAAGAGCGGGCTATGTCGTTGACTTCGATGCCGAAGATGATCTACGTCGAGGCTACTCAAACTCAAGCTCCATCTTCATTAGGTCATGAACTTTGTGAAGAGAACACACTCTACTATATGGCAAGTGGTAGAGGATGAAGAAATAGGAAGTGGGTTCACTTTGGATTTGGATTTCTCACTTGATTTCTTCACTTGAAATTTTCTAGCAAACTTTCTTCACTTCATGAAGAAGAAGAAGAAGGAAGTGAAAAAAAAAATTAAACAAAATAATAAATCAAGTGAAGTCTATCATCTTGCAACCATGAGTGAGTTTTCTTTTGTAGAGAGTAAACTAGGGTTTAGGTAATGGTTAGGTTAAAGAACAAAACAAAATGGTTAGACTTTTTCAAAGATGCTAAAAAGCTTCATGAAGCTTCAAGCATAAAACAAAGAAAGCCACCATTTTATTTTTGCCAAAAATAAATAAATAAAATAAATAAAACCTAACCATTAACCTAAACATGGTGTAAGTCATACACATACCCAAGTTTGCATGTATCATCAATCATGATACAAACTAGTGCACAAACATATATCACATATACAACTTGTGCACATCAAGTGAGAAAATCAATTTTAAGTGAACAAATACTAGTTAATGTAAAGTAATATATCATATATATAATTATACATTAAATCATTAAATCAACACTTGATTTAATGATCTGTTCATACTGCATATAACCGACTAATATCAAGTGTATCAATATATCGAATCAACATTTGATTCGGTAACCCGGCTATATCTTATATAACCGTCCGATGATACAAATCGCGAGAATAGAATTCAGTATCACATAATGGTATTATTCTCGGTCCCGCACATATCTCATATGCGCTCCTATTTCGTTTCGCTTGAGGCAGGAAACCTCTGTGTAGGACTCTAAAAACTCGTCAATACGCCGGCAGTAGGTGATGATCATATCAAACACCCATAAGCCGCAAGCGGTCTGCTAAACGTAACAGCCACCCGGGTATTGAGCGATCAGAAGATCAACGAGCAAGCCTGCTCACACTCCTGTGAATCCAACCAGTAACACTTACCGCACAGTCTGGTCTGTTCGTCAGATATGTCGCATATCACGCCTAGGGGTGGTAAACGTCAGACCCCAATAGCTTGATAAGTCATGCCGATGTAAGGTCCATAACAAGCACAAAACTATTGATAACACTTACCGGTAAATCAGTGCAACCTTGGCCAGGGATTTCCAGTTATGGCCAGTCGAGCATAGCGCAACATCAACCCCCAATACCGGGAGAGACGAATCCACTCCTATCGCTCATTGCCTCCATGTGAATCAGGACTGTACCCAAAAACCACCTGTTTGCACGACTCGATAGAGCCGTGGTAGGGTGGAAATCAAAGCACAGCGGGAGACACACAAGACTCTATGACGATCTTGGGTCAACAGACTAAGCTGTACCAGTGTCACCAGAGAACTGCCATCTGACGTGAGGTATAATACCATCTGGGAGTTCTCGGCGAGTCCGTTCAGTGTACCCAGTCACCACTGAGCACCCGCATACCATCTCTAATGTCAAACACCAATGGATATGGGATCATCCATCGCCCATCACATGGGTCGAGAAGATATACGCTAGTGTACTCTGGAATATCGATGCCCCGTCTCGATATTCCCACGACTAGGAATATTGAAGGATGTACTCATGGACTACCCAGGCCCCACTAGTATGATCTATATCATAGTCCAGGAAGTCGAGTACAAATCCTAAGGGCTTTATCAACATGTAATAGAGAGACTGAAAGTATACATGTTAAGATAAAGAGCAACCAGATAGCGTACTATCATGTCGAGTAAGAAAGTCCTACCTATATATGTCCTAGCATCCACTACAATATACATCTCATATAGAGTAATGGCCTCTATGGCATACATATAACTAACAGCATGAAGCATGTTTGTTCAATAGGAATGGTGGCCCCTGTCTGGGGAGGTCTCATTTCCCTCTTTTCCACTATAATGTGGCCTCTACATAGGGTAGGGCCCATGTATGTGTCTAGATTGACATTAAAATACCCTCAAGAATATTTTTAAGCCTTTAAACAATGCTTATTCATGTATTTACATTCTTTCGTATAAAATTGATGTAATTTACATTCATTATGTATACAACTATGAATATTATAAATAAATGTCTATTCATTTTTCTCTCTCTATTATTTGCAAATACCTGATTGTTTATATTCAATGTCTATTAATTTGATGTGATTTAATTTTGGCTAGTGTGACATCCTTTCTAAGTTTTTCTTGAGACTATAGGGTGTAATTAACGATATATGCCTACACTATCGGAAGTTTCGAACCCCAGGACCTTCTGGTCAATATTTAATAAATAATTTTTTTTTATTTAAGCTCTATGTCCGCTTTGTTAAAAGGTCAATAAAGAAGGTAAACAAGTGTTGATAGATGAAGATAACCCTAAAGGACAATTGACAGCAACAGCCTTTTGGCAGTTCATTTCATATGTGATAGGATTTGGTCCAAGTTGGAGATTTGTTGGGGTGTTGTGAATCCTTACTTTGTTTATTTCTTAAGTTAGCTAAGTTCACCATCCATTCAGGATCTTTCCCGGATGAAGTCCAATGAGCAGAGCAAGAAAAGGCCTTATGTAGTTCCAACCTGGCACATGCGCTACACAAAATTATTCTGAGAGTTCAAGGGCAGTGCCCCTGACCCGAATCTTCTATTTGGTGTTATCTATATTTTTACCCGAACTTGTTGAGATGTATTTTGGGAATTCTGTCCATAAATAAACTCTAAGTTCAAATTAAGCGTTTAGAGAGGCTTAGGAGCCGCCTTTTGATAATCTATAATCTCTCCACTAAAATTGTGAAAACGATCTCTGCTGCTGCCCGTAATTTTCCCGATTTGGGTTTTTCGCGTAAAAATATTTGTGTCTTTGTTGTCGATTGTTTTTCCTTGGTTTTATGTTTTGATTCATTCCGTTCATCCGTAACAATTGTTCCTTCGGGAGCTTTGCTATTTGATCAAATTTTGAATTATGTTCAGGTCTTCTTCTTCTTGTTGTTGAATGCCTATAAAGTATCTCCAAAGGATCCATTAAATTAAGGGGCAACTCTTACTAGTATTGTTGCTTGTGCCATGCACATACGTATTGAATAAAGTTTTGATGTTGATATCTTCGTCGTTTTAACTAAAACTCTCTACAATAGCGCGCTATTCTTTCAACTAAAAGTCTTCAAGGTTCTTTTCAAAAATTCTGTCTATGATACTAACATAAACGCACATATATAACACGTGGAAAATGTTTATCTATGTGCTAACATATACCCACATGCATCGCATGTGCGAAATGTTGATGATGTGGATCATCTTAGATTTAAGGATTTTTCTGGTTTTTTAAAATATTTTATTTCAATTAATTGTGAGGACATCATATCCCCCTTCTCTTCTGATTATAATGGTTGACATAAAGATGAGGTATCAAGATAAAGAGATATGTTAATTCTATTGTCTAATAATATCATGATTATTATTTTAATTTATTGTTTGTAAGATTTGATATGATTGGAAAATTCATATTTTTAAAAATATTTTCCTCAAAATTTTGAGGATATGTCATACCGCATGTCACTCTAATTTCAATTTAAAAACTCCTCTCCTTTTGTCACTAAAATAGTAAGATTAGAGTAAACTCCTTAAGGAGGATGAAAAAAGACTTATATAGAACAAAAATATAAAGGATTTCACTGAAATAAAAAAAGGTTTAAGGTAGATTTTCCAAAAACAATGATGGTTAAGGGCGTTTCAGTGAAATTAATATTAAATAGAAAAATATATAAGAATAACATAAGAAAGAAATAAACTAACAAGTCTCAATCATCAAAATATGAGTTTAACTACCTCTATAATATCCCCCTGTTTAAAATGGAGCAGGTAGTTAATTACAATTAATTTTACATTTTAAACCATGAGAGCATCATAACTAGAATAATAACCAGATAGCTGAACATAGAATACTTCAGACTTGAAACGCTGTTATCTAATCCTGTAGGCCCAAACGACGGACTTGGAAGTACTCCGCCACCGCTCGAATTTTTGTTCGTGCCGCCGCCGCTTGTGTTTGTTCCTGTACCAGAACTGCTCACAGAATTCATGAGTTATTTTTTGTTCGTAAAAGATCTCTCTCTCCATATATATATATATATATATATATATATATATATATATATATATATATATATATATATATATATATTTCGATAACTTTTTCGATGAATTACCTTCCGGCGAAAATGCATGAGCCATGACCTGCAAGCAAAAAGATCTCATCGGTGAGCATATGAACGTAGTATATTTATTGATAAATTATAGCTACGCCTATCAATCTGAATTAATTATTGGGCACCAAGTGCATTGCAACATGTTAACATTATGAGATAAGAATTTGAAGGCCTAAAGATAGCAATTATACTAATTAAACGGTTTTTCTAAAAAAAAACGAACAAGAAATTAAGTTGAAGCCATGCACATGAAAATTGTGCTTTGTTATGCTCATCAATAAAGAATTTCTAATTTCGGTTCCAAATGGCTACAAATTGAAAAGGCTTGATGTATTTGAAGAGTCCTTATTGATAATGTTACAAATTTAGACGTTGTTTGGTTGCATGTGGTTGGAGCTGAAATCGTTGTCAATTGAATGCAGCTCCAATTGCTGTAGTCGGAGATGTACTATATTGTTTTGAGGAAAGTGCAGTGAACTTCCAAGATTTCATGATTTTCCAATTTGGTTGCTTTGCCAAATTTGAGTGCAGTTTCAGCTACGATGTAAATTACATTAAATTACCCTTAACTATCTTTTTTTCACTAAAATACCTTAAAGCAATTTTATTTATTACATCAAAATACCTTAAACTATGGTTTTTAAGATATTTCTTTCAAAAAAACCCTCAAAAGTAACACTTAAGATCGTATACTGTAATTAAAAACATTAAGTTATTTTAGTGAAAAACCACGGGTGTTTTAGTGTAATTTACCCTATTTTTAATGTTTCAACTACTCGAATGGAATCTAAATAAGTAAAACTAACCATCTAATTTTAGTTTCTACGGGTTCGAACTACATGCTGCTCCAAATACCTAGAACTCGAAACTAATTAAATGACCAAGGAAGGTCAATTGCACAAGTGTGTGGTTTGAATTTTTGTCAACATGTTTAAGGGCCCGTTTGGTTGTCGGGCGTTTTGAACTCCCAAAAGTTTTTTTGAGCTAAAAAAACATTTTTGAAGAAAAAGTACTAAACAGGCTCTATACCTAAAAACTCTTTTGGAGCTAAAGAAAAGAAAAATTCATCTTTTTTCAGAAGCTAAAACAGGAAGATTTTGGGAAAAAGCTCTTCCTAAATTTTTTTATTCTAATCATCTCCTCCTCATCATCATCCAGTCCGATCCTTGCACTTGATTTCTCTCTTCATCATCTCCTCAATTCGAAACCCTAGACGGTCGACACCCTCAGAGCGAAGCCCTGAAAGATGATGACGATGAAGAACCCTAGGCAATCGAGGCCCTGAGCTCGATGCGATCATCGAGAGGTTAATCGACGAAATCCAAGTTTTGAGCTTCATGCATCAAACGTTCGAAACCTCTCGTTTTCGACAAAGAATCCATAGATCGAGAGGATAGATCTCAAATATTTTTCTGCGGATATTTTTATGCAGATCTTTTACTTTTTATGGATCTTTTGAAAGTAAATTGTAAATTAAAAAAATAAAGTTTTCTTTCACCGATTTCTCTTAAATGTTAAGAAAAATGATGCCCTTTTATAGTCATTTAAACAGTTAACATCACTTCTGCAACTCCTAACAGTTTTTTAAACCAAACAGTTTTTCAAATCAAAAAGCATATTTTACAACAGTACTTTTACCTAAAAATCTTTCTTCAACAACACTTTTGTTAAAAGCATTTTTTCGTAACAGCCCAACCAAACATGCCCCAAGTCTTTTTCAAAATTCCCATTCTGCTTTCCTAACCTGTTAGTCTATTCCTTCTGCAAGAAGAACTTTTGTCCCTCCAATGAGAACTTCATATTTTAAGAACTTTGCATAAGAAGTTTGAAAAGGGGTATCTTTCCTTTTCCACAAAAGAAAACAACGGAAAAAAACAGGTGCCATTTAAAGTGTTGTGTTCCTTGGATCTTAAATTTTTCTTGTGTTATTGAACATTCAACCAAAATGGTTCTTAAATAAAGGAAAAAAGGCATTCAAGAAGTTAAGAGAAGTGTTTGTCTTTTCAATAATTTTTTTTTCTTTCTATCTTCATTACCAGCAAAGTTTAATGTAATTAAATTAACAAAATAAATAAATAAAATCAAAGATGATAAATTACATAAGGTATATCTTTCTTGTAAAATATATTTTTGTATAGACCTCCAAAGTGTAGAACTTTTCAAAGGTTGGAAAATTCAGAGAATAATATATTGTTATATCGTATATGGTCTGATTTTGATACCTAATTGTTACAATATTTATGGTTTCTTTCTGAGTATCTTATGCACCTAAATGGATGAGCAAAGGTGTCGAAATCACAGGATTTTTGGTGTGCTCAAGCCTTAGAAATCAAGATGAGCGGTACTAATCACCCAAAAGATGTGTGTGTGTGTGTGTGTGTATATATATATATGAGAATAATGGAGGAAAGAGGCCATAGGAGGGAATTTCCTCCTATGACGTCGAAAAAACACACCCTCCATCGTGTTTTCCGACGATCGGAATGCATCATGTTCATCGTTATCATCTAAGATGTGGGTATACCAAATTTCATGTGATTCTACAACTTTTTCACCGTTGGTTTAACAATTTAAAAAGTTCTATGGTCGGTAAACCGTTAATTTTGAACCCACTAATTCAACGGTGAAAAAGTTGTAGAATCACATGAAATTTGTTGTACACATATCTTAGATGATAACGATGAAGATGATGCATTCCGATCGTCGGAAAACACGATGATGGGTGTGTTTTTTTCAACGCCATAGGAGGAAATTCTCTCCTATAGCATCTTTCCTCCATTATTCTCTCTCTATATATAGAGAGAGAGAGGACAAGGAGGAGGAGAGGCCATAGGAGGCTTTTTCGTTAGGTAGCGTCAAATATCTATATACTCCACGATCTTTTCGACGATCGGCACCTATTATCATCATCTTTATCATGTAAAATGTGGATATACCAAATTTTATGTGATTCTATAATTTTTTCAGCGTTGAATTAGCAATGTCAAAAGTTCTATTGTCGGAAAATCGTTAATTTTGCAGCTATTAAATCAACGGTGAAAATTGATGGAATCACATGAAATTTGGTCTATCCAAATCTTAAATTATAAAGATGATAATGATGGGTGCCGATCATCGAAAAAAATTATGAGGTGTATTTTTTGGATACCATAGGAGGAAATTCCCTTTTATGTCACATTTCCTCCGTATGTGTGTGTGTGAATAATGAAGAAAAGAGACCTAAGGAGGCTTTTTCGTTAAGTGGCGTCACAAATCTATATCCTCCATGATATTTTGGATGATCGGCATCCATCATCATCATCTTGCTCATGTATGGTGTTGACATACCAAATTTCATGTGATTCCACCACTATATCACCATTGGATTAGCAATGTAAATGGTTCTATTGTCGGTAAACCGTTGATTTTGCACCTCCTAAATCATCGGTGCAAATGTGATGGAATCACATGAAAATTAGTGTATCCACATCATAGATGATAAAGATGATGATAATGGGTGTCAATCGTCGAAAAAAATCGTAGAGAGTGTATTTTTCCAACGCCATGAGAGGAAAT
Organism: Agapanthus africanus; assembly: GCA_030015575.1. Taxonomy (NCBI): domain Eukaryota; kingdom Viridiplantae; phylum Streptophyta; class Magnoliopsida; order Asparagales; family Amaryllidaceae; genus Agapanthus; species Agapanthus africanus. The sequence goes on along the minus strand of CM057349.1, from coordinate 84,418,926 downwards.
TCTCTCATATGGCACTTCTCTCCATAGAATGAAATTTGAGGGTAGGGTGATCAACTTGAACAACTCTAGATCGTTAAGATATCTCGTAGACCAAGAGTTCTCAATTTTTAAAAACGCGGAGCGGTTTGCAATAGATCACTCCCATATATATATAGTGCGGATCCGTTAGGACGGGTTCGTATTTATCAAATTCACGAACTTTGTCATACGGCGTCCTATGAATGATCTGTTCCGTTCAAGCTGTTCCACACGCCTTAGATAGTGAAAGGATGCAAAAGAGCATCTATCGGAAGTGTTTTGCATTTGTAAAACCTAGTTTTGAGATTTTAAAAACTACTTGGTTGAAATAAATCCACATATTTCTACACATGCAAAACACGTCCGATCGATAAAATTTTACATCCATCCACTATCTAAGACATGTGGAAAAACTTGAACGGAACAAATCTCTCATAGAACGCAGCACAAAAAAGCTCGTGAGTATAAAAAAAACACGAACCCGCCTTAACGGATCCACACACTCTCTATATATATGGAGGAATTTTGAAATGGTACATAAATTGGGAAAAATCAAGGACATGTACGATAGAGTAGTGTCAAATGTCAAAACTTGCGGCGACCTAACGAGTGATTTTTCGACTACAATTAGTTTACATCAAGGATCTGCATTAAGTCCATTTATATTTACCATCGTGATGGATAAACTTAGTATAACTATTCAAGATGAGATATCTTGGTGAATGCTATTCGCTGATGATATTGCTCTAGTAAATGAGATGAAAATATGGGTTAATGCCAAATTGGAGTTATGGAAGCAAACGCTAGAATTTCGGAGGTTCAGATTGAGCAGGTCCAAGACAGTATATATGCATTGCAAATTTAGCAAACACAGAAGTCGAGACACAGTAGTATAACACTGGATGGGTAAGAGATATTACCGAGCGATCAGTTTAGATATCTAGGTTCTATCATCCAATTGGAGAAATCGACAGCGATATCAATCAAAAGATTCAAGCTGGTTGGTTAACATGGAGGAGTGCGACAGGGATTTTGTGCGATCGAACTTTCCGTTAAAGTTGAAAGGGAAGTTTTATCGAAGCGTTATTCGGTCTGCCTTATTATATGGTACAGAATGTCGGCCTCCTAAGAAACATCATACACAGAAGATGCACGTAGCGAATATGCGCATATTTCGTTGGATGTGTGGTAACACTAGAAAAGATAAGGTGCGAAATGAGAATATTCGTGCAAAAGTTGGTGTAGCACATGTGGAGGAGAAGATGCGGGAAAACCGGCTAAGATGGTTTGGTCATGTACGACGCAGATTTATAGAAGCACCGGTTCGACGAATTGATACTCTTGATATAAGCAATATTAAAAGGACAAAACGGAGGCCGAAGAAACATGGATGGAGGTGATACGAACAGATATGGTTGCCAAAGGCCTCAATGAAAGTATATTATTCGATAGGAATGAGTGGAGGCGGAGGGTTCATGACCCGGCATGATTCTCATGTTGGTTCATGTAGCCTACCCTATATGCATGGGATTAAAGGCTCCATTGTTGTTGTTGTACATAAATTGGGAAAAATAAGCTATGGCATATATAGGAAAATTTGCTTTAGCATTTTCTTATGAAATAAAAAAGGGCCTTATGAGGAGCTACCTACAATGGAGTTGATATCACGCTATCTCGTTAATTCTTAACGTATTCATTAAGATGGTGTGATATAAAAGTTTATTTATCTAATCGGAGAAATAGATAAGAGCCAGTGAGATTCATGTGATGTCATTTCCACTGTAGATCTGTCTAAGCCTACAGCTTCAATGGAGAAAGAAACCTACTTTGGAGTATTTGTGGCACCATTTTATTTCCTCTTTTTATTATTTTAAGTGATGTGGCATGTTTATTAATGTTTGGTTAGGTTCCTACAAATAGGATCTATAAATAAACTCCGTCGACTTTAAAACCATTTAAAATCCATATCCTGATATGTGCCAATGCCATAGTTATTTCTTGCATACGTCCCAGAAAGAATCTAAATTATCGAATGGCTATATATATTCTCCATATATTAAAAATCAACAAATGACAAGGATGATGAACTCACTAGGATTGTTATTCGTAAGGATCGCAGTGTTGTTAAAGCTGCAGGTCCCTCCATTTGCTTCTGTTTTGTGATAATAATCGTTGTAAGCATAAGAAGCAACCGCCGGCAAATTGTTAGCATCATAACATGGCTGCCCCGGTTGGATGGCGCTGCAGTTTGCTCCTCCGGCTCCACATGCCCAATCCAAGCCGTCCTTGAGTGCACCCAAGTCTGCTTTCGTATTAGCAACACAAAAGTTTCCAGACACCGCTTGAGCGTCTACTCCGATGGTAAAAGAATAAATTATTAGTTACAATATGTTTAAGAAGGACATACCTTCTTTGAAAAAAAAATGATAATTGTAATATTGTGGATGTTAAAATGGAAAAGGAACTGGAATGTAAACATTATAGTTGATGTTTTGAAATTTGGATACAGTAAGTTTCTTTTTCTAACTTCCCCTTTAGAAAAAGAAACTGTAGAGTGATAGTATTCTAACACACATTAGCAGGTTGAGAGCTCTTTTCGTGTGTGGATCAGGACCTAGGCAAATTTTTTGGGGTAAATAGTCAAAAACCCCAAAGCACTTTTTTACGCTGTCAAAAATCCCTTGGACTCGAAACTGTAGTCAAAACCCCCCTAAAATTGTTTTTAGTTGTCAAAAAACCCTTACATATGATATCCAGTAGTTTCCTGCTACATTTAGTTTCCTACGATATCTAAGTAGTAACCAGCGATATCTAAGCAGTTGCTTATGATATCTAAATCGTCTCCTGCGATATCTAAATAGTTTGTATGAATTAGTTAGATATAACAGCCTATTATATAAATATCGTAGGAAAAATTTCCAGGGGTTTTGACTACCGCTTCAAGGTCAGGGCTTTTGACAGCGGGAACAAGTGCTTTTTTTTTTTTTTTGACAATTTACCCTATTTTTTTTCTGGGGGGAGGGGGAGGGGAATCAGTACCTAGCGGTGTTTTGTGTGACTATTGGGTACCAAATTGGTGACTAGAGCGAAGGCATTCCAAATCACCAATCCCAGAGGTTCCATAGCTATCAGATTGGTAATTGGTTAATGAAGTAGAGTAGGAATTCAAGTCCCAAAGCTACCCTATCTTATTAGGCGGTCCCTAACCTGGTAGGTAACCTATGATTCTACTGAGTCAGTATAAAATGTATTCCTTGGCTAATTATAATCCCCTCGTTAGAATTATTAAGATTTTAATGCATCCAAAATACAGAAATAAAGCTACAAAGCCAGCAATTATTCCATCAAATATAAGTAGGTCCCAGTAAAGGAAAAATACAGCTACAAACCATCCATTATTCATTCAAAAGTAAGAGGTCCAAGTAAAAGAAATAAATCTCTGTCGTCAATATATGCAGTTATTTTTGAAAATAATCAGAGACAATCACTTATGTAGACAATATGAGCCTAACCTAAGCCCTAAAAAGCTATGAAGAGAAGAAAGAACAAGAATAATATGTCTGGAACCAAAACCTCTCATTCATCCATACAATTTTTTTTTAATTTGCCTTGTTCAAATAAGTCAATGAAAATGATACAATAGCAACCTGAAAGGGCGTGGAGTAGCTCATTCGTGGGGCTTCGAGTAGCCGACGAGGGAGACCCGTGTTCGAGCCTGGAGTATCCCATTAATGAGAAGTGGGTGGCTAATTTACTCCACAAAATCATCCCGGGATCGGGCCCGGGATCTCATTTTTATTTTTTTAACAATAGCAACCTGAAGCTACTCACATGCACATAAGGAAAGTAGCAATAATTGCTCAACAAGATTAGGATACTAAAGAATCAGTTTATATTCTAAAATTAGGCAGGATTTATTTAAAAATAAAAAATTATGAAATACTAGCAAAATTAAAATTTTAAAGATCTTCTAAATGTTTTGATACCTGATGAATTGAAGAACACAAAGACTACCAGAAGTATGCACATTTGCCACCTTATATGCAACATCGTGCCTGACCTCATAACTTCAAACTGATGTTTATCCTGCAAATTTGCAACAGAAGGTGAAAACATAGTTTAAAATCATCGAGTCATTGATTTAAATTAATAAATGAGGCATACAAAACCGAAAGAAATTGTTTTAAAATTTGATATTAAATCATGACAATCATGGTAGATATTGGACATTTGTAGTGACTGAAGATTAAGTAGTTAACATACTGAAAATTATAAGCAGATGATTTTTCTTTTTTACAGTTTTCACTACGAAAGTTATTTCGCCACGAGCTCATAGATATGGTCCATAGTTCAATTCTGACTTTAGTTTGATGAAAATTTTGGACAATTTTTTGGCTTATTTGTTTGTGCTTTCTTTGCATTAGATGCACTGTTCTGGAACACCATCGAAACTAAGAACACCAAATCTAATTTCTCTATTATACATTTTAAATTTTCTTTCACCTATACAATTAAAGAAATATTAACTTTCTAACTTTGTTCTAAGCTCATTTTCCTTGAACAGCTGTAATCCATATCATGATTTTTTATACCAAAATCACTTTCATATAAGTCAATTTCATAATAGAAATTGATTGAGGTTTAAAAAGAAAGGGAAAAAAACAAGAACAATCCAACAAAAGAATATAAGAATAACAACATTTCCATTTCAGAATATGTTTCAATATCATTCTCCAATAATTCTCATATAATCCCTGAAAAATATTTATGACATAAACTTGAATGCCACAACCCTCCTCAATTATTTCATTGATTTGATTGTTGCCTTCATCTGTTTCTCCTTAATTTTAACAAATAAATACATTATCATCTTGGACAGATAACCAACAACAAAACCTTTTTGCCAATCTCTAAACTTCAAAAAACATAAAATTCTTTAATCACAATCACTGATTAACCATTCCCTTTATCTCTTTCTCCAAGGATTTTACCAAATAAATACCCAATTTCATCTAAAAGGAACAATAGATATCAAATACAAACACAGCATAAGATAAAACCGAGATGCCAAATGATAAACAAAACCCAAAAAATTAAAAGAAAGATAGAGAGATTTAGAGAGAAAGAGCACCTGTGTGAGCTTGAATTAGGCAAAAAAATAAAAATGGATTGTTTCTCTCTCTAAAAAGCTCTTATAATAGAAGAGAGTGAACACATAGAGAGAGACAGAGAGAGAGAGAGAGAGAGACAAAAGAGAAGGTGCAAAGAAACGACACTTGGCTGGCGAAACTCACAAGCAGAAATTATTACAAGTGGAAATTGAGCATATGCACCAGACTGCATGCAAAGCATGAACCCATTTCAAGAATGATTGTCATTAATTGAAGTTTGAAATCTCCATTTCCAATCTTTGTGGGTTTTTCTCTACTTGTACTCTTTCTTTCTTTCTTTTTTCTCCCCCCACCCCCGCCCACCTCTCCCTCCGGCTTGTTAGACACAAGGCCTTTCAAATATTATAGTAAATGGAGAAAACAATACCAATAATGCTCTGAAAATAAGCACCAAAGTACGCAGTGGATGATCGATAGGCGTGAATCGAAACTAATGAAAAGATCACAACGTAGCAACTACGCAAAAATAATAAATAATAAAGAAAAAAAACACGCCAAGTAAAGAACACAAGATATTACCCAGGTTTAGTGCGCACTTGCACCTAATCCTACAAACCGATGACCAATTATTTCCTTCATTCAACGAAGAATTACAAGAGATAATTTCTTCCCTCTCGATCTCACCCAAATACAAAATCTCTCAATACAGATCTCTCCCCCCCTCTCTCGGCTTCAATCTCTCGGCCTAATAAAATAGCCGCAGACAATTTAAACTCCAGGCAATCTTTGGATTCTAGATTAATTGCAGCAGCCTTTAATTATTGGCCGCCACACTGTTGATTTTCAAAGCTGCAGCCTTCCTAGAGTAATTTTTATCCGTTGAGCGATGACCCTTCCACTTGTCTCCTATATGTATTAATAAAATATATATGGAGAGATAGATGTTAAGTTAGAGACAAGCTTAATTATTAGATAGAATGTTGTGTATGCCTCTCATTTCAATCCCTATTTGATTTCCCTGTTTGATTTGGCAATATCACGGAAATTGGACAGATTCATATTTATCTGTAAGCAAGAGGACAGAAATCTGAAGCTACAGCTTTAGACGTTTGTCAGCGCTCTTTATGTTTGCATATTTTGGGCAGACGTTTGAATCAAACATATCAGACATCTGCAAACGCTCTGTACTTTTGAAACTTCAGGACCAGACGTCTGAATCTCCTTCTTCAGACGTCTGAGGACGCTTTATTGTTTTGAAGAATTCATAGGCGTATGGAAATGCCTTCTTCAGACGTCTGCCATATATCTTGGGCTGGATAATTTGTTAGTTGGGAAATTTGTTATTTGGATCAATCTTTTCTATTCTATATATAATGTAGTATTTTGTAACCCTAGATCCGATAGCTTTTATGATATTTTAAAAGAACCCTTTTTGCAATTTTGAGAGCTAGGGTTTCGAGAGATTTGTGATTCATCCACCGTTTGTACTCCTCTATATTTGGTGTTTAATAAAAACTTCTCCTTCGCATTTTAATTAGTACTCTTATAATCTATTTGGTTGTGATTGGTTTGATTACTTATCTATATCGCATGTGTTATTACTTCGTGATCATCTTGCCGCAACAAACCGGTATCAGAGCCACGTTGTTTTGTTCTTTGTGTTGTGGGATCTTTTGGTTGAACCGTCAGGTCTTCAATCTTACGATCTATGTTAAAGGTAGGTAACGGTGCTTGTGTCCTCTTCCCTATCTTCTTAAATCGTGATTTTGAAGTTTTAGGGTTTGTTGGTATTTCAAGGTGTTTTAATTTTATCCCGCATCATGTCTTTGACAATCATGAAGTTCGATATTGAGAAGTTTGATGTTAAATATGAGTTTGATGGATATGGAGAAGTCTGACAAACATCAAGTCCGTATGATTGCCGTGTTGACTCAAAATAATTTGAGAAAGGCAATTCTTGGGAAGGATGCAAAGCCTTCCACTATGACGGAGGAAGCCTTGAAGGAATTGGATGAAAAGGCCCTCACGGCTATCCAGTTGTGTCTGACGAACAAAGTTTTGTAAGAAGTTTTGGTAGAAAAGATGACAGCTAATTTATAGATGAAGTTAAATGAGTTATATTTAAAGAAGTCTCTCACAAATCGACTCATGTTGAAGCAACATCTCTACACACTTCGTATGTTAGAAGGCTCTCAAATCAAATCTCACATCGGTAAGTTTAATTCGATCATTACGGATCTAGGTAATCGATATTAAGATTGATGATGAAGATCAAGCTTTTCTATTGTTATGTTTTTTGCCACCCTCTTGTAAGCCCGCGGGGGCGCCCCGGCCGTCGACCCGACGCCGGAAACGCGGAAAACAAAAACTTTGCGAACTTTGCAAAACGGCACCACCGCGGACTTTCCACCCGGATCGGGCCATTAACCTAGCTAGCTAGCAAAAAGAAAAGAGTAGAGATGCTATACCAAGCGATCCGTGTCCTTCTGTCTTCGTCTCCACTCCGATCTCCTGCGGAATCTCCGTCACTTCCTCGCTCGTCGGAAAGGGGCACCACGTAGCCGGAATCTTTTACGGGCTCCCGCCTCTTGACCGAGGCAACTCGGGCGCGAAGTTGGCTAGCCGACGCGTCCAAGGCTTGCTATAGAATAGTGTAGAAAGCATGTCTCTTGGGGTTCTTGAAGTTGCCTAGATGGAAGGATGAGAGGAGGAGAAGAAAGCAACTAAAGAAATTGTGCTTATGAATTTTGGTAGCATGAAAATGATATGAATCTTTTTCCTCACACAAAATGAAAAATCCTCTCTTCACCCCTCTCTAGTGGCCGGCCCAACATCTCAAGAATGAGATTGGAGAGAGAAAAAGAATGGCACCATATTATGTATATCATAATAGAATGGAAAAATAAGATAAGATAAACTTCACATCTTTTCTCACTCATCTCACTAAACAAAACCATCAAGTGAAAAGCCATCAAATGGATAAGAAAGGAATATCATGATGAAGCAAGTCTCATCATAATCCATAAGTGCAAGAAAACCCTCCACAAAAGAGTTATTTGCAAATTGCAAATAACCCCCTCCACCAAAAGTCCGGCCGAGAAGGAATGAAGGAAAACCGGCCGGAACAGAATGCAAACTGGCAACTTCAGAAAACCGATCCCGTAATAAATTACAGGAAAACCCCACTACTGCAAATACATGCCCGCATTTGTATTCGCACTGAACACAAATGCAAAGAGATAAAACTACACTATCTAAAACTAGAATCCGGCTTAAGCCAAAGCCGGCTAGTAAAATCTGTCCGATCACGATCCGTGCAATACCGCACGTATCTGATCGAACCCTGCCATATCTCCATACGGCCTCTACAGCGTTTCGCCCGAAACTTGAGTAACTGTCTGTGTGGTGGACTCTAAAGACTCGTCAATACTGTGGCTGTGGATTTAACCACTAGCACGTCAGAGGTATAAGCCAATACGTGACGGGCCACCAGGTATTGACCAAAAGGGACGTCGATGAGCGAACTCATCCTGACACCCTACTGAGCCTGTCAGTGACAATATCCGTACAGTCCGGTCCGTTCGTCTATGAGTATCGCATGGCGGGCCTAGGGGGTTGGTAAAAGTCAGACCCCCAAAAGCGGTACAAGTCGTGTCGGAGTGTAGCCCAGAACACCCTGAGATACTACTGGAATACCTACCAGCAAATCTCCTGCCTTGGCCAAGGACTTTTCATGTTCTGGCTCTCCTAGACACAGCACGACCTCACCCCCAAAACCGGGAGAGACGAACCCCTGAAGATCCGCTCACTGCCTCCATGTGGCTCGGGACTGTACCCAACTAAAACCTGTTTGCACGACTCCTTTGAGCCGTGGTAGGGTAGTAATCAAAGTACAGTGGGAACTCACACGAGACAAATGACGATCTCAGGTCGATGAACTAACCTGTACACATGTCACCAGGGAACTGCCATCTGACGTCTGGTATAATCCCAACTAGCAGGTTCCCGGCGAGTCCTGTCCGGTGTACTCATAACCCAATGAGCACCTGTATACATCTTAGGTGAACCAACTGACACCAGTGGCTTGTGAGACCGGCCACCGCCCCTCGTCGGGGTCTCGACTGTATACACTAGTCTACTAATGGAGTATCGATGCCCTGTCTCGAAACTCCTACGACTAGGGACCTTTTAAGGATATGCTTGTAGACCCCCAGCTCCCACTTATATGATCGCCCTCATACTGCTGGTGGTCAAGCAAGAATCCTAGGGGCTCTATCAACGTGTAATAGCGACGTGTCATGTCACCTAAAGCAGTACACGATGATAAAGGTAAACCAGATAGCATACTATCATCTCGAGTAAGACTGTCCTACCGGGATAGGTCCTCCCCTCAATCATTGCAATCACGTGCCTGTGATCCAATAATTGACTCTGAGGGCACTATCTCCAACAATCTCCCACTTGCACTCGAGGCTAATTATTGCGATGTCGCATACTCACAGCCCGTGTGATACCGAACACCCAACTCCTCTACTAGTCAGTCTCACAAAGCCCGTTTGCGAAACTATTGCGTTCGAGGAATAGCCTCAGTGAGTGGATCCGCTTTGATGTTTCTTTCTATGTCTCTCTATATCTCATGTTCGTAGAGAAAACAATCTCCCGAAATGAGCAATACCTGTCTTAGAATGTCTGGATGTCTGATGGGACCTAGCTCATAAATGAACTCCAAATCCAAACTTCTTAGACTGTATCGTCAACTGAACTTAATCAGTATCCTGCGCCTTGCCTTCCCTCAGTTTCCACCTGGACCACCTGTCCAAAATACTGCCCCTCGTCAAAGGGAAAACTATAACTCTGACAGCCACTCTGCCATCCAGATCACCTTGGAAGCCTGGAATGATAACTGTCTCCCGAAGAAGACTGCCGTTATCATATCCCTAGAACATCAACTTATGTTCTAAAACTGCTTCCTACTGTTTCTCCAGGATTGGATCAATATCAACTTATTGCACCTACTGCAAGAACAACATCTGGTGTGGTACTTGACATCTCATGATTGACTCAATTGCCTAAGCAAGTGATCTGTCAATCATGCGTATCCCTCTCCCCTTTAGTCTGTAAGACACCTTTAGAAAGGGTGACTCCATCACCTGCTGGTACACTACCATGCCAGGAGTCGTCCATTCTAAATACTCATAGAATGCTGTCAAGTTACCCAGATTGGGAAACCACCCAAATCTAGATCTAAAACCATAGATCTAGTAACCAGTATGTCTGATATGATATCCAAGTCCTATGAGGAGAAACTACTGTGTGACGACCAAAGTATAACCGATCGTAGTATAGGAATATTACTTCCTACTCTGTGTATGTCATCAAATACCAAGACATCACACCCTACTACCTTCTCAACAGATCCATCCCCTATTCTGATGACGTCAAACCTATGACTGTCACATCAGAAATAGATGATCTATCTCCGCTACATCTGCTTTAGTCTATGAATAGACATAAGCCTGATGTCCACCAATGCTTCCGCTGCTCCCACTGACTACGACAACCCTCTGGCAGAGTCATACAGACGTGCACTTTTAAAGCTAGTTTAGAACGACGCTATACTCATCCTCCTGCCGGGTCTCGCAGCCTGGAACAACAACAATGGCAAGTGTGGGTAAACAAGAACTTCCCTGTCACCGTCCTTGAGGCTACCGGAGTACCTCTCGGGTGCCGGAAGTTACCCACCGTATCTGCGGAGTGGCCAATGGAATGTCAAACCAGATTGAATCTTTAGGTTCCTTATCAAATCTTCAGTAATCGTTTGTGGTTCTGGAATCACTTCCAGTTCTACCATACTCCCACTACTTTTTCTGAAAAAAAATCCATTTTTGATAAAACTGTGGCGAGTTAAGAACAATATCACTATTGATCTTCCAGATGGTAGAAAGTCAACCCTCGTCATAGCCCGGGTCAACCCACAAACAGCCACTACTGAAACGTGCCTTGAGTTGTCCAGAGTCTGGTTTCAAGCATAAGCCGGACAACTCCCCGTATCTTAACAATGTCAAGATATGAACTGTTCTAAATCCAAGAACCAGAGGCACTGATTTAATTGAACCAGATTCAAATCATGCAGCTGTCTCCAGTGCATGTCAAGTAAATGGAAGAGAGGCCGATCAGCGTTACTCAACTTAGGAGTACTTCCAATTATGAGTAACCTGAAAGAGAAGCTAGTTCTCTTAATCATTACTATCAACTGAATACCATTCACAAGTATCTACATCTTCGATCTCCTTGAAGAATCCCGATACTTGCAACACTTGGTTCTCTACTTTACTCTTATACCTATAACTCCTCAAAACTTAGACCCTGTGTTTCTACGAAACACATGTCTAAGAACTAGAGAAGTTAAAAGTAAACAGAATATAGTACGAGGACCAACCCCTCTGTCCTAATGGACACTGGACAATATACAATACTCTGTATAAGTCCCCTGAGTCTAGTGACTCATTCACTGTGTGTCGTAGGTTGAAAACTGTACTTTTGGTTAAGAAGTACACCGTTGTTCAATGCTCCTTACCTAACTATCCACTGATATAGGTAAATGTCATAGACATAATTTCAAAAAGTATATCTCACTCTATAAAAATAGACGTACAGATATATCAATTTGAAATTGGTGCACAACAACGGATATTCAAAACCAAATATTTGCCGACCGGCAAACAACCCAGGTGGCTTCCTCAAATATCATGAATCCCGATATAATGAGAAAGGTCACCTAATTCCCAATAACTTACTCCCACTCATCATCTGTAAAACCATACAGACGTGAGACTCAAACCTGGTAAATACATACCCTGGAGCAAGTGTCTAATTGGGAAATCAGTTTTCTTTTAACAGTACACAGTGAAACTGAAACATTGCAATGTTTCGATGGGGTATCCTGGTATTCCTAGTAATGTCTCTTCCATTATCCAGATTCACAACTATAACTGTATAATTCTTTGTCACCTCTCCAAATCCCTTTACATGTCTTTAGTCATTACCTTCTGTACACCCCTTTAGGCCAAATGGTTTTCTTCCTTCCCTACCGTTCGGCACCAGCCTATGGTTTGGAAGAAGACTATCCAATAAGCATAATGGGTGTACTGTCCTGATCCTAGGAACACTCGCAATGCGAGAGAAGGTGAGGATAAAAGACAACCGAATGAACTTAATTCATAGGTGATTTAGGATTGACAAAGAAGTACATGGTTTGGTCGTGAATAGCAGTCGCAATTTACTTTGCCCTCATACTAATCCCTTGCTTTGTCTGAACTTAATACCTTCTGTACACCGTTTAGGCTAATTGGCTTTCTTCATTCCCTACCGTTCGGCACCAGCCTAAGGTTTGGAAGAAGACTATCCAATTTGCGTAATAGGTGTACTATCTCCTAAACCAAGGAGTACTCGCAACCTGAGAGAAGGTAAAAGGTAAAGACAACTGAATAGTCCTATTCAATTTCTCCAGAACCGGAAACCATCCTCGAAGTCCTTCGAGTTCGTATATAACCATACGATGGTTTTGTCCAATGGAAGTGGACGTTCGTAGTAATACGGGGTGTCCCGGAGAAAAGAGTAAAAGTAGGAGTGGCAAAGAGGTCTGCAACTCTGACAATCCAAAAGCCAGTGTTAAGAAGGTTCGGTCAACTTGGTCACTGAGTCATAGTCTAGGGTCGGGTCAATGGTCGCTGCCAAAGAGAGAGAGAAAAGAAACACTCAGCGTGCACTCTAACCTAGATCAGAATGGTTACCAATTTATCTAATCTGGAAACCTCCCACTGTAACGTCAAATTCTTCTCCAAACCTGAAAGAAGAATTAGCCGGGATCACCCGAGGAGTAAACCAACTCATCAGTGGGAATCGGGATCCAACTCTCATCGCATGATAACGTGACGGAATCCGCTCACGTTATCACACTCCAGAAGGTATGCGCATATCTGGCAAGTTTCAGTACTTTTGAAACTCCCGATGTGGATTTTTACCCCATGCTCTTATGACCTTGACTAAGGCCAACAAATCATAAGTCACATGTCAAGTTCTACCCGTCATTGTCCAGGTTGATTTGAACCCACCCGTACAAGCCCTTGACTAAGGCCAACAAGGCTATACGACTGTCCCAAACCAACGCATCTATCTATGCAGCATATGAATACCCAATAGCTACCAAACACTGTGCCATGACTAAGGCCAACAAACACAGCTTGAATACTATTGACTACCCATATGAAACGACGGAGGGCTACGAATGGTTTCTGGCGAAAACCTTTAACGTAGTGAACTTGATATCGTTGAAGGAAACGGATAGCTTTTTAGAAAATATAGCGACGAAAACCTTTACTAAAGAGGTCACTCCCGGTGAAGGGATCTCGGCTCTTTCCCCGTAGAATGAGGTGCAGGATATTCCAACTGAATACCACGGTGCAAAGCAAAAGTAATCGGCTATAGTGAAGTTACTGCCCTGACGCAAACTTTTGTCCAAGGGATCACTCCCGGTGAAGGGATCTCGGCCCTTGCCTCGTCGACTGAGGAGCAGGATATTCCAACTGAATACCACGGTGCAAAACAAAAGTGAACGCCCTTGCAATAACAGCTTTTTGAAAAAGTGTTCCAACAACATCAGATTAGGTTTGTTTTTAACTTGCATTGATCCGAATCAATGCAGTCCCATCAATTGATCACACCAAAAAGAACGAAAATATACTGATGTACGTATATGCTATCCGCATTCGCCACTGGGTCCCGTCATCACCCGTTAGGTTAGCTAACTAACGACAGAGCGGGGACTGGACTAGCGCGGATGAAAAACATATACAACATCTACTAATATATATATAATATATAATTTTCGCTCAAGGCGTGATAAAATGCAGCAACACAGAAATGTATAGCAATACAGATCAATACAGATATCTGGGATCCCCGGGTTTCACAGAGCCGCTGAAAACCCGACGTTCCCCTGGTCGTGTGGATAGCCTGTGCAATGAAAACCCTAGACCCCTACGGGCGCGGCAAGTCACCCGCCAAAACCTGAAGCGAGGCAGCCCCCTTCAGCGCCGTGAATGGACCACCCAGCACTTCACGGAATCCGGTAACTTGGGCACCCCTCCTGGGTCAACCTGTACCCCCTACGAGTGCGGCGAATAGCCCGCCAATTCTAGAGTGAAGCCCCCTCCGTCCCAATGCCATGAGATGCGGGCTTGTTGCCCTCCAGAACCCGGCTATCCGTGCACCCCTCCGCGGGGTAATCCTAGTACAGAAAGTAAAATATACATACAACGGGTACATCGACCGCAACCAGGTCGTGCCCCAAAATAATAATACAAACAGGCAGTGACGGCAGTCCACATGTCGGACGCTCGCCCCGCAATATCAAATGTACATATAAAAAAAAGAACTGTACTACCACTGCAACCAGGCTATCCTCCACGACCGATCCGCAACAACACAGTACAATCACAGAACATCAACGTGAAAATCACGTTCGCAAATCCGTCTAACCGGGCTATAGCAGTTAGACGGGATTTACCGATCAAGTGACATTCACGGTCGCAGATATAATGTAAAAACTGTGAACTAGCATGTTTAAAATATCCGATCGAACAAATATTATCAAGTGGGCTCCACACACTACTGTAGCACTTACAGAAAATCTGGGCCCAAAGAAAATGTCCCAAATGCCCTATTTTCAACACATAAGCTTACTGGGAAAATATGGTGCCACGATTCCTCCTATCCGCCGCGGAAGCGCGGCCAAACAGAGGGTTTGGCCGCCCTTCCGCGGTCGAAGTGAAGAATCAGTGGATCGTATTTTCCCATAATTCTTATAATTACTTGTACATGCCTCTGAAACAACCTGAAAAATTTTAGGAGCTCAAAAAATTTTAACAGAGAACACATGTGCACAAAATACGGTTTTTGGGGATTTTCGTTCGATCGAGCACTAAACATACTAGAGCAAGCTAGGTAGGTTAACGGCGTGGCTCTGATACCATTGTAAGCCCGCGGGGGCGCCCCGGCCGTCGACCCGACGCCGGAAACGCGGAAAACAAAAACTTTGCGAACTTTGCAAAACGGCACCACCGCGGACTTTCCACCCGGATCGGGCCATTAACCTAGCTAGCTAGCAAAAAGAAAAGAGTAGAGATGCTATACCAAGCGATCCGTGTCCTTCTGTCTTCGTCTCCACTCCGATCTCCTGCGGAATCTCCGTCACTTCCTCGCTCGTCGGAAAGGGGCACCACGTAGCCGGAATCTTTTACGGGCTCCCGCCTCTTGACCGAGGCAACTCGGGCGCGAAGTTGGCTAGCCGACGCGTCCAAGGCTTGCTATAGAATAGTGTAGAAAGCATGTCTCTTGGGGTTCTTGAAGTTGCCTAGATGGAAGGATGAGAGGAGGAGAAGAAAGCAACTAAAGAAATTGTGCTTATGAATTTTGGTAGCATGAAAATGATATGAATCTTTTTCCTCACACAAAATGAAAAATCCTCTCTTCACCCCTCTCTAGTGGCCGGCCCAACATCTCAAGAATGAGATTGGAGAGAGAAAAAGAATGGCACCATATTATGTATATCATAATAGAATGGAAAAATAAGATAAGATAAACTTCACATCTTTTCTCACTCATCTCACTAAACAAAACCATCAAGTGAAAAGCCATCAAATGGATAAGAAAGGAATATCATGATGAAGCAAGTCTCATCATAATCCATAAGTGCAAGAAAACCCTCCACAAAAGAGTTATTTGCAAATTGCAAATAACCCCCTCCACCAAAAGTCCGGCCGAGAAGGAATGAAGGAAAACCGGCCGGAACAGAATGCAAACTGGCAACTTCAGAAAACCGATCCCGTAATAAATTACAGGAAAACCCCACTACTGCAAATACATGCCCGCATTTGTATTCGCACTGAACACAAATGCAAAGAGATAAAACTACACTATCTAAAACTAGAATCCGGCTTAAGCCAAAGCCGGCTAGTAAAATCTGTCCGATCACGATCCGTGCAATACCGCACGTATCTGATCGAACCCTGCCATATCTCCATACGGCCTCTACAGCGTTTCGCCCGAAACTTGAGTAACTGTCTGTGTGGTGGACTCTAAAGACTCGTCAATACTGTGGCTGTGGATTTAACCACTAGCACGTCAGAGGTATAAGCCAATACGTGACGGGCCACCAGGTATTGACCAAAAGGGACGTCGATGAGCGAACTCATCCTGACACCCTACTGAGCCTGTCAGTGACAATATCCGTACAGTCCGGTCCGTTCGTCTATGAGTATCGCATGGCGGGCCTAGGGGGTTGGTAAAAGTCAGACCCCCAAAAGCGGTACAAGTCGTGTCGGAGTGTAGCCCAGAACACCCTGAGATACTACTGGAATACCTACCAGCAAATCTCCTGCCTTGGCCAAGGACTTTTCATGTTCTGGCTCTCCTAGACACAGCACGACCTCACCCCCAAAACCGGGAGAGACGAACCCCTGAAGATCCGCTCACTGCCTCCATGTGGCTCGGGACTGTACCCAACTAAAACCTGTTTGCACGACTCCTTTGAGCCGTGGTAGGGTAGTAATCAAAGTACAGTGGGAACTCACACGAGACAAATGACGATCTCAGGTCGATGAACTAACCTGTACACATGTCACCAGGGAACTGCCATCTGACGTCTGGTATAATCCCAACTAGCAGGTTCCCGGCGAGTCCTGTCCGGTGTACTCATAACCCAATGAGCACCTGTATACATCTTAGGTGAACCAACTGACACCAGTGGCTTGTGAGACCGGCCACCGCCCCTCGTCGGGGTCTCGACTGTATACACTAGTCTACTAATGGAGTATCGATGCCCTGTCTCGAAACTCCTACGACTAGGGACCTTTTAAGGATATGCTTGTAGACCCCCAGCTCCCACTTATATGATCGCCCTCATACTGCTGGTGGTCAAGCAAGAATCCTAGGGGCTCTATCAACGTGTAATAGCGACGTGTCATGTCACCTAAAGCAGTACACGATGATAAAGGTAAACCAGATAGCATACTATCATCTCGAGTAAGACTGTCCTACCGGGATAGGTCCTCCCCTCAATCATTGCAATCACGTGCCTGTGATCCAATAATTGACTCTGAGGGCACTATCTCCAACACCTCTTATAAGCACTTTCGTGACACCATGATCTATGGACGAGATACAATTTCGATCAAGGATCTCAAAGAAAAATTGATGAACAAGAAGAAGATCGACAAGGAGTTAACTTCTAACGAAGGCGACAGTCCATCTTCAGGCTTATTTGTTCGAGGGCGAGTGGAGAGGAGAGATCTGGAAATTAATAGGAAGAATTCAAGGTCGAAGTCCAAGAATAAGAACTTGACCAGTGTTCATACCAGAATATTGCATTTAATATCGCCCATTCTTACGCTCGTTTGTTTATAGGTAGGTGCTTTTAATCCGTGTTTGCTACATATTTACAAGCTACAGGTTCCTAGTCCAAAATAACGCAATTGATACAAAATCTCCACTGTTACGCCAAAATACAAAACATCTGTTGACAGCAGATAAAAGCCGGGTTCCGGTTATCCGTATCCGTCCAGTGCTGCGTACCGGTTCCAGAGACAAAACATATGACAGTGGTCATTCGTGTCTCGGACAAGCACAGAGCACGAGGGGGGCAGCACAAGAATCAATGGGTGCACGGAGCTCGAGGGAGAAAAGGTCAAAAGTATTATTTTTGATGCCATTTTGGACCGTTGCAAATCTGAAACAATTGTGGAAGAAATTTGCAATTTGGTACATGTAGAACAACATAAGATGACAACACAAGGAAACCCAGAAAATTCGAGACCACAATTCCACAAAACGCCGCCAAATGTGGGTTTCCACGGCGGATCCGCCGCGGTTTTGTTTCATCATCTGACCAAATTTTGGGGTAGCTTTGTCATTTCATTTGGGGCCAAAATATTGCCCTAGCATTTCAACTCTCCTCCTATAAATACCCCGGTTCTGAGCCATTGTAAGGGATCAATTCTTATGCCCACTTTTTGTTCGGATTTAGCTTAGTTTCTTCTTCTTCTTCATTCTTTCCTCCATGAAAATTGTAGTGAGAGCTTTTTGAGTGGATGATGAAATGAAGATGAGGGTTATTTTGTATCATTCTTTTGCTTAGCTTCCCCTTGAGATCTTTGCTTTCTCTTGATCTTTCAACCTCTTCATTGAGCTTGAAGGTTTAAGGGTTGGTATTTGATCTCAAGGGTTGTATCATTTTGGAAGGAATAAAGTCTCTTTTGTGCTTCATTTTGCCTTGGGTTTTTAGGTCTCTCTTGATCTTGCAACCTCTTGATTGAGCTTGCAAGTTTAAGTTTGGGTTATTAAACCCATGGTGTGTAACTTGTTCCATGGTTTCTAGTTCTCTTTCTTGCTTATTTCTTTCTTACTTTTTATTACTTGCTTTACATTCATGCTTTACTTTCATGCACTTAAATTTCATGCACTTTTAATTACTTGCTTGTAATCTTTTCTTTTCTTTGTTTATCTTTTCTTTTGCTCTTTTTGGTTCGTTTTGTGAATGGTTGTAATATATTGTTGTTAAGAATAAATACAATATTGTAAGTTAAGGTTTCTGTAATACCCAGCCCTTGTTGTACGCCTATGTTTGTATTTCTTTCACCTATAATTTGTATTGATAATTATTTGATTATTTTAAAATTTTCCCCAACCTATTTTAGTTCTCCACTCTTCTATTTCATTTTTGTTCCGGCCCAACCCACTCTTTTCCCAGCCTTTTCATTCTTTCCCATTATTGTTTTTATTGATTTTTCTCCCGGCCCGGCCCTCACTAATTTTCCTTCACAATTCTTTTATTTTCAGGCCGAGCCCAGTTCTCAGCCCAATTCCTTTTATATTTTGTCATTAATTAATTAAACTACTTTGGCCCGCCAGCCCCTATCAGCCCGGCCCTCATTCTCTTCTCCTCACAAATCTTTTTTTAATTCCAAAACTCAGCCCGACCCGTTTATTCTATTCCATTTAATTCTCTTTTTATTTGCCAGCCCTATTTCCTTTATTCCTTCTAAATTACCAGCCAAAACTCCTTCCGGCCCGCTTTCCTTTTTGTTCTCGGCCCATGCCACACCCCCATTTTCTAAATTCTTTAATATTTCAAATTCCCTTATATTTTTCCACTTAAATCATCTTTAAATTCTAAAATAAATTTCCACTAACACCTCTTAATTTTCCCCCATAAATTTCCATTAACCCACATCTAATCACTCCATTACTTTCCATATTAAATTTTACTTTCCCTATTTTTTTTTCAATTCACTTTTCTTACCGTTACCCTCTCTCTCCCTATCACTCACAACATTTATTCTCTCTCTCTCACATTAATTTCCCTTTTCAATTACGCACGTTACTCTCTCTCTCCTCTCGTTCTCTCATTCTCTCTCTCTCTCTCTCTCTCTCTCTCTCTCACACACGTTCACTCTTCCCCCTCTCTCATTTTCCCGCTCTCTCTCTCTCTCTCTATCTATCCCACTCTCTCTTTCCCTCTCTCTCTCGAACTCGCGCCGACGGCCGCGCGTCGCAACCACCGCCGTCTCCTTACCGCCACCTCCTCACCGCCGCTCGCCTCCATCTCGTCGTCTCCACCCTCACCCTCAACCTCGTCGCACCCACAGACCCAACTACACCCGAGCCGACTCCCACCTCACCGCCGTCCAACCACCGCCGTCGCCCCTCACTGCACGCTCAACTCGAGATCCCATCGACCGGCCACCATCTACAACTCCAGCAACCACTGCCCGAGCTCCTCACTGCGCGCCAGCCACCACGCCATCGCCGGCGCTCACCAGCCGCCCTCCCTCGCCACTGTGAGCCCCGTTTCCAGCTGTGGCCTCCGCGTTCTGAGCCTCCCATCATCTCCAACCCGAGCAACACCCTTACCGGCCAAACTCCAAGCCTCGACCACTGCAGGCACTCCGACTATGACGACGAGCCCCACTGCCTCGAGCCGCCTCGTCAGCCCAAGCACTACCCCAGCACTGGCCATCCGAGTTCACTCACCCCCACTGCAACCACGACCCCAAGCCCTGCGCAGGCACGCCCTCACCTGAGTTCGAGTCCTCAAGTCGTCGCCAAGCTTCTACGCGTCACCTCGGCCACCACCTATGCACATCTCGACCACGAGTTTCCCCTCAGCGTATATCCCCTACTCCGGCCAACCTACGCTGCTCACCGCTGCCCAGAACAGATCAGAGCTCATACCGAGACGTTGCCGTCGCCGTTCGTCGCGCGTTCGTGGCGTTACCGTCACCACACAACCCCGAGACACTCTCAGGCAAGTATTCTACTTGCTTACATGCTATTTATCTAGGTTACAATTGTTAAATACATGGATTATAATGTTACAAGTTTAAAACCATTATGTGCCGTAACTGTTCGATGCTTGTTCCCTTAGAAAAACATTATCAAATTTGACGGAACTGGATAAATTACATTGGCTCTGGTAGAGATGGTTAATGTGTGCAAATTTCATTAGAAAATACGACTGTTAAAGATTAAAACGACCACCCCCAAGTTTGACCGTAAAACCGTAATCCTGTTGTATCTGAAAATCCTTAAATTCACCATAAATCATACACATATTAGAATGGTGCGTTCGAGGGCTCAAATCGAAGCCAACTCGACGAACTTTAACCCTATGCTAGTTTCCAGACATTTCTGTATTTAAACTGTGATGATATTCGGATCGGAGTGCGACTCTGGACTGCAGTCCAGAGCGACTCCAGTCACTGCTTGCTGTTCCGTATTGGATACCACAGGTGTTCCTTAACTCGTAGGTTGCGGAACTCCACTGATTATTGTAGGTAACTCTGTTATCTAGACAACACGATTGGTCTCATTCTGTTTCGTTACCGTTTGATATTTAAACTGTAATTTAGAACATCGGGACACATAACAGTCCCAGCAGATTCAGAATTGACATGTTAATATTAAACAGAGTATAACTCCTAATGTACAGACGCGATTGAAGATCCGTCTGTTGTGTTGAAAACCTTACTGAAAACCCTATAATTCATCTAACTGTAGCGTCGCTAAATTATGATCCCAACTGGGATTAAAATGCGTTGCGAAATGGATTTCTGATTCTGAAACCGGATTTCCAGCCGCGTGCGCTTAAAATGAAATGGTTATAACTAATGATCCTGGAACCCGATTGGCTTGAAATAAAATTCTAGGGATGGATAACTGAACATACTAATTACTACCTGTTTATTGTTTCGCTAAATTATATACGTACTTTTCATGATAAATCGTGCAAGTGAAAGAATGCTGTTTCATAACATCCTCATCACGTTTATATACTTGTTCACGCATCATATCATACCCATATCATCGTATTGATAACCTAGTGGCATCGTGCATTTACCCAGTATTAGATTTTAGTGGTGATTGTGGCAAGTACGTCAGTGTTCGTGTATCCGTGATTAAGTGAAAGTGATACGTACTTGTGCACAATCAGTGTCCCTTTTATTCTATTGCATTGTCGACGTCTGTGGGATGCGTGTACGTGTGACTATAAGTGGTATGGGACACTTATGGAAGCGCTTGCACGGGTGTCACAGATAAGGCATCCTACACTGCCATTTATCTTAGGTATTAGTCGGGACGTGCTTGATGGAGGTCCTGCCTCCAGTTCTCGCGCAGACTTGTCACGGATCGATTAGTATTTAGGGTTATGGTTAGCGTATGATGTAGACCACGGGGTGTGGGGTAGTTTAAGTGTGAGTTCAACAGAATCTCGGGAGTCCCATGCCGGCTTATATATTTAGGGAGTTATATGGAGATTTACAGGGTACGTGATATATACACCGTGATATTCTTGTTACATGTTGGGCCCGTGGTCCCTTGCCCTTGGGTTCTACCCTTGGGTGGAGGACACTCGCGAGTGGTTGACTCTCACACTTGGACTGACGATAGGCTTAGTGACCTGTACAGTGAGACTTAGAGACTGATAGGGATACTGGCATTTTATTCATGATGTACTGTGTGGCATACGTGACATATCGTTATACTGTTTTACTATTCCGCTGCGTTGATTACTGCACATTCATATACATGCTGTCATTGATTTACTGTTATTCATATTCATTACCACTGTTAGAACTGTCGCTTGATTTCATATATATTATATTGCTATTGTGTCGCTCTGACGACCTGAGTATGCATGCTCAGTATGAGGAGAAGATTTAGCTTGGATCAGAACTAGACGTACTTCACAGACTTCTTGACTTGCTACTCCGAGTTACTTTCGTTTGTTCCATTTCAGGTCAGTTTATATTATTGTATCTTTCAGTTACTGCATTTCTCATTACCTGCGCATCGTTTACTGTTTACCATGATAAACTAGAAGCCGAAGTGTGACTACGGCAGGACATTCCCTTGGCCGTAGGAGCATGGCTGGCCTTGTCTACCCCTCGTATTCCGTATTTTGGGAAGCGGGGCGTGACAGTTTCATTCCTCATTTTCTTTTCCCGTTATTTTCCTTTGAACTCCGCCCAAACGTTACGCGAGCGCTCCGTTAGGCACCCTACCCTACCAAGGTAACGGTGATTCCTAACCGCGACCGGTTGCGTTCAGTTTGGCCGGAGGCGAAAGCAAGAGACAAGAACGGAAGGACAAGGGTAAATAAGCCGGATTCCATGAATACCGTGCTTAAATCCCCTAATCCATGTTGTTGCCGATTGCTCTAGCTTCAATTGGTCAAGACTCGGCTCAAAAGTTTTGAATGCGGATTTTCTTAGCTTACACTTTCGTATCTTTTTCTTAACAACTTTATACTTGCATATAAAACACATAGGTTGGATTTGAACAAACATATACAAATTCTTCATTGACTCGTCTAAAACTCGAACGGATATACAACCATCTCTCTGTGGATCGACCCGAGCTCTACTGGCTAGCTACAAGCGAAACCGTCTTGATTGCGGTAATTAACTAAGCACGCAAAAAACTCTATCAATCAAATGGCGCCGTTGCCGGGGAGACGGTAGCGTATTTTCTTTCTTGTTATTCGGGTTAATATTCTTTTTGTATATATTTAAATTAAAAAAATATAAAATCTTTTTGTTATTTTTGATAATTTTTGTGTGCAAGTGTACAGGCTAATCTAGAGCAAGTACAGTAATCCAAAAAGAAAACAGAGGTTTTTATTTTGGAGAAGAAAAGAAGTGAAGTTCGTTGACCAAAGAAAAATCACGAAGTCAACATTTTGATCGTGGAACCGCGGTCAAAAGGTGCCTTGCGCGGCGGTTCCGCGGTCCTATTGAGGCCTCTGTGCCCAATTTTTTCTCCACCCCTTTTTCTTTTCTTTTATCTTCTCTGTGAATTCCACTATACTGTATTTTCTGCAGGTTTCTTTGCACAGATTGCGCAGCCGCCAAATAAATTTTTGTTGTTTTAGATTTTGTTTGTTTACTGCTTTGCAAATATTAATACGAACTTTAAGGGCCTTGAAACCAATCCAGATTGGGTGGGGATTTCATCACCCTTTCCAAGACCCCAGAAATCACAAAAAGCATATGCAATGACCATTATTTAATTAAAAAATACTAGACTCAGCCTTAAAAACGTCGCGCTCAATATGACAGAGGACTGGTTGTAGGCATCGGCCGTTTATCCTATCCTGACTTTGCGGTGTCTAGGCAAGTGTGTCTAAGGCAAGTGGTTACTTAATTAGGACCACTACTTACGTAGTGGAGAGCCTCCCACTTACCTGGCACTTACCTGGCCGCAATTGGCGGAGAAGAGGCGGTTTGAGGTCCTATTTCTAGCCCTTTGGAACAGTTAGGAGCTGTCTAGCTGACCTAGGTGACCTTAGATTTAGGTGTGTTTTTTCATATTGTGATTGTGCTTGTGCTTGTAAATTTTAGTCCCATAATTCCGTATTCTTTTAAACAAACAATTTTCAAAACTCCAAAAACAAATATTTTTCTTAATAAAAATAAAAAAAATCCACATTCTTTTTCCCCTCCTTTTCTCTTCCTTTCTTTCTTTCTCTCTTCATATCATGAGTACCCCACCTAGAAAAACTCTTGCCGAACTTTGGTATCCACAACCAGACATCACTTCTTACGGTTCTTGCTTTGGTCGAATTTCGAACGACCCCTCCATGCCCAAAATTTCACTGAAAGATCGCATAGAAGCATCTAGGACAAACACTTGCACTCCGCATTCCGCTTTGTATCAACCTTTTCAACCTCCCCCACCTGCTTATGTTGATACCCCTTTTGCAATTCGTCATTTGTCCATCGCTGAATATATTGAACAATCTCATAGCCGATCTTTCACTCCTTTCACCACTTCAAATTCTTGGGATCAACAATTCCATTCACCTTCGTATCCAAATATTGATCCTACCCCTGTCCAGCCATTCAATTCCTATCCATCCTACCCAACTTTTGCACCTTCCCTAGACATTGCTTCTACACAGCCTTTTGGGAGTTTCCATTATCCAAACAAGTTTGAATCTTTTACTGAAACCCCTTCACAACCTATGTCTAGTCTTGAACAGTCATTGGAAGACTTTAGGGTAGCGTCATGCCAACAGATGATGGATTTGAATGCATCCATGGCCGCCCTCATACAACCTACTGACCCGGTAGCTAATTTTCAACTAACTTCAAATTTTCCAATGTATGATGAGGCGGTAGGACAGGCTGAGAATTTGAGTAGTAAGAGTGAGTTGTACCCCCTTCCAAATCAAACCTACCCGTATGATTAATCCAAAAATATTAAGTTTTACCGTAATCAGAAACGGCGTCGCTTTGCAGCTAGCCGGTGAGTACGGGTCGATCCACAGAGATCTGTAATTATGTTAATGTGTTTTTACTAGTTGATTCCAAATGTTGTTTGGATTGATTAAATCTAAAACCTAGATCTATCACTAAACTAAATTAATCTAAATTAAAGTCTTGTTAGGGTTAGGTTTAGGGGAAATTTGGAGATTAAAGGTTTCCTCACCGCTTTCAATGCCTTATTTTTGATCTATTAGATGTTACGGTAATTATCAATGAAGTGGATTGGAATCTTTTGGGTAGATGTTTCTTCCTCTAGATTCTTATCCTTCCTTTATCGATAATTATCCTAACCTCCATGGAAAACGCGCGCAACCGGGCCTTTATACTACGGTGTCACCGTTACCTCGAGGGATAGGGTGCCGTAGGGAGCGGTTATGCGTGTATGCATGGAGTTCTAATTCTTGTGAAGGGGCATGAAAGGGGTGAGAGATCTCATCTCTCAAACCTTTCCCTAAGGCTAACCCTAACAAGCGAGGAGATTACTCGCTCATTAGAGGATGATAAAACATACTAATTAAAAGAGAATTAAAAACACAAAAATAAAATTACTTACTAATTTGATGGCTCCCTCCAAGCAAGAATACAGAACAGATCTGAATTTTATTTATTGAAAAGAGGCATAGGGTTTTACAATTTTTGATTACAATTTATAAGCAAACAGGAGAATTAGGGTTTCAGAGTCTCGCGCGTGTGCAATTATAGATATGCCCACGAAAAATCCCAACCCCTGCACCGACGCACCGACACGAGAAAATTCCACCGACGTGTGCACTTAATGGCCGCGGAACCGCGGCAATGATGGGCCTTGGGCCGCGGTTCCGCGGCCCTTTGGTGAGCTTAGCTCACCATCCTTCTGGGCTTTCTTTGTGGTCTTCCGAGCTTGTTATTTCTTCATCTCATTTCTCTGTTTGGCTTCTGGGTCTTCTACAGATCTTCAGTGAAAACTTGTGAGGACCTTTTGACCGTTCACTTTGACATTTCGGACTGCATTGCTGTATACAATTGTAAATTGTTCTTCGTGACTAGGATCCGTCTACTTGTTGGTCAAAAGTCCCTTTTCTGTATCAACTTTCGTCTTTTTCACTGTATTTGCTCCAAGACCCTGTATCCTGTAATATGCAACAAACGTGCGTCAAGAGTACCTGTTTATTTAAAAAACGGATAAGAATAGGGGAATGAAGAATGCAATATTATGGTCTGAACAAATACCCCCAAACTTATCTTTTGCTCGTCCTCGAGCAAACTTATTTTTATTCACTAAAATCCTAACCACACTTTCGCAGGGAAACGCGATTGCACTGAGCACGTCCAACAAGCCGTTAAACCTCTAGGTGTCCCTGGTAGGAGGAGTGTTGTCTCCTGAGGGTTTTCAGCGGATACTACCCACAAAATCCTATCAACTCGGCCCATTGACTTTTGTTCTCCAATAAGGTTTTCTAACAAGGAATTCTCTTATCTTTTGACTCGCAAATTATCCACCCATATTCTTCACACTTCCTCATTATTTAACTTAAGATCATATATGTTCTGCAGACCTACTTAGCTTTCGGCATCTCTTAAGTTTTCCTTCTAGGTTGCATCTCCACTTAGGAATTTTTATCAACTCTACTAAAGATACAAGTTCTATTCTTCATTCCTTTCTCTCATCTAAACTCCAATCACATATCCCCACGTGTGTGTATAGATCACCCCTACACTTGGAAATTCAAATCGAGCAATCGTACTCTCGTCCATTGTCCAAAGCACTTATTAATTCGTTAATTTTGAATTTCGCTTACACATCCTTCATGCGACTGTTAATACATCTTGAGGTACCAACAACCGATTACAAGATGCGTTAGCACTTTAAAGCATACTTCCTAGTTTTGCAATACCCAAGGCTTTTAGCAGTGACTCCCAAACCAGTTGGTCTAAGGCACTAAGTGATGAAGCACCCTCGCTAAATATTTTTCTATTTTTACAACCTTAAGTAATCACAAAAACCAGTGTCCATTTTTTTTTATTCACCTTTTTTCTCTCTCTTTATTTTCATTGTACTAAGGACTTTAGACAAGAGCAATTCAAGGTCTCTTCTACTATTCCAAGTTTCAAGGTGCGTGATTGTGCAAGTTGTAGGGTATACATTTTCAGAATCTAGGCTTTAAGCTAGGAGCTATTTTTCAAATTTATACTCTAATAAGAACATCAATACTCTTCCCTTGTTTAGACTTAGCCCAAGAAGTGAACCCAAAATTTGCCTATTTCTAAATAAACTACAAGGCATATACTTTCTACCGTTAAACTTTAAGGAATTTTATTTTTAGGGTTTTTAATTCACTAAGTCTAAGATCTAGTTGTTCCTATCTAGTTAACCTATATGTCAAACTCTAGTCAAATAAGGCCAAAATTGAATACAATTATTTTATAATTTTTCAAAATTTTTCAATTTTTATAGGTTTCCAAATAAGTATGCAAATGCAAAAATATGTACAAATGAATGCGAAGGAAGAAGACGTACCGAGCATACCCCCAAACTTGAACTTGACAGTGTCCTCACTGTCATGCTAAACCACGAGGGTTAAAATACCGGCACTTCCCTGCTTATTTATTTATAATTTTTTTATTGTTAAGAAAAACAAAAAATATATACAAAAAGGCCCTCCCCCAAACTTCATTTAAACTATGTTAGATATTACTGCCAAACTTTGCATAGACCAAAAGTCAACACCAACCAGTTGAAAAATTTATCAGTAAGGAGTATTGGTTGGTGGAAGAATAAGTTGTGGCGGTCCAAAAAGAATTGGGGAAGATAGAAGTGGTGGTATGGAAAGTATGGAGGTGAATAGACAGGAGGTGGTGGTGAATCAAAACGAGAATGCGAATGATCAGCAATCAGTGGAATATTGGCATTCTCGTAGCTTATTAAAAGAAATGGGGGTGGTTCAACTTCTAAAAGAGGAGGTTGACTAACCACAATATCCCCAAAATGTTCCTGTGGGTCCTCTATTGACTTGGCATCATCTATCAATTTCATATGATATTCAATTATAAGGGAACTGATCTCCTCGATATCCGCCACAGTCCAACCGAAAACTTGCCGCCTATCTTGTAAGACCATCAAAAGGGCGTTCTCTTGCTCAAGGGCTAGAGAGGCTGATATTATAATGGGAAATGTCTCATTTTCACCTATGTAAGCATATTTAAGGTGAGGCGGTAAGGACATGAATTCGAGTTTCGGAGGCGAAAGAATCATTGCGGAATCTACCTCGAACTCAAAGGACTCCAACACAGGTTCGAAATCATTGCAAACAACCGATTCGGATGGCTCAACTAACTCATCCACAAATTCAAACGACTCATATTCAGGCTGTGAGTCGTCATCATCCGAAAAAGTGAAACATTCATAATCCATATCGGTTGTGTCAACTGTGGTAGGCACAAGGAGGGACGCACTAGTGGCGTCAAAACTGTTTTCATCAAACAAGAATCTTTCAAGCTCGCAGTCCTCCTGCGTGATTTCGTGAATAGAGCAAACTTCTCGTGTACTAGTTTTAGGCACGGGGGGCAGACTTCCCATCTTATAAATATTGAACTCACTAGACATCTTCCCAATGGATAGAGTCATGGAGCCATTGCGACAGTTTATTACAGCATTGGAAGTGGCCAAAAATGGTCGACCGAGGATCACCGGAATTTGGTTTCTTGGGTTAGCAACAGGTTGTGTATCCATAACAATAAAATCAACGGGGAATATGAACTCCCCAACTTTGATCAACACATCTTCTAGCTGACCCCTTGGATGGGTGATTGATCGATCAGCCATTTGGAGAATACAACGAGTGGGTTTCAACTCTCCAACCCCTAATTGTTCGTACACGGAGTAGAGAATCAGGTTAACACTAGACCCAAGATCTAAAAGTGCTCGATTAATTTTCTTATCCCTAATTGTGATTGAAATCGTAGGACAGTCGGGGTCCTTTCGTTTTTGGGGTAAGGTTTGAGGGTGGTTAATAGCATTGCTCACTGCACTAGCCACTAGCACTTTCTTGGGTACTTGAGATGCCTTTCTCTTCGAGGTGCATAAGCCCTTTAAGATTTTCGCGTATGAAGGGACTTGTTGGATAGCATCCAAGAGAGGTATATTTATGCTAACCTGTTTAAATAATTCCACAATCTTCTCCACTTGTGCAGTTGGTTTATTTGGACTCAACCTATTTGGGAATGGAGCATTTTGAAAATTCGTTGAGTCAAATGTCTGTGGAGTAGAATGTGGAGTAGGAACGGATCCCGGTGTAGATGTGTTCATGTTGTGAGAAATGGGTCCGTTCGATCTAGAAGAAGTAGAGCCATGTGAAGGGTGGAGAATAGGCTCTAAAGAAAAAGGTGAAGAAGATAGTGAAGAAAATGAAGAAGGGGAAGATGACGATGGAGAAAAAGAAAAAGAAGAAGAACCACCGGCGGGGATATCATCACTAGTTCCCACATTATTTTGCAACACTCTTCCGGATCTCAACGTGGTCACAGCATTTACATTGTGATTGGAATATGCGTTTTGTGTATGACCGGGATTTGGCAATGGTTGAGATGGAAGTTTTCCCTTTTCTCTCTCGCTCAATGCAGCAGTTAATTGTGCAATTTGTGCCTCAATATATTTGATACTTTGATCGTGTGAAGCATTGTTATTCATCAAAGACTGAACATAATTTTCAAATCTTGCTGCGGATTCAGTAGATTGCTTGAGAAATGCATCTAGACTTTTTTCTAGCGAGATAACCTTATCATCATTTGGTTGAACAAAATTGTTCGTTTGATTTGTATAAGGTTATTGTTGGAAAGGTTGCTGGTTTTGAGTTTGTGGAGGTGCTTGTTGTTGTTATGGAGGAGGAGGTCTTTGAAAATTGTTATTTCCTTGGACTTGTTGATTTTGGTTCCAAGCGAAATTTGGGTGACTCCTCCACCCCGGATTATATGTCGAAGAGTACGGATCGTTTCTTTGTCGTTGCTGAAATGCAGCATTGACTTGATCCTGTCCTTGATTAGATGCATTATAAGGACACTCTTCGGTTAGATGCGATGGATTCGAACAACAAGCACAAACAGTTCGTGTGGGTAAAGCAGGGGCAGGAGAAGACGATGAGATTTTGGTCTCAATGGCTTCTAGCTTTTTCCATAAGTGCGGCCATCTCGGCCTTCATAGCAATCGACATATCTACTTGATGTATGCCTGCCTTAGATTGACCAACAGAAGAAGATGATGTGGTCTTGGTACTCTCCCACTGAATTGTTTGCTCACTAAGATCCTCAAGAAACTGCCAAGCTTCGTCGCTAGACTTGGAAAGGAAATGACCTTGACATATAGTTTCTAGCAACTGCTTCGTTGCCGAGTTCAATCCCTCGTATAATGTTTGGCAAAGTTGCCAACTTTCGATCCCATGATGAGGGTATTGAACAAGTAGGTCTTTAAATCTCTCGAAGCACTTCCAAAATGGTTCGGAAGGAAGCTGTGAAAATTGTATAATTTCGTTACGGATTTTAGCAGTTTTGTGATGAGGATAGAACTTTTTCAGAAAAGCTCTCACAAACTCATCCCAATTTCTAATGGAATGTGATGCGGTGCTATATAGCCACTTCTCGGCTAGGTCACTTAAGGTAAAAGGAATGACCCTTAGCCTTATAGCGTCATCACTTAATTGGGTCGTTTTCATCATAGCACACACATTTTGGAATTTATTAATAAAAATATATGCATCTTCAGATTCCAAACCATGAAATTTTGGCAGCATATTGATGAAATGTGGTTTTATTTCAAAGTTGTCCCCATTTGCCGGTGGGGGTGAAAGACATGTAGGTAAAGAAGTGCGGACGGGGTAGAAGAGATCCTGGAGCGCAACTCGTGCGGGCGCTACAACAGGCGGAAGATTCAGGTTATTCGCACCTAACGGAGGTGGAATCATTCCCATCGGTAAGGTATTGTTGGGGTCGTGTCCCGACATACCTTCGAAAGAAGAATTTGAAGGTGGAGGTAAGGAAATGGAGGGAATTTCGACGAAGGGTTCGTCGGTCGGGTACCAACGAAACACGGACTAATCGGGCGTTAGTATCCCTAGTCCAAAGTGACATACACTAAAGGAGTAGTGTAGTCAGAAAAAATAGAAAAACAGAATGTGGGGGTACGATAACGTCAATGGAGGGAAGTGATGGAAGTGAGTTGCAAGATTTCTTTAGCGACAAGTTGCAAGTTTTGAAAAGATTTTTCTTTTTTTTATTTTTTTATTTGAGAGTTTTGCAAAGAAGTTTTGAAAAGAGACTTATGACACAAATGTATCAACCACACATGCACATTCAGGCCTAGATCTAGGGTCACCTAGGTCTGCTAGACAGCTCCTAACTAGGGCTAGAAATAGGACCTCAAACCGCCTCTTCACCGACAAGTACGGCCAGGTAAGTGGGAAGGAACCACAGTAGTGGACCTAATTAAAAACCACTAGCCTAGACACCGCAAAATCAGTTATGATAAACGGTCGATGCCTATACTGGTCCTTTTCTTATTGAGCTCGATGTCCTTAGGTCTGAGTCTAATATTTTTTATTAATTGTGGTCAATGCAAATGCTTTAGGTGTTTTCTGGGGTCCTGGGAAGGGTGATGAAATCCCCACCCAATCTGAGTTTGGTCAATTAGCCCCTTAAAGTCCGATTAAATTATGCAAAACAATAAAATTCACTTGCAATCAAATTTTTAGCGCGGCGCAAAGAAACCTGCAGAAAATCTGTTATTTAGAAGGGGAGAGAAGATTTTTTAGCGCAAAGAATTCCTGCAGAAATTTTTTACAGTGGATATATTGTAGGTTGCAGAGGGGAGAAGGAGGAAACAGACCAGAAAATTTTGTGCGCTGACGTGGAAGCCAGAGCGCGGAACCGCGGCAGAAGTAGGGATAAGGCCGCGGAAGCGCGGTCGTATAGGGTGATCAGGCTATGAAAAAATTTGTGCTGCACCCTTGTACCACTCCTTCTCTGTTCTGATGTGATTTTTCCTGATTTGCCCTCTGTAAATTTTTAAATCCGCGATTCTTCGCTGTTCCTGCAAGATTCAAAAGATACACCCTTCAAACAGATCAAAATTGATAATTTTTTATTTATTTATTTTTATTTTCAGATTTGTTTTAATTTTTAAAATTTATATCAACCCGAAATTACACAAAAGAAAGATTACGCCATCCCCGGCAACGGCGCTATTTGATTAATCCAAAGTTATATAGTTTTACCGTAATCAGAAACGGCGTCGCTTTGCAGCTAGCCGGTGAGTACGGGTCGATCCACAGAGATGGGTAATTATCTTAATGTATTTTTACGAGTTGATTCCAAATGTTGTTTGGATTGATTAAATCTAAAACCTAGATCTATCACTAAACTAAATTAATCTAAATTAAAGTCTTGTTAGGGTTAGGTTTAGGGGAAATTTGGAGATTAAAGGTTTCCTCACCGCTTTCAATGCCTTATTTTTGATCTATTAGATGTTACGGTAATTATCAATGAAGTGGATTGGAATCTTTTGGGAAGATGTTTCTTCCTCTAGATTCTTATCCTTCCTTTATCGATAATTATCCTAACCTCCATGGAAAACGCGCGCAACCGGGCCTTTATACTACGGTGTCACCGTTACCTCGAGGGATAGGGTGCCGTAGGGAGCGGTTATGCGTGTATGCATGGAGTTCTAATTCTTGTGAAGGGGCATGAAAGGGGTGAGAGATCTCATCTCTCAAACCTTTCCCTAAGGCTAACCCTAACAAGCGAGGAGATTACTCGCTCATTAGGGGATGATAAAACATACTAATTAAAAGAGAATTAAAAACACAAAAATAAAATTACTTACTAATTTGATGGCTCCCTCCAAGCAAGAATACAGAACAGATCTGAATTTTATTTATTGAAAAGAGGCATAGGGTTTTACAATTTTTGATTACAATTTATAAGCAAACAGGAGAATTAGGGTTTCAGAGTCTCGCGCGTGTGCAATTACAGATATGCCCACGAAAAATCCCAACCCCTGTACCGACGCACCAACACGAGAAAATTCCACCGACGTGTGCACTTAATGGCCGCGGAACCGCGGCAATGATGGGCCTTCCCTTTGGTGAGCTTAGCTCACCATCCTTCTGGGCTTTCTTTGTGGTCTTCCGAGCTTGTTATTTCTTCATCTCATTTCTCTGTTTGGCTTCTGGGTCTTCTACAGATCTTCAGTGAAAACTTGTGAGGACCTTTTGACCGTTCACTTTGACATTTCGGACTGCATTGCTGTATACAATTGTAAATTGTTCTTCGTGACTAGGATCCGTCTACTTGTTGGTCAAAAGTCCCTTTTCTGTATCAACTTTTGTCTTTTTCACTGTATTTGCTCCAAGACCCTGTATCCTGTAATATGCAACAAACGTGCGTCAAGAGTACCTGTTTATTTATAAAACGGATAAGAATAGGGGAATGAAGAATACAATATTATGGTCTGAACACCGTACTAAATTGAATCACACATCTCCTGTTTTGAAAGTCTATCAAGTGTCCCAAATGATTTATTAATTGAAGATAGAATGAGTAATGAGTTGTGCGACTTCGTAGTGTTTGATTTACCCGATTGTTAAGGGTCTCTTTTGAGTGAAACCACACCCAAACATTTTGACCTCTACACCTCCACTTTAGAACCTGAATTGATTGATATCCATGCTTTTGTTGAGATGTCTGAGAATATAGATTTTTACTTGATTGAGGATATTGACGCTGGGAATATTTTGGATGATGAACCCGTAGATTTGGCTGAGTTTTTCTCTCCAATTCATCATCCCGAGTCATTGACTGTTTTTCCTGAACCCCATATGCGTCTGGATTTTGAAGATAAATGCATGGATGTGCTGAATTTTGAAGAAAATTTTGAGAATAGTTTTGAGGATGAACCAGTTTTGCTTGATGAGTCAGATTTCCCAATTCATCCTGTCTCTGTCATTGACTGTGTACACCCTCCAGAACCCTTAATCGACACCCTTCCTCAATCACTTCCCCTCATCCTTTCCATCGTTCCGACATTACAAGAAACCGTATCACTTTCATTTCATATGTCTAGTTTACCAAGTTCGGCGTACCCATGGTTTCTCACGAATCTTGAGGGATTTGACCCAATTTCTCGCCATATTGATAGATTAGTACAATCCATCTTTTCACATCGATCATTACAGATTGTACTAATTTATTCAATCCATTTCCACCCTCAAGTTCGAATTCCACTTCTTTCTCCCTTCCGCCATTCTTCTTCTTATATACCTAGACCGTATACCACTTCTATCTCCATACGGTCTCGCGTATTCTCCATCTCTTTTCTCTACGCCTTCTTTCACCAACCAGCACACTATCGCGATAGAATTTTTGAATGGTTGGTGCTCACTTTTGGCCTGTGTAAGGCCTTGTATAGCTTGATACTGTTTTTTCCCCCCGATCCTGAACTTCAATGCTTAACAGTGGAAACACTGTTTTACTTAAGTTTGGGGAGGACCTTTTATTGTATATATTTTTTGTTTTCCTTTTTGTTTTGTATATAATTTGTTTTTAGGGAGGCACCGACAATTTTGACCCTCTTGGTGTAGCCTGACAGTGAGGGCACTGTCAAGTTTAAGTTTGGGGGTGTGCTCGGTAAGTTTTTTTCCTTCGCATTCATTTGTATATTTTGCATTTGCATACCTTATTAAAAACCCATAAAAATCGAAATTTTTTCCAAAAAATATAAAAAGTTTGTCGTCAAGTTAGCTAATAGGGTAACTTAGATTTTTATTCTGAAAGTTTAGTTAATATGTTAGAAACAACTAAATCCTAGGCTTAGGAATTGAAAACCCAAAAAATAACCCTCATTCTGCTTATCCTTGGTAAGTATACGTCCTTACAATTTTTTTTTGAGAAATAGGTAATCTTGAGTTCAGTTCTTGAGTTAAGTCAAGATGAGGGGAAAGTATTAAAGTTTTACTGAAGGATAAGTCTGAAAAATAGTTTCTATTCTTGAGTTCAAATTTAGAAAGTATATACCCTACAAACTGCACTTACACGCACCTTGAAACTTGGGATAATAGAGGATACCTAGAAATACTCTTGCCTGAAATCCTAGTATGAAAGAAAAAACGGTCTTTAAAGCTAAACACCAAAAGAGCATATTGAAAAATATATCCGGTCTTGAAAAAGAAAATAAAAGAAAAAAAAGAAAAAGAAAAATAAATAAAGTCAAGACCTGGAAACTACTATTTACGCTTTAAGTTCACACATTCAGTAATCGGCCGTTAGTGCCTCAAGAAGCATTAAATGTCTCATGAAAGGTGTGTGAGCAACACCGTCCATCATTAATGTAAATAAGTAGTATTAGGTATTAGGGCAAGGGTACTATAGCTTGAATTGAATTCTGTTAGTTATGTATATGCCCTAGAGGCCATTGTTGTACATTTGATGTATATTATGATGGATGCTTAGATATATACAGAGAGGACTTTCTTGCTCGTCATGATAGTATGCTATTTGGTTTCACTTTATCTTAACATGTTGACTTGTATTGGTTTACTGTCTTTCTCTCACATGTTGATAAAGCCCTTAGGATATGTACTCGACTACTGGGATTATGATGAGATCATACTAGTGGGGCCATAGTAGTCGATGAGTACATCCTATAACTGTTCCTAGTCGAGGGTATATCGAGACAGGGCATCGATACACCAGAGTAGACTAGCGTATACGCATCTTGACCCATATGATGGGCGATGGATGATCCCATATCCATCGGTGTTTTGACATCAAGGATGGTGTACGGGTGCTCAGTGGAGACTGGGTACACTGGACGGACTCGCCGAGAACTCCCAGTTGGTGATATACCACACGTCAGATGGCAGTTCTCCGGTGACACTGGTACAGGGTAGTCTGTAGACCCGAGATCGTCATAGAGTCTTGTGTGATTCCCACTATGCTTTGATTTCCACCTTACCACGTCCAAGTAGGCGTGCAAAACGGTGGCTTTTGGGTACAGTCCCGAATCACATGGAGGCAATGAGCGATAGGAGGGGATTCGTCTCTCCCGGTATAGGTAGTTGATGTTGTGCTGTGTTCGATTGGCTATAACTGGAAGTCCCTGGCCAGGGTTGATATAGAGATTTACTGGTAAGTGTTGCTAGTAGTTTCTCGATCTGTTATGAGCCTCACATCGACACGACTTATCGGTTACTGGGGTCTGACGTATACCACCCCTAGACTTGATATGCGACATATCAGACGAACAGACCGGACTGTACGGGAGTGTTACTGATTGGATTCACAGGAGAATGGACAGGCTAGCTTTTTGATCTTCTGATCGCTCAATACCTGGGTGGCTGTTACGTTTAGCTGACCGCTTGCAGCTTGTGGGTGTTTGATATGATCATCACCTGCTACCGGCGTATTGACGATTCTTTAGAGTCCTACACAGAGGTTTCTTGGCTCAGGCGAAACGGAGTAGAGGCACATATATGATATGTGCAGGACCGAGGATAATGCGATATGAGATACCGTATTATATTCTTGTGATATTTAGATATGAATCGGGACATCGGATCAAGTGTTGATTCGATGAATCGGTACAAGATATATTAGCCGGTTATATTCGATATAGCCGGATCGTTGGATCAAGTGTTGATTCGATGATTTAATGTATAATAATATATATGATATATTGTATTACATTATCTAATATTGGCTCGCTTTATTATTTCATTTTCTCACTAAATGATACATTGATATATATGCGATATATGTTAATTGTATTATTTTCTTTTGTTACAAATATATAATATATATGTGATATATATTATTGTGACATGATATGATTTATTATTAAACATGTTTAAGGATGATTAAATAGGATTAGGGTTTGATTAGGGTTAGCTTCTTCTTGCACATTCTAGAAGCTTTTCCTTTTGTCTTGGTTAAGATATTATGATTGATACTTATCCTTAACCTAACCAAACCCTAACCCTAGTTTATTCTCTACAACTTCTTAGCTACTCATCCTTGACCATGGTTGATATATCAATCATATAGATTTCTTTTCTATTCATCACAAAAGGATTATCTTTTTCATTCTCATCTTCTTCTCTCTTGAGTTCTAAAAAGAAAATACTTACTAGTTAATTCTTTAGTGATGATTTCAAGTGAGAAAGTGAATAAAAAGAAAGCATAAATACTACTCCCTCATCCTCATCTCATCTAGCCCATGAGATTAGGGTGTTCATCTCTTTAGAGTGAGAAAGCTTGGGTTTTTGCAACTTCGACGTAGATCATCGGAGATTCGGAACACTTCAAGCTAGCATGGATCGTTCGAGTCGTGGAGCCTCTCTTGAGTCCGGGAGATCCTGGATCGCGGCGAAGGGACTACTACTCGGAGCTTGTAAAGCGAAGGAGCGGACTACAAAGGTTGTAATCCCTCACACTTAGCTTTAAAGATATCATCTTGCATGCTAAACCCTAATAATCTAGCAAAGATCCCATCTTTGGGTTGTTCGGCACGTCTAAAATTTTATCCGGGCATGTTTGATGCCTTATGAACCTTTACAAGAGTGCCTAGGAACCCTACAGTGGTATCAGAGCTACTAGGCATTGGATGTCGACCTATGGGGGGTTCTCACTGTGTGACAGTGTGGCGAAGCATAGGCTCTTACCCCCAGGGTGTCCCGAGACCGGAAGGTGTTCCGGCAGGTTGCAGTCCTCGCGAGGGGGCATGCGTAAAATGTAGCTGCTGAGGGACCCGTGGGTGCCACGGTGACCCCATTGGATGGGGTGGCTGCCTGACCTACAGTGGTATCAGAGCCTAGCTAGAGCATTAGGCGACATGTTTACGAAGTTAAAACTCCGATCGAACCCGAACCGACGAAATTTACCCCCTCTCTGGAAATTTTTCAAAATCTGGGGTTTTTCTGAATTAAAAATACCTGAAAAATACAGCAAGAAAAGATAAGAATTACTGTGAAATTCGTGCCTCTAATTCGACCACGTGTCCGCGGAACCGCGGCAAATACCACCCATAGGCGGCGGTTCCGCGGCAGTATTAGTGTATTAGGCACGGGTTTTTGTACAGTAATTCTTGTATCTGTATTTACTATTTTATGGGTATTTTTATTCTGACTCAAGTGTTGAGTATTCTGGGGTTTCTTTTGTAATCATAGATTCGATCGGAATATTTAAATTCGTTTTTATTTCCGGATATTTAGAAACTGTTAAACTATTTGAACGGATATCATTAACTCATTGTTTCCCGGTACGGCAAACTTTCAAGTGTTGAATTTTTATCGTGTTTAAATCTTTCGGAAAAATTGTACAAGTTAAGCAGTGGACCCTCTAGAAGACAACAAACCTTAACTCGATTATGTGACCGTCTTGAACTGCCTTTTGAACCTTCGGGTTTGGGGCAGTACGGCGTGCCACATGTGAGACGTTGGCTTGACCCTTCTACGGCTGGATCACTGGTACTATGACATATTCTGGGATTATTTGAACTCCGCTCAAGTGTTGAGCACTTTGGGAAATTTTGGGTATTTGATTATCTGTTCGAAAAGTTTAATACTGTCTATTTATCTGGAATGTGATACAATATGTGGAATTCATTGTGTTAGACATGAAAACTGAAGTATGTGATATTTCGGATTCATGATGTCTAAAGTGGTTGTGGATTCCAAATATTGTAGTTTTACACTTTCTTTTCTGTGACCGTAAGTGTAGTATGTAGTTGTATTGCCGGTTTTCGTTGCTATACATCGACGACGATCGGTGTATGCATACTTACTTACGTTGATGATATGAGATATTATGTGTTGCTGAGATATGATGTGCAGGATTGTCGTGATTGAATAGCCGGGGGTTTTATGTGAGATGAGAGTTTTATATTTTCATTCATGTAAATTCAAATGTAATGTAATATTCTTTTATTTGGGACACTTCCAGGTTGAGGTTGATGCCACCAGTGTTGTATATTATTTACTTTTCCGCATTAGGATGGACCCAAGGAGGGGAGCACAGGTGACCGGGTTATGGGGTTCAGTGGGAGGCCATCTCGAGGAGTCGAGACCGGGTCTCCTAAACTCCAAAATTGGTAGGGTCGCTTGCCGCTCTCGTAGGGGTCCAGGGTGTGGGGTTGGCTATTCATCGCGACTGTGGAATCCGTATTTTCTATTGTTGGCTAAGTACTAAATACGGACGTCCTAGTATATCCCACATTATATCTATGTTTCTGCTGCGATATCTGTGATGTGATCATTTGATATGTTCTGATGGATACAGTATATAGTATATATGATATATTATATAGATGTTACTTATGTTTTACACCCGCACCAGCCCTGTCCTGCTCTGTCGTTAGTTACCTAACCTTACGGTGCACGAGGGGACATCGAGACGAATGCGGATGGCATAAGTGTACGTCGTATTTATCTGTGATGCTTAGGAAGCATAAGCTGATGGGATTTTATTAATGAGATTAATAAAAAGAAAAGAAACCTAAAGATGTTGTAGAATCAAAACTTTATAAAAAGGGTAGCTACAGTTTTGCTTTGCACAGTGATATATATGATATATCCTGCACCTTATTCGATGGGGAAAGAGCCGAGATCCCTTCACCGGGAGTGACCTCTTTAGCGAAACTGGCAGATGCTACAAAACCCGGTTTGTCTTTTGATTGCTTTTAAAGTTTTGCTTTGCACAGTGATATATATGATATATCCTGCACCTTATTCGATAAGGAAAGAGCCGAGATCCCTTCACCGGGAGTGACCTCTTTAGCAAAACCAAGAAAAGCCTCACTTGAGAATGTGTACACCTAACAGGACTCGCCGAGAACTCCTAGATGGTACCATACCTATCGTAAAATAGCAGTTCTTTGGTGACACTAGTACAGGTTAGTCTGTAGACCCAAGATCGTTATAGTGTCTTGTCTGGCTCCCACTGTGCTTTGATTTCCTCCCTACCACGGCTCAAAGGAGTCATGCAAACATGTGGATTTTGGGTACAGTCCCAAGTTACATGGAGGTAGTGAGCGATAGGAGGGGTTTCGTCTCTTCCGGTATTGGGAGTTGATGTTGCGTTATGCTTGATTGGCTATAACAGCAAGTCTCTGGTCAGGGCTGATGAGATTTACTGGTAAGTGTTATCAGTAGTTTATCAAACTGTTATGAGCAATACATCGGCATGACTTATCAAGTTACTGGGGTCTGAAGATTCCACCCCTAGACTCGATATGCGACATATCAGACGAAGAGAGCGGACTGTACGGTAAGTGTTACTTATAGGCTTCATGGAAGTTTGGACAAGCTAGCTTGTTGATCTTCTAATCGCTCAATACCTGGGTAGCCGTTACGTCCAGCTAGTACCGCTGACGGCTTGTGGGTGACTGATGTGATCACCACCTACTGCTGACGTATTGACGAGTCTTTAGAGTCCCACACAGAGGTTTCATAGTTCAAGCAAAACGAAATAAGGCACATATGCTGATATGTGGGGGGTGGGCCTGATTAAATATGAGTATGTGATACCGTATTCTAATCTAGCGATAAATGTTATCGGTCAGGTTATATGTGATATAACCGGATTATTGAATCAAGTGTTGATTTGATAATGTGATATACAGATAAATGATATTAGTTGTTATATGTGATATAACTGGATTATTAAATCAAGTGTTGATTTAATAATATGATATATATTTATATTTGATATAATTATATATTAACTAATATTATTGCTCACTATTTATTTTCTTTTCTTAATATATATATATATATATATATATATGTATATATGATATATGTATATATATATATATATATATTATATGAAGCATGGTTGGATTTTCTATTTTTAGAAAATAGAAAAAGAGGTGGAAAACGAGGAGATATTTTGAGTATGGTGCTGTAGGTCTACGCCAGCTCTTCGGCCGTCAATCCGAGGCCAAATGCGGAACAAAAACTTTTATGAACTTGGCGCTAATATAGACTTTCACCCGGATCGTGCCATTAAGACTAAATTAAAAAACTACAAAGATATTAGAATGGCTATACCGATCGATTCGTGTCCTTCGGTCTTTAGCCATCATTCCATGCTCCTCGCGGCATCTCCGATCTCGCTCGATCTCCGGTCTCCTCGTAGAAGTGGCACCACGTCAACGAATCTTTATACAAGCTTCCGCTTCAAACTGAAGCAACTCGGACATGAAGTTTGCTAATCGACATGTCCAAGATTGAAGTTGAGAGAGTGTAGAATACTTTGTCTCAATGCACCCAACGAATCGGGTGAAGGTAAATGAAGTTGCCTTTTTGGGAATCGATGAAATGAGCAATGGAATTTGCAATGAATCATTTTCCCACTCAAAAAAGGGGTCGGCTCAAAAAATGGGGGGGGGGGGCTGAATTGTGCTCGGCCAAATAGTGGGAGGGGTGAGCATAAGAAAAGTCAAAGGTGACCATTACCAAAATATCATCACAAAAGATCTAATGGAAATATCCTTAAGTGTACAAAAGAAATTAATGCAAAGGATGAGTCATGAATACACCTCACCATTCTAGAAGCACACTCAATACAAATGAAACCCACACCATCATGATTTCAGCCAGTACAAAGAAGAATGGAATTTTGGCCAAAAATGATACACAACTATCAACCATTAATTAAACATTAAAACTAATGTTTAATCAAGCGGAGAAAAACTGGTAACTTCAAAAGCAATCCCATAACGAATTATAGGATTACCCCACAACTGTATATACATACCCGCATTTGTATTCCGACCGAATATGAATGCAATGAGACAAAAATATTCCTACACAATATAATATTAGGATTCGGCTTAAACCAAAGCTCACCAGTATTATCTGTCTGAACCATGA
The DNA here is from genome assembly GCA_030015575.1 of Agapanthus africanus. Taxonomy (NCBI): domain Eukaryota; kingdom Viridiplantae; phylum Streptophyta; class Magnoliopsida; order Asparagales; family Amaryllidaceae; genus Agapanthus; species Agapanthus africanus. The sequence goes on along the minus strand of CM057349.1, from coordinate 84,377,016 downwards.
CACGTGCACAAGTGCACGTGCATGTTCGAACCCTGCCATAAAACCATACGGCCTCTACAACGTTTTGCCCGAACTTGGAAAACTATCTGTGGGGGACTCTAAACACTCGTCAATACCGTGGCCATGGATTTAACCACAAGCACGTTAGTGGTACAAACTGTACGTAACAGCTGCCCATGTATTGAGCAAAAGGGAAGCCGATGAGCGAACTCATCCTAGAACCCTACCGAGCCTATCAGTGACAATATCCCTACAGTCATGTCCGTTCGTCTATGAGCATCGCATATCGGGCCTAGGGGGCTGGTAACGTCAGACCCCCAAAAGCGGTATAAGTTGTGTCGGAGTGTAGCCCAGAACACCCTGAGATACTACTGGAATACCTACCAGTAAATCTCCTGCCTCGGCCGAGGGTTTTGTGTAATGGCTTTCCTAGACACAGCGTGATCTCACCCCCAATACCGGGAGAGACGAAACCCCTGTAGGGTTCCTAGGCACCCTAATGAGGTCTCACAAGGCATCAACCATGCCAATTTCAAATTTAAACGGTGCCGAGAAACCCTAAACTACGGATCGTTGGCTAGATGTCTAGGCGAAAAAACAAACTAGTTAACAACTTAACTAAAGTTTAAACGGAAATACAACTTTTGTAGATCCGGTGCTCCACCTCCATAGCTCCGCAACGAAGTCCCCTCGCTGTCCAAATGAATTCCCGGGATCTAGCGTCGGCTTCGTCGGAGATATGGCGAGCTAGGTCGTCGATGTCCATGTCGAAGATGATCTACGTCGAGGCATCGCTAGATCAAGCTCCACCTTCACCAAGCCATGAAAACTTGTGAAGGAAACACCCTATACAACTTGGCAAGAGGTAGAGGATGAAGAAATAGGAAGTGGGTAGACTTTAGTTTTGGATTTCTCACTAGTTTTCATCACTTGCCATTGGAGTAGCAAGCTTTCTTCATGGAAGAAGAAGATGAAGAAGAAGAAGAAATGATGAAGATAAAAAACCATAATAAAATCAAAAATGATCTTATCATAATGCAACCTTGGGTGAGACTTAACTCTTGTAGAGAGCAAACTCTAGTTTAGCTAATGGTTAGGTTTTAAACATAAAACAAAATGGTTACAAATTCAAAGCATCATGAAGTTTCCACAAAAGACAAAATTAGCAACCATTTCATTTTAGCCAAAAGAAATAAAGAATATAAATGAAATGAATAAGTGAATACTTTAAAACCATAACCATTAACCTAAACATGGTTCAAATCAAACATACACCCAAGTTTGCATGCATCATCAAACATGATACAAACTAGTGCACAAAACTAAATCATATATACAATGTGCACTTCAAGTGAGAAAATCCATCTTAAGTGAACCAATACTAGTTAATGTAAAGTAATATATCAAATATATAATTATACATTAAATCATTAAATCAACACTTGATTTAACGATCCGGTCATATCGCATATAACCGACTAATATCCAATGTATCGATTTATCGAATCAATCTTCGATTCGATAACTAGGTTATATCGCATACAACCATTCGACACATTGTTCGCGAGAATGAAATACGGTATCACATACACGCATTACTCTCGGTCCCGCACATATCTCATATGCGCTCCTATTTCGTTTCGCTTGAGCCAGGAAACCTCTGTGTAGGACTCTAAAGACTCGTCAATACGCCGGCAGCAGATGATGATCATATCAAACACCCACAAGCCGCAAGCGGTCTGCTAAACGTAACGGCCACCCGGGTATTGAGCGATCTGAAGATCGACGAGCAAGCCCGCTCACACTCCAGTGAATCCAACCAGTAACACTTACCGTACGGTCCGGTCTGATCGTCTGATATGTCGCATATCTCGCCTAGGGGTGGTAAACGTCAGACCATAATAGCTCGATAAGTCGTGTCGATATGAGATCTATAACAATTCGAGAAACTACTGGTAACACTTACCAGTAAATCTCAGCAACCCTGGCCAGGGATTTCCTGTTATAGCCAATCGAACACAGCGCAACATCAACTCCCTATACCGGGAGAGACGAATCCCCTCCTATCGCTCATTGCCTTCATGTGATTCGGGACTGTACCCAAAAACCACCGTTTTGCATGCCCTCTTGGACGTGGTAAGATGGAAATCAAAGCACAGTGGGAACCACACAAGACTCTATGATGATCTCGGGTCAACAGACTACTCTGTACCAGTGTCACCTGAGAACTGCCATCTGACGTAAGGTATAATACCATCTGGGAGTTCTCGGCAAGTCCTTCCAGTGTACCCAGTCTCCACTGAGCACCCGTATATCATCTCTGATGTCAAACACCAATGGATTTGGGATCATCCATCGCCCATCTGTATGGGTCGAGAAGGTATACGCTAGTCTACTCTGGTATATCGATGCCTCGTCTCGATATACCCACGACTAGGGACTGTGAAGGATGTACTTATGGACTACCATGTCCCCACTAGTATGATCCACATCATAGTCCAGGTAGTCAAGTACACATCCCAAGGGCTTTACCAACATGTAACAGAGAGACAATCAGTATACACGTTAAGGTAAAGTGCAACCAGATAGCATACTATCATGTCGAGCAAGAAAGTCCTCCCTATATACGTCCCAGCATCCACTACAATATACATCCTATGTATAGTAATGGCCTCTAGGGCATACATATAACTAACAACCCCTGCCGATCCGCTCGTTGCCTCTATGTAGCTCGGGACTGTACCCAACTGTAAGTCCATGTCACGCACCCTATGAGCTTGCGGGGGGGGGGGGGGAATATATGAAAAACAATTATCAAAGCTTCGTAACACGGACTTGAGCACACGGATCGTGTCTAAACCATTACTAGCAAACTACGAAAGGTTTAACTATTCTGATTCGAAGTTATACCTCACGTTACTTGTCCTTCGGGTCTTCATCGCTATCCTCCACGCCTCGTAGGCTCTATAGAACGTCGGCACCTCAACGGCCTCCTCGAGTCAAAGACGATCCACCCGAGAGTCTATAGTCCGAGCTCCTATCTCGAATCTGAGATAACTACAGCTCCTAGAACGCTAATCTAGAAGTCCTAGAGGGTGTAGAGTAATGAGATGGATTAGTTAGTCACTTAAACCCTAGGTTTCTCAACTCATGAGAGCTATTAGGGTTTGAGGAAGAAGAAGAAGAAGTGAGGAGAGAGAAAGCTTTTGTGATAATGAAATGAATAATGTCTCATCTTAGAATAATATGAAGTATCAAAATATCATAACAAATATCTATCATAATATCTAGCATGCTTCATTTAATTCATTTGAGATGAATCATCTCATGAGTCATTATCCATTTAATGAAAACCTACACCTCATCTCTCCACCTCATTTGTTTAAATCCTAAAAAGAATTAAACACAAATGAGTCACCTTCTTCTAGAAGCTTCCCGACAAATTATGAGACTGCCCCTCCCATCCGTCTTTCCGAAAAACACGGATAATCTTTGACTGAATAAATCCATCTGTATAGTACTAGAATCTGGCTTAAACCAAAGCCCGCTAGTATTATCTGCCCGATCATAATACGTGCACAAGTGTACGTAAGTGATGGCGGCCCTGCCGTAAAACCATACGGCCTCTACACCTTTGGCCCGGTGCAAGGAAACTCTCTGTGTGGGACTCTAAAGACTCGACACTACGCTGGCAGTGGGTTTAACCATAGGCCGCAAGCGGTACTAGCTGTACGTAACGGTCCCCAGGTAGATGTCGATAAGAAGGACGATGAGTGAGCCCATCCGAACTCCAACTGAGCCTAATGTGACAATCTCCGTACAGTCCGGTCTGTTCGTCTAGGACTATCGCATATCGGGCCTAGGGGGGCGGTAAACGTCAGACCCCTAATAGCGGTATAAGTCATGTCGGAGTGAAGCCCATTACACCTTAAGAAACTACTGGAACCTACCAGTAAATCTCGCTTGCCCTGGCCAGGGACTTTGCGTAATGGCTCTCCATACACAGCGCGATATCAACCCCCAATACCGAGAGAGACGAATCCTGTCTAACCGCCACTGCCTCCAAGTGCTTCGGGACTGCACCCAACTACTACCTGTTTGCACGACTTTTTTGAGCCGTGGTAGGGTAGTAATCTAAGAACAGTAGGAACACACCCGAGGCGAAGTAGCGGTGTCAAGTCTACGGACTAAGCTGTACTCATGTCACCTGGGAACTGCTATCTGACGATGGGTATAAATCCAACTTGTAGTTCCCGGCGAGTCCTGTCCGGTATACCCGTAACCTAACGAGCACCTGCATACTATCTCCAGTACGACGTACTGATGGCTGTGGGACAGACCATCTCCCTATGCTGGGATAAGAAGCGTATACACCAGTCTACTCCGAAGTATCGATGCCCTGTCTCGATAATCCTACGACCAGGGACCTGTATAGGATGTTGCTTATAGACTACCCAGCCCCCACTAGTGTGACTGCCATCACAACGCTGGTAATCAAGCAAAGATCCTAAGGACTCTACTAATATGTATAAGCGATACGTTAACAGAAACATATGCACATATTAAAGTAGACACAAACCAAGTAGCATACTACCATTTTTAGCAAGACTGTCAGTACAACTGTGAATATCCCAAGGTTCCATTAAGTAATATACAAACTAGTATGATACAGTAATGGCATCTAGGGCATAAGCACTAACAATCTCCCACTTGAACTAGGGCCATGTACTGGCATATCGCAGACCTATCATCTCGAATAGCCTCTCGAACTGCGTCTGAGGAATGGCCTTTGTGAATGGATCAGCAGTGTTATTCTCTGTATCTACTCTCTTTACCTCGATCTCCAGGCGATCTATGATCTCCCTGATCAGGTGATACCGCCTTAAGATGTGTCTGGACTTCTGATGGGACCTGGGTTCCTTCGCTAAAGCTATAGCGCCATTGTTGTCGCAATATAGAGGTATTGGATTAACACTGGTAGAAACCACCTGAAGTTATGTGAGGAACTTCTTCATCCAGACAGCTTCTTTTGCTGCATCGCAAGCAGTTATGTACTCCGCTTCCATCGTTGAGTCAGCAACGGTGTCCTGCTTGGAACTCTTCCAACAGACCGCCCTTCCATTGAGGGTAAAGACATAACCCGACATCGACTTGGAGTCATCCTTGTCACTCTGGAAGCTGGAGTCAGCAAAGGCCTCGATTTGGAGGTCTTTTCCGCCATACACCAAGAACATCTCCTTAGTCCTCCTCAGATACTTGAAAATGTTCTTTACTGCTATCCAGTGCTTCTCCCATGGGTTTTCCTGATACCGGCTTACAACGCTCAATGCGTATGCTACATCTGGTCTGGTACATAACATCGCATACATTATAGAGCCTACAGCAGAAGCGTAGGGTATAATCGACATGCGATCCCTTTCCAAATCAGTCTTGGGAGACATCTCTTTTGTCACGACCCGAAAGTACGGAACATGACCGGCACTTAAACTACGAACGTCTCGAGGCGTACGTAGTTTAAGTAAACCGAAAACCCAGAAATCCAAACCAAGAAAAGTAGTAGAGTGCAGGAAAAACCAACTTAAAGCAAGTAGTTTCAATAGCATAAGCCGTATTATGCGGTTTTTAAAAACATCAAAAAAATTTACTGAAAATTTCGGCAGAGTCTCCTTTGTAAATACTGGCTCCCAAACGGGATACAACATGAATAGTATACGAAATCAAGAAAAAAGAATCCCCAAGCGGGAGCTAGCTCTTCGTCAATTGATGGTCACAACCACACAAGCAATATAATATACAACGCCAACGGTGAGGATCAAAACTCAAAAGGAAACTCAAAACCACCAGAAATCCACAGAAATATAACGCGCGACTCTAAGGTCGATAAAATAACATCACTGGTCTCTATCTCAAAAATAAATACATGTTTGGTTGATGGAACTTCTAGATACAACAGAATAATGATATACAAGATATATAATGGGGGTACGATACAAGTAAACCCACCTACTAGCAAATCACCCGAAGGAAACTATGCCCGCAAAGCCGTAATGAAACCTGTACGGCAAACCTGCAAGAAACTGGGGCACAACGGGGGTGAGTTGCCAACTCGTGAATAGAAAAATATCTACGCACAGAAATCGCATAAATAACGCAACCTAGGTCAATGATCATAATATATCCTCAAATATATGAATAACACGTAGCCTATAACAAGGCTAGGGTAAATATCTAACCCGAGTGTAATCTCATGTGCCCGTGTCAGTGCCTCAAGTAGCAATATATCATATGAATGAGGTATGAATGCATAAAAATAGAATACATATAAATGAAGAACTGTTTTCATAATTTAGTGAGATTTCCTTTGTATTTTTAAAATGAGGTATCATAATGAAATCAGCATAAAACAGTGCCTAGCATCGGCACAAAATGTAATCCCAATATCTCGATATCTGTGTATCACAGTCTCTGTACCTCAATATCTCGAAATCTCAATGTCTCAATCACAATATCTAGGGCGCCGTCAGTCCAGACCGGCCCCTACCATCCATCTCAAGACCACGACGGTATCCTCCGGATATCCGACGCGTCGGATAAAATCACCGGTAGGTAGTGCTCCCCTGCCAGGCTCACATCGTCATCATCACACGCTTCTTGCCCCGGGGTACCTTACCGGGTCCACCATGTATCCGAAACGGTTCATCCGTCTCCTCGAATCGGGTCTCGAAATCCATCAGCAAACTCATAGCGGACGACTCATACATCATGGGAAAAACCGCACTTTTTATTTAAGAAGAGAGAAATCAGTTTATATAAGTTTTGCAGTTTTCCCCCTAAATCCAGAAAATTTCATGGAAATCCGAATCCAAATCATCAATAGCATGTAAAAACCATGAATATAGGCATAACAATGAATAACAGTATGCATGAAGTGACAAGTAATAACTACAATGTTAAGCTGGCATATAAGGCAGGCACACTAATATCATGTCAAGTTACTAACTAACAAGCTAAGTCAAGCAATAATATTTTCTAAGGTGTACGTGACATGGCAATTACCGATGAAGATGTGTGTGAGCCGGCAAGTAAGTGTACGTGGTACATACGCATCATCGGTAATGGTGCTGTTGTCCTAACAATATGATATCAACATTGCAATAAGAAATTATAACATAAGTATGCGATGCGAAGCGAACCACAATAATAAGCGGGAGCTGAATACTAGACGCAACTGTAACTAACCTGCATTAATCTAATATAAGTCCTACAAATGGTGCCTTTTGAAATAACACGAATCATGGGGTTTTGAAAATAGGGGCTACGGTGTTTTTATGAAAAGATACGTCTTTTGAAATATCCGTAGGATCCCTTGGGCTGTCTTTTAAAATACCCACGATTCGTTAGTTTTTGAAATAGGTAAGAATCGAATCTAATCTAACAACTAAACTAAACTAAAGGGCTAAGCTAACAAGCTGGACTACAGGTAAGGAAACCGCCTAACATCTGAGTCGATCCATATACATACCTGTATATATATTAGTCGGTGATCCCGCCTCAATAATATCATATCCGATACCATATCTACAATCAGCCATCTCAAGTTAAGAGTGCGGATCAATCATCAAGATATAGCTCGTACGTAAATCCGTCGTACGGCATCCCCAAATCTGGGTACGGGTCAATATCATATTCCTCACACCATTCCTCTGGTATCCTCTTTATTCAAGATCATAGTCTAGGGTACTGACCTATGTCTAGTACAATACTAATATCCTCAATATACTCATGATCTGACTACAGATCGACAATCTCGTACAAACCGATACCGTCAGCACATAGCATCATCAAGGGTATACATCGCCCGATACGGCCTAATATCAATATCCTAGCATATCATGCCTCATATCACGATCACATGTCGACCATTTTATTTATAACACTATTCACCCGTATCGCCGCCCCAAGATCCGCTATAACACCAGGACGTACCTCAAGTACGAATCCTGCCATATCACCGATATCACAACCACAAAACAAATCTCATCGACTCAGCTCAATCCCAAGTATCATCCTCAAATCCGTATGTGAACACATAGTCCCATACCCATGTGAACACATAACTATAAAGAATCTCATGAGCACATATAAAAAGGAATGTATGCAAGTATGTATGTGTGTATGTGTAGTGTAACACTACCCTAGGGTTCGCAACACTAAAGTAATCCAACACACCAATATCCATCCTAACATCGTTATTAATCCCAAATAATATATACTAATTGTTGGTGTGTATACGCATCCGTATACACCACCACGGACTGCGGGGGTGCTATACGCCATCCACCCGACTTCTCCCCGTAGATATAAATCTACTCACCTGGTCCTCATTCGCCGGTGCCGACGTCGCCACGCGCTTGCTTGTCGTCTCGAAGTCCACATGGGGTATCTACATATCATAACGCACCATACCGCATTAAAATCCGACTCATGGCCACAATGACGCACGAATCCCACATAGGTCAAAACCTATGGTTGCTTCACAAATCGACCCAAAAACCCTCGATGTCGGCGTACAAACGCCAAACCATCGAGAAAGCTCCCAACACACTCATTTGTACAACTAAAAGCACTAATTATAATATAAAATAGCTTAAAATTCACAAAAACCCCAATTTCACTTAAAAAGTCATTTTTCCGAAAATCTAGCAAGCACAAATCACCGTTTTTGTACAAAACTCGATGTATAGACGAATCTAGTGTTAGTGTATATGCCCTAGAGGCCATTACTGTATCATACTAGCTTGTATATTACTTAATGGAAGCTTGGGATATTCACAGTTGTATATACAATCTTGCTCGAAATGGTAGTATGCTACTTGGTTTGTCTCTGCTTTAATATGTGCATGTGTTTCTTTTAGCATATTGCTGGTATACATATTAGTAGAGCCCTTAGGATCTTTGCTTGATTACCAGCGTTGTGATGGCGCTCGCACTCGTGGGAGCTGGGTGATCTATAAGCACATCCTTATACAGGTCCCTGGTCGTTGGACTATCGAGACAGGGCATCGATACTCCGGAGTAGACTAGCGTATGCGCTTCTCATCCCAGTGTGGGAGACGGTCTGTCCCACAGCCGTTAGTACGTCGTACTTGGGATAGTATGCGGGTGCTCGTTAGGTTACGAGTACACTGGACAGGACTCGTCGGGAACTGTTGGTTGGTAATATACCTATCGTCAGTTATCAGTTCCCAGGTGACATGAGTACAGCTTAGTCCGCTGACTTGACACTGTCACTTCGCCTCGAGTGTGTTCCCACTGCACTTTGATTACTACCCTACCACGGCTCAAAGGAGTCGTGCAAATAGGTAGTTTTTGGGTGCAGTCCCGAAGCACTTGGAGGCAGTGACGGTTAGACAGGATTCGTCTCTCCCGGTATTGGGGGTTGACATCGCGCTGTGTCTAGGAGAGCCATTACACGAGTAGTCCCTGGCCAGGGCAAGCGAGATATACTGGTAGGTTTCCAGTGTTATCTCAGGGTGTTCTGGGCTACACTCCGACACGACTTGTACCGCTATTAGGGGACTGACGTTCACCGCCCCCCTAGGCCCGCCATGCGATGTATCAGACGAACAGACCGGACTGTACGGAGACTGTCACATACAGGCTCAGTAGGAGTGCAGATGGGGTTCACCTCGTCAGTCTTCTTATCGACATCTACCTGGGGACCGTTACGTACAGCTAGTGCCGCTTGCGGTCTGTGGTTAAACCCACTGCCAGCGTAGTGTCGAGTCTTTAGAGTCCCACACAGAGAGCTATTCGCCTTTAGGCAAAATGAGTAGAGGTCGCATGGTTTTGCGACAGGGTTCGTTCGCATCCGCGCACTTGTGCACGTTTGCTGTCCGGACAGTTTATACTAGCGGGCTTTGGTTTAAGCCGGATCCTAGTATATGATTTGAGATTGGTTTTTCTCAGGGTATTCGTGTTCCTCGGATCACGAATGCGGGTGCGTATGCACAGTTGCTTGAGATTGGGGGAGAGGACCTTGTTTAGGGTTAATGGCTTTTGTCATTTTATTAACCCTATTGATTTTGTGTGGATTATAGTTAATTGATAATTAGCTTAATAATTGTGCATGGTTGTTGTTGACAATTTGACTTCATTGACTTGTTGACCTTGTTGACAACTTGACCATAATCATTTCATTTGGAAGATGCTCTTTGATCTTTGCAAAATTGAAATGATAATGGTCATGTCATGATTTATCATGACAATTTTCAAGCTAATTATCTAATTAAAATTATCCACACATATTAGTGAGAATGGCTCACTAATAATTCATTCTCTCATAATATTTCTCTCTCTTGCTCATCCTCTCCCTCAAGCTCTCTCCCTCTCATGTGTTGAGAAACAAAAAAGCTTGAGAAAAACCCTCTCTTGATCTTCTCTACTTTCTTCTAGGGTTCAAGTCTTAGCATTTCTTGCACTCTAGTTACTCCTAGCTTGGAGTTGAAGCTAAAGGTAGTGGCTTTCGGGTGGATCGTTCTTTGACGGGAGAAGACAAGCAAGGTGAACTCTTTCAACCATTCCAAGGAGCAAGGAGAGAAGGACTTTGAGCTCAAGGTATAACCATTCCATCACTTAGCTACTTTGTAGTTAGGGTTAGCAAGTTTATGTTTAGCAAAGATCCTTAAAGCATAGTCCTTGTTGCCTATAGTTGATAAAAATCAAATTTTTATTATGTTTTCCGCCTCCCCGTAAGCACCGGGGTGGGCAACACGGACTTACAGTGGTATCAGAGCCTAACTAAACCTAAACTAGCTAAGTAGTTAAGTGTAACGAAGTTTCGAAACCGAAAAACCCAAAAAACCAAACTTTTTCAAAATCCAAGTTTCTGTTAAAATTTTTTCTGGTCAAAATGAAAAACTTTATACTCCTAAATTCGGCTCAGGGTTTTATATGAACACCCAAGAAAAACGATGCAGTGATTCGTTCAAACCGCCGCGCTTCCGCCGCACGAGGTAGGCATGTGCCGCGGAAGCGCCGCGGTTTGTCGTCTTCTGTGCATCGTTTTTCGTGCAGTGTTTGTCTGTGTTGGTTTTGGGATTTTTGAAATATATTATATGTACCCAGATTTTCCAGAAAAGAAATTTCCTTTTGGGGTCCTATAATTCCGTATTTTTCGGAACTTCACTACACTTTAACTATATCGGTTATATCTGTGATGCTTGTATGTATTGAACGTCGGCTAATCGCTATAAGTCGATTAGTCGGGGTTATACATCTCTGTGATCTGTGATTGTTGGTTTGTGGATATGAATGGATTGGATCGTCGCGGGTGAATAGCCGGGTTGGATGTGAGATGAGCGTTATTTTTCTTTCATTCATTTGTAACATGTAAATTGATGTAATAATATTATTTGTATGGCCGCACAACCGGGTCGGGGTTGTAGCCGTCATTGTATAATTCTTTTTACTGTTTTTGCTCCTAGGATAGACCCATGGAGGGGGTGCACAAACTACCGGGTATCTCGAAGTGCCGAGTGGCCTACTCACGGTGGTGAGGGAGGTTGCTTCGCTTCGGGTGCTTGGCGGGTAGTTTGCCGCACCCGTAGGGGTCTTGGGTGGGATTTTGGCTATTCACCGCGACCGTGTAATCCACTTTGCGTTGCAGGCTCGAACGCATTGCGGATTCCTAGTATATCCAATGTATTCATCTGTGATCTGTAATGTCTATCATTGCTATATATTATATATAATAACTATTTAGGCGTTGCTTATGTTTTACAGCCGCGCTAGCCCAGCCCCCGCTCTGTCGTTAGTTAAGTAACCTAACGGGTGATGACGGGGCCCCGTGGCGAATGCGAATGGCATAAGCGTACGTCATATTTTGGTTGTTTTCTGCAATGGTAGGATTAAATGATGGGACACATTAAAAGAACTAATGCAAGAAATAAACCAAGTAAAAGTCGATTGGAACACTTTGAAAACCACTCGGTTCTTTTCAAAACTAAACTTTTAAACGCGGAGCTTGAACCACTCCTTTTAAAAGCTATCTCGTTCCATCGATTATATCAAGTTCACTACGCTCACGGTTTCGCCAAAACCATTCGTAGCCCTCCGTCATTCCACATGAATGGTCAAAAGTATTCAAGCTATGTATTTTGGCCAAAGTCAAGGCATAGTGATTGGTAGCGTTTGGGTATTCATGTGCAGCATAGATAGATGCGTTGATTTGGGACAGTCGTGCTGCCATTTTGGCCAAAGTCAAGGGTAGGTACGGGTGGGTCCAAATTAACCAGGAGAATGACGGGTAGAACTTGACATGTGACTTATGATATTTTGGCCAAAGTCAAGGTCATAAGAGCATGGGGCAAAAATCCACATCGGGAGTTTCATAAGTACTGAAACTTGCTAGTGTTGCATACCATTTGGAGTGTGATGATTCTGGTAGGATTCCTTCGGCTTTATCATGCGATGATATTTGGATCCCGATCCTACTGTGAGTATATGCTACTCCTCGGGAAAACTCTCACTTAACGATCAATGCTATAAACCTAGTAGGTGCCTAGAAAGGTGTTAGCGGGGCTACGCCCACAGGGAAAAGAGGTTACTTAATTAAGGAACTTCGCGAAAGCGTTGGAAAACCTCCCTCGAAGTACCGACACTGGCCTGGCTGAACGGTTAAGCAAGTATTGTACGGTGAGAATGATCCTGGCTAATCCTTTTCTTTACGGTTTGAGAAGGGATTCGAGAGACAGTGGGAGCCATCCAGTTTAGATAAACTAAAAACCACTCTAAACTTGCAAGAGCATCATGCTAAAGTGTTTCTTTTCTCTCTCCTAATTGCAGCGACCATTCAAGATGACCGGACTTAAGTTACTATTAGATAAAAACATATTGACAGGGCCAAACTACAAAGATTGGCTCAGGAATGTCAAGATGGCTATCACTTATGACAAGCTGGGGTATATACTTACCACCAAAGCTCCCCCTGTCCCAGGTCCCACCTCCAGCGTCGCGGATGTAGAAATCCGTAAGACATGGGAGATAGATTGCGCGAGGGCCAAATGCCTCGTACTAGCCTCAATGGACAACGACCATCAGAGGAGGCACGAGAATATGGACCTGGAGTCCATATTTCTCCATACAAAAGAACTGTATGGAGAGCAGTCTCGTATCGCAAGATACGAAGTGTCGAAGAAGCTCTTTTCGGCAAGGTTGGCCGTCGGATCATCGGTAGCGGACCACGTGCTTAAGATGATCGGCTACATAGAGGAGCTCGCGGACCTTGGGACCACGTTGGAGAATGAACTCTATACCGATTTGATTCTCCAGTCCCTTCCTTCCACTTACGCCCAGTTCATTCTTAACTTCAACATGCAAGGAAAGGAGGTTGAACTTGCCGAACTTCTGAACATGTTGAGGACTGCTGAGGGCACCCTACAGAAGGGTAGGGAGACATCCACTTTGTTTGTAGGAGGATCTTCCTCTTCTAGGTCCAGGGCGAAAGCCAAGGGCAAGAAGAAGAAAGCCCCCGCCAAACCAAGAGGCGGTGTCGGTAAAGTGGATACGAAGGGAAAGGGTAAAGCAACAAAGGTAGCGGGGAAGATGGTGGGGAAGGAAGAATGCTTCTATTGTCACAAAAGTGGTCACTGGAAACAAGATTGCAAGGCTTGGAAAGCCAGAACACAGGATTTGAAGCGAGTTGCAGCTTCAGCTTCAGGTGTGTATGTTATTGAAAACTGTCTATCAATAAACTCTACTTCCTGGGTATTGGATACCGGATCAGGATCTCATATCTGTAATTCTTTGCAGGCGTTGAGAAAGCGTAGAGTTTTGAAGGCAGGTGACATGACCCTCAGAGTTGCGAACGGTGCTAGCATGGATGCTGAGGCCGTGGGGGACTATCACCTGGGATTATCAGATGGACACTTTTTGGTTTTGCGTAGTTGTTATTATGTACCAAATGCAACCTGTAATATCATTTCTGTATCTTTATTATCTAAAGAAGGTTATGAATTTGCATTTGTAAGTAATGTAGTGAACATTCACCTTAATCAAGTGTTGATTGGGTCAGGTACATTGAACAACGGTATATACGTTTTAAACCAACCACAGATTTTCAATATCCAGAATACACACAAAAGAAAGTCTCCAGAAATTAATAAAACTTTCTTATGGCATTGTAGACTGGGTCACATCAACGAGAGAAGATTGACTAAGTTACATACTGAAGGATATTTAGATTCGTTCGAATATCAATCGTATGCAACTTGTCAATCCTGTCTCAAAGGAAAGATGACAAAGGCTCCGTTTTCTGGACACGGAGAAAGAGCGAGCGAGCTCTTGGGACTCGTACACAGCGACGTGTGCGGTCCAATGTCTACACATGCGCGAAGCGGTTATTCATACTTCATTACCTTTACGGATGATTTTTCAAGGTACGGTTATGTCTTCTTAATGAAACATAAATCCGAGGCTTTTGAAAAATTCCAGGAATATAAGAATGAAGTAGAAAAACAAACAGGCAAAAGTATCAAGATCCTAAGATCGGATCGAGGAGGAGAATACTTAAGTGCCGAATTCCTGAACTATTTAAAAGAGAATGGAATTCTCTCTCAGCTTACTCCTCCATACACTCCGCAACATAACGGTGTATCGGAGAGACGGAACCGAACCCTATTGGATATGGTACGGTCCATGATGAGTAACGCTGAGTTACCGCGATCGTTCTGGGGGTATGCGCTAGAAACAGCTGCATATCTTTTGAACCGTGTTCCCACTAAGACTGTGCCTACCACACCATATGAGTTATGGAGTGGGAAGAAACCCTATCTTAATCACGTTAAGACATGGGGATGTCCAGCTTTTGTAAAAAGGCAGCATGCGGACAAGCTCGAGGCACGCTCAGTACAGTGCAAGTTTGTGGGATATCCAAAGAACTCCAAGGGATATTACTTCTATTGCGAAGAGGAACAAAAAGTCCTTGTTTCTCGCCATGCCCACTTTCTAGAACATCAGTTCATAGAAAAAGAATTAAGTGGGAGCGCGATAGAACTGGAAGAAATTCCAGAACCGCAAGCTATTACTGAAAGCTTAGTAGAACCAGAGGGTTCGAAAGATCAAGACATTCCCATGCCACTCCGCAGGAGTAGTAGGCAGTCTCATCCGCCCGAGAGGTACTACGGTTTCCTCATTGACGGGGATAGAGAGGACTGCATCATAGATTGTGATGAGCCTACTAGCTTCCAGCAAGCCATTCAGAGCGTCGACTCGGTAAAATGGCTGGATGCAATGCGGACCGAGATGGAGTCCATGTACACCAACAAAGTATGGACGTTGGACATTGCTCCAGACGGGGTAAAACCCGTAGGATGCAAGTGGATCTTCAAAAGGAAGAATGGTGTAGATGGACAGGTTGAGACCTATAAAGCTAGACTGGTAGCAAAGGGTTTTCGTCAGCGACCTGGTTTGGACTATGACGAAACCTTTTCTCCAGTAGCTATGCTGAAATCCATTCGGATCCTTCTTGCCATCGCTGCTTTCCACGATTATGAGATTTGGCAGATGGACGTAAAGACAGCTTTTCTAAATGGTCATTTAGAGGAGTGTGTCTATATGGACCAGCCAGAGGATTTCATTCAGGGTGGGAGCAGCGGAAAGGTGTGCAAGTTGCTCAAGTCCATTTATGGACTCAAGCAGGCATCGCGGAGTTGGAACATCTGTTTTGATGAGACGGTCAAAGAATTTGGCTTTATCAAAAATCCAGATGAACCATGCATCTATTGTAGATTTGTAGCGAGAACTGTAGTATTCCTCGTTTTATACGTGGATGACATTCTCTTAATAGGAAATGACAATCCTATGCTACAATCTGTCAAGGGGTTCTTGTCACACAGGTTCTCCATGAAAGACCTAGGTGATGCCTCATACATTCTGGGTATCCGGATCTACCGTGACAGATCCAAGAGGATATTAGGACTCTCGCAGTCCAGGTACATCGACACCATACTGAAGAGATTCAGTATGGAAGATTCCAAGCGCGGTAATCTACCGGCTTGTCACGGGATCACCCTCTCCAAAGAGATGTCTCCCAAGACTGATTTGGAGAGGGATCGCATGTCTATTATACCCTACGCTTCTGCGGTAGGCTCTATAATGTATGCGATGTTGTGTACCAGACCGGATGTGGCTTATGCACTGAGTGTGGTAAGCAGGTATCAGTCAAACCCTGGGGAGAAACATTGGATAGCAGTAAAGAACATTCTCAAGTACCTGAGAAGGACTAAGGAGATGTTCTTGGTGTATGGCGGAAAAGACCTGCAGATTGAGGCCTTTGCTGACTCCAGCTTCCAGAGTGACAAGGATGATTCCAAGTCCATGTCGGGTTTTGTCTTTACCCTCAATGGAGGGGCGGTGTGTTGGAAGAGCTCCAAACAGGAAACCGTTGCAGACTCGACGATGGAAGCGGAATACATCGCTGCATCTGATGCCGCAAAAGAAGCTGTCTGGATGAGGAAGTTCTTGAAAGAACTTCAGGTGGTTCCGTCCATTGTTGACCCAATACCTCTGTATTGCGACAACAATGGGGCTATAGCTTTAGCGAAGGAACCCAGGTCCCATCAGAAATCCAGACACATCTTAAGGCGGTATCACCTGATCAGGGAGATCGTGGATCGCCAGGAGATCGAGGTCCGGAGAGTTGCATCAGAGGATAACACAGCAGATCCATTCACCAAGGCCTTGCCCCAGACTCAGTTCGAGCGGCTAATCGAGATGATAGGTCTTCGATACGCCAGTACATGGCCTTAGTGCAAGTGGGAGATTGTTAGTGTATATGCCCTAGAGGCCATTACTGTATCATACTAGCTTGTATATTACTTAATGGAAGCTTGGGATATTCACAGTTGTATATACAATCTTGCTCGAAATGGTAGTATGCTACTTGGTTTGTCTCTGCTTTAATATGTGCATGTGTTTCTTTTAGCATATTGCCGGTATACATATTAGTAGAGCCCTTAGGATCTTTGCTTGATTACCAGCGTTGTGATGGCGCTCGCACTCGTAGGAGCTGGGTGATCTATAAGCACATCCTTATACAGGTCCCTGGTCGTTGGACTATCGAGACAGGGCATCGATACTCCGGAGTAGACTAGCGTATGCGCTTCTCATCCCAGTGTGGGAGACGGTCTGTCCCACAGCCGTTAGTACGTCGTACTTGGGATAGTATGCGGGTGCTCGTTAGGTTACGAGTACACTGGACAGGACTCGTCGGGAACTGTTGGTTGGTAATATACCTATCGTCAGTTATCAGTTCCCAGGTGACATGAGTACAGCTTAGTCCGCTGACTTGACACTGTCACTTCGCCTCGAGTGTGTTCCCACTGCACTTTGATTACTACCCTACCACGGCTCAAAGGAGTCGTGCAAACAGGTAGTTTTTGGGTGCAGTCCCGAAGCACTTGGAGGCAGTGACGGTTAGACAGGATTCGTCTCTCCCGGTATTGGGGGTTGACATCGCGCTGTGTCTAGGAGAGCCATTACACGAGTAGTCCCTGGCCAGGGCAAGCGAGATATACTGGTAGGTTTCCAGTGTTATCTCAGGGTGTTCTGGGCTACACTCCGACACGACTTGTACCGCTATTAGGGGACTGACGTTCACCGCCCCCTAGGCCCGCCATGCGATGTATCAGACGAACAGACCGGACTGTACGGAGACTGTCACATACAGGCTCAGTAGGAGTGCAGATGGGGTTCACCTCGTCAGTCTTCTTATCGACATCTACCTGGGGACCGTTACGTACAGGTAGTGCCGCTTGCGGTCTGTGGTTAAACCCACTGCCAGCGTAGTGTCGAGTCTTTAGAGTCCCACACAGAGAGCTATTCGCCTTTAGGCAAAATGAGTAGAGGTCGCATGGTTTTGCGACAGGGTTCGTTCGCATCCGCGCACTTGTGCACGTTTGCTGTCCGGACAGTTTATACTAGCGGGCTTTGGTTTAAGCCGGATCCTAGTATATGATTTGAGATTGGTTTTTCTCAGGGTATTCGTGTTCCTCGGATCACGAATGCGGGTGCGTATGCACAGTTGCTTGAGATTGGGGGAGAGGACCTTGTTTAGGGTTAATGGCTTTTGTCATTTTATTAACCCTATTGATTTTGTGTGGATTATAGTTAATTGATAATTAGCTTAATAATTGTGCATGGTTGTTGTTGACAATTTGACTTCATTGACTTGTTGACCTTGTTGACAACTTGACCATAATCATTTCATTTGGAAGATGCTCTTTGATCTTTGCAAAATTGAAATGATAATGGTCATGTCATGATTTATCATGACAATTTTCAAGCTAATTATCTAATTAAAATTATCCACACATATTAGTGAGAATGGCTCACTAATAATTCATTCTCTCATAATATTTCTCTCTCTTGCTCATCCTCTCCCTCAAGCTCTCTCCCTCTCATGTGTTGAGAAACAAAAAAGCTTGAGAAAAACCCTCTCTTGATCTTCTCTACTCTCTTCTAGGGTTCAAGTCTTAGCATTTCTTGCACTCTAGTTACTCCTAGCTTGGAGTTGAAGCTAAAGGTAGTGGCTTTCGGGTGGATCGTTCTTTGACGGGAGAAGACAAGCAAGGTGAACTCTTTCAACCATTCCAAGGAGCAAGGAGAGAAGGACTTTGAGCTCAAGGTATAACCATTCCATCACTTAGCTACTTTGTAGTTAGGGTTAGCAAGTTTATGTTTAGCAAAGATCCTTAAAGCATAGTCCTTGTTGCCTATAGTTGATAAAAATCAAATTTTTATTATGTTTTCCGCCTCCCCGTAAGCACCGGGGTGGGCAACACGGACTTACATCTAGAGGCCACAATATTCACTAAATATCTTAAATAAGTCAAAAAAAATGATTCCCATAATTTAATCTCATTAAATTCCATAAACCCCAAAAACCTAGTTTACAAATTATCCAATTTTAACAATTTTCAACCAAAAATTCTCGATTTAAGAATTAAGCTTAGATTTGCATAACCTAAGGTATTAAACCACTCATTATAATGTTAATAATGCTATGAAACCATAATTAGATTTTTTAAACCTAAATATTAGACAAATTATAAAACCTAGTTAGCAATTAGCAAAGTTATCACTATTTTAAATTAACAAATTAGCAAATAGCAACTAACTTAGATTTTGCATACAACTACATGTTAATCTCCTCATTACAACCATAAACAAATGATAAAAACCTCACTTGATCACAAACCCTAATCATTAATTCAAAACCCTTCTCTTGAATTTTAATTCAAGCACCTAGAACTAATTAAAAAACCTAATTAAGCTAACATGAAACAATTAACACAATTTAAGAAAAGGTTAGAATTATACCTCATGATCAAGAGATCAATTATGAAAATCAGGCCTCTAAAATGCCAGCTTGCTCCCTAGATCCATGCAAGAATAGCAAATGAAAAATGGGTAGGAGTTAGATTTGAGTTTTAGTTTAATTTTGATGGAAATTTGATGGATTTTGAAGACTTTTGATGAGGAAAAGAGAGGAGAAGAATGAAGAGGGGCTGCTGTTGATTCTAGCCGAAAATGAGAGGGGTGAGGGGGTGTGGGTGTGGGAGTGAGAGTGGGTAGAAAGGTCCAAGTCAAAGGGAGTCCAAGTCAACCCAACCAATACTTATATATATATATACCCTTTCTTCTCATTTCTTTTCATCTTAACTTAGAAATTCAAGTGGGGAAAATGGGTGGGGCTGCTGAATTCAGCCAAGGGGGAGGGAAAATGGGGGTTTGTGAGTGTGGGTACGGGTGTGGGGTGATGAAAAATGATAAATACAATACCCCAAACATCCATTTACGCCAAAAAAAAGCCTTTTCTTCTTCAATAATTTCTAAACCGTTTTGGCAAATGATTTCGTTCCAAAAACCACATGATAAAATTTTATTTAATGTTTTATGATGCACAAAATTTGTTTCAACTCATTCCAATTTGTAATTTTCCCTAATTAAATGTATTAGTGACGGCTTAAAATAATAATAAAATAATTTTTTTCAGAAAATTTGAAATTTCACCAGCGGCTCAATAAACACCAAATAATAGCAATTACATAGCTAGAATATGTATATTTAATTTTTATAATAAGATATTTGTATTTTGACTTTTTACAGAAAACCCCCTTATTTTACCGATTTTTCGAAATTTCACCGAAACGATTTTCAAAACATTACAATCTTCCCCCCTTAAAGAAATTCGGTCCCCGAATTTAAATTAAAACTCCCCTCAAATACTAAAACATCTAAGCAAAACCATCAAGTCGTCAGGGCTCCGAAATCATAAATACATAAAACAAATCGTAGCGCAGCGCATGCGCGTGAAAAATAAGCATATAACTCAAATCACAACTCCGTCAAGCATCCCGCAATCATCGGAGTGATGGGGAAGACATCAATGCCAAATCCAAAGCAAAACCAATATGATATAACTCGAAACTATACATATAAATATCGAATCTATATATGTAAGTATCTGAAGGAAATGCATGCCAAATCTCTTAAAGTCGCTGTGCACGCGTATAACACTGCACAGTGGCGGACGTCTATCATAAGAAAATAACTATATACATATATACCTTTGTTTGAAATGTACGTTCCGCCGTTTTGGAAACAATTTAGAAGGGTCTCCTTGTTTTAAACATTTCGTGTCATATCAGACACGTAGGTAAATACTGAGGCTATAGCTCGCTTTTTGGAAATCCCTTCAATAAATATCAATGCATGCAAAATATATTCAGGTACAGTCCTCTGACTAGTCCTGCTCAGTACGAAAACGCATAGCAATATCATAAAAACGTACTGCTCTATAAGAAAAAATCAATCGCAAAATACGCGTATGAATACTACATGCGTCTGGTGCGCACGGAAATCAAAATCCATATACGTGCCATACAAGTGCACAGAAACAAGACCTAAGTGCATCGGGTGTGCACAAAGCATCTGTCGTAGGCAACGTGTGTGCCTGACAGTAAAATCAGGTGCATCTGACATGCACGAAAAATCTCGAATTAGTGTATCTGGTGTGCACCAAATCGCATCTCGTAACAGGCGCCCAACAGGCGCTAAAAATCCAATCCGGTGCATAAAATGCACAAAACAAATGTCGAGCATCACCCTCGAAATCGAAATCCAGTGTATCCAAGTGCACAAAATACATGTCACTGCACTGCCAGCATATATAAACTATACAGAGTGCAGGAACCAAATCGCGCGCGTGCATATGCACAAAATCAACTCAAATGTCTTAAAACCATAAAATCACAAACATGTGAAACCAAAGCACGAAAACGATATCAAGTGCAACGACTGTGCGAAAATCGTAAATCCTCAATCATCAAAATCAAATCATGCGAATAAATCACCCAAAACATCAAAATTAATAATGGCGGAATAGTACCGCTCAAGCACATACTCCAAGAATCTCTGGCCAACTGTCGTGGTCACTCATAGCATGTCTCATCGACGAACCTGAATTCCGGCCTGCTGGTGTGCATAACATGACCACTCCTGGGTCTAAGTCTCCTCGTAAATCATTCCAGAAAGGTCCTGTCGAAATCTCTCCCAAATCTCGTCTCTGCCGAACTGTCCGGAAGTCATCGTCCCTTACTAGATCTGTTCTCGTTCCGGAACGGCTACATACTCATCGCAACTCCTTCTGGAAGGTAAGTCCAAGTACCATGCCTCGGCATGCGCATCGCATCTCTGATGTCGGCGGAGTGGAACGTCGTCTTATCCAGATCTTGTACGGACCTCTTTACTCCACTTTCTCAAATGTCGACTGCTTCGGACTCGTCTCATCGTGGGTACATGGACTGAGCTCCAACGGCTATCCTCGTATCGGGAGTCTCCTAAGAAATGCATCTCACCACCTAGCATCCGAATTAAGTCGAGCCATCCGATCGAGTCGTCAAAACCTCATAATCCCCCAAGAGCTCAACATCATGGGCACAGTTTAATAGTATCGAGTACATATCACAGCATCGGTGGTCCAGCCGTAGAAGGGAAAACCCAAGCCTCACTAATGGCGCCGTAGAACTGCCGCAAACCCGAAGGTTCAAAGGCTTTCACACGGTCATTAAGTCGAGTTAGGGTTTCATTCTTCTAGAGGGACCATAGAATTTCCTGCATGTATTTCCGACTACTTTAAACTTGGAATAATAGGTTTCTGACATTCGATCGTCTCTGTCGACTCCCAACGTCTCCGCGTGAAGTCGTCTCTAGCTGGAATCAATCTATCTGATGACCTCGCATCGGGGTAGGCGAACGATCCACATGTCCTAGTCATTCATCCTCGATGACTAGCGACCTTCTATCATCTCTTAGTACAACTCGTTCTGCACTAACGCCAGCATCTGGGGCAATATCTCGTCGTTCGCAGCAATAACTGGCTCGCTCGTCTGCACGCTGAACAGTGCCTCAACCATCATGAATAAGCAATACACCAACGGTCATCAAAATCTGGTTGGCCTCTATCATTGGCTCGATCCTCTGGTACTGATCGGCACGTCCGAGAAATGTCGTACAGCGATCCATCCAAACGCTCGTGGCGTGAAAACACAATAAAAAGACACATCTCTGCAATCGTGTGTCGCCGGAATTACGCCCTGGTCTGTCCTCGTTCGTAACGAGCTCATGCTGACCGCAACTCTAGCCGTAGCTCTCCCTGCCCGTAATCGTGGCAGCAAAACCATAACTGGTACCGATGAGGCTAGATCAGGAATGAATATAATACTGAACAAAGAAATGTACATCCTAAGGCTTCTTAAGTGGAGTGGCATATCGTAAATATGCCGCGGAACATACCAACGGTACGTCACTCTACTTTAGTCACCTATCCCATCAACCAAGGGTCATCCTACGCTCCGAAGGTAAAACCTAACGCTCTGATACCAATTTTGTCACGACCCAAAAGTACGGAACATGACCGGCACTTAAACTACGAACGTCTCGAGGCGTACGTAATCTAAGTAAACCGAAAACCCAGAAATCCAAACCAAGAAAAGTAGTAGAGTGCAGGAAAAACCAACTTAAAGCAAGTAGTTTCAATAGCATAAGCTGTATTATGCGGTTTTTAAAAACATCAAAAAAATTTACTGAAAATTTCGGCAGAGTCTCCTTTGTAAATACTGGCTCCCAAACGGGATACAACATGAATAGTATACGAAATCAAGAAAAAGGAATCCCCAAGCGGGAGCTAGCTCTTCGTCAATCGACGGTCACAACCACACAAGCAATATAATATACAACGCCAACGGCGAGGATCAAAACTCAAAAGGAAACTCAAAACCACCAGAAATCCACAGAAATATAACGCGCGACTCTAAGGTCGATAGAATAACATCACTGGTCTCTATCTCAAAAATAAATACATGTTTGGTTGATGGAACTTCTAGATACAACAGAATAATGATATACAAGATATATAATGGGGGTACGATACAAGTAAACCCACCTCCTAGCAAATCACCCGAAGGAAACTATGCCCGTAAAGCCGTAATGAAACCTGTACGGCAAACCTGCAAGAAACTGGGGCACAACGGGGGTGAGTTGCCAACTCGTGAATAGAAAAATATCTACGCATAGAAATTGCATAAATAACGCAACCTAGGTCAATGATCATAATATATCCTCAAATATATGAATAACACGTAGCCTATAATAAGGCCAGGGTAAATATCTAACCCGAGTGTAATCTCATGTGCCCGTGTCAGTGCCTCAAGTAGCAATATATCATATGAATGAGGTATGAATGCATGAAAATAGAATACTTGTAAATGAAGAACTGTTTTCATAATTTAGTGAGATTTCCTTTGTATTTTTAAAATGAGGTATCATAATGAAATCAGCATAAAACAGTGCCTAGCATCGGCACAAAACGTAATCCCAATATCTCGATATCTGTGTATCACAGTCTCTGTACCTCAATATCTCGAAATCTCAATGTCTCAATCACAATATCTAGGGCGCCGTCAGTCCAGACCGGCCCCTACCATCCATCTCAAGACCACGACGGTATCCTCCGGATATCCGACGCGTCGGGTAAAATCACCGGTAGGTAGTGCTCCCCTGCCAGGCTCACATCGTCATCATCACGCGCTTCTTGCCCCGGGGTACCTTACCGGGTCCACCATGTACCCGAAACGGTTCATCCGTCTCCTCGAATCGGGTCTCGAAATCCATCAGCAAACTCATGGCGGACGACTCATACATCATGGGAAAAACCGCACTTTTTATTTAAGAAGAGAGAAATCAGTTTATATAAGTTTTGCGGTTTTCCCCCCAAATCCAGAAAATTTCATGGAAATCCGAATCCAAATCATCAATAGCATGTAAAAACCATGAATATAGGCATAACAATGAATAACAGTATGCATGAAGTGACAAGTAATAACTACAATGTTAAGCTGGCATATAAGGCAGGCACACTAATATCATGTCAAGTTACTAACTAACAAGCTAAGTCAAGCAATAATATTTTCTAAGGTGTACGTGACATGGCAATTACCGATGAAGATGTGTGTGAGCCGGCAAGTAAGTGTACGTGGTACATACGCATCATCGGTAATGGTGCTGGTGTCCTAACAATATGATATCAACATTGCAATAAGAAATTATAACATAAGTATGCGATGCGAAGCGAACCACAATAATAAGCGGGAGCTGAATACTAGACGCAACTGTAACTAACCTGCATTAATCTAATATAAGTCCTACAAATGGTGCCTTTTGAAATAACACGAATCATGGGGTTTTGAAAATAGGGGCTACGGTGTTTTTATGAAAAGATACGTCTTTTGAAATATCCGTAGGATCCCTTGGGCTGTCTTTTAAAATACCCACGATTCGTTAGTTTTTGAAATAGGTAAGAATCGAATCTAATCTAACAACTAAACTAAACTAAAGGGCTAAGCTAACAAGCTGGACTACAGGTAAGGAAACCGCCTAACATCTGAGTCGATCCATATACATACCTGTATATATATTAGTCGGTGATCCCGCCTCAATAATATCATATCCGATACCATATCTACAATCAGCCATCCCAAGTCAAGAGTGCGGATCAATCATCAAGATATAGCTCGTACGTAAATCCGTCGTACGGCATCCCCAAATCTGGGTACGGGTCAATATCATATTCCTCACACCATTCCTCTGGTATCCTCTTTATTCAAGATCATAGTCTAGGGTACTGACCTATGTCTAGTACAATACTAATATCCTCAATATACTCATGATCTGACTACAGATCGACAATCTCGTACAAACCGATACCGTCAGCACATAGCATCATCAAGGGTATACATCGCCCGATACGGCCTAATATCAATATCCTAGCATATCATGCCTCATATCACGATCACATGTCGACCATTTTATTTATAACACTATTCACCCGTATCGCCGCCCCAAGATCCGCTATAACACCAGGACGTACCTCAAGTACGAATCCTGCCATATCACCGATATCACAACCACAAAACAAATCTCATCGACTCAGCTCAATCCCAAGTATCATCCTCAAATCTGTATGTGAACACATAGTCCCATACCCATGTGAACACATAACTATAAAGAATCTCATGAGCACATATAAAAAGGAATGTATGCAAGTATGTATGTGTGTATGTGTAGTGTAACACTACCCTAGGGTTCGCAACACTAAAGTAATCCAACACACCAATATCCATCCTAACATCGTTATTAATCCCAAATAACATATACTAATTGTTGGTGTGTATACGCATCCGTATACACCACCACGGACTGCGGGGGTGCTATACGCCATCCACCCGACTTCTCCCCGTAGATATAAATCGACTCACCTGGTCCTCGTTCGCCGGTGCCGACGTCGCCACGCGCTTGCTTGTCGTCTCGAAGTCCACATGGGGTATCTACATATCATAACGCACCATACCGCATTAAAATCCGACTCATGACCACAATGACGCACGAATCCCACATAGGTCAAAACCTATGGTTGCTTCACAAATCGACCCAAAAACCCTCGATGTCGGCGTACAAACGCCAAACCATCGAGAAAGCTCCCAACACACTCATTTGTACAACTAAAAGCACTAATTATAATATAAAATAGCTTAAAATTCACAAAAACCCCAATTTCACTTAAAAAGTCATTTTTCCGAAAATCTAGCAAGCACAAATCACCGTTTTTGTACAAAACTCGATGTATAGACGAATCTAGAGGCCACAATATTCACTAAATATCTTAAATAAGTCAAAAAAAATGATTCCCATAATTTAATCTCATTAAATTCCATAAACCCCAAAAACCTAGTTTACAAATTATCCAATTTTAACAATTTTCAACCAAAAATTCTCGATTTAAGAATTAAGCTTAGATTTGCATAACCTAAGGTATTAAACCACTCATTATAATGTTAATAATGCTATGAAACCATAATTAGATTTTTTAAACCTAAATATTAGACAAATTATAAAACCTAGTTAGCAATTAGCAAAGTTATCACTATTTTAAATTAACAAATTAGCAAATAGCAACTAACTTAGATTTTGCATACAACTACATGTTAATCTCCTCATTACAACCATAAACAAATGATAAAAACCTCACTTGATCACAAACCCTAATCATTAATTCAAAACCCTTCTCTTGAATTTTAATTCAAGCACCTAGAACTAATTAAAAAACCTAATTAAGCTAACATGAAACAATTAACACAATTTAAGAAAAGGTTAGAATTATACCTCATGATCAAGAGATCAATTATGAAAATCAGGCCTCTAAAATGCCAGCTTGCTCCCTAGATCCATGGAAGAATAGCAAATGAAAAATGGGTAGGAGTTAGATTTGAGTTTTAGTTTAATTTTGATGGAAATTTGATGGATTTTGAAGACTTTTGATGAGGAAAAGAGAGGAGAAGAATGAAGAGGGGCTGCTGTTGATTCTAGCCGAAAATGAGAGGGGTGAGGGGGTGTGGGTGTGGGAGTGAGAGTGGGTAGAAAGGTCCAAGTCAAAGGGAGTCCAAGTCAACCCAACCAATACTTATATATATATATACCCTTTCTTCTCATTTCTTTTCATCTTAACTTAGAAATTCAAGTGGGGAAAATGGGTGGGGCTGCTGAATTCAGCCAAGGGGGAGGGAAAATGGGGGTTTGTGAGTGTGGGTACGGGTGTGGGGTGATGAAAAATGATAAATACAATACCCCAAACATCCATTTACGCCAAAAAAAAAGCCTTTTCTTCTTCAATAATTTCTAAACCGTTTTGGCAAATGATTTCGTTCCAAAAACCACATGATAAAATTTTATTTAATGTTTTATGATGCACAAAATTTGTTTCAACTCATTCCAATTTGTAATTTTCCCTAATTAAATGTATTAGTGACGGTTTAAAATAATAATAAAATAATTTTTTTCAGAAAATTTGAAATTTCACCAGCGGCTCAATAAACACCAAATAATAGCAATTACATAGCTAGAATATGTATATTTAATTTTTATAATAAGATATTTGTATTTTGACTTTTTACAGAAAACCCCCTTATTTTACCGATTTTTCGAAATTTCACCGAAACGATTTTCAAAACATTACAATCTTCCCCCCTTAAAGAAATTCGGTCCCCGAATTTAAATTAAAACTCCCCTCAAATACTAAAACATCTAAGCAAAACCATCAAGTCGTCAGGGCTCCGAAATCATAAATACATAAAACAAATCGTAGCGCAGCGCATGCGCGTGAAAAATAAGCATATAACTCAAATCACAACTCCGTCAAGCATCCCGCAATCATCGGAGTCATGGGAAAGACATCAATGCCAAATCCAAAGCAAAACCAATATGATATAACTCGAAACTATACATATAAATATCGAATCTATATATGTAAGTATCTGAAGGAAATGCATGCCAAATCTCTTAAAGTCGCTGTGCACGCGTATAACACTGCACAGTGGCGGACGTCTATCATAAGAAAATAACTATATACATATATACCTTTGTTTGAAATGTACGTTCCGCCGTTTTGGAAACAATTTAGAAGGGTCTCCTTGTTTTAAACATTTCGTGTCATATCAGACACGTAGGTAAATACTGAGGCTATAGCTCGCTTTTTGGAAATCCCTTCAATAAATATCAATGCATGCAAAATATATTCAGGTACAGTCCTCTGACTAGTCCTGCTCAGTACGAAAACGCATAGCAATATCATAAAAACGTACTACTCTATAAGAAAAAATCAATCGCAAAATACGCGTATGAATACTACGTGCGTCTGGTGCGCACGGAAATCAAAATCCATATACGTGCCATACAAGTGCACAGAAACAAGACCTAAGTGCATCGGGTGTGCACAAAGCATCTGTCGTAGGCAACGTGTGTGCCTGACAGCAAAATCAGGTGCATCTGACATGCACGAAAAATCTCGAATTAGTGTATCTGGTGTGCACCAAATCGCATCTCGTAACAGGCGCCCAACAGGCGCTAAAAATCCAATCCGGTGCATAAAATGCACAAAACAAATGTCGAGCATCACCCTCGAAATCGAAATCCAGTGTATCCAAGTGCACAAAATACATGTCACTGCACTGCCAGCATATATAAACTATACAGAGTGCAGGAACCAAATCGCGCGCGTGCATATGCACAAAATCAACTCAAATGTCTTAAAACCATAAAATCACAAACATGTGAAACCAAAGCACGAAAACGATATCAAGTGCAACGACTGTGCGAAAATCGTAAATCCTCAATCATCAAAATCAAATCATGCGAATAAATCACCCAAAACATCAAAATTAATAATGGCGGAATAGTACCGCTCAAGCACATACTCCAAGAATCTCTGGCCAACTGTCGTGGTCACTCATAGCATGTCTCATCGACGAACCTGAATTCCGGCCTGCTGGTGTGCGTAACATGACCACTCCTGGGTCTAAGTCTCCTCGTAAATCATTCCAGAAAGGTCCTGTCGAAATCTCTCCCAAATCTCGTCTCTGCCGAACTGTCCGGAAGTCATCGTCCCTTACTAGATCTGTTCTCGTTCCGGAACGGCTACATACTCATCGCAACTCCTTCTGGAAGGTAAGTCCAAGTACCATGCCTCGGCATGCGCATCGCATCTCTGATGTCGGCGGAGTGGAACGTCGTCTTATCCAGATCTTGTACGGACCTCTTTACTCCACTTTCTCAAATGTCGACTGCTTCGGACTCGTCTCATCGTGGGTACATGGACTGAGCTCCAACGGCTATCCTCGTATCGGGAGTCTCCTAAGAAATGCATCTCACCACCTAGCATCCGAATTAAGTCGAGCCATCCGATCGAGTCGTCAAAACCTCATAATCCCCCAAGAACTCAACATCATGGGCACAGTTTAATAGTATCGAGTACATATCACAGCATCGGTGGTCCAGCCGTAGAAGGGCAAACCCAAGCCTCACTAATGGCGCCGTAGAACTGCCGCAAACCCGAAGGTTCAAAGGCTTTCACACGGTCATTAAGTCGAGTTAGGGTTTCATTCTTCTAGAGGGACCATAGAATTTCCTGCATGTATTTCCGACTACTTTAAACTTGGAATAATAGGTTTCTGACATTCGATCGTCTCTGTCGACTCCCAACGTCTCCGCGTGAAGTCGTCTCTAGCTGGAATCAATCTATCTGATGACCTCGCATCGGGGTAGGCGAACGATCCACATGTCCTAGTCATTCATCCTCGATGACTAGCGACCTTCTATCATCTCTTAGTACAACTCGTTCTGCACTAACGCCAGCATCTGGGGCAATATCTCGTCGTTCGCAGCAATAACTGGCTCGCTCGTCTGCACGCTGAACAGTGCCTCAACCATCATGAATAAGCAATACACCAACGGTCATCAAAATCTGGTTGGCCTCTATCATTGGCTCGATCCTCTGGTACTGATCGGCACGTCCGAGAAATGTCGTACAGCGATCCATCCAAACGCTCGTGGCGTGAAAACACAATAAAAAGACACATCTCTGCAATCGTGTGTCGCCGGAATTACGCCCTGGTCTGTCCTCGTTCGTAACGAGCTCATGCTGACCGCAACTCTAGCCCTAGCTCTCCCTGCCCGTAATCGTGGCAGCAAAACCATAACTGGTACCGATGAGGCTAGATCAGGAATGAATATAATACTGAACAAAGAAATGTACATCCTAAGGCTTCTTAAGTGGAGTGGCGTATCGTAAATATGCCGCGGAACATACCAACGGTACGTCACTCTACTTTAGTCACCTATCCCATCAACCAAGTGTAGCGTCTTGAAAAGTCGTTTTGGTGTTTTCCTGAAATTCGATGAAAATTCGGTATTTTTCCGAAAACCGTCTTTCTCGATATTTTGCAGTTTAGGGCTAATTATACCTTAAATGGATAGGTAATTACTTGTTTTAGTGACTAATGAGTTAATTATGAAATTTTGGTCATTTAAAATTTTTTCCCTATTTTTCATTTTTTTAATATTATTTTTAGCCGGTAAGAAAATAAATTAAATAAGCAATAAATACAAATTTTTCCGGGCTAATTTTAATCTATAAAATTATGATAATTATAATCTAGTGATAACATGAATTTTTAGTAATTTATTTTGATTTTTAACAAATTTTTATGAATTGAAACGAATTTATTGAATTTTGGGCTAAAACTTGCAATTTTTGAGTTGTAGGGGGCCTTTTTGCATAAAATTTCTTTTGTAAAACCCCTCTATCTTTTTCCTCAGCCCTAGGACAGCCCCACCTTGTGTGAGACCAGAAATTTCTGGCCTCTCTCTTCTTGGTTTCTTTCTTGAGTTAAATTGTTGGTTTATGGATTAATTTAAATATATTGGATAAAGTATGACACATTTGACTTTGGAACTTGACCCTTCACCTTCCCACTCACCCCCACACCCTCCCCCATACCTCATTCTGGCCGAAAAACCTGCACCCTCTTCTTCCTCTCTTTTCTTTTCTTTTTTCTTCAATTTCTTCAAGAAAAATACATCAAAATCCATGAATTAATTCCAAAATTCCAAACAAAATCCTTATGTTATCATTATCCTTAGCCATTCTTGCTTGAATCTTGGAGCTAGGAAGCCATTCTTTGGAGCAAACTTCTTGCTTGATCCATAGATCAAGAGGTATAATTCCATCAAAGTTACTTTCTTTTGTTGCTAATTCCTTTAATTGTATGGTTAGTGTTAAAAGTTAGCTTATTTCTAATCTAGTTTAAAATGAGTAGTTTGTTTAAACTAGGGTTTTGAACCATGATAATTAATTAAGTTGTTTATTAGTTAATCTAGTTGTTAGTGAACTAATCTATATGGTTACCTTGTTATGTAGTCTTTAATTATGCTAATTTAGGTAATTTTAGAAGTTGATTTTAGTTGTAAATTGTTGTGTTAAGGTTTTTCAAGAGAGGGTTATGTATGGAAAATGATATTTGAAGCTTGATTAGTGAGTGGATTAAGTTTTAGAAAGCATTATTTAAGTGATTAAACCTAATTTGCTATCTAGTGTTTTGCTAACCTTAATCTAAGTGGTTAATTTGCTTATTAGGCTAAAATATAGTGTTAAATTAAGGTTTTTCATATATAGTTTGGTTTATGTTTGCTAATTACAAAAATCAAGAGAAGGTTTTGTTATGTAAATTAGGTTTTTAAGCTTAGTTAATGGTTTAGAATTTGTGTATTGGCTAGCTATTTGGTTAGTTTGGATGTTGGTGTTGGGTGGTGTTGACTTTGTCGCTAAATTGTCGATGTTTGCATCAAATTGCAATTTCTGCTTACTAGATTTTTATAAAAGCTATGTGATGAATTAATTGTGGCATCTTGATGATTGTGATGGCTTGTCCTACGACTTTTAGGATGCGTGAGTGCGGTTTTTGGGTAGTCGGGTTTTAGTTTTGCCGGGCGACCCAAATCGGCGTTGTTTTTGGCAGTTTTTGCGATTTTCGCGTGTGTTCCGCGCACTTTGTGCACGTTGTACCTAGCTAGCGAACTTTAGTAGTTTCGTTGGGGTTTTGCGTCGTTCTTGAGATGTAACCTTATATTTGGTAATGATGTAAATTCCAGGTTCGGTCGCGGAAACGTCAGACGCGGCGCGAAAGGGAAAGGCGGTGATTGGACACAGCTAGCCAGGGATCCCGGTGAGTAGATTTAACATCTACGGGGGACGATCGTTTGGATGGCGCAAGTCGCCCGATAGATTTAGTAAACTGGAAAATAGTAAATTGGATAATCACTTGTGACATTAGAATAATAATACTTGCATGATAATTGCTGCAATTAGATCAATATGTTATATCCATATACGCAAACTCAATTGTAGGACACATGCACCATTACCAGGTTTTTATATGCAGCACGAGCACTATTCATGTTTACACACACACCCTGGTAATTGCCATGCCACCACACTAGATAACCTTTAATTTAAACCTTTTACTAATTGATACTTAAATTGTGCTATTTCCTTAAAATGAAACCGTAGGATTGCTATTCATGTGCATGTACTTCATCATATTCATTGTTCATGCTTAATACATTAATCACACATCGCAACTTGATTATTGATATCATACGCATTCATTATCATTGATATATGCACTTATGAGGATTTCTTGAGATTTTATGATATTGCTGGATTTCGGGGGAAAGCCGCAAAATTTCCAAACTTATGATATTTTTAAAATATGTAAATTGCGGTTTTCTAGTGATGTAAGTGTCGTCCACCATAAGTTTGCTGTGGTTTTTGGAGACCCGTTTCGAGGAGTTGGATGAACCGTTTCGGGTACATGGTGGGCCCGGTAGGGTACCCCGGGGCAAGAAGCTCGTGGTGATGACGATGAGCCTGGCAGGGGACGGATTACCTACCGGTGACTTCATTGGGCACGGCGGATATCCAGAGGATACCGACCGGGGCCGCGAGAGGATGATATATTGATACTGAGATGGGTCAGCCGGATGGCTGAGGCCAGAGACACTATGACATGGATTTATGAGATTTGAGACAGCTTTTTGGGTGTCGTTGCTGGACACCGATTTTCGTCGATTCATTGATATTATGCTGGCATTCTAAAAGAGTTTCAAAAACAAAAAGAGAATAAATATTTCTTATATATACATATTGAGACCTCAGATACTCATGTTGCATACATATTAGCACACTGATATGATATACACACCTGCTAGTGCATCCAGTCATACCTGTATTTTAGATGCTAGGATGCTTGTGTGCATGCATACGATAGCCTTTGTAGATGTTATTTATTACTCACGAGTTGGCAACTCACCCCCGTTGTGCCACAGTCTTTTGCAGGTCCGCTCCATCAGTTCAGTAGCGGCGGGCACACTTGTCTTTTGCCTCTTTTGCCTGAGCTCGAGATTTGCTTATAGGTGGGTTATGTTAATTTTTGTACCACCTTGTATATTCTTGTATCTAGTGTACTCCATCTACTGTTTTCCACCAGATTATTGTATATTGACCTAGAGATGAGACAGTGAGGTTTGTGGATTTTATGCTGTATTTTGGGGTCGAGCTCACTTGAGCCGACATGCTACTTTTTCATGCTTCCTTATGCTTTATTATGCTTGTTGTCATTTACATTGCGTGGGATTTGTGACCGCCGTATGGCGAAGAGCTAGCTCCCGCTTGGGGATGCCCTATTTTGTGGATTCCTGTATATATTTTGTTGTACCCATTTTTGGGGGCCAGTATTTACAAAGGAGACTCTGCCGAAATTTTCGGGAAAAGTTGGTATTGTTTTTAAAAAGTGTTTCACATGACTTATTTGATAAACTTGCTTTCGAATGTTGGGTTTTCTTCACTCTTTTGCTTAATTGGTTTTGTTTTTCTGGGCTTTTGGCTTACTTATTTTATGGACGCCTTTAGACGTTTCGTAAACTTAAGTGCCAGTCACGTTCCGTACCCTGCGGGTCGTGACAAAGTTGGTATCAGAGCGATAGGTTTACCTTTGTGAGTGTAGGATGACCCTTGGTAGATGGAGTAAGTGACTTAAGCAGGGTAACGTAGCGTGCGTATGTCCGCGGCATACTTACGATACGGTACTCCGTCTAAGTGACTTTAGGATACTTGCTTGGAAATTTCCTTCTTCAATTCCGTGTATCCTATGATCCTATTGCACTGTCCTTACTATCCGTTTTCCTGTAACAGCCACTATGCCGCCGAAGGCTACGAGGGCACAGAGGGCTGCCGCCAGAGACGAGATTCGAGCTGGCTCGTCCGAGACTAGGACTGAGCAGGGTGGTATGCCTACGCCGCAGGGACAGACCGATCCACCTTCCCCAGGCCGTATGGATAGGCTCGAGACCGGTATGGAGGAGTTGCGACAGATGATGGGAGGCATGCAGGAGCTGCGTCAGATGGTAGGATCCCTAGTTGCAGCCAGTCGTACACCGAGGCCGGATGACGTACCTACTACATCACAGACGACCATGATACCTGCTCCTACTACTACCACCGTGGCCATTCCGGTTTCACTACAGGATTTCATGAGGTTGAGACCTCCAGTATTCACCGGCACCGAGGCAGCGGAGGACCCACAGACGTTCCTTGACAGTTTAGCCAGGATCTGCCGTTCGCTGAGATGTTCGGATGATCGATGGGTAGAGCTTGCGAGTTTCCGACTAGAGGGTCTCGCGCAGACATGGTGGGAGTCAGTCTTGAGAGGTCGAGCTGCAGATCTACCGCCTATGACTTGGGCCGAGTTTACAGCGGTCTTTCTAGCCCGTTTCCTTCCAGAGAGCGTTCGTGACGCCAGAGCTCGCAGCTTCGAGGCCTTAGTCAAGACACCTGGGATGACGGTATCTGAGTATGACATCCAGTTTACACAGTTGTCCCGATATGCTCAGTATTTGGTGGATACCGAGGAGAAGATGGTGAAGAGGTTCGTACAGGGACTTGATGCCCAGCTATATCTTGCCATTGGCGCCCAGCGCTACGACACTTATTCAGCTGCTAGGGATACGGCATTGCGGATGGAGGCACGCATATCACAGACTTCGGCCGTTTCTGGGCCGAAGAGGATGCGCACCGATGTACCGCCTCAGAGGCAGTGCGCCAGATTCTTTCCGAGAGATAGGCCTGGCAGAGGATTTGGACGGGGACAGTTATATGGTTCTTATCCCCAGGGGCAGCAGCCGTCGCCAGGATGTTTTGGGTGCGGGAGTTTGCACCATCTTGTCAGAGACTGCCCGGTGAGACGACAGGGAGCAGCGACAGTTCCGCACGTGACCCTACCACCATCACCACCCCCTCCTCAGAGAGCCCTACTTCCTACCCCAGGCGATGCTCCACGCCAGTTAGGTGCACCGAGAGGCCGTGGACGCGGCGGTCCTGTTCAGAGAGGACGAGGAGGCAGAGGCCGAGGTCGAGGTCAGCCCGCTATCGGTGGAGGACAGGCCCGAGTTTTTGCTTTGACACCGCAGGATGCGCAGGCATCCAATGCCGTTGTGACAGGTACTTTGCCAGTTTGTTCTTTCGACGCACGGGTATTATTCGACCCAGGTTCCACACATTCGTACGTCTCTACACACTTTGCACCGATGTTGGGCCGTGAGTCGTCGTCGTTAGATCAGCTGCTTGTTGTTGTTACTCCGGTAGGTGAGTCGTTTGTCGCTCGGTTTGTATTTCGTTTGTGTTCCGTTCGTATTGGGGAGAGGGATTCATCAGTTGATTTGATACTCCTCGATATGTTGGACTTTGATGTGCTTCTGGGCATGGATTGGCCAGCCACTTGTTATGCTTCGGTGGACTGCCGTGAGAAGGCAGTCAGATTTAGCTTTCCGGGAGAGCCAGTCCTTGTTATTCAGGGAGACCGCAGTGTCGCCCTTCCCAGCTTAATTTCGTCTCTTCGCGCTGGTCAGCTCTTGCGGAAGGGATGTCAGGGATTCTTAGCGTTTGTTTATGATACTCGAGCTACAGAGGTTCCGTTGGACCAGGTCCCGGTAGTTTGTGAGTTCCCTGATGTTTTCCCTGATGAGCTACCCGGGCTACCGCCTGAGCGCGATGTTGAGTTCTGCATTGATTTGATTCCCGGTTCGGGGCCTATTTCTATACCGCCTTATCGGATGGCCCCGGCAGAACTTCGAGAGCTGAAGGATCAGTTGCAGGATTTGTTGGACAAGGGGCTTATTCGACCGAGTGTTTCTCCGTGGGGTGCTCCGGTCCTGTTTGTCAAGAAGAAGGATGGAACTTTGCGCTTATGTATCGACTACCGCCAGCTGAACAAAGTTACCGTTCGGAACAGATATCCGTTGCCGCGCATTGATGATTTGTTCGACCAGCTTCAGGGTGCGGGGTATTTTTCGAGGATCGACTTGCGATCAGGATACCATCAGCTGCGAGTTCGACAGGAGGATATACCGAGGACAGCTTTCCGTACACGCTATGGCCACTACGAGTTTTTGGTGATGTCGTTCGGACTCACCAACGCCCCAGCAGCATTTATGGATTTGATGAACCGTACATTCAGGCCGTATCTTGACTTGTTCATCATCGTGTTTATCGACGATATCTTGGTGTACTCCCGGAGCAGAGAGGAGCACGAGCAGCACTTGCGGATTACGTTACAGACTCTGAGGGAGCACCAGCTGTTCGCGAAGTTCTCCAAGTGTGCTTTCTGGCTGGACAGCGTCGGATTCTTGGGTCACGTGGTTACGAGAGACGGCATTTGTGTGGACCCGAAGAAGATTGAGGCTGTTCAGCAGTGGCCCCGACCTACATCGGTTACTGAGATCCGTAGTTTTCTAGGCTTGGCGGGCTACTACAGGCGTTTTGTTCAGGACTTCTCCCGTATAGCTGCACCGTTGACCAGTTTGACCCGGAAGGGAGTTCCTTTCGTTTGGACAGAGGAGTGCGAGCGCAGTTTTCAGCAGCTGCGGACATGTTTGACTACGGCGCCGGTATTATCTTTACCTTCGGGATCAGGCGGATTTGTTGTCTACTGTGATGCTTCGCGAGTGGGATTAGGATGCGTTTTGATGCAGCATGGCCGGGTGATCGCTTATGCTTCTCGGCAGTTGAAGAAGCATGAACAGAACTACCCCACTCATGATTTGGAGATGGCTGCAGTGGTCTTTGCACTGAAGATTTGGCGACATTACCTTTACGGCGAGTCGTGTCAGATATTCACCGATCACAAGAGCTTAAAGTACATATTTCAGCAGCGAGACCTGAACCTCAGACAGCGTCGTTGGATGGAGTTGGTGAAAGACTACGACTGCGAGATCTTATATCACCCCGGCAAGGCAAATGTGGTGGCAGATGCGTTGAGTAGGAGGCCCGGGGGTAGTCTATCCTTTTTGCGCGCAGTTCAGAGGCAGTCGTCAGCAGATTGGCAGATGTTATGCGACAGCCGAGTTGAGTTCGAGTTCACTCAGACAGGGGGACAGCTCGCGCATGTTCGTGCACGCCCACAGTTGCTTGACCGTATATATGAGGCACAGCGCAGTGACGACCGTTGCTCAGAGATCGTGGCACAGATGGGACAGGGCAGATTTTCCGAGTTCGTGGTTGACGATCAGGGGATTTTACGATATGGATCTAGACTGTGCGTACCAGATGCTGATGGATTACGGCGCGACATTCTCGAGGAGGCACACCGATCAGTGTATAGTGTCCACCCCGGTTCCACCAAGATGTACCATGATATGAGAGAGACCTACTGGTGGGACGGGATGAAGAAGGACATTGCGGAGTTCGTTTCGAGATGCCTGACTTGTCAGCAAGTCAAGGCCGAGCACCAGAGGCCCGCAGGAGAGCTACAGCCGTTACCCATTCCAGAGTGGAAATGGGAGCAGATTTCGATGGATTTCGTTGTGGGTCTACCCAGGACCAGTCGAGGGTACGACTCCATCTGGGTGATCGTGGATAGATTGACGAAAGCGGCTCACTTCCTTCCAGTGAAGACGACTTTCAGCTTCGCTCAGTATGCTCAGCTCTATATTGATGAGATCGTGCGACTACATGGCGTACCGACTTGTATCGTGTCAGATCGAGGCACTCAGTTCACCAGCCGACTTTGGCAGAGACTTCAGGAGGCTTTGGGCACTCGTTTGAGCTTCAGCACAGCGTTTCATCCGCAGACAGACGGACAGTCAGAGCGGACCATTCAGACTCTCGAGGACATGCTCAGAGCGTGCGTTTTAGACTTTGGTGGTAGCTGGGATCGTCATTTACCTCTAGTGGAGTTCTCCTACAACAACAGCTTCCAGGATACTATTCAGATGGAACCTTTCGAGGCATTGTATGGGAGGAGATGCAGATCGCCCGTTTGTTGGACAGAGCTTAGCGAGAGCAGCATTTTGGGGCCGCAGCTTGTTGAGGAGACGACAGCGAAGATACAGTTGATCCGAGACCGGATGAGAGCGGCTCAGAGCAGGCAGAAATCGTATGCTGACAGGCGCCGTCGCAGATTAGAGTTCGCAGTTGGCGACCATGTTTTTCTGAAGGTCTCACCGATGAAGGGCGTGATGCGTTTTGGGCGAAAGGGGAAGCTTAGCCCTAGATTCGTAGGTCCCTTCGAGATCCTCGAGCGTGTTGGCGCTGTTGCATATCGTTTGGCTCTTCCACCCAGCTTTCCCGATGTTCACCCCGTCTTCCATGTTTCGATGCTCCGCAAGTACCTTCACGACCCTTCGCATGCGATTCAGCACCCGACAGTCCAGCTAGAGCGCGACCTTTCTTTTGCAGAGCAGCCGGTGGCCATCTTGGATCGGCAGGTGAAGAAGTTGAGGTCGAAGAGTATACCAACCGTCAAGGTCCTTTGGCGTAGCCCGAGCAGCGAGGAGGTTACCTGGGAGACCGAGGGCGAGATGAGGAAGAAATATCCCCATCTCTTTGAAGGTACGCGTAGTTATATTTTTTTTTTTTAAAAATTCGGGGACCGAATTTCTTTTAGGGGGGAAGATTGTAGCGTCTTGAAAAGTCGTTTTGGTGTTTTCCTGAAATTCGGTGAAAATTCGGTATTTTTCCGAAAACCGTCTTTCTCGATATTTTGCAGTTTAGGGCTAATTATACCTTAAATGGATAGGTAATTACTTGTTTTAGTGACTAATGAGTTAATTATGAAATTTTGGTCATTTAAAAATTTTTCCCTATTTTTCATTTTTTTAATATTATTTTTAGCCGGTAAGAAAATACATTAAATAAGCGATAAATACAAATTTTTCCGGGCTAATTTTAATCTATAAAATTATGATAATTATAATCTAGTGATAACATGAATTTTTAGTAATTTATTTTGATTTTTAACAAATTTTTATGAATTGAAACGAATTTATTGAATTTTGGGCTAAAACTTGCAATTTTTGAGTTGTAGGGGGCCTTTTTGCATAAAATTTCTTTTGTAAAACCCCTCTATCTTTTTCCTCAGCCCTAGGACAGCCCCACCTTGTGTGAGACCAGAAATTTCTGGCCTCTCTCTTCTTGGTTTCTTTCTTGAGTTAAATTGTTGGTTTATGGATTAATTTAAATATATTGGATAAAGTATGACACATTTGACTTTGGAACTTGACCCTTGACCTTCCCACTCACCCCCACACCCTCCCCCATACCTCATTCTGGCCGAAAAACCTGCACCCTCTTCTTCCTCTCTTTTCTTTTCTTTTTTCTTCAATTTCTTCAAGAAAAATACATCAAAATCCATGAATTAATTCCAAAATTCCAAACAAAATCCTTATGTTATCATTATCCTTAGCCATTCTTGCTTGAATCTTGGAGCTAGGAAGCCATTCTTTGGAGCAAACTTCTTGCTTGATCCATAGATCAAGAGGTATAATTCCATCAAAGTTACTTTCTTTTGTTGCTAATTCCTTTAATTGTATGGTTAGTGTTAAAAGTTAGCTTATTTCTAATCTAGTTTAAAATGAGTAGTTTGTTTAAACTAGGGTTTTGAACCATGATAATTAATTAAGTTGTTTATTAGTTAATCTAGTTGTTAGTGAACTAATCTATATGGTTACCTTGTTATGTAGTCTTTAATTATGCTAATTTAGGTAATTTTAGAAGTTGATTTTAGTTGTAAATTGTTGTTTTAAGGTTTTTCAAGAGAGGGTTATGTATGGAAAATGATATTTGAAGCTTGATTAGTGAGTGGATTAAGTTTTAGAAAGCATTATTTAAGTGATTAAACCTAATTTGCTATCTAGTGTTTTGCTAACCTTAATCTAAGTGGTTAATTTGCTTATTAGGCTAAAATATAGTGTTAAATTAAGGTTTTTCATATATAGTTTGGTTTATGTTTGCTAATTACAAAAATCAAGAGAAGGTTTTGTTATGTAAATTAGGTTTTTAAGCTTAGTTAATGGTTTAGAATTTGTGTATTGGCTAGCTATTTGGTTAGTTTGGATGTTGGTGTTGGGTGGTGTTGATTTTGTCGCTAAATTGTCGATATTTGCATCAAATTGCAATTTCTGCTTACTAGATTTTTATAAAAGCTATGTGATGAATTAATTGTGGCATCTTGATGATTGTGATGGCTTGTCCTACGACTTTTAGGATGCGTGAGTGCGGTTTTTGGGTAGTCGGGTTTTAGTTTTGCCGGGCGACCCAAATCGGCGTTGTTTTTGGCAGTTTTTGCGATTTTCGCGTGTGTTCCGCGCACTTTGTGCACGTTGTACCTAGCTAGCGAACTTTAGTAGTTTCGTTAGGGTTTTGCGTCGTTCTTGAGATGTAACCTTATATTTGGTAATGATGTAAATTCCAGGTTCGGTCGCGGAAACGTCAGACGCGGCGCGAAAGGGAAAGGCGGTGATTGGACACAGCTAGCCAGGGATCCCGGTGAGTAGATTTAACATCTACGGGGGACGATCGTTTGGATGGCGCAAGTCGCCCGATAGATTTAGTAAACTGGAAAATAGTAAATTGGATAATCACTTGTGACATTAGAATAATAATACTTGCATGATAATTGCTGCAATTAGATCAATATGTTATATCCATATACGCAAACTCAATTGTAGGACACATGCACCATTACCAGGTTTTTATATGCAGCACGAGCACTATTCATGTTTACACACACACCCTGGTAATTGCCATGCCACCACACTAGATAACCTTTAATTTAAACCTTTTACTAATTGATACTTAAATTGTGCTATTTCCTTAAAATGAAACCGTAGGATTGCTATTCATATGCATGTACTTCATCATATTCATTGTTCATGCTTAATACATTAATCACACATCGCAACTTGATTATTGATATCATACGCATTCATTATCATTGATATATGCACTTATGAGGATTTCTTGAGATTTTATGATATTGCTGGATTTCGGGGGAAAGCCGCAAAATTTCCAAACTTATGATATTTTTAAAATATGTAAATTGCGGTTTTCTAGTGATGTAAGTGTC
This sequence comes from Agapanthus africanus, assembly GCA_030015575.1. Taxonomy (NCBI): domain Eukaryota; kingdom Viridiplantae; phylum Streptophyta; class Magnoliopsida; order Asparagales; family Amaryllidaceae; genus Agapanthus; species Agapanthus africanus. The sequence goes on along the minus strand of CM057349.1, from coordinate 84,335,608 downwards.
GTCCACCATGAGTTTGCTGTGGTTTTTGGAGACCCGTTTCGAGGAGTTGGATGAACCGTTTCGGGTACATGGTGGGCCCGGTAGGGTACCCCGGGGCAAGAAGCTCGTGGTGATGACGATGAGCCTGGCAGGGGACGGATTACCTACCGGTGACTTCATTGGGCACGGCGGATATCCAGAGGATACCGACCGGGGCCGCGAGAGGATGATATATTGATACTGAGATGGGTCAGCCGGATGGCTGAGGCCAGAGACACTATGACATGGATTTATGAGATTTGAGACAGCTTTTTGGGTGTCGTTGCTGGACACCGATTTTCGTCGATTCATTGACATTATGCTGGCATTCTAAAAGAGTTTCAAAAACAAAAAGAGAATAAATATTTCTTATATATACATATTGAGACCTCAGATACTCATGTTGCATACATATTAGCACACTGATATGATATACACACCTGCTAGTGCATCCAGTCATACCTGTATTTTAGATGCTAGGATGCTTGTGTGCATGCATACGATAGCCTTTGTAGATGTTATTTATTACTCACGAGTTGGCAACTCACCCCTGTTGTGCCACAGTCTTTTGCAGGTCCGCTCCATCAGTTCAGTAGCGGCGGGCACACTTGTCTTTTGCCTCTTTTGCCTGAGCTCGAGATTTGCTTATAGGTGGGTTATGTTAATTTTTGTACCACCTTGTATATTCTTGTATCTAGTGTACTCCATCTACTGTTTTCCACCAGATTATTGTATATTGACCTAGAGATGAGGCAGTGAGGTTTGTGGATTTTATGCTGTATTTTGGGGTCGAGCTCACTTGAGCCGACATGCTACTTTTTCATGCTTCCTTATGCTTTATTATGCTTGTTGTCATTTACATTGCGTGGGATTTGTGACCGCCGTATGGCGAAGAGCTAGCTCCCGCTTGGGGATGCCCTATTTTGTGGATTCATGTATATATTTTGTTGTACCCATTTTTGGGGGCCAGTATTTACAAAGGAGACTCTGCCGAAATTTTCGGGAAAAGTTGGTATTGTTTTTAAAAAGTGTTTCACATGACTTATTTGATAAACTTGCTTTCGAATGTTGGGTTTTCTTCACTCTTTTGCTTAATTGGTTTTGTTTTTCTGGGCTTTTGGCTTACTTATTTTACGGACGCCTTTAGACGTTTCATAAACTTAAGTGCCAGTCACGTTCCGTACCCTGCGGGTCGTGACACCAAGGGTCATCCTACGCTCCGAAGGTAAAACCTAACGCTCTGATACCAATTTTGTCACGACCCAAAAGTACGGAACATGACCGGCACTTAAACTACGAACGTCTCGAGGCGTACGTAATCTAAGTAAACCGAAAACCCAGAAATCCAAACCAAGAAAAGTAGTAGAGTGCAGGAAAAACCAACTTAAAGCAAGTAGTTTCAATAGCATAAGCTGTATTATGCGGTTTTTAAAAACATCAAAAAAATTTACTGAAAATTTCGGCAGAGTCTCCTTTGTAAATACTGGCTCCCAAACGGGATACAACATGAATAGTATACGAAATCAAGAAAAAGGAATCCCCAAGCGGGAGCTAACTCTTCGTCAATCGACGGTCACAACCACACAAGCAATATAATATACAACGCCAACGGCGAGGATCAAAACTCAAAAGGAAACTCAAAACCACCAGAAATCCACAGAAATATAACGCTCTAAAGTCGATAGAATAACATCACTGGTCTCTATCTCAAAAATAAATACATGTTTGGTTGATGGAACTTCTAGATACAACAGAATAATGATATACAAGATATATAATGGGGGTACGATACAAGTAAACCCACCTCCTAGCAAATCACCCGAAGGAAACTATGCCCGTAAAGCCGTAATGAAACCTGTATGGCAAACCTGCAAGAAACTGGGGCACAACGGGGGTGAGTTGCCAACTCGTGAATAGAAAAATATCTACGCACAGAAATTGCATAAATAACGCAACCTAGGTCAATGATCATAATATATCCTCAAATATATGAATAACACGTAGCCTATAATAAGGCCAGGGTAAATATCTAACCCGAGTGTAATCTCATGTGCCCGTGTCAGTGCCTCAAGTAGCAATATATCATATGAATGAGGTATGAATGCATGAAAATAGAATACTTGTAAATGAAGAACTGTTTTCATAATTTAGTGAGATTTCCTTTGTATTTTTAAAATGAGGTATCATAATGAAATCAGCATAAAACAGTGTCTAGCATCGGCACAAAACGTAATCCCAATATCTCGATATCTGTGTATCACAGTCTCTGTACCTCAATATCTCGAAATCTCAATGTCTCAATCACAATATCTAGAGCGCCGTCAGTCCAGACCGGCCCCTACCATCCATCTCAAGACCACGACGGTATCCTCCGGATATCCGACGCGTCGGGTAAAATCACCGGTAGGTAGTGCTCCCCTGCCAGGCTCACATCGTCATCATCACGCGCTTCTTGCCCCGGGGTACCTTACCGGGTCCACCATATAACCGAAACGGTTCATCCGTCTCCTCGAATCGGGTCTCGAAATCCATCAGCAAACTCATGGCGGACGACTCATACATCATGGGAAAAACCGCACTTTTTATTTAAGAAGAGAGAAATCAGTTTATATAAGTTTTGCGGTTTTCCCCCCAAATCCAGAAAATTTCATGGAAATCCGAATCCAAATCATCAATAGCATGTAAAAACCATGAATATAGGCATAACAATGAATAACAGTATGCATGAAGTGACAAGTAATAACTACAATGTTAAGCTGGCATATAAGGCAGGCACACTAATATCATGTCAAGTTACTAACTAACAAGCTAAGTCAAGCAATAATATTTTCTAAGGTGTACGTGACATGGCAATTACCGATGAAGATGTGTGTGAGCCGGCAAGTAAGTGTACGTGGTACATACGCATCATCGGTAATGGTGCTGGTGTCCTAACAATATGATATCAACATTGCAATAAGAAATTATAACATAAGTATGCGATGCGAAGCGAACCACAATAATAAGCGGGAGCTGAATACTAGACGCAACTGTAACTAACCTGCATTAATCTAATGTAAGTCCTAAAAATGGTGCCTTTTGAAATAACACGAATCATGGGGTTTTGAAAATAGGGGCTACGGTGTTTTTATGAAAAGATACGTCTTTTGAAATATCCGTAGGATCCCTTGGGCTGTCTTTTAAAATACCCACGATTCGTTAGTTTTTGAAATAGGTAAGAATCGAATCTAATCTAACAACTAAACTAAACTAAAGGGCTAAGCTAACAAGCTGGACTACAGGTAAGGAAACCGCCTAACATCTGAGTCGATCCATATACATACCTGTATATATATTAGTCGGTGATCCCGCCTCAATAATATCATATCCGATACCATATCTACAATCAGCCATCCCAAGTCAAGAGTGCGGATCAATCATCAAGATATAGCTCGTACGTAAATCCATCGTACGGCATCCCCAAATCTGGGTACGGGTCAATATCATATTCCTCACACCATTCCTCTGGTATCCTCTTTATTCAAGATCATAGTCTAGGGTACTGACCTATGTCTAGTACAATACTAATATCCTCAATATACTCATGATCTGACTACAGATCGACAATCTCGTACAAACCGATACCGTCAGCACATAGCATCATCAAGGGTATACATCGCCCGATACGGCCTAATATCAATATCCTAGCATATCATGCCTCATATCACGATCACATGTCGACCATTTTATTTATAACACTATTCACCCGTATCGCCGCCCCAAGATCCGCTATAACACCAGGACGTATCTCAAGTACGAATCCTGCCATATCACCGATATCACAACCACAAAACAAATCTCATCGACTCAGCTCAATCCCAAGTATCATCCTCAAATCCGTATGTGAACACATAGTCCCATACCCATGTGAACACATAACTATAAAGAATCTCATGAGCACATATAAAAAGGAATGTATGCAAGTATGTATGTGTGTATGTGTAGTGCAACACTACCCTAGGGTTCGCAACACTAAAGTAATCCAACACACCAATATCCATCCTAACATCGTTATTAATCCCAAATAACATATACTAATTGTTGGTGTGTATACGCATCCGTATACACCACCACGGACTGCGGGGGTGCTATACGCCATCCACCCGACTTCTCCCCGTAGATATAAATCTACTCACCTGGTCCTCGTTCGCCGGTGCCGACGTCGCCACGCGCTTGCTTGTCGTCTCGAAGTCCATATGGGGTACCTACATATCATAACGCACCATACCGCATTAAAATCCGACTCATGACCACAATGACGCACGAATCCCACATAGGTCAAAACCTATGCTTGCTTCACAAATCGACCCAAAAACCCTCGATGTCGGCGTACAAACGCCAAACCATCGAGAAAGCTCCCAACACACTCATTTGTACAATTAAAAGCACTAATTATAATATAAAATAGCTTAAAATTCACAAAAACCCCAATTTCACTTAAAAAGTCATTTTTCCGAAAATCTAGCAAGCACAAATCACTGTTTTTGTACAAAACTCGATGTATAGACGAATCTAGAGGCCACAATATTCACTAAATATCTTAAATAAGTCAAAAAAAATGATTCCCATAATTTAATCTCATTAAATTCCATAAACCCCAAAAACCTAGTTTACAAATTATCCAATTTTAACAATTTTCAACCAAAAATTTTCGATTTAAGAATTAAGCTTAGATTTGCATAACCTAAGGTATTAAACCACTCATTATAATGTTAATAATGCTATGAAACCATAATTAGATTTTTTAAACCTAAATATTAGACAAATTATAAAACCTAGTTAGCAATTAGCAAAGTTATCACAATTTTAAATTAACAAATTAGCAAATAGCAACTAACTTAGATTTTGCATACAACTACATGTTAATCTCCTCATTACAACCATAAACAAATGATAAAAACCTTACTTGATCACAAACCCTAATCATTAATTCAAAACCCTTCTCTTGAATTTTAATTCAAGCACCTAGAACTAATTAAAAAACCTAATTAAGCTAACATGAAACAATTAGCACAATTTAAGAAAATGTTAGAATTATACCTCATGATCAAGAGATCAATTATGAAAATCAGGCCTCTAAAATTCCAACTTGCTCCCTAGATCCATGCAAGAATAGCAAATGAAAAATGGGTAGGAGTTAGATTTGAGTTTTAGTTTAATTTCGATGGAAATTTGATGGATTTTGAAGACTTTTGATGAGGAAAAGAGAGGAGAAGAATGAGGAGGGGCTGCTGTTGATTCTAGCCAAAAAATGAGAGGGGTGAGGGGGTGTGGGTGTGGGAGTGAGAGTGGGTAGAAAGGTCCAAGTCAAAGGGAGTCCAAGTCAACCCAACCAATACTTATATATATATACCCTTTCTTCTCATTTCTTTTCATCTTAACTTAGAAATTCAAGTGGGGAAAATGGGTGGGGCTACTGAATTCAGCCAAGGGGGAGGGAAAATGGGGGTTTGTGAGTGTGGGTACGGGTGTGGGGTGATGAAAAATGATAAATACAATACCCCAAACATCCATTTACGCCAAAAAAAAGCCTTTTCTTCTTCAATAATTTCTAAACCGTTTTGGCAAATGATTTCGTTCCAAAAACCACATGATAAAATTTTATTTAATGTTTTATGATGCACAAAATTTATTTTAACTCATTCCAATTTGTAATTTTCCCTAATTAAATGTATTAGTGACGGCTTAAAATAATAATAAAATAATTTTTTTCAGAAAATTTGAAATTTCACCAGCGGCTCAATAAACACCAAATAATAGCAATTACATAGCTATAATATGTATATTTAATTTTTATAATAAGATATTTGTATTTTGATTTTTTACAGAAAACCCCTTTATTTTACCGATTTTTCGAAATTTTACCGAAACGATTTTCAAAACGTTACATCTTTGGAGAGGTTGATTCCGTGACAATCCGGTAGGTTACCGCGCTTAGAATCTTCCATACTGAATCTTTTCAATATGGTGTCTATGTACCTGGACTGCGAAAGTCCCAACATCCTCTTTGATCTATCACGATAGATCTGGATCCCCAGAATGTAGGTGGCATCACCCAGGTCCTTCATGGAGAACTTCTGTGACAAGAATCCTTTGACTGACTGTAGCATAGGAATATCATTTCCTATTAGGAGAATGTCATCCACGTACAAGACAAGGAATATTACAACTCTCTCTACAATCTTACTGTATATGCATGGTTCATCTGGATTCTTGATAAAGTCGAATTCTTTGACAGTATCATCAAAACAGATGTTCCAACTCCGCGATGTCTGCTTTAGTCCATAAATGGACTTAAGCAACTTGCATACTTTACCGCTGCTCCCACTCTGAATGAATCCCTCTGGCTGATCCATATAGACGCACACTTCCAAATTACCATTTAGAAAAGCCGTCTTTACGTCCATCTGCCAGATCTCATAATCGTGGAAGGCAGCAATGGCAAGAAGGACCCGAGTAGATTTGAGCATAGCCACTGGAGAAAAGGTTTCGTCATAGTCCAAGCCAGGTCTTTGACGAAAACCCTTTGCAACAAGTCTAGCCTTATAGGTTTCAACCTGTCCATTTACACCAATCTTCTTTCTGAAGATCCACTTGCATCCTATGGGTTTTACCCCATCTGGAGCAATGTCCAAAGTCCATACTTTGTTAGTGTACATGGACTCCATTTCGGTCCGCATTGCATCCGGCCATTTTACCAAGTCGCCGCTCTAAATGGCTTGCTGGAAGCTAGTAGGGTCATCATTATCAATGATGCAATCTTCTCGATCCTCGTCTATGAGAAAACCGTAGTCTTTCTCGGGCGGATGAGACTGCCTACTACTTCTGCGGATAGGCACTGGTATGTCCCTTTCTTCTGAAACTTCTGGTTCTACCAAACTTTCAGTAACTGCTTGTGGTTCTGGAATTTCTTCCAGTTCTATTGCGCTCCCACTCTTCTGATTTTCTAAAAATTCAGCTTCCAAGAAGTGGGCATGACGAGAAACAAAAACCTTTTGTTCCTCTGCATAATAGAAATAATACCCCTTGGAGTTCTTTGGATATCCCACAAACTTACACTGTACTGAGCATGCCTCGTGCTTGTCCGCATGCTGCTTTTTTACAAAAGCTGGACATCCCCATGTCTTCAGGTACTGAAGATAGGGTTTCTTCCCACTCCACATCTAATATGGTGTGGTAGGCACAGTCTTGGTTGGAACCTTGTTCAAAAGATATGCAGCTGATTCTAGTGCATAACCCCAGAAAGATTGCGGTAACTCAGCCTTACTCATCATGGAACGAACCATATCCAATAGGGTTCGATTCCTCTTTTCTGATACACCGTTGTGTTGTGGTGTGTATGGAGGAGTAAGCTGAGAGAGAATTCCATTCTCTTTTAAGTAACCCAGGAACTCGGCACTTAAGTATTCACCACCTCGATCAGATCTCAGTGTCTCGATACTTTTGCCTGTTTGGTTTTCCACTTCATTCTTGTATTCCTGGAATTTCTCAAAAGCCTCGGATTTATGCTTCATTAAGAAGATATGTCCATACCTAGAGAAATCATCCGTAAAAGTAATGAAGTAGGAATAACCATCTCTTGCATGTGTAGACATTGGACCGCACACGTCACTATGTATGAGTCCTAAGAGCTCGCTCGCTCTTACTCCGTGTCCAGTAAACGGAGTCTTTGTCATCTTTCCCATGAGACAAGATTTACAAGTAGCATAAGATTGATATTCGAACGGATTCAAATATCCTTCTCTATGTAACTTAGTTAATCATATTTCATTAATGTGACCTAGTCTACAATGCCATAAGAAAGCCTGATTTATTTCTGGAGACTTTCTTTTAAGCGTGTTCTGGACATTGAAAACCTGAGCTTGATTCAATATGTATATACCGTCATCTAATGTACCGGACCCAATCAGAACTTGATTCAGGTGGATGTGAACTACATCGCTTACGAATGTAAAGTCATATCCCTCTCTAGAAAGTGAGGACACTGATATGATATTACAAGTCAAACTAGGTACATACAAACAGTTACGTAGAATCAATATCTGCCCACTTGTCAAACCTAGGCGATATTCTCCCACGGATTCAGCGTCCACACTCATTCCGTTTGCAACTCTGAGAGACAAATCACCTATCCTAATAACTCTACAGTTTCTCAAAGCATGTAATGAATTACAGATATGAGATCCTGCTCCGGTATCTAGTACCCAGGAAGTAGAGTTAATTGACAAACAGTTCTCAATTACAAACACACTTGAGGCCGAAGCCACAACATGCTTCGTATCCTGGCTACTGGCTTCCAAAGCCCTGCAATCCTTCAACCAATGCCCATTCCCATAACAATAGGAACATCCCTCCTTCCCTACACCAAGTCCCGAAACTTTTGCTCTTCCCTTTCCTTGTACTTTACTGACACCGTATATCGGCTTTGTGGAGGTCCTCTTCTTTTCACCCTTTGCTTTCGTCCTGGATATAGAAGAAGAAGGTCCCCCATTAAGCAGAGCTTGTGTCTCCCTGGTTTCTTTCAGGGTGTAAGTAGAGGGTAGGGACTGTGGAAATAAGTCAGCGCATGACCTGTTTCCCAACGTGGTCTCCAGGTCCTTGAGCTCATCAATATAACTAGTCATCGTAAGGACGTTGTCCCTTACAGATGACCCGACAGCCAACCTCGCTTGAAATAATTCGTTCGAGGTCTCATATCTTGCGATACAAGATTGCTCTCCATATAAATCTTTGTTATGGAGAAAGATGGAAACTAAGTCCATCTTCTCGTGCTGCTTCTGGTATACACCATCAACTGAAGCTAACACGAGGCACTTGGCATTCGCATTATCCTTTTCCCTTGTCTGACGGATATCCATATCCGCGACGGTGGAAACTGGACCTAGGACGGCGGGATCTTGAGTAGTAATAGGGCGGTCCAGCTTGTCATAGGCAATGGACATCTGGACAGACCTTTGCCAATCATATAAGTCAGATTCAGTCATTTTGTTATCTAGATGTAACCTAGTCATGGTCACAAGGTCACTGCAAAGAGAGAGAGAGAGAGAGAACACTTTAGCATGACGCTCTTGCAAGTTTAGATTGGTTTTTAGTTTATCTAAACTGGATGGCTCCCACTGTTTCTCGAATCCTTCCTCAAACCATAAAAGAAGAATTAGCCAGGACTGATCTCACCGTACAATACTTGCTTAACCGTTCAGCCAGGCCGGTGTCGGTACTTCGAGGGAGGTTTTCCAACGCTTTTGCGAAGTTCCTTAATTAAATAAGCTCTTTTCTCTGGGAGCGTAGCCACGCTGACACCTTTCTCGACACTTACTTAGTTTATAGCATTGATCGTTAAGTGAAGAATCTCCTGATGAGTAGCGGATACTCACAGTAGGATCGGGATCCAAATATCATCGTGTGATAATGCTGAAGGTATCCTACCAACATTCATCAAACTCCAAATGGTATGCAACACTAGCAAGTTTCAGTTTCTTTAGAAACTCCCGATGTGGATTTTTTCCCCATGTTCTTATGGCCTTGATGAAGGCCAACAAATCATAAGTCACATGTCAAGTTCTGCCCATCATTATCTTGTTAATTTGAACCCACCTGTACATACCCTTGATGAAGGCCAACAAGGTAATACGACTGTCCCAAACCAACCCATCTATCTATGCAACAAATGAATACCCCAGTAGCTACCAAACACTATGCCTTGACGAAGGCCAACAAACATAGCTTGAATACTACTGACCATCCATAAGAAATGACGGAGGGCTACGACTGGTTTTGGCGAAACCGTGAACGTAGTGAACTTGATGTAATCGAAGGAACCTGATACCTTTTTAAAGGAGTGGTTAAAGCTCCGCAATTAAAAATTCTGCTCTTTTTAAAATAACCGAGTGGTTTCTTTTAAATTTGTTCCAACGATTCAACTTTGGTTTATTTTCTTTGTATTAATATAACGCGTCCCATCAATTAACCTATCATTGCAAAAACAACGAAAATACAACGTCCTCTTATGCCATCCGCATTCGCCACTGGGTCCCGTCATTCACCCGTTAGGTTACTTAACTAACGACAGAGCGGGGGCTGGGCTAGCGCGGGTGTAAAACATAAGTAACGTCTAATAGCTATTGTAACGCCCGAGTTCATTTATACCAATTCCAGTTTCTGTATTTACTTATCCAAGGTATATTCTTGATTTATCGTGTTTGGGTCTGAATGGTAGTTACATTTGACATTGCATTCGACCCGACCCGCTTGCTTGAACTTGTTTGATTTTTATTTATAGTTTATCCTGACTCGTTGCTTTGACACGTGCATCTAGTATAAACTGCATATCGGCATTTCATCTGGCATCGCATGTTTTAACATATAACTTGTTAGTCACTGAAAATATTTATTAAAATACATTGCATGGCCTGCTTGATACCCCTAACCCTGTGGTAGCGTCCTTGCATCGCGTTCTCGTCCCGTTCAGTGAAACAGACGTGTTTGGATGGCTACGCGCATGTGCGTGCGTTCGTTCTTAGGGGTATGCATTTCTGTCATATAATCTTTCATTTTAAATTTTGAAGCTGGCTAATAATTTTCATATTTCAAATTCAAAACTTTGGACTCGACCTGGGTGCATTTCTGAATTATTTTGTATTCCGCTAAATTCGAATTAGTTTAAATTTCTTTGGATTCGTTATAAATATTTTTATATCAGCCTAAGATTTCTTTAGAGCGAAGGAAATATTTTTTTCCAACTAAAAATATTTTCTTGGTTTTATTTTAAAATCCTTCATAACCCAGTCTCTCTCTCCCTCCTTCAGAAACCAATCACAAATCTCTTCTCCTTCTCGTGGTCCCCATGTTTTTATTCAACCAATCAGAATCCTTTTATTTTGTCGCTGGGCCCCACGATCCCTCGCCAATCTTTCCCTTTCTCTTTCTCTCTCCTCCCTACGAGTTCTCTCTCTCACTCCCCTTTCTCTCTCCGCTCGCGAGTACTGTGCACTCCTCGATTCCCGTCACCGCCTTCACGATCTGGTCACCTTCCTTATTCATCTCCTCTTCTTCTTCTCTTTTTTAAACCCAGCGCGCTCCTTTAACCCATCGCCTTATTCAAACCCTAACCCTAACTCCCTTATCTCCTCAACCCCAATCTAGCCTCGTCCTCTCCTCTCCTCCTCCTTTCCATCTTCTTCTTCTCTTTCTTCCTCCCGAGCCTCTTTCCCCCTGCACACACCCACCGAACACCCAAAAACCCAACATCACCGGTCGTTACCGACGACCCTAGCCTCGCACCCACCATCATCACCATCTCGTTTCCTCCCTCTCCTCTTCATCAGCACCTCAACAAGACCCTGCACGTACCCTGCATTAAAACCCCAAAAACCAAACACTAGCGTAACCCTAACCCATCACCCGAGCACCTGGACCCTCGCCCGAGCTCCGTCGATCCTCACCGACGACGCTGTCACCCCTCTGCAATCCAGTTAGTAAGTTCTCCCCTCAATCTCCTCTGTTCTCTCTCATTCTTCTTGTTTCCTCTTCCATGCATTCTCTTTCAATCAAAATGTTCACTGTTGTTTCTTGTTTCCGGAATCCGACCGTGCCGGCGATGATCCCGACGACACAGCGAGGATATCTGACCCGTGTGATCCCACCGTGCGTCGTTTGGACTCATTCCGTGTACCGTGCGCGTGTCGCGACTTTTCCGCCGACGCGTAACGTTCCGTATACCGTTTCGTGAATCCGTCGAGGCAAGTGAAACTTGCTACATGCTATCTTTATGAGTTTATAACTATTTATTAAATATTAAACTTATATCTTGAATGCAAAGTCACCTATTCCAATTTAACCGTTCGATGTTCCGTTTATATCTTAGATTCAGAACTTGAATTATAACTGTTGCATTTTAGTGTACTACACCTAGTAACCACATCTGTATTCTAAATCACATAATACCTATTTACATAGTCTATGGTACCCTTTTTATAGTTTTACCCTATTAGACATTCGTGTGCATCTTTAACCTGTTTTAGCTATAATTGCATCCATTGAACATATTATACATATTATTGCATCTCTAGGTTGCTTAGTACATATTAATATGATTTTAACATCCATATTCGTTATACTGTATTCATGTAATGTTGAAACTATCCCTTAAACCCAAAGTGATAACTGTGCATCTACATACCTTAATCTGTATCTGATTACATTTCACGTTACAAGTTCCAGCTTGTTGAATCTATTAGTACACATGCTTGTTCTGTATGCCTATGATTATGCTAGTTTGATTATGAGCACCCACATGATATCTTGTACACCTTGACGTGACTTGCTACACCTATTACTTGACACGACATGGTACCGTACAACTCTTGACATAACTTGACACCTTTATATATTACCTGGCTTGACCTGATGCACCATGGTCTTACCTGTTACCTGATCTTGTGTTTAATGCCAACAAACCTGACCTGTTGTCCTTACGGACCGTTCCTGTTGTCTATCTAGACAAACCTGTACCTGCCTGATCCTGTGTTGGTATTAGCTCTAGATGATTTAATTCTTGACTTGAACATATATAACTTGTGGGTATGGGGAAATCAGTATTGTAACCGAACGTAACTCAAAGGGCCATCCTATTGTTTGCCGTTTTTCCGAGCGTTACGGAATACCCATTGTTTGCCGTTTTTCCGGGCATTACGGAATAATCACCGACGAGTTACGATGATGATTACATTACTTGGTTTCGTAGACTTTAGAATTGATAACCCCGTATCACAGTTTAGATATCTTTGCACGACACTTATACTGACACATTCACCGTTATATATTCTCATTATATTCTTGCTCATACTCATACTTGCATGTATTGCTACCCCTGTTTTATTATTGCTTGATGTTATGACGCGCTGACGTCTGGGTTTTGCATGGCTCAGATCCTTCTACCTTTGTGCAGACTGATCAGGAGTATTGCCGCTGTTGGACCGAGCGGTGAAGATCCTGTTGGAATGCAGTCGTACTTTCCATGTGTTTCGTTTCTTGTATCCTTTGCTTCCGCATATTATCATTATTTCTTGACTCATTTATTCTGGCTCATGGACATGTACTAGATAGGTTAGTTTACTTTCCTGTTCTTGATATCTCTACAGCCGTAATGTGACTGTGGAAGGATTTTTCCTATCCACAGCTAACATGGTTGGCTATGGCATGTGCCTATTTTAGTGTACTCTGGGAAGCGGGGCGTGACATGGTTCTTTTGGTATCAGAGCCATAGGATATTGGTTAATCGGGTTCGATTCTTTTATAGTTAGGTATTGGACCCAATACACGAATCAGAATACTCGTGATTAGGAACATGTCCTGCCACCTTGTTATCGTGATTATTGAATCATATCTTTCTCGTATCCTTTGCCTTGACGATATGCAAACAACTTTGAATATCGGCTTGAAATCTTTTTGGATTCACCATTGTTCTCCCTGTTTCTTGATTCTGATACTAGGATTTGGGCGACTTGAGTGGAGTAATGTAATTGTACCCATGAACTGCAGCATGGTTATAATGCGGTACTCTATTTGAGTAACTTGGAGTCCTGGTCTTGATTCACTTCCTTATTTCATGATCGTTATATTACCTTGTTTTTCTCGGTTTCATTGATTACCAGCTATTGTTTTATCGCCAGCTTGAATCATGTTTCCCGTGCTTAATCCTCTTCGGTATCTTGACTTCGGATGAAGTCATCTCGGTATCTTACTTGTTCATTTTTTCCCCGCATTAGAATTATTCAATTCTGGTGCATCCCTTGTTTATTGTTGTCTTGGGAATGGAGTTTCACGGCACTTTCCACGCTCATATTGATTGTAAGGAAAGGAAAGTGATTCTCCAGATTCAGGACAACCGGAGCTTGTTTTGCTGGAGGAAGCAGTTCAGTCAGGCCAGTCGAGTTTAGGGCTAGGCCGACAAACCAGGTTCTTTCGTCGATGGAAGTTGATAAGGAAGAAGTGTCGGCTATAGTTCGAGAATTCATGGACGTGTTTGAAGACATATCAGGTTTACGGCCGAAGCGAGACGTGGAGTTCGTGATTGATCTTGTTCCTGGTGCAGCGCCAATCTCAAAGGCGTATTATCGATTGGCACCAGTAGAGTTGGAGGAAGTCAGGGAGCAGGTTGCTGAATTACTTGAGAAGGGTTGGATTCGAAGCAGTAACTCGCCTTGGGGAGTTCCAGTTCTTCTAGTTAAGAAGAAAGATGGCACAAGAAGGATGCGCATCGATTATCGAGAATTAAACCGGGTGACTATTAAGAAAAAGTACCCGATCCCTCGCATTGGCGAACTATTTGAGCAGCTTAGTGGCGTGGGGGTATTCTCGAAGCTGGACTTGCGATCCGGATATCATTAGGTCCGACTAAAAACAGAAGATATTTGCAAGACGGCGTTCCGAACTCGGTATGGACATTACGAGTATTTAGTGATACCCTTCGGAGTAACGAATGCACCGGCGATATTCATGGACTTGATGAACCGAGTTTTTTCACCATTCTTGGACCAGTTTATTGTGGTATTCATTGATGATATTCTGGTCTATTCGAAGAGTATTGAAGAGCATGCAGGACATTTGAGGATCGCACTGCGATGCTGAGGCAAGAAAGATTATATGTAAAGATGAGCAAGTGCAAGTTTTGGCTTGAATAAGTGAAGTTTTTGGGGAACGTCGTATCCAGAGATGGAATCGCCATTGATCCCGAGAAGATTGCAGCAGTTCAAAATTGGCTGATTCCGAAGAATGTAGCAGAGATCGGAAGTTTTCTTAGACTTGCCGGCTATTACAGAAGGTTCGTGGAGAATTTTGCTCGTTTGGCTGAGCTTTTGACCAAGCTAATGCGCAAGGAAGTACTATTTGTGTGGATGGATAAGTGTGCGTCAGCTTTTGAGACGTTGAAGCAGAGATTGATAACCGCTCCTATTTTGACCGTACCAGACGGTTCCGAAGGATTGGTGATTCACATCGACGCATTTGGGAAAGGATTGGGTTGTGTTTTGATGCAGCATGGGAAGGTTATAGCTTACGCATCGAGATAGTTGAAGATCCATGAGAAGAATTACCCAACTCATGATTTGGAGCTAGCAGCTGTGATTTTCGCTTTAAATATTTGGAGACACTACTTATTGGACGAAAGGGTCGAAGTATTCACCGATCACAAAAGCCTGAAGTATGTGTTCACACAGAAGGAGCTTAATATGAGACAACATAGATGGTTGGAGCTGATGGCTGACTACGATCTTGATCTTAAGTACCATCCGGGGAAAGTTAATGTTGTGCCGGATGCGCTTAGTCAGTTGCCAGCAATTCAGATGTTGACTGCACAGAAGGAGCTTATGGAAGACTTTCGGAGATTCGAGTTAGAGATCGTGCTACCGCATTCTTCAGGACAGTTGATGCAGCTTCAAGTACAGTCATCATTGATCGAGAGTATTAAAGCAGCGCAGTCGAAGGACCTAAGATTGCAAAGGTTTTGAGAACATGTTGAAGCTGGACTTTGAACGGACTTGTTAATTCATGAAGATGGTTCGTTGCGATATGGTAGCCGTTTGTGTGTGCCATAAGGAAATATTCGTGAAGAAGTTATGAAGGAGGCACACAGTTCCGCGTATTCCGTATATCTAGGAGGCACAAAGATGTACCATGATCTACAACAGCATTTCTGGTGGGGAGGCATGAAAAGGGAGATTGCTCACTTCGTAGCAAAGTTCTTGGTGTGTTAGCAAGTTAAGGCTGAACATCAAAGGGCTGCTGGTTTATTGCAACCACTTCCGATTCCTCAGTGGAAGTGGGAACATATAACCATGGATTTCGTGACAGCTCTACCGCGGAGTCCAAAAGGCAACAATGCAGTGTGGGTGATTGTTGATCGCTTGACCAAGACAGCTCATTTCATTCCTTTCCAGGTTGGTCAATCAACAGAAACGTTGGCAGAACGGTACATGCAGGAGATTGTAAGATTGCATGGAGTACCGGTGAGCATTGTGTCCGACTGTGACACTCGGTTCTTATCACACTTTTGGAGGAGCTTACAGGAAAGTTTGGGGACTCGATTGAAGTTTAGTACAGCTTATCATTCTCAAACAGATGGCCAGTTGGAGAGAACGATCCAAACTCTTGAAGATATGTTGAGAGCTTGCATGTTGAACTTCAAGGGTTCTTGGGAGGATCTTCTGCATTTGGTGGAGTTTTCTTACAACAACAGTTTCCAGGCGACTATACAGATGGCTCCATTCGAAGCTTTATATGGTCGCAAGTGTCGTTCACCTGTTTGTTGGGACGATGTCAGTGAACGAAGATTGTTGGGACCAGATTTGGTTGTGCAGACGGTTGAGAAAGTTAACGCTATCCGGAATCATATGAAAGCAGCACAAGACAGACAGAAGAGTTGGGCAGATATGTCAAGAAGACCTCTAGAGTTTGCCGTGGGTGATTTAGTATTCTTGAAGATATCACCGACTAGAGGGGTGATTCGTTTCGGAAGTTGAGGAAAGCTTAGTCCTCGATTCGTTAGACCTTTCGAGATCTTGGAACGTATTGGAGAAGTGGCTTATCGTTTGGCGTTACCGCAATCCCTGGCGAATGGTCGTGACGCGTTTCTCGTACCTCAACTCCGTAGGTATGCTCGAGATGAAGTACATGCGTTGGATCATTTGAAACTGACTGTACGAGAAGATTTAACCTTTGAGGAGCGACCGATGTCAATTGTGGATCGAAGAGAAAAGGTTCTTATGAACAAAGTTATCCCTCTTGTACTTGTTTCTTGGAGTAATCGCTCGCATGGAGAACCAGGTTAGGAACGAGATGATGAATTTCGGCAGAAGTTTCCATATCTATTCTTGAAATTTCTTGTTTCTTTATCCTATCTTGTTCTTGGGATTTCGAGGACGAAATTCTTTTGTAGTTGGGTATAATGTAATACCCGAGTTCATTTATACCAATTTCAGTTTCCGTATTTACTTATCCATGGTCTATTCTTGATTTATCGTGTTTGGGTCCGAATGGTAGTTACATTTTACATTGCATTCGACCCGACCCACTTGCTTGAACTTGTTTGATTTTATATTTATAGTTTATCCTGACTCGTTGCTTTGACACGTGCATCTAGTATAAACTGCATATCGGCATTTCATCTGGCATCGCATGTTTTAACATATAACTTGTTAGTCACTGAAAATATTTATTAAAATACATTGCATGGCCTGCTTGATACCCCTAACCCTGTGGTAGCATCCTTGCATCGCGTTCTCGTCCTGTTCAGTGAAACGGACGTGTTTGGATGGCTACGCGCACGTGCGTGCGTCCGTTCTTGGGGGTATGCATTTCTGTCATATAATCTTTCATTTTAAATTTTGAAGCTGGCTAATAATTTTCATATTTCAAATTCAAAACTTTTGACCCGACCTGGGCGCATTTCAGATTATTTTGTATTCCGCTAAATTCGAATTAGTTTAAATTTCTTTGGATTCGTTATAAATATTTTTATATCACCCTAAGATTTCTTTACAGCGAAGGAAATATTTTTTTCCAACTAAAAATCTTTTCTTGGTTTTATTTTAAAATCCTTCATAACCCAGTCTCTCTCTCCCTCCTTCAGAAACCAATCACAAATCTCTTCTCCTTCTTATGGTCCCCACGTTTTTATTCAACCAATCAGAATCCTTTTATTTTGTCGCTGGTCCCCACGATCCCTCGCTAATCTTTCCCTTTCTCTTTCTCTCTCCTCCCCACGAGTTCTCTCTCTCTCTCCC
This sequence comes from Agapanthus africanus, assembly GCA_030015575.1. Classification (NCBI taxonomy): domain Eukaryota; kingdom Viridiplantae; phylum Streptophyta; class Magnoliopsida; order Asparagales; family Amaryllidaceae; genus Agapanthus; species Agapanthus africanus. The sequence continues at coordinate 84,317,771 of CM057349.1, read as the reverse complement.
CTTTCTCTCTCCTCTCGTGCCTTTCTCTCTCCGCTCGCGATACTGTGCACTCCTCGATTCCCGTCACCGCCTTCACGATCTAGTCACCTTCCTTATTCATCTCCTCTTCTTCCTCTCTTTTTTAAACCCAGCGCGCTCCTTTAACCCATTGCCTAGTTCAAACCCTAACCATAACTCCCTCATCTCTTCAACCCCAATCAAGCCTCGTCCTCTCCTCTCCTCCTCCTCTCCATCTTCTTCTTCTCTTTCTTCCTCCCGAGCCTCTTTCCCCCTGCACACACCCACTGAACACCCAAAAACCCAACATCACCGGTCGTCACAGACGACCCTAGCCTCGCACCCACCATCATCACCATCTCGTTTCCTGCCTCTCCTTTTCATCAGCACCTCAACAAGACCCTGCACGTACCCTGCATTAAAACCCCAGAAACCAAACCCTAGCGTAACCCTAACCCATCACCCGAGCACTTGCACCCTCGCCGGAGCTCCGCCGATCCTCACCGACGACGCTGTCACCCCTCTACAATCCAGTGAGTAAGTTCCCTCCTCAATCTCCTCTGTTCTCTCTCATTCTTCTTGTTTCCTCTTCCATGCATTATCTTTCAATCAAAATGTTCATTGTTGTTTCTTGTTTCCGGAATCCGACCGTGCCGGCGACGATCCCGACGACTCAGCGAGCATATCTGACCTGTGTGATCCCACCGTGCGTCGTTTGGACTCATTCCGTGTACCGTGCGCGTGTCGCGACTTTTCCGCTGACGCGTAACGTTCCGTATACCGTTTCGTGAATCCGTCGAGGCAAGTGAAACTTGCTACATGCTATCTTTATGAGTTTATAACTATTTATTAAATATTAAACTTATATCTTGAATGCAAAGTCACCTATTCCAATTTAACCGTTCGATGTTCCGTTTATATCTTAGATTCAGAACTTGAATTATAACCGTTGCATTTTAGTGTACTACACCTAGTAACCACATCTGTATTCTAAATCACATAATACCTATTTATATAGTCTATGGTACCCTTTTTATAGTTTTACCCTATTAGACATTCGTGTGCATCTTTAACTTGTTTTAGCTATAATTGCATCCATTGAACATATTATACATATCATTGCATCTCTAGGTTGCTTAGTACATATTAATATGATTTTAACATCCATATTCGTTATACTGTATTCATGTAATGTTGAAACTATCCATTAAACCCGAAGTGATAACTGTGCATCTACATACCTTAATCTGTACCTGATTACATTTCACGTTACAAGTTCCAGCTTGTTGATTCTATTAGTACACATGCTTGTTCTATATGCCCATGATTATGCTAGTTTGATTATGAGCACCCACATGATATCTTGTACACCCTGACGTGACTTGCTACACCTATTACTTGACACGACATGGTACCGTACAACTCTTGACATAACTTGACACCTTTATATATTACCTGGCTTGACCTGATGCACCATGGTCTTACCTGTTACCTGATCTTGTGTTTAATGCTAACAAACCTGACCTGTTGTCCTTACGGACCGTTCCTGTTGTCTATTTAGACAAACCTGTACCTGCCTGATCCTGTATTGGTATTAGCTCTAGATGATTTAATACTTGACTTGAACATATATAACTTGGGGGTATGGGGAAATCAGTATTGTAACCGAACGTAACTTAAAGAGCCATCTTATTGTTTGCCATTTTTCCGGGCGTTTCGGAATACCCATCGTTTGCCATTTTTCCGGGCGTTACGGAATACCCATCGTTTGCCGTTTTTCCGGGCGTTACGGAATACCCATTGTTTGCCGTTTTTCCGGGCGTTACGGAATAATCACCGACGAGTTACGATGAGGATTACATTACTTGGTTTCGAAGACTTTAGAATAGATAACCCCGTAGCATAGTTTAGATATCTTTGCACGACACTTATACTGACACATTCACCGTTATATATTCTCATTATATTCTTGCTCATACTCATACTTGCATGTATTGCTACCCCTGTTTTATTATTGCTTGATGTTATGACGCGCCGACGTCTGGGTTTTGCATGGCCCAGATCTTTCTACCTTTGTGCAGACTGATCAGGAGTATTGCCGCTGTTAGACCGAGCGGTGAAGATCCTGTTGGTATGCAGTCGTACTTTCCATGTGTTTCGTTTCTTGTATCCTTTGCTTCCGCATATTATCATTATTTCTTGACTCATTCATTCTGGCTCATGGACATGTATTAGATAGGTTAGTTTACATTCCTGTTCTTGATATCTCTACAGCCGTAATGTGACTGTGGAAGGATTTTTCCTATCCACAGGTAGGATGGTTGGCTATATCACGTGCCTATTTTAGCGTACTCTGGGAAGCCGGGCGTGACAGCTATCATATATAGATATTGTACATTCATCAGACGCAATAATAGGCATTCCAGATCACAGATGAACATTATTAGATATATAAGCAATCCGCGTTTCCTTTGATCCTGCAACGAAAGAAGGATTACACAGTTGTGATGAATAGCCATTACCCCACCCTAGAGCCCTACGGGTACGGCAAACTACCCGCCATGTATCCGAAGTGAAGCGGTCTCCCTCAACAACGTGAGTAGGCCACTAAACACTTCAATGTACCCGGTAGTTTGTGCATCCCACCTTGGGTCTATCCTAGGAGCAAAAAACAGTAAATGAAATAATACAACGGTGGCTACAACCTCAGCCCGGATGTGCCCCGCAAAAGAATATTACATCATATACAATTTACATCGAATGAATGAATATAAAACTCATCTCAAACCCCGGCTAATCATCACAACGATCCAATCATGTTCATATACACAAGCCAGTAAAAACCATTACAGAAATGTGCAACCCCCTGCTAACCAACATACTAGCAATTAGGGGAGGTTTACGAACACATTAAACATTACAGGTAAAACCCGATTAGCAAATAACTTAGAATATCGATCGACAACCTTTTTTCGTGTCTACCCCAAATGCAAGCCAGCACTGAAGTAACCTGGGCAGAAACAAAATATACAGGAAAACAAAACACCCAAATTCAAGAATTACTGTGCAAATCCGAGTTAATTCGGAGTTGACTCGGCGGCGGATCCGCGGCCGATAGCACTAATCTGCCGCGGTTCCGCGGCCTTATCACCGAGTTAGCAGCTCGTATTTTCCCAGATTTCTTAGAATTCCCTGCTGTGAATTTTCATACCTATCAAATAATTTTTCGACACGTTTAAAATTGACAGAAACTTGAGGGGTCCAGGGTTATGTTTTCGCGTTTTTCCGACGATCGAAATTCTAATTAGTTGCTAACAAGCTAGTAAAGGTTTAGTAGGCTCTGATACCACTGTAAGTCCATGTCACACACCCCACGAGCTTGCGGGGAGGCAGAATATATGAAAAACAATTATCAAAGCTTCGTAACACGGACTTGAGCACACAGATCGTGTCTAAACTATTACTAGCAAACTACGAAAGGTTTAACTACTCTGATTCGAAGTTATACCTCACGTTACTTGTCCTTCGGGTCATCATCGCTATCCTCCACGCCTCGTAAGCTCTATGGAACGTCGGCACCTCAACGGCCTTCTCGAGTCAAAGACGATCCACCCGAGAGTCTATAGTCCGAGTTCCTATCTCGAATCTGAGATAACTACGGCTCCTAGATCGCTAATCTAGAAGTCCTAGAGGGTGTAGAGTAATGAGATGGATTAGTTAGTCACTTAAACCCTAGGTTTCTCAACTCATGAGAGCTATTAGGGTTTGAGAAAGAAGATGAAGAAGTGAGGAGAGAGAAAGCTTTTGTGATAATGAAATGAATAATGTCTCATCTTAGAATAATATGAAGTATCAAAATATCATAACAAATATCTATCATAATATCTAGCATGCTTCATTTAATTCATTTGAGATGAATCATCTCATGAGTCATTATCCATTTAATGAAAATCTACACCTTATCTCTCCACCTCATTTGTTTAAATCCTAAAAAGAATTAAACACAAATGAGTCACTTTCTTCTAGAAGCTTCCCAACAAATTACGAGACTGCCCCTCCCATCTGTATTTTCGAAAAACACGGATAATCTTTGACTGAATAAATCCATCTGTATAATACTAGAATCTGGCTTAAACCAAAGCCCGCTAGTATTATCTGCCTGATCATAATACGTGCACAAGTGTACGTAAGTGATCGCGGCCCTGCCGTAAAACCATACGGCCTCTCCACCTTTTGCCTGGTGCAGGGAAACTCTCTGTTTGGGACTCTAAAGACTCGACACTACGCTGGCAGTGGGTTTAACCACAGGCCGCAAGCGGTACTAGCTGTACGTAACGGTCCTCAGGTAGATGTCGATAAGAAGGACAATGAGTGAACCCATCCGAACTCCAACTGAGCCTGATGTGACAATCTCCGTACAGTCCGGTCTGTTCGTCTAGGACTATCGCATATCGGGCCTAGGGGGCCGTAAACGTCAGACCCCTAATAGCGGTATAAGTCGTGTCGGAGTGAAGCCCATTACACCTTGAGAAACTACTGGAACCTACCAATAAATCTCGCTTTCCCTAGCCAGGGACTTTGCGTAATGGCTTTCCATACACAGCGTGATATCAACCCCCAATACCAGGAGAGACGAATCCTGTCTAACCGCCACTGCCTCCAAGTGCTTCGGTACTGCACCCAACTACTACCTGTTTGCACGACTTTTTTGAGCCGTGGTAGGGTAGTAATCTAAGAACAGTGGGAACACACCCGAGGCGAAGTAGCAGTGTCAAGTCGACGGACTAAGCTGTACTCATGTCACCTGGGAACTGCTATCTGACGATGGGTATAAATTCAACCTGCAGTTCCCGGCGAGTCCTGTCCAGTGTACCCGTAACCTAACGAGCACCTACATACTATCTCCAGTATGATGTACTGAAGGCTGTGGGACAGACCATCTCCCTATGCTGGGATGAGGAGCGTATACACCAGTCTACTCCGGAGTATCGATGCCCTGTCTCGATAATCCTACGACCAGGGACCTGTATAGGATGTTGCTTATAGACTACCCAGCCCCCACTAGTGTGATTGCCATCACAACGCTGGTAATCAAGCAAAGATCCTAAGGGCTCTACTAATATGTATAAGCGATACGTTAAAAGAAACATATGCACATATTAAAGTAGACACAAACTAAGTAGCATACTACCATTTTTAGTAAGACTGTCAATACAACTGTGAATATCCCAAGCTTCCATTAAGTAATATACAAACTAGTATGATACAGTAATGGCCTCTAGGGCATAAACACTAACACCAACTAAAACATGTTTGCACGACTCCTTTGAGCCGTGGTAGGGTAATAATCAAAGCACAGTGGGAACTCACACGAGACAAAAATGACGATCTCAGGTCGATGAACTAACCTGTACACATGTCACCACGGAACTGCTATCTGACGCTAGTTACAATACCAACTAGTAGGTTCCCAGCGAGTCCTGTCCGGTGCACTCATAACCCAATGAGCACCTGTATACATCTTAGGTGAACCAACTGATACCAATGGCTTGTGAGACCGGCCATCGCCTCTCGTCGGGGTCTTGACTGTATACACTAGTCTACTCTGGAGTATCGATGCCCTGTCTCGAAACTCCCTTGAATAGGGACCACTTTTAAGGATGTGCTTATAGACTACCCAACTCTCACGTATATGATCGCCATCATACTTCTGGTAGTCAAGCAAGAATCCTAAGGGCTCTATCAACGTGTAATAGTGATCTGTAATGTCACCTAAAGCTGTACACGATGATAAAGGCAAACCAGATAGCATATTATCATCTCGAGTAAGACTTTCCTACCGGTATAGGTCCTCCTCAATCATTGCAATCACGTGCCTGCGATCCAATAATTGACTTTGAGGGCACTATATCCAACAATCTCCCACTTGCACTTAAGGCTAATTATTATGATGTCGCATACTCATAGCCTGTGTGATACCGAACACCCAACTCCTCTATTAATCAGTGTCACAAAGCTCGTTTGTAAAACTACTGTGTTAGAGAAATAGCCTCAGTGAGTGGATCCGTCCTGATGTTTCTTTCTATGTCTCTCTTAATCTCAAGTTCGCGGAGAAAGCCATCTCCCGAATTGAGCAATACCTGTCTTAGAATATGTCTGGATATCTGATGGGACCTAGTTCATAAATGAACTCCAAATCCAAACTTCTTAGACTATATCATCAACTGAACCTAATCAGTATTATGCGCCATGCCTCCCACAGTATCCGCTTGGACCACCTATCCAAACTACTGCCTATCGTCAGAGGGAAAACTATAACTCTGACAATCACTCTGTCATTCATGTCACATTGGGAGCCTGGAATGATAACCGTCTCCTAGAGGAGGCTGCCGTTATCAAATCCCTAGAACATTTGCTCAAGTTCTAAAATTGCTTCCTAACGTTTCTCCAGGATTGGATTAATATCTTAACTTATTGCATCTAGCGCAAAAACAACATCTGGTGTGGTACTTGACATCTCACGATTGACTCAATTTCCTAAGCAAGTGATAGGCCAATCATGCACATCCCTCTATACTTTAGTCTATAAGACACCTTTAGATAAGGTGACTCCATCACCTGCAGGTACACCACCATGCCAGGAGGCGTCCATTCTAGAATACCTTTTAGAATACTGACTAAGTACCCAGATTGGGAAACTACCCAAATTTAGATCTAAAACCATAGATCTAGTAACCAGAATGTCAGATATAGTATCCATATCCTATGTGGAGAAACTACTGTATGACAACCACAGTATAACCGGTCGTAGTATAGGAATTTCACTTCCTACTCTTTGTATGTCATCCAAATACCAGGACATCACACCCTACTACCTTCTTAACAAATCCATCCCCTATTCTGATGAAGTCAAACCCATGACCATCACATAAAAAATAGATGATCTATCTCCGCTATATCTGCTTTAGTCTATAAATAGACATAAGCTACTTATCCACTATGCTTTCGCTGCTCCCACTGACCATAACAACCCTCTGGCAGAGTCATATACACGTGCACTGTTGGATATAGTGCCCTCTAAGTCAATTATTCGATCGCAGGCACGTGATTGCAATGATTGAGGGAGGACCTATACCGACATGACTGTCTTACTCGAGATGATAGTATGCTATCTGGTTTGTTTTTATCATCGTATACATGCTTTAGTTCACTATTGCATGTTAATAGAACCCATAGGATTCTTGCTTGACTGCCGGCAGTATGATGGCGATCATATACGTGAGAGCTGGGGTCTATAAGCACATCCTTAAAAGTGTCTCTAGTTGTAGGAGTTTCGAGACAGGGCATCGATACTCTAGTGTAGACTAGTGTATACAGTCGAGACCCCGACGAGGGGCGGTGGCCGGTCTCACAAGCCATTGGTGTCAGTTTGTTCACCTAAGATGTATACAGGTGCTCATTGAGTTATGAGTATACCGGACAGGACTCGCCGGGAACTAGCTGGTTGGTATTATACCTAGCGTCAGATAGCAGTTCCCAGGTGACATGTGTACATGTTAGTTCATCGACCCGAGGTCGTCATTTGTCTCGTGTGAGTTCCCACTGTACTTTGATTTATACCCTACCATGGGTCAAAGGAGTCGTGCAAACAGGTATATTTTGGGTACAGTCCCGAGCCACATGGAGGCAGTGAGCAGATCGTTGGCGATTCGTCTCTCCTGGTATTGGGGGTGAGATCGCGCTGTGTTTAGGAGAGCCATTACAAGAAATCCCTGGCCAGGGTAATCGAGATTTACTGGAAGGGATTCCAGTAGTATCTCAGGGTGTTCTGGGCTGCTCTCTGACACGACTAATACAGCTATTGGGGGTCTGACGTTTATAAGCCCCCTAGGACCTATATGCGATACTCATAGACGAATAGACCGGACTGTACGGATATTGTCTCTGTCAGGCTCAGTAGGGTTTCTGGATGAGTTCGCTCGTCAGCTCCCCTTCCTTCAATACATAGGCAACCGTTATGTACAGCTTGTACCTCTGACGTGCTAGTGGTTATACCCAGTGCCAGTGTATTGATGAGTCATTAGAGTCCCCCAAAGACAGTTTCCCAAGTTCGGGCGAAACGTTGTAGAGGCCGTATGGTTTTATGGCAGGGTTCGGAAAATGCACGTGCGTTTTCGCACGTGTCATTTTTCGGGCAGATAATACTGGTAGACTTTGGTTTAAGCCGGATCCCAGTATTATACTGTGCAGATATAATATCTTTGTCTCAGTTGCATTTGTATTTGGTCGTAATACAAATGCGGGTATGTTTATACTGTTACGAGGTTATCCTGAAATTCGTTTCGGGATCGCTTTTGGAAGTTGCTAGTTTCCAATTTTCTATCACCCATATTTAACATTCGGTTAAATGCGGATTTATCTTTTCGTCACTTGGGTGAGTCATGGTTCTAGAAGATTCTAGAAATGGTGACTAGGATTAGTGACTCATCATGGCATTGATTATTTGGTGACTAGGTTTTCATGACTCATTAAGCATTAATTGATTCATTTAATGTTTTGTGCAAGGTGTTATATGACTCATGCTTTGTTTTAATGTCATGATAAGCTTTGGTTTATGGTCACCTTCCTTTGTTCTCCTACACTCACCCTTCTCTTCATATATATATTGGCCGGCCCCTTCTTGAGTGGGAGAGAGATTCATTTTTGTGAAATGATATGAATTATTTGCTAAGTTTCCAAGCTCATTTTTCATCACCCGATTAAAAAAGGCAACTTCATTAACCGTTCTTCCATAGCTTTGGACGTAACGAGACAAAGTATTCTACTCATTATCTACATCAATCTTGGTCATCTCTTTTAGCAAACTTGATGATCGAGTTGCCTCGGTTCAGAGGCGGGAGCCCGTTTAAAGATCCGTCGACGTGGTGCCACCTGGACGACGAGACCGGAGATCGAACGAGTTCGGAGCAGCCCCAACAAAGCGTGGGATGATGGTTGAAGACCGAAGGACTCGGATCGTTCGGTATAACAATTCTACCCTCTTTACAATATGTTAGTTTAGCTTTAATGGCAGATCTGGGATAAAGTACGCGATAGCGCCAATCGTAAAAGTTTTGTTCCGCATTTTGGCGTCTGTTAGACGGCCGGGGCGCTGCCGTGGACTTACTGTGGTATCAGAGCCTCACCATTAAGCTATACTAACTTGTGCTAACGCGTTTAAAATATCGATCGAACGGATTTTCGAAAACTTCAATTTTTCTGTACATGGTTTCTATCGATTTTAAACCAAGCCTAAAAATTATTTTGAGCACTTCAGAAAATAGAGCAGGCTTTTTGAAGCACACTATTAAATTTTGGAGCAGTGTTCTTACAGAAGCGCCGCGGATCCGCGGTCAAACCTAGGGTTTGACCGCGCATCCGCGGCCATTCTGCAGGAACACGTGACCAAATTTTAACAATAACTTCTTTACAGGAAAGTGTGGTTTTTGGTATATTTCTTTTGGGCCCAGTTTTTAGTACTATACAGCAGATGTTTGTGGGGCCCACTTCGGGAAATTTTATCGATCGAAATTTTAAACTTGTTAGTTTACAGTATTTACATTATATCTCCGACCGTGAATGTCATTCGATCGGTAAACCGCGTCTAATTGCTATAGTTCTTTTAGACGGGTTTGCGAACGTGACATTCGCGTTGATGTTCTGTGTTGTGCTGTGATGTTGCGGATTTGTCGTGGTGGATAGCAGTGTGCAATGGTAGTGCTGTTTGGATTATTTGTACATTTGATATTGCGGGGCGAGCGTCCAACATGTGGACAGCCGTCACTTCCTGTTTGTATAATATTCTTTTGGGGTACGACCGGGTTGAGGTCGATGTACCCGTTGTATATTTTTATTTCTGTACTAGGTTTACCCCGCGACGGAGTGCACGGATAGCCGGGTTCAGGAGGGCAACGGGTCCGTATCTCATGGCTTTGAGAGGCAGAGGGACCTTACTCTAGAATTTGCAGACTATTCGCCGCACTCGTAGGGGGTATAGGTTGACCCAAGGAGGGGTGCTCAAGTTATCGGATTCCGTAAAGTGCTGGGTGGTCCATTCACTTTGCTGTAGGGGGCTGCCTCGCTTCAGGTTTTGGCAGGTAACTTGCCGCACCCGTAGGGGTCTAGGTTTCATTGCACAGGCTATCCACACGACCAGGGGAACGTCGGGTTTCAGTAGCGGCTCTGTGAAACCCGGGGATCCCATATTATCTGTATTGTTCTGTGATACTTATTACTTTTCTGTAATGTTGCTTTTATCATACCTGGAGCGATTATTATATATTGGTATATATACTAGTAGATGTTGTATATGTTTTGCACCTGCGCTAGTCCAGTCCCCGCTCTGTTGTTAGTTAAGTAACCTAACGGGTAATGACGGGACCCAGTGGCGAATGCGGATGGCATATACGTACATTTTATTTTCGTTCTTTTCTGGTGTGATTGATGGGACTGCATTGATTCTTATCAATGCAAGGATAAAACAAACCTATATTTGATGTTGTTGGAACAAATTTTAAAAGGAGTTATCACAAAGACGTTTCCTTTTGCCATGCATAGCGGTATTCAGTTAGAATATCCTGCACCTCATTCGACGAGGCAAGGGCCGAGATCCCTTCACCGGGAGTGACCCCTTGGGCAGAAGTTTATGTCAGGGTAATAACTTCAATATAGTCGATTACAAGTTGCTTTGCATCGCGGTATTCAGTTAGAATATCCTGCACCTCATTCCACGAGGAAAGAGACGAGATCCCTTCACCGGGAGTGATCTCTTTAGCAAAGGTTTTCGCCACTATATTTTTATAAAAAGCTATCAGGTTCCTTCAACGAGATCAAGTTCATTACGTTAAAGGTTTTTTGCCAAAAACCAGCCGTAATCCTCTATCATTTCTTATGGATGGTCAGTAGTATTCAAGCTATGTTTGTTGGCCTACGTCAAGGCATAGTGTTTGGTAGCTGCTGGGTATTCATTTGTTGCATAGATAGATGCATTAGTTTAGGACAGACGTACAGCCTTGTTGGCCTACGTCAAGGGCATGTACGATGACCTAAATTAATCAGGACAACGACGGGTAGAACTTGACATGTGGCTTATAATTTGTTGGCCTACGTCGAGGTCATAAGAGCATGGGATAAAAAATTATATCGGGAGTTTCAAACATACAGGAAACTTGCAAAACTTGAGCATACCTTCTAGAGTGTGATAACGTGAGTGGATACCATCACGTTATCATGCGATGAGAGCTGGATCCCAATTCCTACTGATGAGTTAGTTTACTCCTCGGGTGATCCCGACTAATT